>JAQPPZ010016994.1:3654144-4872192 GCA_028583015.1 Wollemia nobilis
TTGCGACATGTTCCAGTTTCATGAGCAGTTGGCAGAAAAGAGCTTAAGGCAGTGAAAGCGTCGCGATTTCGTGACATGTTCCAGTTTCACGAGCAGTTGGTAGAAAAGAGCTTAAGGCAACGAAAGCGTCACGATTTCGTGACATGTTCCAGTTTCACGAGCAGTTGGCAGAAAAGTGCTTAAGGCAGCGAAAGCGTCGCGATTTCATGACATGTTCCATTTTTGCTAGTACAAACCGAGAAAAGGTTGAAGAAGCAAGAAGTGTCACGATTTCATGACAAAGTTGTAGATGACGTCAACAAGAGGCAAAGGTGTCACGATTTCACGACAGAAGCTGAGGAGAAGGCTTTGGAGTCTAAAGCGTCACGATTTCATGATAGAGTTGTTGATGACATCAGCAAAAGTAGATGTGTCACGATTTCATGACAAGAGCAGAGAGTAAGGCCTTGCAGACTAAAGCATCATGATTTCATGACAAGAATCATGATGACGTTAGCAAAGTCAGAAGGCATAGCGATTTTGTGACAACAAACCAAAGAAGGCACACAACAGGTAGTAGTGTCACGATTTCATGATAGCAAGTAATACAAGGTGTACGGCAGACAAAGGTGTAGCGATATCGCGACATGTTTGAGTTTCGCGCTAGGAAAGCTAAAGAACAACAGAGGTGGTTGAAGTCGACAGAGTTAACCTTTGTCGATGAAGTGTAAGGTTGTGCAGCCGACGATTGTTTTAAGGATATACAGCCGACTAAGATCAAGAATTTAATCATGAATTATTGCTATAAAAGGAGGACTATTTTCGAGTGTCAAGGATCGAATGTGCGTGTTGAGTTTGTGCAAGTGAAGTTTGTTGTGCGCAAAGAGCAGTCGTATCGAATCGATCGAAGTGTGCATTCGTAAGTGTGACTTTCGTAGAAGCAGAGTGCGGGAAGAAGTTCAATCGAGGAGAAGCAGACTGTGCGAAGAGAGTGCTGTTGTGATTACACATAGGCACATAAGTTGCTATGCGATAGAGTGTTGCAGTGTTTGCGAAGACTGTGTAGAGGTTGGAATTTGAACAAGGGCAGCTGTGATTGTGACTGAGTTCACGTAGTCTGTGTAAAGAAAGCAAAGTGCACGAAGTAGATGTTGCTGTAATTGTGAATTGTTGTGAAGGACGAACTATGATCAATTGTTGTTGTATATTTTACAAAGACTGTGCTGCTGTGTTTTTCATAGAAACACGCGAAGTCTGTGCTACTGTGTTTTCGTAGAAGCAAATAAGTTGATTGAGTGCTCTTTGTATTTGCGTAGTCAGTGAAAAATTGTTTTCGACCAAGTGCAGAAAAGAACAGAGGAAGAGGACAAAATTTTGCCAGACCGAAGGACTATGTTTGGTACGAGAAAAGAGGACCAGCTTTGCGGTGATAGAGTTGAGGACAGAGATCTCCAGCCAGAGCAGGGAAGACAGGTGTCTTCTATGGACAGAATTCCACTTGCTAAGGGCAGAGGAGGTAGAGGTCTTCTAGAGGATCACCAAAGCAGAATTAGGGGAAGGTGTCTCCTTTGAGCTAAGGCTCATAAACATTATAATCAGGAAGGATTCCCAGAGGACTTTGATACAAATTTTATAAGAAAAGTTTTATCCGTGGAGTAGCCCACCTTGGGTGAACCACGTAAATTGCTGTGTCTCTTTGTGGATTGCATTTTGTGCATTGTTTTACTACTGTTATTACTTGCTATCTTTATTACGCATGTTAATGGTTTGAAAGTCTGTATTGATAGATAAAGTTAAAAGTGGTCTTATACTGTTCACCCCCCCCTCTCAGTATAAGCTTGTGTTCTTCAGGTCCATTACATGTTAGATCACTTGGTGGTGCATCCTATATTCTCACCTTTATAGATGATTATTGAAGAATGATCTTTGGGTATTTACTTAAGAATAAATCATATTGTTTTGAGAAATTCAAGGAGTTCAAAGCTTTGGTAAAAAATCAAAAGGGAGCAAAGATCAAAATTATTAAAAGTGACAATGGAGGGGAGTACAATAGCAATGATTTCAATGATTTTTGTTCTTCTCATGGGATCAAAAGGCAGTTTACTTGTCCATACACTCCTCAAAAAAATGGTGTTGTAGAAAGGAAAAATAGGACAACCATGGAGATGGTAAGATGCATGCTTGGTGACCACTTACCTCAATTTCTTTGGTTTGAAGCAGCCAGTACAATAATCTAAATTCTTAACAGGTGTCCTTCAAAATCAGTTAAGGGGAAGACTCCTTATGAGGTTTGGAATGGTAATAAGTCAAATTTGTCACACTTAAGAGTGTTTGGATGTGATGAATTTTCATATATTCCTTCAAAAAAGAGGAATAAATTGGACAAAAAGTCTCAAAAATGTATCTTTGTTGGCTATGATGTAGAACATAGGGGATACAGGTTATACTCACCTTCTTCATGCATTGTATTTGTTTCAAGAGATGTCAAATTCAATGAAGATCTTCTTGAGTTAGAAAAGGTTGGGCCTTGTGTCAAAAGGACCAAGCGGTTGGATCATTCTAGGGGTCCTAAAGAGAAAAATTCGGTTAGCCAAAGGATAACTAGAAGTATGACCCTTAACATGTCTCTTCTACCTAATATAGAGAATGATAATGAACCTACTTCTTACCAAGAAGCTTCACAACACTCTTGTTGGGTTGATGCCATGAAGGTTGAGATGGATTATCTTCTAAAGAATAATACTTGGGATCTAGTGCCTTATCCTAATAAGAGAAATGTTATTGGGAACAAGTTGGTCTATAGAATCAATTACAATTCTAATTGAGAGATAGAAAATTATAATGCTATATTGGTTACTAAGGGTTATGCTCAAAAATATGGCATTGACTATGATGAGCCCTCCTTTGTGTAATTATGTACAATGGAACTGCGTACAAAGTGAAGATATCCTTCTAAGAATGAAAATAATGGGAATTTGTCCTCGTATTTCACTTACCAGTTACTCTGGATTGAAGTCACCGTCTAATTCACACCCATCATAGTTCACAAATGCGTCTTCATAAATGATCATACGTGGGGCCGCCTTTGCTAGGACACAAAAGCAACATCTTCTATTCAATGTTTATGACTCGTGGCACATTAGAATAACAAGACATCGTCATGGTTTAAGATCAAGTATCGATGGAGTCGGCAACCCATTTCATTATCTCATAGCGTCGTGATGGGTGTAAGATTTCAAATATGGGTAGTAAAGATAGGCCCAACAACATTATTTCAAGGTAAAATGGGTAAGCGAAAAATTGATAGGGTCTTAATATTTTAATCACGGGAGCACTAGTCGTACATTTAAACATAAATAAGGGTGCCATAATGTTATACAACTACTGATTAAAATATTGAAGTATAAAGTTTGGACTTCTAAATAAAATATAATTTAGAACATGCTATATGATAGTCTCGCACATGCTATGATGATGGTCTTAGTGTAGTAAGCTCCCTTTCTCTCATTCATTGTTATTTTCTTTGATTAAGATAGTTATAAATCAATTATTATATGTTTACTTATTTTTTTGATTTGTTATCTTGGTTAGAGTATATAGGTATATTTTGTATCAACATGTGTGATTGTTTAATATGGCCTCTTTTTACTATAAATGGCTACCACAACATGATCATAAATAATGATCTTAGTTGATGAGTATGATAACATTTGTGGTTTTAGTTGATATTCAAAAAATATTTGTATCTCAAATTATATGGAATATATTTTACTAGGTATCTAGGCTATGTGGATTAGGCATTTAAAGCCTTGAATTATTCTTATAATGTATGCAAAGTATTGGTGAAATCATCTGAATCAAACTCAAATTTGGAAAATCAGGCTAAAAATTGTCATTAAATTGGTGAAGTTTATTTATTTATTTATCTTTTAGGGAAGTCATGGCCAAACAAGAATACTTTCTAAGTGTACGTGTCACATCCCAATTTTTAGAATCAAATGTATTGTTTGATTTCATGCTTTAAATGGAATAATGAATTATTTATACGAATGACTTAACATAATGTGCTTAGCTAAAAAATACATGATTTGAACATTTTTATTATGAATACACGTTGATTAATTTATAAAAAATGACTATTATTTAGTTTTTTGGGGTGTTTGAGAGGCCTACCCTATACCAAACCAAGAAAGGGAGGATATCATTGAGGAGGAGGTCACATATTTATTAGTATCAATATATATAAATACAAAATAAAATTTTACACACACCATAGTTATAAGTGTTTTTGTGATTCGATTGCATCACATTACATGATTAATACTAAATTTATTGAATTCAATTAGTTTAACTAGGCATTATATTTATGAAAATTGTAAAGTCATTTAAAGGCATGAATTGAGCATGTTAGATGGTTCTGTTGAGAAGCAACACACCCCCACTAAAAAAATGAAATTCCATCCTTTGAAAATGTTTAATATTCATTTGTTCCGCAGGGACCCTCTTGATGTTTTTCGGATTTTAATTCCAAATTTTTCTTGCATCCTTTTCCAAACTTCGCCTACATCAAAGTGACCAAGTAGACTTGCATATGGCATTGATTTCAATTTAGAAATAGCAGTTTCTATTTCTGGCCTAGCAAACTTCTAAATGCATATTCTCTTAATCCATGATGAATTTTTAAGTTCCGTTTGCAAATTGGGATACCCTTTGGGCTTTTTTAGATACTTGTAAAGTTTCATCAAATTCTGAGCACTTTGAATTTTCATCATTTTTCTACACCATGTGAAGCTGATCATTCTCGAGCAATTTAAAATTCATTTTTCAAATGTTAAAATCATTTTTGAGTAAGGAAGATCCTTCACCAATATGTAAAAATGCAAAATACGAGATGGACAAAGTCATTGGAATCAACCTACAATTTTTGGAGAATTTGCAAAGTGAAAGGAAAGCTTGAGGGAAATGTCGCGATATCGCGACATGTTCCATTTTCGGACATGTCTCATTTTCGCGAAGGCACAAGCTAAGAAGAAAAGCTTGAGGGAAATGTCACGATATCGCGACATGTTCCATTTTTGGACATGTCTCATTTTCGCAAAGGCAAAACCTTGGAAGAAAAGCTTGAAATGGGATTAATGTTATTTGGGAGCAAAGAAGCAATGACTTGTAGGAAATGTCGCGATATCGCGACATGTTCCATTTTCGGACTTGTCGGACTTTCGCTCAAATTTGATTATACCCTAAAATATTTTAAAGTCCGATGTCGCAATTCGACATGTCACGATATCGTGACATGTTCCATTTTTGGGGCACGAAGCAAAGGAAGCAGATGAGTGAGGGAAATGTCACGATTTCGTGACATGTTCCATTTTAGACAAATTTGACAAAATTAGAACATGTCGATTTCATGACATGTTCCATTTTCGCGAGGAAAGCTTGGAAGAGACTAAGTGAGAAAATGTCATGATTATCGTGACATGTTCCATTTTTCGCGAAAGCTAAAAGAGACTAAGTGAAAGAAATGTCATAATTTCATGACATGTTCCATTTTGGGGTAGAAGCTGAAAAGAGCGAAGTGAAGGAAATGTCACGATTTCGTGACATGTTCCATTTTCATGAGGAAGAAGCTGGAAAGAGACAAAGTGAAGGAAATGTCACGATTTCGTGACATGTCGCGATTTCACGACAAAGAAGAAAGAGGCGAAGTGAAGGAAACATCACGATTTCATGACATGTTCGATTTAAAGAAGGGAAAGAAGAAACCAAAAAAAAAGTGAAGGAAATGTCACGATTTCATGACATGTTCCATTTTCATGAGGGCAAAAGCTGAGAAAGAGGAAGTGAAGGAAATGTCACAATTTTGTGACATGTTCCATTTTCACGAGGGCAGAAACTGAAAGAGACAAAGTGAAGGAAATGTCATGATATCGTGACATGTTCCATTTTCGGAAAGAAAAAGAGACGAAGTGAAGGAAATGTCACGATTTCGTGACATGTTCCATTTTGAAAAGTGAAAGAGAGTGAAGGAAATGTCATCGATTTCCTGACATGTTCCATTTTCGGAAAAGTGAAAGAGACAAAGTGAAAGAAATGTCACGATATCGTGACATGTTCCATTTTCAGAGGACGAAAGCTTGAGAGAGATAAAGTGAAGGAAATATCACGATATCATGACATGTTCCATTTTCAAAAGGCACAAGCAAGGAAGAAGTAACTTGAGGAAAATGTCGCGATATCGCGACATGTTTGGACTTATATTCATTTTGCAAAATTTGGCCGTTCTTTAAATTTTTCATCACCTATCCAAAAGGAAGTGGAAGCTTTTCAACACAGTCCAAATCAATTAATTAAGTAAAATGAAAAACATTAAAAATCTAACCTTTGCTTTTCTTTTGCAGAAGTAGATCCGACAGTTGCATAATGGCAAAAGTAATGGCAGACAGAGAATCTCGACTCGAACCAAACAAAGATAGTTGTGCGAAGATGGAAGGCCTCATAAGTCAGTGACTCATCCAGATGTTGCAGAGGAGTTAATGAGATGCTCTGATAGCTTATCGAAGGATAAAGATACATTTACACTCGGTGCCCATTTGATGAGGATAAAACCAAGTCTTATCTTCTCCATTTATGGCAAGATCCACACGAAGATTTTCAGAGTGATTAGGGTTTATCGAAACTCTATATAAAAATACCTTATATTGTAAAACCTCGATGGTGGGATTTTTATGATAAGATTTAGATATTTGGAAGAAGATATTTTGAAAAGATCAGGGCCTGTCCTGAGTCTATATATACTTCTCTTGAATGTAAAGTCGAGATGCGAAAACTTGGAATAAAAGACACTTTAGCAATTTCCTGCAAATCTTGTTTGAATGCTTTGTTCTGGACCTGGGGTTGGTGTGAAATCGTTCTTCTGTGATAGCATGGCTAGGAGCCTAATCTCTTTTGGATTTCGATAAGTGCATCTTCTTCTATTTTTGTCTCACTAAAGTTCTATTTATTTTGGTTGTGAATCTGTGTTATCAAGATTGAATATGCTGCTAGGCTTCATTCTGTTTGTTATATGCTAAGGAAAGTTAGAGATTTAAGGTTCGGGTCTGTTCTAATTGCTCTATCCTCATTGTGCGAGCTAAGCTGCTGGTGAGAGATACCAGTTGACACTGACTTCCCTTTTGTTTATGATTTTCTTTCAGATCTATGTTATTTTCGTCTTATGCTCTTAGTAGAAGGTGATCTTAGAAAGCTGGACACCTTCCTCTTTGATTGGTTTTATTGTGAAGCTAAATAGTATAACTAAAATTGGTGGTTTTGATTTTGCAGCTAAGTTAGATAAACTTCTCTTTTCTGCCCTACCCTACTCTCTCCTGTTCCATTGTTAAATGATTCATTTTTATTTTCTTTCAAATTTGTATTTTATTTAATCTGCTAAAACATAGAGAGCTATATCAAAGAACTCATTGTAAACCTGATAGTCTACAAAGATAACAACCGCTAAAACATTATTGAACGAAGGTCGAGCCCATTGTAAGGTAACAGACAGTCCACTTGAAACTATTCCAGAAGCGGAAAAGAGTGAATAGACATTCGACCCAACTCTGTAACTCACACCTTGGATAACTAGCAAGATCCTAAAGTGAGTGGGATTTATCCCGTATAAGTGTTATCGGTATTTTATGCTCATTCTTCACGGGGTGTGTATGAAAGACGAACCAACATTTAAAATTGGCGCTAGAAGGAGGGCCTAGCAAACTCCGTTCAGTATTTGTTAAGGATTGGGACACCCCCCCCCGTTTTATCACCACTTGTAGTTCCTCCAACTGCAACTCAAAATATCATAGTTAATCAGGTAGTGATGGCAAGCTGGTTGGGTCCCACTGCTTTGAATATCCCTGGTGTAGCGCATGATTTACCTAGAAATCCTGAGAAGTATCTTCCTACCTACAAACATGATGGAATCAAAACAACAGAAGAACACCTGATGGCATATAAAAATGCTCTAAAGTTGTTGAATGTGCAGCATGAAGATGTGGCTTGTAGGTTATTCCCATTCACTCTCCAGGAGGGAGCATACGACTGGTTTTTGGATCTTACTAATGACTCTATTACTAGTTGGAATGACCTAGAGAAAGTTTTTGTATCACAATTTGGGGAAGTGATTGACCCAGGTGTGTTATATCAACAATTTTCTAACATTAAGAGAGAGTCTGGTGAAGATATCAGGTCTTTCAATATGAGGTTCCAAAAATCTTATGGTAGAATGATTGGTCATTACATCCCAAGTGCAAATCTAGCCTTAGAAATCTATAAGAATGCATTGGATTCGGTGACCTCTATTTTCCTCAAGAGAGACATCAATATCACAACCCTGGCAGGAGCTTATAAGGAAGCTTTAATTCTTGAAAGATAGTTAGGACCTCAAATTTTGAGCAGTCCTTTGATATCCTATGTTACGCAGAACATGCCTATTTTGAATCCCATTCCACATCATGAGTTAGTGCCAACATGTCACGCTCTACCCAAGGAAACTCCGTTAACTGTGACACACACTCAGCATGTGCAAAATATAGAGAAAGATTTTGACAAGTTCAAGGTGGAAGTGCTTGAAGTAAACATTTGTGACCTAGCATTACCCAACTTTGAAGCTTTTCCTGGTGAGTTAAATTTTCCTAAAAATCAGAGAAATATTGATAGTTCTGGTTCATCCAAAAATAGTATGACTATGGTTTCAGATTCATTCACTTTTCCCGAAGAGTCAAAAAATGTTGTAGAAATTCCTATGGATGAAGTGCAAGCTTTTCAATAGTTCCAAAGGGACAGTTATAATTTGAGATGTGAGAATCCAGAACCTACTCCTAATAATGATCCTCCCTCACCAAAAGGTGATGAAAATAAGATTCAATATCACTATACAGAAGTAACTAGGAAGGAGTATAACATCATTGAGGATATGAAGAAAATTAAAGCTAACATCACCCTCCATGAGCTGGCTCAGATTGTTGAACAAAAGGATAACTTGATTGAAACTTACTCTGGACCACCTATTGAATTTCAAGAAAAGGAGAAGAAGATAGTAAATGTGAATGTGGTCAACCAACTCGGAATAGACAAAGAGTCTCAGTATAAGCCTGTGATTACTGAACATAATATCAAAAAAGAGGTTGTAAACCGTGTTGATGCAGATATTGGAGTTTATAATTTGACAACTGAGAAGGTGAGACCAGTTACAGCTCTAACCAATCACAACAATGATATTTGGACATTACACATTGATGGGGTTAAATCTAAGCAAGGCTCAGGTGAAAGAGCAAATTATGAAAATTCTACTAGAGGGATAAAAATTGAAATCTTGGATATTGGAGCAGTAGAGCAACCACAAAATGTTCAAGTTATTAAGAACTATGACATACAAATAAAATATGATCTCTTTGAGTTATTACATAAATCTGAAGATGTGATGATCTGGGTCTATAAAGGCTTTAAGGTATTTGATCCTGGGGGGTTTTTACATTTCGTCCCTTTGAAAGAATTCTGCAAACCCTTCAAGTAGAAGCATAAACATGTTAATGCCTTGATTTTGAAGGAGGCATAAAAATTGTATGCACATGGGCTGATAGAATAAGACATAAGCAGGGGTTGAAAACTTCACCATTCATGTTATTATATGATTTGACTAATTTGGAGGGTGAAGGACTTGCAGATTTGGTTTTTCTATGGGACAAGATCCATATAAAAAAAAAAGAAGAGGGAAGACGGTAAACACAAGTCTTTCCCAGGTAGCAAAAATTTTGGGAAGCATAATCTGGAGTGCATTTCGTCAACAGGACCTGAAAGGTATTTTTCTAAATTTACCTGCAAATGGTCAAATTTTTTTTAAGGCACTATTTCTCTGCTTTTCCATCTGCTACATTTTTTGAGTGATTGAAGGGACTTTGTGCATATGTATATATTGTAAATAAAGTTTGAAGTAGTGTGTTTTTATTTTGCTTTATTTAAAGTTTGAAGTATTGTGTTTTATCTTTTGAGGTCTGTGCAATTTTGTCTTTAACTGGTGGCCTTTTTCTCTCCTCTTTAGTTTTTTTTAATCCTGTTTGTTTGAGCTTTTGCCTAAACAAAGAAAACACAAATCAACATTTAAAATTGGCCTAGTGTGTTTTCATTTTGTTTTATTTTTGTTAAGAGATAGTCTGCTAGAGCTAAAAAAGTGGAACTACTTGTTATTTAGAACAACAGTAGAAAGATAATTGGATTTGGTATCTTGCTTGCCACAATTATTTTGATTATAAAGAAACTACTATACTGTTTGGCTGAAGAACTCCCAGGGAATCCAAGAAAAGTTGGTCAGGAGAGGGGACTCCGATTCATAGAATTACATCAAAGCGTCCAAGGAAGCTATTGGTACCCAGGTTGAAACAGTTAGTCGATCAATTGCTCGATGAATATAAAAAAAAAAAAAAGAGCAAGGCATTCCAGCTATCGGTATCTTTCAAAAGAAAAAGAGACAGAAGGTGAAAGTTGGGCAAGCCAACATAAAACCGGCATTCTTTTCTGCACATAGCCAAGGTTCCAGAAGGATACATCTCAAACATGTTCACCAGGCTATAAATGCCACCTCATAGTGGTGAATCAGGGTCGTGAAAATCTAAAGAGTAACTCTGTCGGGGTTGTAAAAGGCTAAACTAGTAAACAGAGCTCTACTCGGTTTCCCCTGCATAATCTAAATAGCTGATCAATCCACAGTGAGCATTCGAAGCCCTGGTCATCCTTGAAGAAAGTTTTTATACGCTTATAACCGCACATCAGAATCTTCCTTGAGTGATTCAACCTAGTATGTCCTTGGGAAACTTTAACAACTAATAGATAGTAGTTAAATCATTTTAGAAAATATTTGTGGCAAAGCATGGTACATAGTCTAAATTGTTTTGAAACTAGAGTTCCGGATTCTAAATAGTGCTACTATTTTCCCGCAGATATCGCCATTTGTTGAGAAGCAACACACCCCCACTAAAAAAATGAAATTCCATCCTTTGAAAATGTTTAATATTCATTTGTTCCGCAAGGACCCTCTTGATGTTTTTCGGATTTTAATTCCAAATTTTGCTTGCATCCTTTTCCAAACTTCGCCTACATCAAAGTGACCAAGTAGACTTGCATATGGCATTGATTTCAATTTAGAAATAGCAGTTTCCATTTCTGGCCTAGCAAACTTCTAAATGCATATTCTCTTAATCCATGATGAATTTTTAAGTTCCGTTTGCAAATTGGGATACCCTTTGGGCTTTTTTAGATACTTGTAAAGTTTCATCAAATTCTGAGCACTTTGAATTTTCATCATTTTTCTACACCATGTGAAGCTGATCATTCTCGAGCAATTTAAAATTCATTTTTCAAATGTTAAAATCATTTTTGAGTAAGGAAGATCCTTCACCAATATGTAAAAATGCAAAATACAGATGGACAAAGTCATTGGAATCAACCTACAATTTTTGGAGAATTTGCAAAGTGAAAGAAAAGCTTGAAGGAAATGTCGCGATATCGCGACATGTTCCATTTTTGGACATGTCTCATTTTCGCAAAGGCAAAAGCTAGGAAGAAAATCTTGAAGGAAATGTCACGATATCGCGACATGTTCCATTTTCGAACATGTCTCATTTTCGCGAAGGCAAAAGCTAGGAAGAAAAGCTTGTAGGAAATGTCGCGATATCGCGACATGTTCCATTTTCGGAGGGGCAAAGCCAAAGAAGCAATGACTTGTAGGAAATGTCACGATATCGCGACATGTTCCATTTTTGGACTTGTCGGACTTTCACTCAAATTTGATTATACCCTAAAATATTTTAAAATCGATGTCACGATTTCGCGATATCGTGACATGTTCCATTTTTGGAGGGGCAAAGCCAAAGAAGCAATGAAGTGAAGGAAATGTCACGATTTCGTGACATGTTCCATTTTCATGAGGACTACCAAATTGAATACCAAAATATTTTAAAGGAAATGTCACGATTTCGCGACATGTTCCATTTTCGTGAGGACCAATGCTTGGAAGAGACTAAGTGAAGAAAATGTCGCGATTTCACGACATGTTCCATTTTCGTGAGCAAGGAAGCTGAAAAGAGACTAAGTGAAGGAAATGTCACGATTTCATGACATGTTCCATTTTCTGAGGCAGAAGCTTGAAAGAGACGAAGTGAAGGAAATGTCACGATTTCACGACATGTTCCATTTTCTTGAGGGAGAAGTGAGAAAGAGGCGAAGTGAAGGAAATGTCATGATTTCGTGACATGTTCGCGATTTCGCGAGGAAGAAGTGGAGAAAGAGGCGAAGTGAAGGAAACGTCATGATTTCATGACATGTTCGCATTTGAAAGAAGAGAGTGAAGGAGAATATCGCGACATGTTCCATTTTTCAAGAAGAAAGAGGCGAAGTGAAGGAAATGTCATGATTTCGTGACATGTTCCATTTTTTAGAGGAAGTGGATAAAGAGGCGAAGTGAAGGAAATGTCATGATTTCATGACATGTTCCATTTTTGCGAGATGAAAGCTGAAAAGAGACAAAGTGAAGGAAATGTCGTGATTTCGTGACATGTTCCATTTTCACGAGGAAGAAGTGAAAGAGGCGAGGTGAAGGAAATGTCACGATATCATGACATGTTCCATTTTTTCCAGGAAGAAGTGAAAGTTGAAAAGAGACTAAGTGAAGGAAATGTCGCGATTTCGCGACATGTTCCATTTTCGCGAGGAAAGTGAAAGAGACAAAGTGAAGGAAATGTCGTGATATCGCGACATGTTCCATTTTCGCGAGGACGAAAGCTTGAGAGAGATAAAGTGAAGGAAATGTCGCGATATCGCGACATGTTCCATTTTCGGAAGGCACAAGCAAGGAAGAAGTAACTTGAGGAAAATGTCACGATATCGTGACATGTTTGGACTTATATTCATTTTGCAAAATTTGGCCATTCTTTAAATTTTTCATCACCTATCCAAAAGGAAGTGGAAGCTTTTCAACATAGTCCAAATCAATTAATTAAGTAAAATGAAAAACATTAAAAATCTAACCTTTGCTTTTCTTTTGCAGAAGCGGATCCGATAGATTGCATAATGGCAAAAGTAATGGCGGACAGAGAATCTCAACTCGAACCAAACAAAGACAGTTGTGCGAAGATGGAAGGCCTCATAAGTCAGTGACTCATCCAGATGTTGCAGAGGAGTTAATGAGATGCTCTGATAGCTTATCGAAGGATAAAGATACATTTACACTCGGTGCCCATTTGATGAGGATAAAACCAAGTCTTATCTTCTCCATTTATGGCAAGATCCACACGAAGATTTTCAGAGTGATTAGGGTTTATCGAAACTCTATATAAAAATACCTTATATTGTAAAGCCTCGGTGGTGGGATTTTTATGATAAGATTTAGATATTTGGAAGAAGATATTTTGAAAATATCAGGGTCTATCCTGAGTCTATATATACTTCTCTTGAATGTAAAGTCAGGATGCGAAAACTTGGAATAAAAGACACTTTAGCAATTTCCTGCAAATCTTGTTTGAATGCTTTGTTCTGGACCTGGGGTTGGTGTGAAATCGTTCTTCTGTGATAGCATGGCCAGGAGCCTAATCTCTTTCGGATTTTGATAAGTGCATCTTCTTCTGTTTTTGTCTCACTAAAGTTCTATTTATTTTGGTTGTGAATCTGTGTTATCAAGATTGAATATGCTGCTAAGCTTCATTCTGTTTGTTATATGCTAAGGAAAGTTAGAGATTTAAGGTTCAGGTCTGTTCTAATTGCTCTATCCTCACTGTGCGAGCTAAGCTACTGGTGAGAGATACCAGTTGACACCGACTTCCCTTCTATTTATGATTTTCTTTTAGATCTATGTTATTTCCGTCTTATGCTCTTAGTAGAAGGTGATCTTAGAAAGCTGGACACCTTCCTCTTTGATTGGTTTTATTGTGAAGCTAAATAGTATAACTAAAATTGGTGGTTCTGATTTTGCAGCTAAGTTAGATAAACTTCTCTTTTCTGCCCTACCCTACTCTCTCTGTTCCACTGTTAAATGATTCATTTTTATTTTCTTTCAAATTTGTATTTTATTTAATCTGCTAAAACATAGAGAGCTATATCAAAGAACTCATTGTAAACCTGATAGTCAACAAAGATAACAACCGCTAAAACATTATTGAACGAAGGTCGAGCCCATTGTAAGGTAATAGATAGTCCACTTGAAACTATTCCAGAAGTGGAAAAGAGTGAATAGACATTCGACCCAACTCTGTAACTCACACCTTGGATAACCAGCAAGATCCTAAAGTGAGTGGGATTTATCCCGTATAAGTGTTATCGGTATTTTATGCTCATTCTTCATAGGGTGTGTATGAAAGATGAACCAACAAGTTCATAGTTGAATGTTTCTTTTGAATTACTTTAATACCCCTTCATTCATGAAAGTTATCTCTGACATGGTCTTTGAACTCATTTACAATGCTTTTAGTGGCATGTAAATGATAACCTTACTTATGTTGAACTTACACCTTGTATACCTTTGGAAGGAATGCGAGCTTAGGGTCAACCCATATTATCAATAAAGTATGCAATGTTGCTTTACCTTGGTCAAATTAGAAACTCTTTGGTATTTTTAGGAAAGGGAGAATGTGCCACATTATAAATATTTTTGTTTTTGTAAATTATAAATGTTAAAAATGCCCTAATTTATTTTGATAGATAGAAAGGATTTTTAAAGGTACCCTAAAACTTTTATAGTTCCAAAAAAAAGAGGGTGCCACTACAAGGTCACCACCAAAACACCAATGCAAGATAGAATTACAATAGAAAAACCCATATCTCCAAAGACCTCTAGGGAAAACTGAAAAATATGATAGGATAGACAAGAACAGAGAAGAAGAGTCCCTGAAGAACTAAAAGATAGGAGTGGCTAGAGAGCCCAAATTACTCAGATATCATAGTATGAATTTGGTCACTATTGCTTGTAGAGACGTCATCAATCACCTTGGTATCTCCCTTCTTGTTCATATTGATTGCATTGGCCATCTTAATAGCTTGTTGAAGGATGGTTTAGGTCATGTTGAAGGTCATGGATACATTATCCAATATAAGATGACTAATGGATCAGAGTTGGCCTTCATTTGGGTATCACCCTTCTTTAGAGAAAGAGCCTTGATGGGACATACTTCCATATTTGGTTTTATACATTTTCTAGGAGAGTCATCGTCAGAATAACCCTGGCCGTGCTTAACCCATTTGCTAGCTAATCCCTTGAATTTGGATGAGTGAAATCTGGATTCTATTTTAACATAAGGTGAGGTGGAGCCCATAACCATTTCTACTTTTGATTTATCAATGTTAATGGATAACTTCTCATTGATTTATTTATCACTCAAGGTGATCCTTGGATGGCTATATTGAATAGGGCCATAAGTAGGGGGGTCACTAAGAATGCCAACAATAGTGATGATAGCCTTTTGGGCCTCTTTTTGCAAAGTGTGCTTGTATAAGATCAAATTGGGCCCCTGATGCTTCAGGTAGGTTAAGAACTATATTTGATGCTCTCCATTGATATTTCCATTGATATTAGCAAGTATTTAGGAATTTTGATATCTTTAATTTCCTTAAAATGATTCATGAAATCTAGGTGAAAGCTTCTGAGAGGAACACTGACTTCATCTACAAAAAAATACTGCATAATCAGAATCATAACCCTATTCTAGGGTACTACAATTTCCTCTCTAATAATCCCACCCTTCTATTTGGCTAACTTCTTTCCCTTTTATTTGAAATAATATAGTTCCCATTCCAAAGAGTGTTTGTTGTAGTGGATGATTTCCCCATCATGGGGGAGCTCCGTCCCTCGATAAGAATTCACATATTTACTTTGAATATGAGCCCTTGGATAGAGACTCGATATTTGTCCCAAAAATAAGTGAATCTTAGGGATAGCTCAGGGTCCCTCCCATAGAATTTTTGTAGAAAGGGCATGAAACCATAGGTATTCAAGATTTCCTCAACATCAACATACAATTGTAAAGATTTAGGTTTGAGTAGTGCCATTGCAACACTATCAACTTTCATGGATGGGTTTGAGGATAAATTACTATGGCCATCACCATTATGAATGTTCAATTTTACATGAATTAAGGAAGCCTTCACCACCAAAGGGATTGAAACATCCCAGATGCGCATGCCACTAGATCTAGAAAATCCATTGCTCCAAGACTGTTGATGGTACCAAACGATATTTGGCACATGTGCCAAGTAAGCATTGGGCTTCTCATGACCAATGATGATGAAGCTATATTTGAAATATAATCTCCCATGGTTAGAAATAATATTTGGGAAGATGATGTGTTTAGTCTCTTTGTTGATTCAGAGATGGTTACTGACATGGGGTGGCTGACTTTTGAAACACTCCTTCCCGAATTTTGCTTTCCAAGTATACTTTTGGTTGGAATTAATGGTCCATTCATAATTTTAGAAATTATTTCTAGGATCAAATGACCTAATTTAAAATAAATCATTCAAGGAATATGATTGCAACATGTTCTTGCTTCATTGGCTCTACTTTCCCTGCTTTGATCTGGGTTTCCATGTACGCTTGCTCCACTTACTCTATTTGGACTGTTTGCCATGTTGATTGGAATTGGAATGCCATGTAAGCCTATAGGTACTGAATGACCCACTTTCAATATAAATATACATGGAAATGGATTGACACATATTATTATTGTGGTTGCTTAGCTTGTCGTGCTAAATGAAATTGGATTGTTATGAATGCTTGTGGATATTTGACTTGGAGCTAGATAAATTTATTGGGAGCTGAGTACTAGGCTTGGTAAAATGAGCCTTCTCAACCTGAAAATCATGTTGAAAAGTATTGCTACTCATGGTGAGGGTGTCACCCCTAGATGTGAGCTAATAGTGATGCTGATTGGGATAAAGATAAAGGAAGCCAATAACACAATTGTCAAGATGATGATGCTCTAATGGCTACTTTGATATTGATATGGCATTATAGTAAAGAAATTCCTTCATCATTATCAGGAACATGGATACTTTAGGGGAAATTAGTCCACCACATGTGAAGAGACTCTTCATCCATGCCTAAGTTTGCAAGCACATCCACAACTTTATTACCTTCCTTGTACACATGTTATATTACTAGATTTTTGTATTTGTAAAGGAACCATCTGGATTCACCAATGAGATTGAAAACCTTCCATGTTGGAGTTTTAATTTATTTTAGGTAATTAATGAAATTCAGTGAATCACCTTAAAAAATAAGGTGGTTAAGACTTAGGCCATACATGATTGAAAGACCTTGGTAAAGCATTCTATCTTCAACCACATTATTAGATTGAATGCCAATATTTTTATCAAATACAACTATGATTCTTCCATGGTTGTCTTTGACAATACCACCACCTCCAGTATTTCTAGGATTACCTTTAGTTACACCATTGAAATTAAACTTGATCCAGCCCACAGGTGGAGGTAAACAACTGATCATGGATCTATCGATGAGAGAAACTAAGGGTTCGGAAGAAGTAGTTGGTAGTTTGAAGGAAGAAAAAAAATGGTTCTCTAAGCCATTATTTGGGGCCTCAAAAGAATTAACCAAATGGGAATTTTCAATGGAAAATATGAGGACATAAAGATAAATAGAGTGGGAATCCTTGGAAACATTGCAAAATGCTCTATTATTTTGCTCTAACCATATTTATCAAAGGTAATGGGGTAAATAGAAAGACCAAAGATATTTGAGTCATGAGTTGAAATTTGGGTTAGGCCATTGTTCAAAAAGTCTAAGATTGACCTTGGCTAAACCCATGCAAGACTAACTAACTCAAATAGGGTGTTCAAAATAGAAAGGGAAAAAGGGCACTCGAGGAATAAATTAGAAACACATTCTTAGTTGGACTTACAGAGGTAACATCAGTTAGGAAGAGTCAAATCCCTAGCTAGAAGGTTATCAATGGTTAAAATTTTATTTTGGATGATGAGACAAAAAATAAAGCAATCTTGGGTATGAGATTTTTTAGCCAAACAAGTCTAACAGGAGGCTAACAAACCAAGGAATGATCCTAGAGGTGATACGCAGATTTAACAGTGAATTGGCCATCATCATAGAGTCTCCAGATAGGGGTATCTTGAGAGGGCCCATACGGGATAACACATATTTTTAGAATATTGGTAAGTTATTTAGCAATTCTCTTTTATTCATTACTTAGGTCATTTAGAGGAATGAAATTCCAAACCCATAATTGAGAGGAATAAGAGAAAAAATTACAAACTTTATCACTGAAGAGTTGATCAGTAATAGGCTTCAAAATAACCATATTGGGATCATTGAGCAA
Source organism: Wollemia nobilis (assembly GCA_028583015.1). Taxonomy (NCBI): domain Eukaryota; kingdom Viridiplantae; phylum Streptophyta; class Pinopsida; order Araucariales; family Araucariaceae; genus Wollemia; species Wollemia nobilis. Next base: position 3,672,489 of record JAQPPZ010016994.1, read on the forward strand.
CAATTGATACTTAAACCAGGTGTCACTCCAAAAATTGATGCATCTTCCATAGCCAAGCCTCCATATTAGCCTATTTTTGATAATGGTTCTCGTTTTAATAACAAAGTTTCAAAACCACAACCCATAAGGGATAGGTTGGTTATCAAGGAAGGAGTTGTGTTGTAGGTATTTGCCTTTGATGATGTTGATACAGGTAGTTTGAACATTGTTATTGAGCCTCCATTCTTGTTTGGCCATGAAGGCCATGTAATTCATGTTCATTTTGTTCATTTTTTGGAAGCCAAAACCACCTTGATCTTTCTTGGTGCAGATCCTATCCCACACCACTAAGGGAAATATTCTACAATTTTTAGACCCAAACCAAAGAAATTTCTTTTGAATTTGTTTGATATTTTGGCAAATGGAAGCTAGAAATTTGAAAATATACATGAAGAAGACTGGGATGCTCTGAAGACAAGCTTGGACAAGCGTGGCTTTAGTTGCTTGGATGAGGAGGGTTCTTTTCAATCCAATCAGTTTCTTAAGGATTCAATCGATGACATTGTTCCACATGTTCTTAGTAGGATTGTATTGAAAGAGAGGAAGACCCAAATACATGGATAACAAGCTTGATATGGTGCATCCCATAATTCTAGTAATTTTGAGTTATCTATTAATAGGAGTATTTATAAAAAAGATTTTTATTTTTTGAAGATTGATATTTTATCCAACTGCTTCCTCATAGAAGTTAATAATGAATTTAATGGCCTTGGCTTCAAGGACAAATGAAAGAGTCACCAATATAGTGTCATCAATAAATTATTGGTAGGTAATGGGATTAGTAACAAAGGAAGCCTTGATTCCTGAGGTAGCACCCTTAGGAACAAGTGAATTTGAGGTATTTACCTAGATATTCTACCATAATAATAAAGAGGAAGGGTGAAAAGGGGCCCCCTTGTATTAGACCTCTGAAACTTTTAAAATAACCTACAATTGAGCCATTGATGATGACATAAAACCAAGCTGAGGTTAAGCACTCTTTTATTAGGAAGATCCAATCCTCATAGAATTTGAATTTAGAAAGAACAACAAAAAGAAATTCCTAAGAGACTTTATCAAATGCTTTGTTCATGTCAAGCTTTAGAAAGAAGCTTGCTTTCTTGCTTTTGGATATGGAATGAATGAGCTCATGGATGGTAATGATACTGTTAGTGATGATTCTGCCATGAATAGAACTTTCTTGGCATGGATTAATAATGAATGGCAGGGCTTCCCTTAATATTTTAGCAATTATTTAGAGATAAGAATGTAGATGAGATTACAAAGGCTGATTGGCTTATAGTTAGACATTGATCAATAGACAAGGTACTTTGGGATGAGAGTGAGAAAGGTTGAATTGACATCACTAGGCAAGTATTTGGTCCTTTGAACTTCTTGCACCACTTTAAAAATTTCTTGGCCAAAAATATCCTAGAAATGTTGAAATAAACATGGAGGAAACCCATTAGGACCAGGGGCTTTGTCATGAGATATGGAAAACAAAGATTTTTTAATCTCTTCTTGAAAGAATTTTTCTAGGAGGTAATCATTGAAATATGATGAAATGAGACAAATTATATTTTTAAGGAGAGCATTGTGAGCTTGAGTTGATCATAGGTGGAAGGGTCCCAAAATATTTTCGAAGTGGGTAGCCACTTTAGCCTTGATCTAAATAATGTGACTGGTGATGGACCCATGATTCTTGGATAGTTATTTGATTTTGTTGGTGCTTCTATGCTTCAACATTGAAGCTTGAAAATATTTTGTGTTGGAGTCACATTATCACAACCATAATGATCTAGACTTCTATCTCCAAAAGACATCTTCTTTGGCTAAAATGTTGTGATACTTAGATAGGAGGTATTTTATTTTTTTCGAAGTTTAGGATCACTATTCCCATTTTGAATGTGTTCTTTTATGGTTTTGAGTTGACTTGCAACATTCTACTTGCATTGAAAGATGTTCTCGAATATTTTTTTATTCCAAAATTTGAGGTTAATATTGATGAAGCATAGTTTTTTTGCTATTTGGGATATGAGTGGGCCAGAAAATTTTTTGCTCCACCAAACTACAATCCAATTTCTAAGACCAGGATGTTGAAACACATGGATTAAAATTTGAACAACATTTTGAAGGAAGAGATTGGTCGAAGACCTTCTAGGACTAGAATATTGTGATCTGAGATAATTTTTGAGAGGGAGTGAAGGATAACATATCTAAAGAGGTGAATTGCTTCCTTGGATAGAAGGAATATATCAAGTCTTAATTGAATGAGTTGATTTCCCAACCTCCTATTGGTCCATGTAAATTTGGTTCATTTTAAAAGTATGTCCATTAACTTATTTTCATCAAAAAAATAAAAAAATTCTTTAAAACATCTTGGAGTAATGGGAGTCCCTCCAATTTTATCAAAAGGATAGAGGTGGGTGTTGAAATCACCAACCAACATCCATGCTTCATTCCAAAAATTATTTCTCATTTGACTCAAGGTATTCCATAAATCCATACACCTTGATAAATTGTTTGGAGCATATATGTTTGAAAGGACCCATTGGACTTTGGTTTCTTTACTATAGAAAATAATGTTGATAATATTTTTAGATGAAGATAAGAGTCTACTCTCTATTTTTATTAGGTCCCACATGCAAAGGAGACCTCCTGAAGTACCTCATGTTAGGTTGGATATGAATTCGTTGCTTTACCAAATTATTTTGGCAATCCTCTCATTGTTGTCAACATCACTCTTAGTTTCACTCTTAGTTTCTTGAAGCAAGATGATACTAGGTCTAAGATAATTTTCTCATGGATGAAACCAACCTCTGCTTGGATAGCCCATTGAGACCTCTCACGTTCCATGAGAGAATATTCATCTATGATTTTTGGAGGAATATTTTTTCTCCCTCCTTGGCCTTGGGAGGGAGGTGGTTTGTATCACTTTCCATCCTCATTAGGAAAGTCTCTATTTGATTGATCTGCAAGGATGATAGGAGAGCGGATTAGGTGCCATTAGAAATATCATCCTCAATATATTTACTTCTAAGATTATGGTTTAAGGGTTAACCTTTCTTCTTGCCACTGTCTACATCATCAAAAAATTTCTTCTAAATTCTACTTATCAACTTTGGAGGACTTGAAGATTTATCTGGATCGAGAGAATTAATGATATTGGTAGGGAACATAATGTGGTCATCTTTATTAAATGGGTCATTGAGAAGGGCCAAAGAATCTTCAAAGAGGGGAAGACCTGAAGATCCCAATTTTGAAGGGGAGTGAGGAGGAAAATCTAAGTTAAGGTCATACTCATTATGGGGATATTATTGAGAATCAAGGGTAGGGAAGGAAACAATAGGGGTGGCTCCAATGGATATACCTTCAGAATTAACCAATGGTTTGAAGGCATTAGGATTGGCAAATAATGAGAATGCCTGTTTAGGAGCATTCTCAAACTATTGAGGCATATATTTTTTACCTTATGACATTGATGCAAGATTTTTGTTGCCTTGAATTCTATTCCGAGGTTAGTAGACCACCTAAATTTTTTTTTAGGATTTCTTAGTTCTAGATCCATATTTCTTTGATTCCTTTCTCAAAGAGGGGAATTGCACCTTGATATGACCTTACTTATGGAATTCAATGTAGAAAGATAGCTTATTCTCATATTCCACTACTTTATGCCTACAATAAGAGCCTAAAAAAAGATCAAGATACGTGGGTAGCTTATAATCTAGGTTGGCAATTACACACAAACAAGCATAAATCATTCGATATTTTTCTTTAAAAACTGGGTCAAATGCAACTAGGTACCCTATGGTTTGAGAAATTAATTTTAGGATTTCATCATGCCAAAACTGTATAGGAATCCCTATAAGTTTAACCCATATGAGGGTCGAATTAATGCTTTGGGTTTTAGGGTTAAAAATTTTCCCCCATATTTTGATGAAAAGGTTTCGTCAATTGAAGAAACAAGGACCACTAGTGAGAATGTAGTTGGTATATTGAGAATTATTTAGCCTGATGAGGAAGAAACCTCTGGTTAGTGCAACTAGGTCCATATTACCAATGGATCATCACTTTGAGAAAGCCCATTTTCAAATGGACTCCATGTTTAGGTGGGAAGCAATAAACTTTCTAACCATGGATATGGCATCCTAGGAAATTATAGATGCCATGATTTTAGTCAAGATAACAACCTATCTACCACTTATTATGAGAGGAATTAAGCTTTCATGAATATTGGGTAGGGGTGATCCTGCTCTATTTCAGACTATCTCCACAAAAGAGAGAGGTGTTATTTTAAGGTGGGTGAGGTGGGGGGTCTCCCTGACACCTATGAATTCCACACCCTTGATCAATCCATCCTTAGGACCATACTCAGGATCATCTACTCCACCATCGTTGGTGCCCTAATTAGGGTTTAAGGACCAAACACTATTTTTTGCAATTAAAATACTTAATCTTTTTGAAAATCTCCATTTTTGGCTACTAAGCATTAGGGTTTTTGCAGGGTAGAAGGAAAGGTGAATGTGTAAAGGGTATTCTTCCATATTCCTCCCAAGTATAGGGTATTTAGTGTCAACCATGCATAAAATAATCATTATAATCCTTGCATTTCATAAAATTATCCTTGACCCTAAATTCATTAGGAAAATAAGGGGACCTTTGGTATGCCTTGGGTTTTATTATCAAGGGAATAGCTATATTGAGACATTTCCTAGACAAATAAGAGAAATCCTGAGATTGTGAAAGAGAGATTTGTTAAGTGATATGGAACTCAAATGTGAAGCTGATTATTCATTAGTGGTAGTAGAATATATAAGCTTACAAAGAACTCATGTAGGTTAAGTGGTTGCAACAATTTACCAAACATGGCCAACCACTTAACTAATAGATAATAATCTGCTAAATAAGGATTACATCTAACTTCTAGAAGATAAATGATAATTCTAACATCTAACTAAACATCCAATAACTTAACAACCTATTTCCAACATGGGCATACTATACCTCACGTGAATACAAAGTGTAAGAAATAGGAAATAATAAAATAATAATAATTTAGGCTTATAATTAAGCCTAAGGTACAATCATATCCTCAAAACTCCTCCCAAAAATAGAAGCATTAGACCCCAATGCTCTCAAAAAATATGGAAATTCATGGGCCATCTCATGGTGAGGAATTTAGCAAGCCATGTGTGGAAAGTGACTGCGATGAGCGACAAGGTAAGAAGTGGAAGAATCCTGTCGAGTGTGATGAGTCTTCATCTCAAAAACTCTATCTATAATAAGAAAAAGCTGATGATTAGGTGCAAATGTTGCTATGGGGTTGATGATAGGTTTAGGTACCAAAGGAAGATCCTGATGGTGTCTCTAGAAGGCATCACTTATCAAAAGAAAGCCAAAATCTATCTCCAACTTGAGATGAGTGAGGACTGTGATGCTTGCACATCACTCTCTACTGCTCTTGCAGAGTCTCCTACAAGTCCTGTGTTATATTTACCTAAAGGCTCTGCTGGTGCTGAATGAAGTGACCTTAGCTTACTCCTCCATGTGTGCAATGGTGGAATAGGGCAAAGCCAAAGGTAAATTTCTATGGAGCAAGTGGTTATGTGTCTATAGGTATCCTAAAAATTATACCCATAGAATGGTTGGTATCTTTCTCATGCATGAGAGTTATGGGTTCCTTAACCATGAGCTATTTTGATTGTTCATTTTGTAGAATTGAAGCTTCTTTATCATGAGACTTTGATGGTACTTGTTCATCATGTGCAAAAATTATGCAAGTAGGAGCCAAAATAAGTGCTTGAATTAATGGCTTACGAACTTACCTACAACTTAGCATAAAATTTTATGTGGGTGTAGTTCTTTGTATTAAGTAGGTTTTATCATGCAAATTCAATGTGTGTGTTCTTTTTAGCATGATATACAACATTCCTATCAAAATTATAGGGTTTACCTAGAAATAGTCCACAACAATCCATATCTATGACATCACATCTTACTTTGTCCACAAAATTATCACCAAAAGCAAAATTCAAGGTGCAAGTGTGTGTGATGTTAGATGTGGAGTCTACATATTTCCATCCAAGTGCATAGGGTTGGTGATGTGGCTTGATGGGAAGCTTCAAATTCTCTACAATGAACTTCATGATGAGTTTATTTTGTGAGTATTTATCTATGATGCAATCCACATAAAAATCATGTGTAAGATGGGATCTAGTGACAAACAAATAGTCACAACCCCCTTGTGCAAAAACATTCATCATAAGGGTAACTTTGTTTATTTTACCCTTTAAATCTAGATATTCTTCTTCTGTCCTTGTAGTCACAATAGGACCATCATGTAGTTCCTCATTTGTAGGCTGCACAATTAGGGATGACTTCTTCTTCATTATTTCAAAAGTAAAGCATTTAGATTTTTCATGATCATGCTTTTTACAAAAATCACAATACATTGAAGAAGAAAGATATTTAGAGTGAGAAGAAGAAGATTGTTCTTTAGGAGAAGTGGGAGGATAAGAAGAATGAGGGGAAGAATGAGAAGTTTTCTTTACCTTTTGTTAATTATGATTCGCACCTTTGGAACTACTCTCCTGTCGAGATCTGTAAGAAGTACCAACTTTTTACTCTACGAGAATGACATGCTTGAATATCACATCCAAAGTTAGGAAATCATTGACTTGATTTCCTTAAAAATATGATCTTGAAATCCACACGTGAACTTGTTAATAAATTTTTTTTCTAAATATTTCACACCAAGAAGCACCCTTAGCCTATTGAATTGGAAAATGTAGTCAGCAAATAACATACTATAGGATTACCTCAATCTATACCACTTGGTTGTGAGGTCTTTTTGGTAAATTTGGTGGAAAAAATATGTTTTTTAGAATTTGGATCAATTTTTTCCAAGTCATGGTAGCATTATGGCTTTGTTTTTCTATGATTAAAATTTTTGCTAAGCCTATGAGTTTGACTGTAGCAAAGGCAACTTGGTCATATTTAGGAATTTTAGCATAGACAGACCAAGTTTACATGTCTAAAATCCATGTAGACAAGACATTAGGATCCCTTGATTCGTCATATAATTTAACCTCACATTTAGATTTTTTGGCATGATTGTGATGAATTTTGATATCACTAGGAGTCAATTGCACAACAATATCTTTTACCTTATCTGCCAAAATATCTACTACAATAGTAAGTTTCACCATGTTTATTTTGAGGTCTTGAGCCATGTGATTACGTGTATATTCCAGAGTAGGAAGATTACAAAATGTTTTGCAAGAACCATCTAGGCTTTAGGAACAATTTACGATGATGAGCATTAGAAATGCTCATATTTTGTATATATTTTCTTGATTATTATGCGGCTGTATAATAAGGATTGCATATGTTTATGAATGATTATATAATTATTTGATGAAATTATGCGTGTTATCTAATTCATGTGTTTTTGTGGAATTGTAGTTGATTTAGTTAGATTTGGATCAATCGAGGTCTTTTCATGGACCTGACACTTTGTTTCTTTCAGAATCAACACAGAGAAGGTAGGTGCCTTCCTCTTCTAGGAAGGCACCAAGCATAAGTAGGCACCTTCCTCTTCCATGAAGGTGCCAAGGAAATACAAGTGCCTTCCTCTCCCAAGAAGGTGCCAATAGAAGGCCAGCGCCTTCCTCTTCCAGTAAGGTGCCAAAGGAAAATAAGCACCTTCCTCTCACAAGAATACACTGATAGGTAGGCACCACTAGAAGGCAAGCACCTTCCTCTTATAAGGAAGGCACCGATAGGAAGGCACCACTAGAAGGCAAGCGCCTTCCTCTCACAGGAATGTGCCAACAGAAGATAAGCACCTTCCTCTTCCAGGAAGGTGCCAATGGCAGTAAGGTGCCTTCCACATAGATAAGGTGCCTAACATACTTAGGAACCTTCCTCATAGGGAAGGCACCCTTGTTCTTCACCTGTTGACCTAACAAGCATGACGTGGACAATAGATACTGGTGCAGTTCCAAATCTATGTCATGTATAGTTAAATTGGGGATAACACCGACGTATGAGAACGTCCTACCAATGCTAGGCGAAGCACAAACCAATCAGTGAACACACCACCATTAGAAATGAATGCCAGTTTTAGCAGACGTCGATCACATTTACCGATCTGTCTTAGTTTAGTCTGGAATGAATCGACTGTTATAACTTCTTTATAATAGAAGATCTACGGGTGTGCTATATAAACACACACAAACCTCTCTGAGGAGATATAGAATATTTTGATAGTAAATGTAGAGAGATATACAAAAGAAGCATTGTAATACTTTGATAATTATAATATAGTTCTAAGAGTTTCTAAGTGTGTGTTCAGCTGGGAGGAAGTTGCTGGAGCCTGGGCCCACTCCAAGCAAGTATTTCTTCCCCTATTTTTCCTATGTTTTCTAGATTAGTTTATCGCTTTTATAAGATTTTTTATCGCATTGTTATTTCTAGTATTACAATAGGTTTATTTCCAAGAATGCATGAATATTTCCTTTCTATAGATTTAATTATTTTTTACGTAAATTATTGAGTGTATGAATGATTGACGACCGTTGAAACACCCCCCAATAGTAGAACTAGCGGACTCATCTCAAGTGGTATTGTAAGCAATATTTCTTAAGACCCTTCACAAGTTTACAAAGCTCCCTGGGTTGATAAATTAAATGCATGGGCATGTGACAAAAGTAGGAAAGAAGTTAACCTTGTTTGGCCCACAAAATTTTGGCACCATTGTCGGGGAAGCGTCTCAACTAGATTATTTACAATACTTGGAAACCTTCCATTTGACCTTGTATGAGTTCTTCAAGAAGAAGAGGACCTGAAGGTCAGTTTATAAAAACCAATCCACCAGAACCTGAGTCAGCCAAACATTCTAAATTTGAATTAGACTCGCCTGACCCACCACCAACAATCCATTGGAGTGAGGATCCGCACTTTGTGCAAAGTGCCTCCTCATCCCATCAACTTGGGGAAGAATGAATCATCATAAATCCCCTGTTTAATAGGACACCCTTAGAGGAAGCCCTATTGTGGAAAGCTGTAGAAGATCGGATGATAACACTAGACAACCTTAGAGCCTTGACTCAAAAAGTATTAAACAACCGTAAGGCCATAAATACTGCATTAGAAATCGTATTTCATAAAAAAATGGTTGACAACAAAGAAGTCTCATCTGGATTTAGTTTCCTGATTGATGAAAGAGTAGGAGATACCAAAATAAAAAACATATCCCCTGCTCACCTTCTGACCTTTAGAGGATACCCAAATGAGGACCCTGACCTATTTTTATTTAATTTTGATGTCTTATGCAGGTATGTGGACTACAAATCTGATACACAGAAGCTAAAACTCTTTCCTTCCACATTGGACGATGTAGCTCTATGGTGGTTCATCGGTCTGGGAGACAAACACATTGCCACTTGGGATCAAATGAAGAAGCTCTTTTTAGAGCAATACCAAGATTTCAGGAGAGCAAGAGACTCCAAAGAAGAGGTCTTGAGCATGATGCAGAAAGAAGATGAGTCTCTCAAGGAATACTGGGAGATATTCAACGATCTCATCACACGAAACTATCTAATAAGTCCCTCAAAAGCATATTTTTGAGAGGACTTACCAATGAATCATTGGAGGCTCTTAACATGATTTTTGGAGGTGATGTCTACTAGCACGCTATGGAATACATCCGACAACTATGCCAAAACTACTCAAGAAGGAGAGGCAAGACCACTTCTAGAACCATGAAAGCGACTGCCTCAATCATGAAGACAAAAATAGGTAACATGCTGGAAGATTTAGAGAGCAAAATGCTCTCATCTCTAGCATTACAGATGGATATGCTACTGTTAGAAAAAGAAGCAAGAAAACGAAGTAGCATTGGCTTATTTCTATCCAAAATGCAGAGGGAAGCATGCAAAGAATGCATGCTCGGAGAAAAAAGTCAGAGTATACATAGTTTGTAGGTTGAACCATAAAACTTGGTTGTGCTCGCAATTGCCCAGTAATTAGAAGGATGTTGAAAGCGTAGATGCCTATTTCATAGGCAATCGAAAGAGTTTGCCACAACCCCTTGTGGGGAATATGCCAACCAGAATGCTGTCATATGGGGGAGGACCATACATGTCCCAAGGCCCGCCTCAACCACCTAACATGGGGTGGTGGGGGCCATCACCTTGGTCCAACACACCCCCAAAAACATTCCTGAACTAGTAGTTATGGATGCCATATCCATATCCTAGGCAGTAGTGGAGAGGCCACACTATGTGGAATCAGGCTCCACCTAATGTAGCACCAGCTCACCCCCAACAAAATTCATCGATGTTGCTAGTAGTGAGACATGCGAAGCTACCTACACAACCGATGACAAATCCTAATAACAGGGTGAACCAGCCAGCATACTATGTGGAGGATGAGATGTATCCAATGTACCATATTTAGCTTAGGTATGGTAGACAGCTAGGAGTAGGAACGCCTCCATTGGTAGAAGAGGAGGAAGAGGTAGGAGAAACACCTCTTGTAGAATATGTGATAGAAGAAATGCCTGAGAGAGCAAAGGCTCCATTTCCCAATCGGTTGCAAGAACTTGGGAAGTAATGCAGTCAGAGTTTGATATCTTGTCTAGCTTGAAGAACCTCATCGTGATAATTCCATTATTTCAAGCCATCCGAGATGTTTCAATATATACCAAGGTGATAAGAGAGATGTGTCTAAGGAATCCAGGACAAAGAGCAACCCAGACTATCAATGTCATGGGTAAACTAGCAGATTTGATGATGGGCAAAACATGCCATCCTAAGTATGCAAACCCGGGAAGCCCGATGCTGACTGTAAAAATTGAGGGACATTCCCTATCCAATACGTTGGTCGATCTTGGAGCAACCATCAATGTAATGCCTCAGGAGACCATGCAGAGGCTACAAATCATGAACCTAAAACCTACTATGATAGTACTGAAGCTGGCCAATCAATCGACCGTGGAACCAAAAGGAATGTTGGAAGACGTAATAGTGACAGTCAGTGCATGAGAATACCCAACTAACTTTTTAGTCTTGCAATCTAAAACTAGGCTGGGTAGTTACCCGCTCATCTTGAGAAGGCCATGGCTAGCAACATCTGATGCTTACATCAGCTGTAGGGATGGGATGATGACCATATTCGATGGACAAAATGTTAAAAGGTTTACTATTTCACCCCCAATGTAGTTCATCGACTCATTAGGAGAACCCATGTTGACCGAGCATGAAAATCTTGAGCTATCCATGATCTAGTCGGTGATGATGTTGGATGAGTTGGCAGAAGAAGATGAAGATGGTGCTATAGTGGATTTCCTCCATCTTCACACCTGGATCACTATTGTTTGGTGCCCAAGATCACCACGTTTAGTAGATACACGTCAGGCCAAGAAGAATGTTGAATGTCAGTAGTGGGTTGACTCCCACACAATTGATGAAAGTAGAAGAGCTCCTAGTTAGACACCAACATGCATTTGCATGGGATTACTCAGATATAAAGGGTATCAGCCTAGAGATCTGTACCCATCGTATATACCTCGATGATCAAGCAACTACAAGCAAATAACCACAGAGAAGAATGAATCTGGCAATGAAAGACATTGTCAAGGAAGAACTGCAAAAACTCTTGACTGTCGAATTCATCTATCCCATTTTTGACAATGAGTGGGCATCTCCATTAGTGGTAGTCCCTAAAAATAATGGAAGTGGTGAATCTGTGTGGACTATAGAGCGTTAAATGAAGTGACCAGGAAGGACCACTTCCCGCTCCCATTCATTGATCAAGTCTTGGATACACTCTTCAGGAGGAAGTATTTCTCCTTCCTGGATGGATTCAGTGGATACAACTAGATCCAGATAGGAGAAGAGGATCAGGATAAGACATCATTCACCTACCCATGGGGAACATTTGCCTATCGGGTATTACCTTTCAGATTATGCAACACACCTGCCACCTTTCAAAGGGAGATGCTTAGCATATTTTTAGACATGATGGGAGACGCGATCGAAGTATACATGGATGACTTCACCGTCTATGGATAAACCTTTGACAAAGTAATGACGAACTTGGAAAGAGTGCTCAAAAGAAGCAAGGAAAACAATTTGTCCCTAAGCAATGAGAAATGCTTTATGATGATGCAAGAAGGCATCGTACTAGGACACCACCTCTTCATAGAAGGAATAATGGTTGATAAAAGAAAAATTAAGGTCATAAGTGACCTACCCAGCCCCAAAATGCAGAGAGAGGTGAGGAGTTTTCTTGGATCAGCTGGGTACTACCAGCGATTTATTGCCAAATTCAATAAAATTGCAAAACCACTGCACGCTCTATTATCTAAAGATGTGGAGTTCAATTAGATGGAAGACTGCGAAGAAGTGTTTCAGTTGCTTAAAGAGAAATTGATATCCACACCAATTTTAAGAGGACCAAATTGGGCCATACCATTCCATATCTACTGTGATGCATCCAAAAATGCGATTGGAGCAGTCCTTGGATAGAAGGATGGTGAAGAATTTTATGACATCTACTATGTCAGTAAAAACTTGGTAGGAGCCGAGCTCAACTACATGATGATAGAGAAGGAGTTCCTTGCAATTGTGCATGCCATAAAAAATTCTACCATTATATCATCAGGTATAAGGTATTTGTCCACATGGACCATGCGGCCATCAGATACTTGATGAGCAAGACGGTCATTGGCAAAAGAATTATCAGGTGGCTCTTGTTACTGTAGGAATTCGACATCACAATAGTTGACAAACCAAGAAAAGACAACGCCATAGCAAATTTTCTATCCAGATTGATATCAACAGATCATACAATAGTGGAAGACCAGTTTTTTAGATGAACATTTTTTCACCATTAGTGAGCAAATCCTATGGTACGTAGATATAGCCAATTACTTGGCCACCGAAAGAACCTCACCTGCTCTCTCTTTTTGAGAAAAGCAGGTGGTCATAGAGAAAAGTGCATCGTTCCTATGGATTGATGGCCTCCTATTCAAAATAGGATGTGACCAAATTATAAGGAGATGCATAGCAAAACAGGAGTTCTCAGAAGTACTCAAAGCATTTCACGACGAACCATGCAAAGGACACTTTGTAGGGAAACAAACTGCCTACAAAATCCTACAGGCTGGGTACTTTTGGCCCACTCTATTCAAGGATTCAGTTGCGTACGTCAGCAAGTGCGATGAATTCCAAAGAATGGGTAGACCAACCCATCAATATGAAATGCCCCTCCAACCCCAGGTACACCTAGAACCCTTCAATAAGTGGGGCATGGACTTCGTGGGACCAATTAATCCACCTTCAATAGGGAGGAGGTTTATTTTAGTCTGTACAGATTATGTCACAAAATGGGTTGAATTTTAAGCATTGAGAGATTCAAAAGAAAGAATAGTCACCGATTTATCATTTGCCCATATTTTTACATGATTTGGGGTCCCTAGAGAGATAACAATAGACCAAGGGCCTCAATTTACCACCAAGTCGATCAAGGAGCTGATGGAGCAATACAGAGTTTGACATAATAAAACTACACCCTACCATCCACAAGAAAATGGGCAAGTGGAAGTGATGAATAGAAAAATAGAGAACATCATGATGAATATCGTGCAACAATACATAAAAGATTGGGCTACACGGTTACTGAAAGTAGTTTGGGCTTATAATACCACATGGAAATCCACCATAGGCTTCACACCCTTCCAACTGGTCTATGGGAAGAGTGCGATGATGCCCACTAAATTTGAAATCAAGACATTGAGAACGGCTTCAAAATTGAACTTGAGCTTGGATGACGCTAAAAAAGAAAGGATTCGGGAGCTAGATCAGCTGGACAAAATCCAAATGGACGCTTTGTAGAGAACATAAATCATACAAAAGCAAAGAAAGTGGTGGCATGATCGCAAAACTAAACTAAAGCAGTTCCAAGAAGGAGAATGGGTGCTATTGTATGATTCTCTGTTCGAGGAAAGAAAAGGTAAATTAATGCAAATATGGATGGGATCGTATGAGGTGGTAGAGCTCATCAAGAATGGGGCAATGCGTGTTAGAAAAATTGATGACATCAACACTGTGTTAATAGTCAATGGCCACCGACTGCGCCCTTATAACACATCCAAAACATTATAGGTGGAATCTATAATAGACGTGGGGGGAGACCCCATCTTGTTAGATCCAGACCAAAATATTAACAGGCAAAACGGTGGTCATGGAGGTGCTCACCAAAATCAGTTAATTTAGTTTTTTTCTTACAATGTGTTTTACAGGGACGATGCTCGCATGCAAGTTGTAGGCATCCTAATCCAGGGCGTAATAGGCATGGAATGCATCTAACTACTTTTATTTTTCTTTCTTTTCATTTTATTTTTGCAGGTGGAAGACCTGACAGTACAAGGAATAGGTATCTAGAAAAGTAGGCCTGATTCGGATCAACATTTCGACATCGAAACTCATAGGTAGAATCTAAGGCAACATGAAGCGAGACTGAGAAGGCTTGATCACCCTTTCCTAGTCAATCGCAACATGATTACCAAGAATAAAGCACCTTCCACATCGAGAAGGCACAGAAGAAGGCACCTTCCTTATAAAGAAGGTGCCCAACCAGAAGAAGGTGCCTTCCTTATAAAGAAGGTGCCCAACCAGAAGAAGGTGCATTCCTTATAAAGAAGGTGCCTAGCTAGAAGAAGGCGCATTTCATATGAAGAAGGTGCCCCGCTAGAAGAAGGTGTCTTCCTTATGAAGAAGGCGCCCAGCTAGAAGAAGGCGTACACAAAAAAAAAAAGAGAGAGAAAAGTAGGCGCCTTCTACTTTGGGAAGGTGCCACATAAAAAAAAATCCTGAGGCACCTTCCACATTAGGAAGGCGCATTCAAACCAAGGTGCCTTCCACACCAGGAAGGCGCAGGTATTTAGCAGCGCCTTCCACATCAGGAAGGTGCACCCATTCAAAAGCACCTTTTGTAGCAGGAAGGTGCACCCATTCAGAAGCACCTTCTATAGTAGGAAGGTGCCATCATCAAAAGGGCATATTCCACCACCGAAAGGCACATCCAATCAGAGATGGCTTCCACAACTGGAAGGTGCATCCATTCAAAGAGCACCAAAAACATCGGGAAGGCACCATATAAGAACCTTCCACATCAGTAAGGCACCACATAAGCACCTTCCACATAGGTACAAAAGAGCGCCTTCCCTGTACGGCCAACACTTAAGTCTCATGGATGCCTCGATCGGAATGAAATCACCACACAAACGAGCGACATCAAATTACCATCATCGCCCATGTGATGGAAATCCACCCCAATAAAAAAATCTCAGAGAATTATGGGGCAAGATCAGCGTGCACATTCCAAATATGATGGATAGATGATTTTTTGAGCAAATTAGGAGTCTGTCTTCAGCACCAACCATCAAACAAATCAGCACCAAAGTCCAACGTAATCTGCACAAATGAAATACCCCTCCCCCATGTCACAAATCAATGAATCAATGCTCTTCATGATGCATGAAACACCAAATAAGGTATGCACATACTAACTCAAATATTTATATAATTATTCATAAATTATGCAATACGAAAAAAAATATTATCGTTATAAAAATCATATACCCCCATGGCCAGAACCATGTGCCAATGATATGGCTCAAAATGCGTACCCTAGAATTAAATGATAAGGTTAGGTGCCTTCCCTATAAGAAGGCACCTTCTTGAAGAAGTAAGGACAAAAAAAAAGAAGCGCAGTAGTAAGGTAAGGTGCCATGGGAGGAAGGTCGAAGAATTATGCAGTGAAAAATAATGAGCCAAGTGAGATGGAAGGAATCAAGGGGATGGTAAAAACATAGTTCGAGGCCAAGGGATGGTTTGAATATTGTACCCTGGTCAGTCAGGGCCAGGATATGGAGGCAGCCGAGGAATTTGCTGCCTCCTTGAGGGGTGACGTAGCTCAGGTGCAAGGGGTAGAAATTTTGGTCACCCCCGAATACATCTCGCAGGCGACTGGATTGCCCATTACAGGTGAATGCATATACAAATGCGGACTACTGAAGCCGTATGCCAAAGTGTTATTGCTAGGAGAAAATGTATAGATAGATAAGGAAGGGCTACCCAAAAGTAGTCTTCCCATGAATTTGTGGAAGATATTCGAGCAGGTTGCTCGATTCTTTAAATGCACCGGGAAGTATACCCATTTGCACACTAACCATGTGCAGTTTTTGAATCACCTGGTGCATGGAAGGAAGTTGAACGTGCCCTCCTACATGGAAAATTCCTTGAAGGAAGAAGCAACTAGGTACCAGAAGGGAGCACCGTCTACCTTAGCCCACCATGGGCTGATACCAGCACTGGTCTACCATGTAGAAGCACAGAGTCAGAACCTCGATGTAGAGGGAGATGGCAGCCAAGAAAGGCAACAGGATGCTATTGTTAAAATAGGGCAAGAAGAGGGAAGCCCTACAAAGGAGATGTCAAGTATCAAGAAATTGGCATTGCCCAATTTCATGGAAGAAATAGGGCATTCCCTAGTTCCTGAATGTACAAAGGAAAGAGGGCATTCCCTAGTGCTCGAGTATGAAGAGGAAGGAGCACCATTTATTAGCAGCGAGGCCGAGTTCTGGCTTCCAGAACTAGTAACCAGGAGGAAACACCTATGGTGACTCCTCCTCTCGATGGAAGAAGAAGATAACGACCTAAAAGTTGATATTATAGCCCAAACCCTCCAGGAATTGACAAATCGGATCCCATAAGATTCAGGGACTTTCAGGAGCAATGATCAGGTCGATGCAACCTTGGAGGAAGCGTTGGAGTGGTAGACCAATTGCTGGATGGCCCAAAATTTTTTGGAAGACTACCAAAATGAGCATATAGGGGAATTGGAAGAACAAGAAAGACGAATCACCCAACTCGAGCAGCTGGTCCAACATTTGTGAGAGGAGAACCAACAAATCCAAGACAGGGGAACAGAAAGAAGGTATGCATCGACCCAAAATGACTGGGCAATAGAGGTCCCGATGAATTCTCCCACATCTGTAGAACGAGTATTCTCTTTGGGAGAATTTTTATCGGACGCCTGAAAGAGCAGCCTAGAGGTAGGGGAGAATTCCTCTATTTGTGGGAGCAAAGGGGAAAGAAGTCCCATAACACCCCCTATCATCGACCTGAGTGATAAAGAGCAGGACGAGGGCCAACAATAGCAGACAAGACTAGGGGATAAGGAAGAAATCCTTGGACCTAAGGAAGAAAGAGAAGAAACTGAAGGGTCGGCACATGACAGACAGGGGGGCAAAGAAGCACCCCCAGGGACGATAGCACAGGTCCCCTAGAGTGAAGAGAATGCTTTGGGGACCACAGAGCAGGTCCCTCAAAGTGAGAAGATGTCCTCTAGGGAGAAAGGGAAAACCCCTATTTGAGCCACTACATTTTTTGTAGAGGCCAAAGGAAAAGGGCCTAGGATGACTCGAAATAAGGCGAAGGTGACCTTCGTCGAGCCAGAAGAAGATGAGTGGGATATGCAACCATTCGTAGAGAGGCAAAAACAATTTGAACGACTGCTCAAAGAGATGAAAAAAACTAAGGAGACCAGGAAGCCAACCTCGAGGATGCAAGGGGACTCTAGCATTTGCATCAATCCAACAAAGGACAGCTAGTTCTAGGAGATTTATGGGTCATCCCGGGGATGGCCCTCCAAGATAAGAAGGTATTTTGAATGATGGGGGGTATATGGCCCCGAATTGGAAGTCACTGCCATTGCAAAGGAGAACGCAAGGCTTACTCCTAAAGCATCCCGATTGTACAAAGCCCAAGTAGTTCATCTCAAGAGGGATAATTCAGATATCCCTCTTATGGTGGTCAGACCTCCAAACTCTTACCTATGGCAAGCTACATTTTAGGCAGTAGAGACGACGCTGGCTAGATCACCTTCGATAGCGACTAGGATGAGGAAAGCAAAGCCGATAGCAGTGTTCGTAACCCCACATAGGAAAATAGGAGCCACACCTCTAGATGCCAGTGCATAGAAGAGGTAGACAAGGGTCGTAGGTACAGTCGGATCCACCAAGAAATGACAACGATGAGGGGTCAATAGGGCTACCTACAATTTTGATGCCACGAGGGTGTGGCATATGTTAGGCGTGGGGGGATGATGAGCATCAGAAATGCTCATATTTTGTATACATTTTCTTGATTATTATATGGTTGTATAATAAGGATTGCATATGTTTATGAATGATTATATAATTATTTGATGAAATTATGCGTGTTATCTAATTTGTGTGTTTTTAGTGTGTTTTTGTGGAATTGTAGTTGATTTAGTTATATTTGGATCAGTCGAGGTCTTTTCATGGACCTGGCACTTTGTTTCTTTCAAAATCAACATAGAGAAGGTAGGCGCCTTCCTCTTCCAGGAAGGCACCAAGTGTAAGTAGGTGCTTTCCTCTTCCAGGAAGGCACCAAGGAAAGACAAGCGCCTTCCTATCCCAGGAAGGCGCCAATAGAAGGCAAGCGCATTCCTCTTCTAGGAAGGTGCCAAAGGAAAATAAGTGCCTTCCTCTCACAGGAAGGCGTCGATAGGAAGGCACCACTAGAAGGCAAGCACCTTCCTCTCATAAAGAAGGCACCGACAGGAAGGTGCCACTAGAAGGCAAGCACCTTCCTCTCACAGGAAGGCACCAACAGAAGATAAGCGTCTTCCTCTTCCAGGAAGGCACCAATGGCATTAAGGTGCCTTCCGCATAGAGAATGTGCCCAACATACTTAGGAACATTCCTCATAGGGAAGGCACCCATGTTCTTCTCCCATTGACCAGACAAAAATGACGTGGACAACAGAGACTGGTGCAGTTCCAACTCTACGTCATGTAGAGTTAAATTGTGGATCGCACCGATGTATGAGAACGTCCTACCAATTCTAGGCGAAGCACAAACCAATAAGTGAACACACCACCATTAGAAATGAATGCCAATTTTAGTAGATGTCGATCACATTTACCAGAATGTCTTAGTTTAGTCTAGAATGAATCGACTGTTATAACTTTTTTGTAATAGAAGATCTGCGGGTGTGGTATATAAACACACGCAAACCTCTTTGAGGAGATATAAAATATTTTGATAGCAAATGTAGAGAGATATATAGAAGAAGAATTGTAATACTTTGATAATTATAATAAGTTCTAAGAGTTTCTAAGTGTGTGTTCAGCTGGGAGGAAGCTGTTGGAGCCTGGGCCCACTCCAAGCCAGTATTTCTTCCCCTATTTTTCTTATGTTTTCTAAATTAGTTTACCGCTTTTATAATTTTGTTTATTGCATTGTTATTTCTAGTATTGCAATAGGTTTATTTCCAGGAATGCGTGAATATTTCCTTTTTGTAGATTTAATTGTTTTTTACGTAAATTATTGAGGAGTGTATGAATGATTGATGACCGTTGAAACACCCCCCAATAGTAGAACTAGCGGACTCATCTCAAGTGGTATTGTAAGCAATCTTGCTCAAGACCATTCACAAGTTTACGAAGATCCCTAGGTTGATAAATTAAATGCGCGGGCATGTGACAAAAGTAGGAAAGAAGTTAACCTTGTTTGGCCTACAACATACAGTTTTCCTAATGTAGAAATTTTGCCTAGATTTTACAAAATTTTCCTTTCAAATTTACAAAAATAGGGCTATTCTAGTGCTTGACAAAATTACATCAAATTTTGTAATTTATAAAATTAGCACTAAATTTGAGAAAAATAGCCTTTATCCTTGCAAAAATTCAACTTGTGGAGGCAAAAATAGACCAATTGTGCAAAAATTGGCTGAAAAATTGCTGAAATTTGGCAAAAATTGTAAGAAATTGCTAAAATTTGATAAAAATTGCAGAATATCACCTTGCATATTTTGGTGCCAAATTTTTAAATCTGAAAGTTTGAAATGAGAAAAAAAAAAATTGGTTTTTTATTCGATCCCGTTGATCAACTACCTATGGGTCAACGTTGCAATGATCGCCAATTTTAAAACTGCAAGGTTGAGATTTTGTCGTGGTCAACTCTAGCCCAATGACTAGTCACGACCTTCATAGGTTGTGCACCCAACAATAACTGGGTGCTTCAATGTCCTGGTGCAAGGATATATGTTACCACCATGATACCTTTAGTGTGCTTTAGAACTATTAAATCCTTCTTGGTCCGCTGTGCTCACAATGTGGGATTATTTCCCACTAAATAAATGAATGTTGCCTATGCAACTTCTTCCCATATGCAAACGTCATCGAAAGTGGTGGATGGTGTCAGAATCACTAAATCATGCTGAGAGGGGGTTCTTTCATGCCAAAGAATTTCAAATTGTATCAAAAAATGAAATACCCACCAAAAACCTATCGAAAATTAGTTATAGTCACCGAGAACCTCCCTTTGCCAAAAACAATCTACCAATGTAGAAAAATATTTTCCTCGACAGGGTCACAAAATGTCACCGAGCGATGTACACTAGTAGTTTGGATTGTCTTTGGTAATTGGATTTTTGTGCTGCAACTACCAGGATTCGAATGAAGTTCATTGGGAAACAATATTTTTGTCATCGATTTCTTAGAAAAACCCATCGAAGTTACAATTGCTCGATTTTTCTCATCGAAAGGTGGATTGTCATCATCGAAGACTATGATTTGGCCCATGTCATGTACTTGAAATTGATTGGAAAACACTAATTCTCCCCTTGAAGCCTCACAATAACATGTGTCATTTGTCGATCGGGAAAATTTTAGGGTTTGGGTATCTCCTTCGCTATTGGTTCTTTTAAACCTTATCGTTTATGATTTAATTTTTTTGTAAAAATTTTACCTGCAATTATTTTTCAACTGCAAATGCGATCCAATTATTCATTTGTTATTGTCTTCTACACTATCTGGGAATGATGTGTATGCTTGTGCGAGTTTGTAGTAGTATGGTGGTGGTAGAAGGGAAGGCCCTGACTGGCCTTATTGGTGATGGATGAGTGTGAGGCCAGTGCCTTTGATATCTCACCTACGTAGGGCACTTCATTGTATCACCTGTATCAAGATCTTCACTGTCTTGATGTCCTCATCTAGGTGAGTGTGCCCACGTCATTATGAGAGAGCAGTAGCAGTAGGGAGAGAACTGATCATCAGAGAGGCTACCATCTATCCGAGAGGCTACCAATCTGTATGAATAGACCGATTAGTGTTCTACCCTAGTACCTTAGCCAAAAATAGTGCAAAATATCTCCAATAAGGCAATGCCTAAGTTAGCCTTCCAAAAGGTTTAGAATAAAATATTCATGACCTATGGAAGCTTTAGTGGACTAAAAATTTATTTGTTCTTAGCATGAAATACCTTTCAACTAATAATTTTTACCCTTCTTGTTGTGGTGGTTTGAAAAACAATCCTTATCCTTCAAACAAGTTGTATTACTATAGTTTTTTGAAACCTTCTTGGCAACAAGTAGTGATTAATATGCATAAAATAATGTAATATTCAACCCGTGCAACCTTCAGTAGCCTGAATGCTCACTCAATAAGGAGTGCCATTGCCTCCTTTTGGCCATAATTTAACCTCAAAATTATGGAATTCACCCTCAAATATCTTTTGATCTTTCTGATATTTGAAGTAGACAACTTTTACAAAAAAGAAAAAAATTTCTTACCCACACAAAGTTAAGTCTAGTTACCCTCTGGTTTTTTGCTAGGGGTATTCGGTGCAAGGTTAGATTCTACCCTTTGCCACCTCCTAAGCTTCACAAACTAATGATGCAGTTGGCCTCAAGCCAATTTCATACAAGCACCTACCTAGGATCTGATGCACTAGTTGCAAAACCCAACTAGACACCTAGCAATGAAGTGGCAAACTTGCCCTCCTTCTTGCAAAAAATTATCCTTCGACTTTGATTACCATTGATATGGAACTCAATTGTGAAGTTGATCAGTCATTAGTGGTAGTAGAATATATAAGCTTACAAAGAACTCACTTAATTTAAGTGGTTGCAACAATTTTCCAAACATGGCCAACCACGTAACTAATAGATAACAATTTGCTAAATAAGGATGACAACTAACTTCTAGAACACAAAGGATAACTCTAACAACTAACTAAACATCCAATAACTTAACAAGCTATTTCCAACATGGGCATACTATGCCTCACGTGAATACAAAGTGCAAGAAATAGAAAATAAAATAATAATAACTTAGGCTTATAATTAAGCCTAAAGTACAATCATATCCTCAACGTTAAGTCTTATGGTTGGTTTTTAGTGAGTTTTGTAGGTTATGCTTTTCATTCTATGGTTTCTTTATTATTTTAAATCTCTAAGAAGAAAAGATATTTTAGAATTGTTTACATTGCTCCTTATTGAATATTATTTGCAAAATACTATTATAAGTTTTATTCATTA
This sequence comes from Wollemia nobilis, assembly GCA_028583015.1. Classification (NCBI taxonomy): domain Eukaryota; kingdom Viridiplantae; phylum Streptophyta; class Pinopsida; order Araucariales; family Araucariaceae; genus Wollemia; species Wollemia nobilis. The sequence continues at coordinate 3,694,925 of JAQPPZ010016994.1, forward strand.
ATCACTCCAACTGGATTTAAAAGAGAGAAAAAAGAAACCATTGAAATTTTCTATAAGCAATCTTAAAATATTTCATTCTTGATTATCTCTTTTTTATTTTATGAGTAGGGTATTGGTTTTGAAAATAAATGTGGCCTTCTATGAATGAAAATTATATGGCCTCAAAATAGGTTGATGCTTGAAGGTTAAAAATCCTACTCTCTCATTTTTAAAATGTAGGAGGATTCTATGTAAAATCCCTATACCCATATCAATATTTTCAAGGATATAAATTAGGATTACCATGAAAGTAAATGTTTTCATATTTATATTTCCTTTTTTATATACTTAAGGGTGTTTCATCTAGGGCTTAAGTGATTGCAAGATTTTTATAATAGGTATATTTTGACTACATGAGGATATGTATGAAAATAGGAGAAAGAATTTTGGATTTTAAAGTAATCACCATAAAAATTCCATTCATGGTTTGAGTGTTGCATGTTTTGTATGCATGATTGATAGGTTCTCAAGGTCTATATATATATATATATATATATATATATATATATATATATATATATATATATATATATATATATATATATATATATATATATATATATATATATATATATTTTCTCATAAGGTCTTCTTGTTGACTTCCCAAATGGATGATTTTTTTAGCACTTTTCTATAACATGTTGAATTTATAATTATATGACTAACTGATAAGTTGTTAATCCTAGTTTTAAACTTAATATATTTGTGATAACTCATTCACAACCATGAGTACCTATACTTGTGTGGATTTAAGAAAAGATATAAAAAGTACTTTGATTCTTGTTTCATATTCGTATTCCAAACTCTTGGAAAAAATCAAGGTACTGTAATCTATCTATAGAAAGTCTATATTAGATTCATTTTAGTCTCATTAATTTTGTAAGTAGTAGAATATTTTGAAGTTTTCTTCTTGAACCATACCATAGGAAAAATATTGGAAATTTTGAGTCCCTAAGTCAAAAGTTATCATTGATGTCACCATATGAAGTCATCATTAATGTCAAGGAATTCGACAAAAAATAAAGTCGTCAAAGCTGTCACTAATATCCAGGAAGAAGCTTCAACAGTGCAAAAGTTAAAGGCAAAAGAGCTCCATAATATTTTAATATTATATGAGAGCATAAGTTAAAAAGCGTTTTCATAAATACCCAAGGAGGCCTATTGCAAAGTTCAAAGGAAGTCTAATATTTATTTTATAAAATATTTAAATTCAAAAGGAATTTAAATTTTATAAATAAATATCATCAATACAAAGTTGTGCAATAAAAGAAGGCCTTAAAATCCAAAGGTTATAATTATAATTTATAAAATTCAAATTCGTTGGAATTTAAATTATTTATAAATTACAAAGGTTAAATACGCCGACATCATCAAAAACTTTGGAGCGCAAACTTTTGAAGACAATGGTAGCTTTGTGTATAAAAGGGAGGCCAAAAGACCTTGCAAATTATCCATCATCGAATTTAATTAATGTGACAAAGTAAATTGCATGTGCGATTCAAAGTTTCAAGTGAGGAAGAAGACAAACGACTTTTCATCTTATGCGCAAGGGTTATAGCGGAGTAAGGTTGGTGCCCAAGACAATTTGGACATAGTGGTCCATTGGCAGTGCATTTTTTTGCTAAGGCGTTTATGGGGAGACGAACCTACGTTCGAATCCCAAGGAGTGCGTGTGCAAAGGGAAAGGTTGAGTTTTTGCGTTTGTCGTTTAAGGCGCCAAGAGGAATATAGTGTGCAAAGATATTTTTAGCTCTCAATGTGCATTGAGTGCACGTGGTTGAGGAGCCTATGACTAGGAAATTCATGGAGGCAAAGGTCAAGGGTTTGAAACCCGTTGAGAGGAAAAGGTAATTTTCTAAAATAATTTTTATTGCCTAAATTTTTAATTAAAGCCTTCATTAGGAGTTATAAGGGATTTTTAAAAGGTTTCTAGTTAGGCAATAAAATTAGTGGTTAGGAGAAATAAGGAGTGAATAGCAAATTGTTATGCGTTGAATTATGATTTATAAAAGAGGATATATTATTTTTAAGTTGGAGTAATAAGGTAATAAGAGGTTTTAAATTTTAGTGAGTGTTGATCTTATTTGTAAAAGGATTTATGTGAAAGAGATTAATTATGAGGGTATTGGATATTATTTTAAAGTTTGAGTGATAAGGTGTATTCTGTTTGAAATCATTTTGTATTGTGTTATGTTAAGGAAATTATTATCTTCTAACCCTTATTGAGATTGGCAAAGAAGTAATTGTGAGTGTGATAGATTTTTGAGATCTACACCTTTTCAAGAAAAAAGTTATGGGTAAATTATTCCTTAGTTGAGTTGATTGATTGGTTTTCAAAAAATAATTTTGGAGTGAAAAGGACTTGATTAGGTTTTCCTTTTCAAGAGTGTTGAGTTCATGCTTCAAGGTTTTCTGGAATAAAGAGTTGTTAAAACTTGTTTTATAAGCATTTTTGTTGAAGCCATTGGTTGTGTGAAGAACTTAAGTTAATATTGTGTAAAAGAACATGAGTATCATTGTTATGTGAATATTGATATATAAGCATTGTTGTTGAATCCATTAGTTGTGTGAAGAACTTGAGTTAGTATTATGCAAAATAACATGAGTATCAGTGTTATGTGAAGATTGATGTATAAGCATTGTTGTTGAAGACATTGGTTGTGCAAAGAACTTGAACTAGGGTTTGAAAATAACATGAGTATCATTGTTATGTGAGATTTGTGGTTGAGCATTGTTGAAAACATTTTGAGTTTGTGTTTACATGCTTGGACTAGGGTTTGTGAGCAAGGGTTGTTTCTTGAGTAATTGGTTGAGTAGAGTTGATTGAGCCTAGTCAAGTGGATGTGTGAAGTGATTGTTCAAGTTCCATAAAACAAACTATTCTATATTCTAAATTGAGTTAAGAAAGTGATTGAGAATTGAGTGTAGAACATATTGAGTCTCTAAAAATTCTCTTTATGTTTCTATGAGATTGGACAAGTTCTGAGTGAGCTTGTTGAGAAGATTTGAATAAGTTTTGTGTGGACTTATTGAGAATATTAGACAAGTTATGAGTGAGCTTGTTGAGAAGATTTGAATAAGTTCTGTGTGGACTTGGTGAGCATATTTGAGCAAGTTCTATGTGGACTTGTTGAGAAAATTTGAGCAAGTTTTGTATGGACTTATTGAGAATATTTGAGCAAGTTATGTGTGAACTTGTTGAGAAGGTTTGAGTAAGTTCTATGTGGACTTGTTGAGAATATTTGAGCAAGTTATGTGTGAACTTGTTGAGCATATTTGAGCAAGTTCGGTGTGGACTTGTTGAGTAGATTTGAGCAAGTTCTGTGTGAAATGGTTGAGAAAATTTGAGCAAGTTCTGTATGGACTTGTTGAGAAAATTTGACCAAAATTTGTGTGGACTTATTGAGTAGATTTGAGCAAGTTCCGTGTGGACTTGTTGAGTAGATTTGAGCAAGTTCTGTGTGGACTTGTTGAGTATATTTGAGCAAGTTTTGTGTGGACTTGTTGGGAAGATTTGAGCAATTTCTATGTGGACTTGCTGAGCATATTTTTACTAGACCGAAGGACTATTTTTAGTGCAGATTTGAGATAGAGATTTGGTGGTTTTATATTAAAGAGTACATAGGTCTCTAGTGGATAGAGATCCATCAACCATGGTAGTGAGGAAAGGTATTCTAAGTGGGGAAAAGAGTCTTCAGTGGAGAGAGATCTACAAGCCAGTGTAGTGGAGGTAGTAGTCTTCTAGAGGATCACCAGCCAGAGCAGAGGAGAAGGAGTTCTCCTATGAATAGATATCCATGAAATTTATTTAGGGGATTGGTGTCTCCTTTGGACAAAGGTCCATAAACATTGTAATTGGGAAGGATTCCCAAGAGATTGATTGAGAAAATTTTAGTGAAATATTTTCTCTGTGGAGTAGACCACATTGGGTGAACCACGTAAATTGTGGTGTCTCTATTGTGTGTGGTGATTTATGCATTGCTTTGACTACTGATATTGATATTGCTATCGACACATTGCTTAATATTGATTTGGAAAGAAAAGTAAAAAGTGGTCTTATACTATTCACCCCTCCTCTCAGTATAATCTTGTGTTCTTCAATTGGTATCAGAGCGGGTTCCTTTAGAATTTTAATAGCTTGAAGGAAAGGCTAACAAGAACATAATGGATCCTAATGAAGTGTCCTCAAATAATTCAACACCAATTTTTGATGGAAGTGACTATATGTATTGGAGTATGATGATGAAGATCTACCTGATGGCACTTGGCAATGAAATTTTGGATTCAGTGGAATTTGTATATGATCCTTTAATAAATCCTCCTATAGATAAGGAAGGTAAGTTTCTACAACACTATAATTCAAAATTAATGAATGCACCTATGAGAGGTTTGCATAGAATAGAGTCTATGAAAGTTATGCATTGTCAAACTACAAAAGAGATGTGGGATAAATTGCAAAATATATTAAGGAGATAAAAGTTTCAAGAAAGCAAAGAGTCGAAACCTCAAAAGAAAAATTGAAGAATTAAGAATGAAGAAAGAGGAAATAATTAGTACTTACCTAATTCAAATTTATGAGGTTGTTAATAATATGCGAGGACTTGGTATGAATATTGATGAATCTAATATTTGTGATAAAGTCTTAAGGTCTCTTCCAAATAGATTTAGTGAATAGGTTTATGCTATAGAATTATCAATAGATGGTGATACTTTGACAAGAGATAAGTTTCTTGGTATGCTCACAGTATTTGAGATAAGAGCAAAAGATCATATGTCCTAGAAGGAAGCAACATTCAAAGCAACCAATAAGACAAAGGGTAAGAATTTAGAATCAAGCAATGAGTTATCTAGTGATGAAGAAGCTAACTATGGTAGAAGAGATAAGGAATATAGAATATCTAGAGATAAAATATTTGTTAAGTGTTTCAATTGTGGAAAGTATGGATATTTTGCAACATATTTTCAAGAACCTAAGAACAAAAATGGTGAAGAAAAATAGGATCATAGGTATAGGGAATCAAAAATATATAGGCAGGATAAGCATAAGAAGAAAAACAAGGATGGACAAAGCAGACAAGGATGGACTATGCAAATAATGCAAGTAAGTATTCAAGTGATAGTGATGCTAGTTTTACAGAAGAGATGAATTCCTATTTATGATTGAAGAAAAAGAACCAATTAAGAAAAATACTCCAATTATTCTCAAGTGTTTTAGATGTGGTAACTTTGGATATATTGAAGATGATTATACAAGGGATGGTTATAGTTTTAGTGATGATAAATATGAGAATGCACTTGAAGGACCAGATGAAATCTTCTAATGGCTTTAGAAGAAGAAGTAAGTGATACTTTAGAAGACAAGCCAAAAGAAAACAAAGATATGGACAAAGGTAACAAAATAGAGGAATATTCAGAAAATGATGGTTATGATCTAAAGGGAGAACTTATCTTTTCCCTTTACAAAGTAAAGAAGATAAGGAAGCAACACTCTAAAATTAAAATTCAGTTTCAAGAATGTGATGAAGAGAGAATATTTCTCATAGAGGATTTAGAAAAATCAAAGGCTAAGGCAAAAAAGTTCAAAGATAAGTTAGAAGCAAAAATCTTGGAATGTGAGAAGTTAGCACAAGAAGTTGCACTACTAAAAGAAGATTTAGAGGACTCCAATATCAAGATGAAAGGATTCAAGAATAGCTCAAATATTATGGATAAGATAGTCAAGGTACAAATAATTTCAATAAACAAAATAGGTATTGGATTTGAATAGGTTTAAAAGAAATGGGAAGGAGAGTCAACTTCAATTTTTGGAGGAGAAGAAACTTCAGATGAAGATACTTTAGAATAAGATAGTGTGAAATAAAGTGAGACATCAAAGGATGAGTTGGACAATAGAGAGTTCAACAAAAATAGGAACAATGCACAAAGAAGATACAGATGGAACATCAATTAGAATAGGAGACCAATGAGGTCAAGACAAGGAAGCTTCAATGAAATATACTTTTTATGTCACAGGTTTGGGCACATGGCTTCACGATGCAAGACACATGTAAGATAGGATATTGGGAACAAACAAATTTTTCATAGGTATTGCTACTCATGTAATCAATTTGGTCACAAGGCAATGAATTGCAGGGTTCATGACAGAAGAGGATATAGCTTCACTAAAAGAAATCCTAAGATATTTACACCTCCAAGGAATAATAACATTAAGTGTTATAAGTGTAATAATGATGGTCACATAACAAAGTGGTGTAGAGAAAATATTCTAGAAACAGGTATGAACAGGAATAGGAACATGAATGTGAACATGAACAAGAATAAGAACAGGAACAAGAACTAGAACATGAACATGAATGTGAACAAGAATAAGAACAGGAATAGGAAAATGGATATGAACAGGAATAGGAACAGGAATAGGAAAAAGAATGCTGACATGGACAGGAACATGGACATGGATAGAAATAGTTAGAGGAATCAAAAAACTTAGAAAATAAGAGAAGAGGATGAAGGCAAAGAACAATGCCTTATAGGAGTAGAAATAATCCCACCTTGGAATTAACCACCTCAATAGAAGGTGGGGGAGTGGCTAAGATAAGAAGCTCATCCTTATCCCTAAGCCCCAAAGGTGACCCTTTGCCATTGATGTCAAAGGGGGAGAGATTTGAGTAAGGGGGAGAGACTTTATAATTGAGAGAGATTTGAGCCAGGGGGAGCAATATCCCAGGGGGAGCAGAATAAAATAAAGGTCAAGTTTTTGGAAAAGAGAAGTTGGGTTGCCATCAATGACAAAGGGGGAGATTGTTGGATATTTTGAGTCCCTAAGTCAAAAGTTGTCGTTGATTTCACCAAATGAAGTAATCATTAATGTCAAGGAATTCAGAAAGAAATAAAGTCGTCAAAGGTGTCACTAATATCCAAGAAGAAGGGAAGTTCTTCTAATTTTAAAATTTTGCTTTAGAGGAGGGACGTTTTTCGTAGGACTGCCCAAACTATCAAACTTGTTTCGGCCATATCTCACTCATCCGGACTCGGATTGAGCTAAAATTTTGAGGGTAGATGCCTGAAAAACCCTAGAACGTCTCCACCAATTTTCATATCATTTGGAGCAACACAGATCCTAGCGCATCCCTATGTGTGAACGAGATTTTTGGCAAGCGGCTATGCGAGGGTTTCATCTGGGTTGAGTGCAAGCAGCTCCAGAGGTTGGTTTTTAGGGCCTTCGGGCCCTAGCGGCCAATATTTTTGTGGTTTATGCTCAATATTTTAGTAGGAAATGTTGCAGGGGATCCAATATGGGTTAGAAATTTATCTTTCAATAGATCATACTGTGAACTTGAGTGACAATGACTTCCAATTTGCTGCACAAAAGAAAAGTGAAAACCATACCTTTCCACGACGTCTAGGGCAAGGATTAAAGAGATCACGAAACAAGTTTCAAGCAGTTGATCAAAAAATGGCTCATATCTCAAGTGAATCTGGTGCTAAGGTGCACCCACAAAATAATTCTATCGTGAAAACCCCTGTCAAGGGTAAGAATTTCGAAGACTCAGCCCCAAAAATGAATTTTAGGGATGCCCTCCGTGGTGGACAGCCTCAGCCCAATGCTAATATCAATCTTAGGGCTTCCCATAAACCTCTAAGAATGCCTAAGATTGATCCCAGGAAAATGGAGTCAAGATGTCTTAAAGCAGATGATGGAACTCCTATTGTTAAGCTTGATATGGGTAACATTCAGATCGGCATTGAAGATTTGGAAAAAAGAGGACTAATTTGTCGGTTCGTGGGTTTTCGTCCGAGCCTATCTGCTTTCAAAGTATGGGCTGCAAAAAGTTAGAAAACTAAAGGTGAGTTACAAATCTCTATTTATCCAAATGGTTATTTTCTTGTTTTATTTGCTAATAATGAAGATAGAGAGAAAACTTTTCAAGGGGGTCCTTGGTTTTTTGGAAGGGCAGGGCTTTTCATGAAGCCCTGGCATACTAAATTTAAAGTCGAAGAAGAGATGCCTTCTATAGCTCCCGTGTGGGTTAGACTCTTTGGCCTCCCTATTGAATTTTGGAATCCTACTATTTTTTCTTCAATTGGAAACTCTTTAGGAACTTTTATGATGACTCGTTGATTGTACTCAAAATTTTGAACATATTATTTATGCTCGGATTTGTGTTTTAATGGATTTTGACAAACCCCTACCTAAAAATATCACATTACAATTTGGGGAAGACACTTGGGAGCAAGTAGTGGACTATGAGAACATTCCTTTTCATTGTAGAATTTGCCATGAATATGGTCATTTGGCTAGTGCTTGCCCAAATAAAATTCCTGATCAAAAGAAAGAAGATATAAACTCAATAGGTTTCCAAATGCCTAAGAAGAAGAACACTTAGAAAAAACCAGTTATGAAGGATCAATCAAAGTCATCTCGCTAATATGTTTGAAATCCTTTCCACAAATGATGTCCCAAGTGAGGAAGAGGAAATAATGGAAACAAAAATCTTAGAAACACAATTTAAATATGAAGGGAAGAACTTAGAGACAAACCAACAAATCAAAGGTTTTCAACAAAAAAAAGGGAGAAAATTTACACAAGAAAAACAATCTTTTAAATGTCAAAACTTCAAATAATACAGGTCCCAATATAGACTCCGTTGAACCCTCTAGTAAAATTTTGGTTGTGTACGAGCATTCTTCAAGGTTAGAAGCCATCTCAGATTCAATTGGAATAAGTCAAGAAATAGGGAAAAAAAATTGAAGATGGATTCTAATAAAAAAGTATGTCGCAAGACCAATCAATATCATATGGTAAAAGAAGGTGAAAAGCTTGTAGAGGAAGGTAAGATTAATGCCCTTCCCAAATTTTTTAGCCCTGGTATTAATGAAGATCATCACTTGGAATATTAGAGGACTCAAAGGGAGTCTTTCAAAACAAAATGAAATTAGAAGAATGATTCAGATAAATCATCCACATCTTGTTTTCCTTCAAGAAACAAAGATGTCAATGGAGGATATGGACTCAATTGCTAGTAAAATTTGGCCAACTGGAAAAGTGGTTTCCCTCAGTTCCCAGGGGACTTCTGGTGGCATTGCTTGTCTTTGGGACCCAAAAGAGGTAGTTATTCACCATATGGTTGGCAGTTGGGGTCTGTTGGCTATAGCTATTCAAAGTAGACATTCCAACCAAATTATGCTCTACATTACTATTTATGCTTTGACTACTTTGGAGGAAAAAAGAAGACAGTGGAAGGATATAACTCATATTATCTCTCATTTTCCTGAAGCTTGGATCTTGATCGGAGGAGATTTCAATACCATCCTCTCTCTGGATGAGAAAAGGGGGGGAAATAGAAATTTGGACAAAAGCACTGACCTCATGAGTGAATATATTGCAAACCTCCATCTTGTGGACATCCAACCAGATAATGGCCTTATGACTTGGTCTAACAGAAGGCAAGGCTTAGCTTGTATAATGGAGAGATTGGATAGGTTTTTGCTCTCTAAAAATTTCTTAATCCATGGTCACATTCCTAAAGTGAAGACTCTTAATAATGTTGGTTCGGATCATTGGCCAATCATGGTGGAAATGTGGAAAACCAATGTGAGTTTCTCTCCTTTTTGTTTTCAATTAATGTGGCTTAGAGACATTTCCTTTAGACCTCATGTGCAACAATGGTGGAAGGAAGGTAAACCTAGGCATGGGACTAAGATGTTCTATTTTGCCAAAATACTGCAATACATTAAATCCAAAATCAAGACTTGGAACTGGAAAGAGTTTGGGGATGTTCATAAAAAAAACATGAAGTTATTGCTCATATTGAAAATTTGAATAAGAAAATCCGTTTAGATGGCCTCACAGAGAAGAGAAGTGCGGATGAAATTAAACTCACAACTCGGTTAGAGGAATGGGAAAAAAGAGAAGAAATCTTATGGAAGCAAAAATCTAGAATTCAATGGCTCAAAGAAGGAGATCGAAACACAAATTTCTTCCACAAATCTCTTCTAGCTCGAAGATCTCACAACTTTATTTCTTCCCTAAAATCAGATTCGAGAGATGTTGTTTATACTTGGGATGGCATGAACTCTATTGTTGTTGATTACTTTTCCAATATTTTTGCTGCTACTCCTCTTGACTCAGCTTCTCAACAAAATGTTCTTCAAGCAATCCCTTCTCTTATCACTTCTGAGGAGAACTCTATTTTGACTGCTCCTATTACTATCAATGAGCTTCAACAAGTAGTTTTTAAAATGCAAAAAGGGAAAACCCCGGGTCCCGATGGTTTTCCCATTGAGTTCTACCAAGAGTTCTGGGATATCCTTCATGTTGATTTATTAGAGGTGGTGGAAGAAGCCAGGAAAGCCAAAGAAATTTTGAAGGTTATCAATAAAACTTATATTACTCTTGTTCCAAAAGCTCAAGAGGTTGATCATATCTCAGCTTTTAGACCTATTGCTTTATGTAATGTTCTTCTCAAAATCATTACTAAAATCATGGCGAGAAAGGTTGAAGCCTCTTTTGCATAAGATTATTTTCCCAGAGCAAGGGGGTTATGTGGAAGGGCATCAAATAGTAGATGAGATAGTTCTTGCTCAGGAAGCCATCCATTCCATGGATATGCAAAAATCTCCTTCCATGTTCATTCGGTTAGACTTATCCAAAGCTTATGACAGAGTGGATTGGCACTTCCTTATCAAAGTTTTGAGGCAATTTGGTTTCTCTAAGGATTGGATGGATTGGATTATGGGATGTATCTCTTCAGTTTCCTACTTAGTTCTTATCAATGGCAGGCCTTCTCAGTCATTCCCAACTTCTAGAGGTATTAGGCAAGGTGACCCGCTATCCCCTTATTTATTCATCATTCTTGCTGAATGCTTGGGTAGGACTATAACCAAAAAGAGGGAAAACAAAACCCTTGAGGGAGTTACCATTGCTCATGGAGCTAGACCTATCTCTCATATTCAATTTGTGGATGACTCTACTCTTTTAGGTAAAGCTACAATTAAGGAAGCTTCTAATATTAAGCAAATCATTAGTTGTTTTTCTAAGGCTACTGGGCAGTTGATCAATGAAGACAAATCTAAAGTTATTTTCTTTCACCACTCTGCTAGACAGGAATCCATGGTCTTGGATAAATTAAGATATAAGAAGACCTCCCTTCCAATCACTTATTTAGGTATTCCCATAAATATTCAAAGGCAGAAAAATAAATATTGGAATTGGTTGTTGGACAAAGTCAAGAAGAAAATTGGAAAGTGGACCAACAGGTGGCTTTCTTCTGGGGGGTAGAATCACCTTGGTAAAATCAGTCCTTCAAGCTATTCCTATTTATGTATCTTCCATGTTGAATATTCCAAAGGTTGTTCTTCGAGAACTGGATCAAATCAGTCATCGTTTCCTTTGGAGTGGTACTAAGGAGAAAAGAAAATGGGCCTTGGTGAAATGGGACACTTTATGTCTTCCTAAGAATAAAGGGGGGTTAGGATTCTGGTCTTCTATTAATAACAACAAAGCTTTAGCTGCTAAATTATATTGGAGGATGTTGCATAACCCCAATGCTCTTTGGGCCAATAATCTTCATGCTAAATATGCTGAGAACAAAAGTCCTGAAGACCTTGTTCGCTATCAACTTCCTACCAAAGGTTCTCCCATTTTAGCGAGTTCTTAAGACTGGTGAGGATTTGATAAAGAAAAATTTATTTTGGATCATTCATAATGGTCAATAGGTAAATTTTTGGATAGATTCTTGGGATGGTCACAAGCCTTTGATAACTCAGTTTCCCGATTGGAGGCCTTGGATGGAGGAGCTTCACCGAGCTAATCTGGATAAAGGTGGCTAATTACTATCGGTACCATAATGGTAATTCAAAGGTTGGTAGATATTGGATCCCTATTGAGGACTGGCCTATTCAAATCCTAGAAAGGCAAAGACAAGATATCCAAGGCATCCTTCATATGAGATCTCTCTCTTGGTCCCATGAAAAATATTGTTTTGGATGGAACAACACTACTAAGGGTGAGTATTCAGTTGCTCAAGGTTATTTGACCTTATGCCATAATAATCCCAACCATTCTTCTGATATATTTTCTCAATTGTGGGCTCAAAAGCTCTAGCCTAAGGTGAGGTTCTTTAATTGGCTTTTATTGCATCGTAGGGTGCTTACTGGTGAGCAACTTATGAAGCGTGGTTTTCATGGCCCTTTTAGATGTGAGATGTGTGAAGAGAATGTAGAAACTCTCAACCATATTTTTATTGAGTGTACTTTAGCCTCTGAGCTATGGAGGAGAATGGCCACTTTACTTGGCTTACAGTGGTCCAATTTTTTTACTTTTGAACAACTTTGGAGGGATTGGCCTAATCAAGAGGGTGTTGATCATTTTATTAGGCAGTTAGTTTGGATGGGTTCTACCATTCTTCTTTGGAATATTTGGATTGAAAGGAATAACCAAATTTTTAATCAAGATAGGAAGGATATTCACTATATTTGGCAAAATACCATAGCCAACTTAGTTGAATCAGTCCATCAACTCCTTAATCACCCCCAAAACTCCCACCAAAGATGGGATCAAGTGATGCAAAGATTGAAGATTAAATCTTCTAAGGGCAACCAACTTAAAGGGAATGTGAGTATTAGTAAGATGGATAGGACAAGAAATTGGCAACCTCCTCCTAAGGATTTTGGAAAAGTCAATACTGATGGAGCCTCTAGAGGGAACCCTGGAAAAGCCAGTGTGGGAGGAATTGGTAGACTTTCAGATGGCTCCCTGGTTTTTACTTTTGCTGAGAATTTGGGTATTCTTTCCAATAACCTTGCTGAGGGGTATGGTATCCTCAGAGGCCTTCAGGAGGCTACTAAGGTTGGATGGGAAAAGGTGTTAGTTGAGTCTGACTCTCAACTTATGATTAATATTTTGAAGACTCCTTCCAAGAATCATAAGGTTGATTGGAGAATAAAAATAATTATTGAGAAGATTCAATTAATCCAGATGGGATTTTTGAAAGTTGATTACAATCATGTGGTCAGAGATCAAAACAAGAGTGTTGATGCTTTAGCTAATTGGGCTTTGGACAAAGGTGATCTTACTTGTTATGGCCACCCTCCTAGATGGTGGGCTTCACAAATTAGGGAAGCTCTTCTTTCTATCATTTCTTTGGATGGCTCCGGTTCGAAGGTACCTAGTTTCTTCTTGTTTTTTTTTGCTTCTCTTTGGTTCATTCAAGTTTTTTTAGTTCCCTAGCTCACTCTATTCTTTCTTTTGTTTCCTTTGTTGTTTCTTGCCTTAATAGTCTTCTGGTCTAGATAGGTCATTGTTATGTTCAATTTTTTTCTTTTTTCTTTTTTGTTTAGTTTTTTAAGGTGTGTGTGTTCTTTTGTTTTGTTTTGTTTTTGTGTTCTTTGTGTTGTTTTTTGTTGTTCTTGTGTTTTTTTTATGTTTTTTGTTATTGTTCTTGTGTTTTTGTCGTTCTTGTTCTTGTGTTTCTCTTTGTTTGTGTTAATTCGTGTTTTTTTGTGTGAGTGTTTTCTATGTTTTTTGTTTTTGTTTATTGTCCGTTGTTGGTTGTTTTTTATTTTTATTTTTATTTTATTTTTTTAATATTTTAGGTTTTGGTTGTGTTTATTTTTCATGTTTTTTTTGGGTTATGTCTTTGTAGTGTTCTGTTGTTTTTGTCTTGTTTGTGTTTTGTTATGTGGTTCTTGTGTTTTTCTATGTGGTTCGTGTTGTGGTTTCTTTTATCTTATTGTGTGTGTGTTTGGTTGTGCTTTTGTTTTTGACACACTCAAGGAGCATGTTTTTTATTTTATTTTATTAATTTTGTTGTTATTTACTTATTTTTAAATTGGTTTTGTGTGTTTGTTTGCTCCTTGAGTATGTCAAAGGTGGTAGGCCAGGTCCGAGTCCTGGGCATTTTTGGTGGAATGGATACCCTGCCTCCTTGGGTCTTACCCGAAAGTGGCATCCCTTTTGGGATGTTTTCCACAAATAAAAAAAAAATCCAAGAAGAAGCTTCAACAGTGTAGAAGTTAAAGGCAAAAGGGCTCCATAATATTTTAATAATATATGAGAGCATAAGTTAAAAAGGGTTTTCATAAATACCCAAGGAGAACTATTGCAAAGTTCAAATAAGGTATAATATTTATTTTATAAAATATTTAAATTCAAAAGAAATTTAAATTTTATAAATAAATATCATCAATACAAAGTTGTGCAATAAAAGGTCTTAAAAGCCAAAGGTTATAATTATAATTTATAAAATTTAAATTCCTTGGAATTTAAATCATTTATAAATTACAAAGGTTAAATACGTCGACGTCATCGAAAATTTGAAGCACTGACGTTTGAAGACAATGACAATTTTGTGTATAAAAGAGAGGCCAAAAGACCTTTCAAATTATCCCTCATCAAATTTAATTAATACGACAAAGTAAATTGCATGTACGATTCGAAGTTTTAGGTGAGGAAGAAGACGAATGAATTTTTGTCTTATGCGCAAGGGTTATAGCAGAGTAAGATTGGTGCCCAAGACAAGTTGGACACAGTGGTCCATTGGTAGCACATGTTTTTTGCTAATGCGTTTGTGGGGAGACGAACCTACGTTCGAATCTCGAGGAGTGCATGCGAAAAGGGAAAGGTTTGAGTTTTTGTGTTTGTCATTTAAGGTGCCAAGAGAAATATAGTGTGCAAAAATAATTTTATCTCTCAACGTAGATTGAGCACACATGGTTGAGAAGACTATGGCTAGGGTGTTCGCGGAGGCAAAGGTCAAGGGTTCAAAACCCGTTGAAAGGCAAAGGTAATTTTCTAAAATAATTTTTATTGCCTAAATTTTTAATTAAAGCCTTCATTAGGAGTTATAAAGGGTTTTTAAAAGGTTTTTAGTTAGGCAATAAAATTAGTGGTTAGGAGAAACAAGGAGTGAATATCAAATTGTTATGTGTTGAATTGTGATTTATAAAAGAGGATATATTCTTTTTAAGTTGGAGTAATACGGTAATAAGAGGTTTTGAATTTTAGTGAGTGTTGATCATATTTGTAAAAAGATTTTTTCCAAAGAGATTAATTATGAGGGTATTGGATATTATTTTAAAGTTGTTAATAGTGCATGTGAAGCTTGTTTCATGAGGAATTTTCGTTGTTTTTTTTTGCTCGATAATAAGGGGTTGTACTTGGGTCCCCCACCCTTGAAAAATTATAATTCTCTTATTTAAAGCTTGAGATTTTATAAATAAATACACTTCTCATATCAATTGAGAAGTTATAGCTAGAAAACTACAACATTTTACATAAAATATATGAATTTTTTATTTTCATTTTTTGGATCATTTTAATTTTTTGTATGAATACAATTATTCTAGAATTTAGCATCTTTCTTGAAATTTTCCTATAGCAGCCTTGAAAATGCCGAAAATTCACCTCTACTATCTATTAGTAGAGCAATATTTCTAAAATATCACACTATCATAGTTTTCTTTACCAGATCTGAATTGCTAGTTTCATTGCTCTTCCCATAATTCGAATTGTAGTTGAAAAATATTTGCAATTTCATTTTTCATGACTTGAAAAATTGTCACTGCCCTTGTTTTGAATGGTTGAATTCATAGGGTCGAATATCCCTCAATATTGATCAAATTATTGCATATTACCACTCATTTTAAAGCTATTCAAATTTAGCACAAGTTAATCCAAGAATCAGTTGAATCATATAACTTTTCGTAAAGATATGGATCCTAAGAGATGAGATAATTTCTAGAAAAAATTCTAATCCTTTGCACATTTTTTTGTTGTAAAGAGGGGGAAAAACCATCCCAATACCTATGGGTTCCAAACCCACATGCACACTAAAGACAAAAACAGGGGATTTTAGTTGACCCAACCTTCCACCCAACAACTCAACCTATTTCTGCACTACACTCAAAAACCCAACCTTCCCTTGTGGTTCCCTTAGTTGATTCAGTCTCAAAAAATCCTTCCACCCAACAAAGGTAAACCTTCAACACTCCTTCAGCCTTCCCAAACTTCCACTCAAAATTCTAGCCTTCTGTTGTAGATCCTTCAATTGACCCAACCTTCCATGCTCCTTTAGCCTTATTGGCCTTCCACATTCCTTCAACCATCCTAGCCTTCCACCCAACATCCTAGCATTTTGTTGTAGCTCCTTCAGCCAACCCAACCTTCCATGCTCCTTCAGCCAACCCAACCTTCCATGCTCCTACAAATTTGACACTCTAGATATCAACTCATCATTTAACCTTTCACACTCCTTTAGCTTCTAGCCTTCCAATCTCCTTCAACCTTCATATGTACTAATTATTAAAGCACAAGATCATTTTATAGGCCCTTGAGGATTTTTGGTTGTTATCATAAAAAGACAATAGATTTTTACTAAGTTTTATTTATTACATTATATACTATTGCTATGTGTTGGTTATAACACTTGTATCCACCATATATAAAAGAATTAGTACATAAGCTATGATAGTTGATTTATAATCTTGTTCTCACATAAGATCCAATACAATCTAAGTATTGCTTATTATGCATAGTATGAATACTTGTTGGAATGGATTGACTATCAATGTAAGAAAAGACCAAATGTCTAGGTCTTTGTGGATGAACATGAGGTATAATCATACAAAATTTGATGCATGTTAGGATAGTTGCATTCAATAATGATATTTACTAGTGTGTATCAAGTATACATGGGTGCTTATATAATGTATAATAGTCACATACTCTTGATCACTATAGATAAAAATATTTGACAAAGTATAGGATTATGTAATCATATGTTCATATTACATAGATACATGTTTGTATGAATGCATGAATATGGATGTATACACACATTTTTCTTCGTGTTTCAATGGTGATGCTCATCTACACCTCAATTGGTTCTATGAAGGAAGTTGAGATGTGGAATTCCATGGTGGTTTTATTTTAGTTGGATGGAAAAACACCTCAATGAATCTCCTCCTCCCCATTATTAAGTGACAATTATGATATTTGGTTTATAAAAAATTTCTATAAAAACATCTAGGGTTGTTATGAATCAAATTAAACAATTAAAGCAATGATAAAATTATTTATAATGACACACGAGAAGTTTTTTATAATTTAAGGTTGTGAGATGTATTGTACATTTGAATAGATGGAGTGAGATCCAAGGAGAAATAACATATGTTTACTAGCAATAAATATTTGCATTATTAGATACAATAAAAATATTATTGATGACATTTGTATGCCTGATCAAAGGATCATCAATAGATTGTCTGATTAATTTTACAAAATAATGATTGAATATAGTATTATATAATAAATATGGAATAAATAAGAAGAAATATAGGATTTTTGGTCTAAAGTCCACCTAAGTGGAAGAGTTTCACCCTTAAAACCTCGATCAATATTGGAAGACCTAAAATAGTTTGAGTTAACCTCTAGAGCAGGCTGGTTCCTATGATACTAGTTAAACTAATAAACACAAGGGATTTGAAAACTAAAGAAAGAAATGCATAGAGTTAGAAGCTATAACTTAAAGTGGCTGAGATTAAACAACATCAATAAACACAAGTGCATGAGAGTCTCATTCTCCTAACTAAACTAAATTACCTAACAAACCAACCATCATCAAATAGTGTAAAATATTAATTACTTAAACACAGACATTCAAGCATTCCAAGAATCAAACATGACAACAATCCAAGGAGAAATCTAGATAACGAAATAACTCATTACAAAATAAACTGCTTATTTGATTTTAACAAAAATTCTTAAAATGAAATCAATATACATACATATTCTGCAAGATCCTTTGATAGAGGCCAAACAATGCTTCAATTTTCATTAATAGGTATATAATATTTGATCATACTGATGAGTATCGTTAATGCTCATAATTTAATTTAATTTTCAATCCAGGGAAACATCCAAGGCTATATGCAATAGATAACGAGGGGGTTGTGGCTTGAAAACTAGGGTATTAGGTTACTAAATCAAAATAAAGAACCACAATATCTTTGTAGAGAGTAAACTAGTTAATATACTTTTGCATAAAGAAAACTAATTACTTACAAAAATTGAACTTGTTGAAGGAAAAGTTGTTATATTATGTTTGTTGAATTGAAATGACAAGAAAATAAAATGCTTGAATTGGAAAGACAAAAATGAAAAGTGCTAAAAATGAAGGTTGCTAAACTAGGAACTAAAACGTAAAACAAATGCTAAAAATAGTAAATAAATACTGAATAGTAATGCCTTTGATAGAAATAAAAATACATAAGGGAATGGAATTCAACTAGCTACAAAACATAACAAAACATACACATATGGAATAGGGAAAAAATAGGGGATAAAATAGGGGAAAAGCAAATTTTAACCTACAATAATAAATGACAAGAAAATGCAGGTGATTTCCTTGGGAAGTCCTATTCCACTTCCTTGCATCCCTTCCCTGGCCTTGTCCTAGGTCCCTGATCCTGTCTCAAATTCCCTGGAACTTCCTTAACACTTCCTCCTTGGTAGGATGGTGTTGCAGACAATATCCTTGGGGTGGGAGGTCACTTCTCCACTTGTCTACCCCTTTCCTTGCCCTTTGGTGGGGTTTTCTTCTGGTGTCTGGGTTCTGGGATGGTTTTGGGTTCTTCCTTGGGACTTTCCCTAGGTTTTTTTGGTTGTTCAGGGATTTATTTCCTTGGATTTCTCAGTTTTTTCCAAGTTTTTTTTAGGTATATTCTTAATGCTTACCCTATGTGGTTATTCAATTATGGACTACTAGGGTTGTGGGAGAGTGGCTTCATGATCAATTTTGTACAACATCCTTTTTGGTCTTCAGGGGGACCATGTGCTTTCTACTATGACTGCTCTTTGGATTTGGTGTTGTGGGTCCAGTTGGATTTCAATTTTTTTGTGGCCTTCCTTTGGAGCCTCTGGTTTGCTTTCTATTGTGTTATTGTAGTACTTCCTCATTTGTTTCCCTAAAGTTGTTCGTTGGCGGTGTTGAAGGCTATCTAAGATTTTTGGTTGCATCCTATCTATTTGGGCTCTAACATCTATAGCTAGATTTCCCCGTGACTCCTTCCTTTTGGGTTCCTTGGGAACTTTCCCATATCTTTCCCATCTCTGATCCACTTTCGAGGCTTGTGAAGGATGTGGCTTCTTATCAGTTTTCTTGATATTCTAGCATCCCTATTTGTTTCCCATCCTTTCTTTGATGGGGTTTGATGTATTTGCAGTATCACTGCTCCACCCTTGTGTAGGGTGGTTTTTTATATATGTTGGTTTTCCCCTACATGGGATGTCAATTTCTTCTGGTTTTCGATTTCCCTTGTGTGGGTTGTTTCTTTTCATACCTTTGGGTTGTTTAAATTTACTATATTTCTACTAGGTGAATGTTTCAAATCGTTGTTTCCTACTTCTTGGGTATTTTTGCTTCCTGGGTAGTTTCCTGCTTCTTGGGTATTTCAAACAACAGTTTCCTGCTTTCTGGGCATTTCAAATTGTAGTTTCCCACTTTTTGGGTAATTCAAACTATATATTCCTACTTCCTAGTTTCAAATGGCAGCTTCCCACTTCTTGGGTGTTTTAAACGATAGTTTCCTACTTCCTGCACATTCAAATTTGTAGTTTCCCACCAGGTGGGCATTTCAATTTGCTTTTTCCCACTTCCTGGGCATGCTTCTCTATTCCTTCCTGAAGGCTTTCTTGGTGCCTTCCTGAAGGTTTTCCTGCTGAATTTCCTCATACCTATCCTGATGTCCATCCTTGGGCTTTTCTTATTTTGTCTCATTGTAATCAGGTTTTGGGTCCCTTGATAAAAACCCATTTTAATTTTAATTTAACCTACAAAAAAAAATAAATGACAAGAAAACATCAATGAAACATATAATTTATGATACAATTCCCTCCACCATCCCCAAGAGTGAACCCTTTCTCCTAGGTCTAGTAGAAGTAATGAGCTCACCAAATCCTAAGATAAACTATAAAGTCGAATTGACATAAAATTCTAATCTTGAAAATTGCTACACTTTTATTAACTAAATTAACTATTACATCAAATGTTTATTGAGTCTATAGAGTACTTTGTATTCTTCTTAATGTCCTATTAAAATTTTTCTATTAACCATTCAATTAAGGCACAAAAAAATATTTATACTAAATTCTCCTTAAATTTAGGACTACTCTATTGTTATTGACTCCTACAGTTCTATAAACAAATATTCTATCTAGAAATAGGACACAATTTTGTTGTGGCTAGCTATCATATTTTTTTCCCCTCTAGATGCTATATGAAGTCCTTAGAATAGGTCTAAGTTATTTTATGTTAATTACCATTGTGCCACTTCACTTTCCTCCCTTGAAAACTTGTTAGAAGATAGATTTTTCTACTGTTGCTGCAGAAAAACCTGTAATTTCTTTGAAGCATTAGGTTGATTCATAACTATGTGTATTTGCATTGGATTTGCATCCTTATTTTTATATTCCATGCTAGAAAGGCATTTAGAACCCCAAAATTGCTGTACAACACTCACTTCATATTATCTTGTAGGTTGTTGCCCAAATGTTCCAAAGCAGATCTTGTAAGTTTTATTTTAGCAGGTTGTACTATCCTGTTTTGGTGCAACTTTGGATTTTTGATTTCCACATCATCCCAAAATGTTTTCTAAGGTGGGAAAATCATTCAAAAAACTTAGCACATTATATATTCAAAAACTTGCATTCAAAATATGTCTTGCCAATGCATTATTTATGTTTACTAATTATTGAAATTAATGTAAAATAACTATAGAAATGCAAGAAAACTATCTTAACAACAAGTCAGTATTTCTCATTATTTTACCATATAAGCATTAACACTATAATGCATAATAAATAAATTACTTGGCATTATATTATCATTTGTGGATAAAAATAACATTTTATGTGTATAACAATGCTGAAATAATGAGACAATTTGGTGTATCATCATTCCCCCTTACTTAACCTCATGCATGCCCTCATGCATTTTTGTGGGTTAAAATATTATTTAGGTCTAATTTGCTATGGATATTATCCCAAAATTTCTAATTTGTATAATGACACCCCTTGTTCCTTTTGATCTCCGCCAACCAATTTTGAAATTATTGTTCTGGCTTCGAATCTAAATCAAAGTAATATGGCACTAGTGTAAGGAGTGTAGGTGGCCTAAAATAAATATTTATCCATTCATGTTTCATGGCTAAAACTACCTTAACTAATTCTACTACTTTCTTACAACACCACATCAGGTTGGTTGGTGAGATGGTATCTCTTTTCCTTAGAGAGAGATAATTCATCCCATCTATTTCTACATGATGATCCTACATTGTCAAGGTTATCTTTGTAGAAAGTTTAGAAATTAGCCACACTATCCCTAAGGTTTTCAATATAGGTGGATTTGATATTAATATTTCATATTAGAGAAAAGTGTTGACTAATTAGTGCCTTAGGATTAGGCTGATCATGCCTAAGTAGGAGTCTAGGTCCTATTTTTGTTGTTTTATACTACTTCCATTAATTCGACCAATATACTTGGTTGTTTAAAGTGGAGGTAAAGGTACCAAGTTATACATCCCATGTATAGATGTCTAGAATAAACTAAACATCCCCCACTACTACAAACTTAGGTAAATAAAAATTACAAAGAAAATATTTTTGTTCTTCAAGGCTTTGTAAATATACTTCAATAAAGCTTTGTTCAGAAGATAAATCGTAAGAAAGGTTAGAGCATATTTGCATTACCTACCACCTATAGTATTTTTATTTAAGTATTAAGCTATAAATTTTGGTACGTCTCCTAAATTGTACCACCTATTTAGCAATGTGACACAGGTCCCTCACCTTATTTTGTAAGACTATAATTTCTTCTTCCTGTCTTCTGTTCTGCTCTTCTAGTGGTCGTAGTGTTATAAGACATCCCTCTAAAGCATGACATCTAGCCATCCACCTTACTAATGCTACATTGTGCTCTATTTATTAAATCATGTTTTCTTGAGGTGTGATTTTTGGTGGAGCATCAAGTATTGGTGGCATTTCGTGTTGTACCCTAATTCCTATAGCCTAGGTTATAGTTACAAATTCTACAATCACCTATTTAACATCCTCTTCAACTAGTATATCAGATTACCCTACCCTGATTTATAATTTTGGAGGTACATGTACTATATTTTTATGCTTCAAAGTTGTTGTTTGTGTGCCCTGTTGTGCCAAAGCATTTATTTATGGCTATCATTGTGGTGCATCTCTCTACATTGGATGTTCTAGAGTAGTCTCCTATACTAGATGTTTTAGAGTAGTTTCTTGTACTGATGCTAGGTCTCCTTAAACCTCTTATTGTTCATATATTGGGGTATCTTCATGCTTCCTAAAAAATTCTCTATCACCCATGAGATCTTTTCCTATCCTTATAAAAAATACCACTTCCTCTTCTATCCTTCCCTTTGTAGAAATAATCTCCATAATAAGAGTAGAGGGGTTTGGTTCCTGTTCTACAATAGTGGATTCAATTTTGTTAGGGTGTGATGGAGTTGTCTCCTATATTTTCACCTGTTGGGCTTGTTCTTCTAGATTAAATAAAATTTTTGCTACCTTATTACCTTATTTAATGGATTCAAGAGTATATTTCCCCATTCTACCATTTTATTCTTCAGCTCAAAATTTTCTTGCAGCAGTCGACTGATATAATTACCTTTCTCCTTGACGTACTTTGCCTCCTTTATCCATTTTTGCTACATTTTAATGATCGCTCTTCCAACCTTCATGGGTCCTCTGGATCCATTGGTGTAGTTGTTTCCTATTCTAAGGATTCTAAGGAATATATAGACAATAAAATTGGTGGAGAATCCACCTCCATTGGTCCTATTTTTGCAAGCCATTCATCATACTGCTCATCCTCCTCATCCACATGAATTGTTTTTTTTTTTCTTTTTGTTTTGAGGGTTCAAGAGGTGATGCTTATCTTTCTTGAGCAACTGCATGTTGTTTCTACCTCAAAATCCTTTTGAGAGGGGATTATGTTGATGTAGTTTGTGGTGTTTATTTTTGTGTGCTACTCTTTGCACAATTATCTCAACCTATTTCCTAGTGATAGATCTAGTCTTTCTTATTTGAGTTTGCTGCTTTAGATGGTGCTCTTCTTCTATGGAAGAATATTATTTATGAATAGAGACCTTCTTTGTAGAGAATTATTTTTCTTGAGAAACATTTTCCCTTGTTTCTGAGTCAGAAGGTTCTTGCTGGGCAAGGATATCTGCCTGAACATATGCTTATGTTTTACCTATTTTGATAACCCTCCTAGTCTTCCTCTCTATTGTAGGGGTGAATTCAAATTTCCTTTTTATACTTCTTGTTGAAATTGCTATAGTGGGTGTTTTTTTACCAGGTGAAGAAGTGTTTTCCTTATTTTCAGATGTGGCCCTACTTTCAAAATTTTTAGTAGAGGTTTCTCTCCTACTGCTAATCCCTTCATTTTTGTTTTATTTTTGAGCACTCTTAGCAAGGTTATGATCTGCCCAGGGCTCAAAGAACCTGACAAAAGTACTATTGTTCCCTTTGAAGTAGTATTAACAGATTAATTATATCAAACCATGATGCCTAACTAATTGTTGCCCTACTTGATAGAGTTTTACCATGTCATACATATATTGATGTAGATATAGAGGGATGTTTATCCTCAATTCAATTTTTTTGGCACCATGCCATAAGTGGGTTAAGATTTTGATATGGTGCCTAGATAACATGACAAACTGACCTTCACAGGTTAGGTACCAAATCACCCATGTGGTTACCTAATCCTAGGGTGTTTTAATATTGGTTTGCTTTACTCCATTTCAGATTTTATTGTTAATTTACATTTGGGGTTTAGGGTCCCCATATTCTTGAAACGTTTTGACTACCTCAGGTATAGTTGCTTTAAAATATTTAACCATTTATATCCCTTCAAGTGGTAATTCCAAAATTTGAATAATAATAGTAAGAGTTACCTCTATTCACATTCCTTTGACATACACATTTTTTTTAAGTGTATGGAATAATTATGCTACCAATCCTTCCGAATAACCTTCGAAATTCTACAAAAATGTCATCCATACTGCTTGCTAGAAAATCTTGATAAATTTTGGATGGCATTGTAGCTCTTTTGTATTATTTGTCTTGGCCTTATGCTTTTGACAACCCATGTTGTTTTTTATGTGTTTAGCTTCAAATTATGCATCTTAAATTCACTTTTATATAACTTCCATTTGACACCCCTATTTTCTTTCTCTTTTCTCTATAATTTTTGTTCGATGTTTCTTATGTTTCTACAGGGTAAGGGGTTTTTTCGAAGCATGCATTATGATGATTATGAATCACCTGTAGCTATTATTCTTGAGCACGGTGACATGATCTGAAGATGGTATAAATCTATTAGATGGTATATTGGTTTTGCATCTCCCCATGCATTGACTAGACACATGGCACATGGTAATTCGTCTTCTAAAAATTTCAAATTTTGGCGCGGATGGAGGGTGATGGTTGGAAAATTCCCATGCATCATGGTGATAAGGTCATTCCCCATGTAAAATAACACAAATTTTTTATTTTTAAACCAATGACTCAAACATCTTGGTTTATTTCCCATGCTTTCAAAAATTTGACCATATTAACCTTGTTTTTTGCTACCATGTTTCTATTGAAACTATGCAATCACATGGCTTCAAGGCAATGGTTTATTTCAATACCTGATGGGATGTTATAGAACATACGATCATGACAAGAGACCATGTTTGGATCATAAATATTTGTACAGTTTGGTTGTGGTCAGTCGGATGGGAAATGAGTACTATGATAGGCATTAAACACTATCATGTGCTACACATGGCATTGCACATCCAATTTTTTTCAATAATTTTTATTATTCAAAGTCTATACTAGAAGAGGAAACCTCTTCTACCACACAAGCTAGATTGTGAAAAATGTAGAGCAAAATCCTCCTTTATCAATGTCTTATGGTACACTCATAAACAATACCTATTTACCACCAATTTCCTCTATGAATCACCAATAGGAGAAAGTCAAACAATACCATTATTAAACGCTTCTTCAATTTGATATGGTCTAAGCCATTGAGTTTATAACTTGCTAAAATTAGAATATCAAGAATCAAATAGCAACACCCAATATCTTGGTTCATACATGCTGCTCTTAATGTGATTATCATGCCATATTTTTGTTGTTGTTGAATGATCTATGTCTGGTGAAGTGCCTCCAAGAAAATTTCATATAATGCATTCAATTGTGTAATTCTCTCTCTTATTGTACCTATGATAACTCAATTCCAACTTTCAAAGATGTATGAAGTGCTAGTAATTCAAATTATATTAGAAAAAGAGGTTTCTTACCATAGACCAGTTTGTAAGGTGTAAATATTGTGGTGGATTTCTATGTAGTGTTATAAGCCCAAATGACCTTGAGTAACTTGTTCATAAAATATTTCCTATGAGAAACCATCATCTTTGTTAGAATATTCTTTAATTTCCTATTTGTGACTTCTACCTGACCATTTTCTTGAGGGTGATAGGGTGACGAACTCTTATATTTGATTTCATACATTTTAGTAAATAATTTTATGACTTTTGATGCAAATTGGGGTCCATTATATGTAACAATAAATCATGGAGCACCAAATATTTGAAATATTTGAGTGTATAAAAATTCAACGACCTCCTCTTCTCGAGTATGTTTAAAATCACATACTTCGGTCCACTTTGTTTCATAATCAATACACACAAGAATGTGTTGTTTTCCTTGAGAAGGTTGGTTGATGGGTCCAAAAAAATCTAATCCCCATATCTCAAATGGTTCTACAACATCTTGAGGTTGTAAATACATTTCATTTGTGGCAGTCAATTTACCCATTCTTTTTCATGAATCACAATGTTGTACATACTTCTTTACATCCTTATGAAGTGAGGGTCAATAATATCATATTCCTAGAATTTTTCTAATGGTGTATTTTACTGAATAATATCCTCTATATGGTTCATCATGACATTCCTAAATAATTTCATACACCTCATATCGTCAAATACATTAATGTAAAATATAGTCAGGTCCACATTTAAATAGTAGACCATTGATCCACTAAAATGATGAGCTTTGGTTTACTAATCATCATTTTCCTGAGAAGTAAAGTGAGAGGGAAATTTTCCTATTGCTAGGTAGTTGGCAATGTCAGAAAACCATGGTGATTGTTCTAAAATTGCAAATAACCTCTCATCAGGAAAATAATCCTCTACTAGATTATCCTCTCCTATGATATTTCGTCTAGATAAAAAATTAGCTAGTACATTAGTCTTCCCTAGTCTATCCACTATAGTGATATAAAATTATTGTAATAGTAATAACCATATTATTATTCAACCACTAACTAAATATTTGTTCATAAGGTATTTTATTGCATAATGATCTATATGAACAAATACTTGATATCCTATGATGTAGCGATAAAATTTGTTAATGGCATATATACTACTTCTAAGAATTCTTTTTGATAGTAGTATGATTCTTTTCAACTCTCATTAGGTTTTAGCTAATGTAATAGATGGTATAATGTTCTCCATTTTAAATTTGGCCTAGAGATGCTTCATTGTAGTGTTATATGCATCAAATTGAATATGAAATGAAAGTTTCCAATTTGGACTATGTAACACAAGTGTAGTGGTCAATTTTTATTTTAAAGTATTGAATTCACTTTAACAAATTTATATCCATTTGAATTCTAAATATTTAGTCAACAAGGCAAACATAGGGTTCACAATAGTATTAAAGTTTTGAATGAATCATTGATAGCAGCCAATATGTCCTAAAAAACTCCTAACATCTATTTGCATTTGGGGTGTAGTAACTTTTTGATAATTTCAATATTTTTAGGATCAACATGTATCCTTTAGATGAGATGTGATTTCCAAGAACAATGCCTTCATCTATCATCATCAAAAAAATTTCAAGGTTTAGGAACAGGTTGTAAGTTTAACATTGTGTCAAAACTTTGTCAAAATTTTTAAGAGTTTCATCAAAAGTTTTCCACATATTGTGAAATCATCCATGTAGATCTCGATGCAATCATTGGTCAAGCTAGAGAAAATAGTAAGCACTACTCGTTGAAAAGTTTTTGGGGAATTAAAAATTACAAAAGGTAAAACCATATAAGCAAATTTTCCCCATAAGTAATTAAAGGTTATTTTCTCCTCATCCTTAGGTGCTATCTAAATATGATTATAACCACTAAATCCATCGAGAAAACAAAAATACTTCTTTCTAGTGAGTGTGTCTAACACTTGATCTATGAATGGTAATGGAAAATGGTCTTTATGTGTGGCTTTATTTAGTTCTTTATAGTCAATACACACTCAATTTTTTTCATTTTTCTTTGGAATAATAACCAATGGTGAAACCCATCAACTATCGAAAATGGGGTAGATGAATCCTACTTCTAGCAATTTTTTAATTTCATCTTTCACAATATCATGTAAAACTAGGTTCAATCTTTGTCATGGTTTTTGTATAGGTTTAACATCCTCTTTATAAATTTTATGAGTACATATGTTTGGATGAATTCCTATCATGTCCTTATATTCCCATGCAAAAAGCATTGGGATGTCGAATTAATACCTCACACAATTTCTCTTCCTGGTTATTTGTCAACCACTTATTGATATATTATTTTTTTGGTTGTACTTCAATTTATTTTGTACCAAGTTGCATCGAATTTATTCCTTTATAATTTCTTATTAATGAGTTGAGTGGCCAATGGTGTGGTAACAAATAATGGAAGATCCAAGTGTCTTTATCAAAGGTAATTTTTGATGGAATTAAATTTGGTATATGACAATGAAAATATGATAGAAGATGATAATTCCATCCATATGAAAAATTAAAAGAATTATCTTGCATTGGAATGGATGATAATGGTTCAGGTTCTTGTTCTTCATCCTTCCATAGTAAACAGTTGACAATAACTAGTTCATCTCCCAGTCCTAAATCATACAAATTATTCATCAAGATAGTCTTTTATTCAAAGATAATTATCTCAGATGGATTCAATTCTTCAGTGTGATCTTTCATAATTACGGTGGCTAATGTTGAAATATTCTCTTTAGTCTCTTCATCCAATTCATAAAACCATAGGTTACCAGTAAAATATATATTTTAAAAGTTAATTCTATTTGAAATGGTCATATATCTTAATCTACAATCAATGAATGTGGCTGCCATAGCAAGCCAAGGCCTTCCAAGAATTATTGGGTAACAATACACAATATTTTGAGGTTGTCCTTGGTATGGTTGATACTATGGCCTCCATTGTTATCCTTGCATTTGTGTATGCATCCATGGTGGTTGATTCCATTTTTGATTCATCCATCCAGGTTGAGATCAGTCATGAGATGATGTCCATGGTGGTTGACTCTAAGGTTGTGGTTTTGAATTAGACCATGGGATAGACCAAAGATTATTTTCCCAATTTATGAAAAATCAAGAAGTGTTTTGGTATGGGTATTGAGGGAAACTATTCCCTTGTATTAGTCCTACAAATTTAAGCTCTTAAATAGATTGAGACTATTTCTCAAAGACATTATTAATGCCTGGTAATAATTAACATTGATCTATCCTTTATCACAAATGATACATATAGAAAATATGAAAGTTTTATTCAAAGGGCACTCATGGAGAGCATGTTTATTTCTACATATTGGAAACTAAATGGTCAAAGATTCACTAGATTTAGCCTTTGCATTCAATTCTCCTAATGTAGTGTTTAGATGTACTAAGATGTCAATTTTAAGATTGATAAATGCTTCTATAAATTATTTCAAATAATTTATATTATTACCAATTTTTCTTCTTCTATATTTTGTGCGAGAATAATTTTTACAAAGTTCCATGATTTCATCAAGTTCTAGTGTGCTTACATATCCTTTGCCCATGAGATCCAATACTTCTCTGGATTTATCTTGCAATCCCCTCAAGAGTATGGTTTTACTAAATTTTGGTTTAATGCCTCCACATATTTTATGGACAAAAGAAAATCTATCCAAATAGTCTTTCAAGATTTCATCCTCTTCTTGTTTTATCCTAAATAATTCATTCTTTTGATTCTTTACTTTATAGTATTTTTGGTTTTTCTCAAAAATACTCTTTCTATTTCATCCTAGGTTTAAATTGAATCAAGTACTAATCTCATGAACTATAATAAAGCAAAGTATTTTAATATGGAAGGAAATAATTTGAGTTTTTGGTTGTCATTTATATAATCATAAGTCTAGCATACAACCTTGAACTCAAAAAAAACTGATTCGGATCCTCAACCATGACTCCCCTAAAAGTTGGTAATATTGATGGTGAAATGGTTTTCATAAGATATTTTTGAGTGGGGTTCAAGTAGATAGGATATTCAAAGTTTTAGGTAGGGGTGTGAGTATTTCATGGATTAGGAATGTTACTACCCCTATCCAAATTTTCTTGTATATCTGCCATGATATGCTCCCAACAATAAGTATAGATTTTTCTAAATTGGTCTAATCATATTGATCTATCAAGAGTATATGAGGATGAACTAACAATTTACTCCTATTATAATTCTCCCTCATGTATTTCTATACTTACTAATGATTATTATTGTGTATCTAACTCAATGTTTTCAAGAATTTTATTTTTAGGTAATTCAGGTATAGGTTCAACTCCTCGTTGTGACTATCGTCTTCGTATGACTAGTAGGAGAATTGATCTAATGGATCTACCTCTTTCATATCTTAACCTATTCATATATTCTAGTAAATAAAGAATTATTCTAATGTCCCAATATCCTAGATACAAATCCCAAGCACTGTAACTATTTTATGTAAATT
Source organism: Wollemia nobilis (assembly GCA_028583015.1). Classification (NCBI taxonomy): domain Eukaryota; kingdom Viridiplantae; phylum Streptophyta; class Pinopsida; order Araucariales; family Araucariaceae; genus Wollemia; species Wollemia nobilis. The sequence continues at coordinate 3,724,853 of JAQPPZ010016994.1, forward strand.
TGGTTTTGTTTTTGTAGTTTTTGAAACTTCATAAGACAATAATTGAAATACTTATTGATTCTATAATAATATCAATTTGTATACCTGACAACGATGCCAAAAATAATATGTTTCATTAATGCTCATAATTTAACTTAATTGTCAATATAGGGTAGATTCCAAGGCTATATATGATAGGGAACAAGGGAGTTGTGGCTCCAAAATTAGGGCATTAGGCTACTAAGTCAAAATAGAGAATCACAATATCTTTGCAAAAAGTAAACTAGTTAATACACTTTTGCATAAAGAAAACTAACTACTTGCAGAAATTGAATTTTCTAAAGGAAAAGTTGCTATATTATGTTTCCTGAATTGAAATGACAAAAAAAATAAAATTCTTGAATTGAAAATATAGAAATAGAAAGTGTTAAAACTGAAGGTTGCTAAACTAGGAAATTGAAACAAAAAATAAATGCTAAAAATAGTAAATAAATATTGAATAATAATGTATTTGATACAAATAAAAAATATAGAAGGAAATGAAAGTTATCTAGCTACAAAACATAAGAAACCATACACATACGGAACAGGGGACAACAAGGGAAAAGTAGTTTTTAACATACAACAATAAATGACAAGAAAATAATAATGAAACTTATAATTTATGATACAATTACCTCCACCAAAACCAAGAGTGGGACCTTGCTCCTAGGTCTAGCAGAAGGAATGAGATAACCAAATCCTAAGATAAACTATGAAGTCAATTTGACATAAAAGTTTAATCCTAAAAACTGTTGCACTTTTATTAACTGAATTAACTATTATATCAAATGTTGACTGATTCTATGGAGTACTGTGTATTCTTCTTAATGTCCTATTCAATTTTTGTTATTAAACTTTAAATTAAGGTAGACAATAATATTTATAATAAATTCTTCTTACATCTAGGACTGCTCTATTGTTATTAAATCCTACAATTCTATACTCAAATAGAAATTCTAACCAGAATCAGGACAAAATTCGATTGTAGCCAGCTATCATATTTTTTCCCCTTTAGATGCTATAGGAAGTCCTTAGAATAGTTATAATGCATTTTATGTTTATTACCATTGTTCCACCTCACTTTCCTCCCTTGAAAATCAGTTAGAATATAGATTTTGTTGTTGGTGCAGAAAAACCTGTAACTGCTTCGAAACATCAAGCTGATTAATAGCAATGTGTATTTGCATTGGATCTAAAGTGTTGGGTAAATATCCAATGCTTGGTAATATCCTTATTTATCTATTCCATGTTGTAAAGGATTTTAGAACCCCAAAATGGTTGTACAACACCCACTTCCTATTATCCAGTAGGTTGCTTCCTAGATGTTTTAGAGTAGATCCTGTAGAATCTGTTTTAGTAGACTATACTATCCTATTTTGGTACAACTTTGGATTTTTGGTTTCCACATCATCAAAAAAGGTTTTATAAGGTGGGAAAATCATTCAAACACATTGGCACATTAGATATTCAAAAAATTGCATTCAAAATACACATTGCCAATGCATTATTTATGCCTATTGATTATTGAAATTAATGTAAAATAGTTGTAGAAATGCAAGAAAACTATCTTAACAACATGTCAGTATTTCTCATAATTTTACTATCAATATTAAAACAATAATGCATCATAAATAAATTACTTGGAATTTTATTATCATATGTGGACAGAAATGGCAGTTTATGTGTATAACAATGCTGAAATAATTAGACAACTTGGTGTCTCATCACATACAACATGTGCAATTATTAAAGCTAAAGAGCCAACCCTTTGAATGGGTTACATTCATGTATATATAGTTTTACATTTACTTTTAGTTAGCTTATTATAATTAATTTTAAAATAGATTGTAGGCTTGTTAGGTTAGTGTAGCACGTGTGCATCCTCCTTCAGCTCATTCTAGTGCAATTGTATTGGCACCACTATGTTAATGCGGCTTCCTTTGATTTCATATAAGAGAGTATATCTTGCATATCTTAATCCAGTCCATAATATTTTTTGATAGGTTTGCTTTATTCCATATTACTCCATGATTTGCACAACTATATTAGGATAGGTGTCACATGTGGAAGCCTCTAGCTGTTAAGATCTTATGACAATAGATTTTAGATATCAAGGATAGATCTAAATTCTTCTTTTCTCAATAGAAATCACTTCAAACCTCTATTCTATAGGTGTTAGGATTTTATTTTACTTTCATGACATAATCCCCATCATCCAACTAATTCTTATTAACACTTAGCCAATTTTTTGCAATGCCCTTTATCGAATGTCAAATAGGCTTCTACTTTTGAATTCTTTGCCATTGTGGAGTGGGTTTTTGTTGTAGACTATTTTCATCTTTGGCCCCATGTTTTTGTGGTGTCAATTTTTTTGTAGCTTATGGTAATGTTAGTGCCTTAAATTTTCTGACCCTATTCTACATTGTCACTTCTAATTTTATTCATACTTAGTGTCAGATACCAAAAAAAATATTTAATATTTAATTCTTTACTATCAGGCTTTATGCTTTATAATTTTTTTTATCTTACACTATATTTAGCTTTGTGACACTTTTTTACACCTCATGATGATAACAATGCTATAAAATTCTAGTGCTCTTCAGTACTTAGTCTAACTTTGAGTATTTGATAAGGAGTTGCCTTGATGTTGGGCACCAGATATTCATCATGTTTGGCTGAATTTTGATCAAGTGCATTGGATATCAGGATTTTTACACATCTTTGTTGATATCAACACTTTAAAATATTTATGCTCTCTCATACTTATACAATATTTGAATCTGAAACTAAAACGAAAGGTCAAATTATTCTACCTTAGTCAAATTTATAATTCAGCTATGTTGGATGTTGGATAATTTTGTGCTCATTGCCAACGTCATCATATCAAAATTTTGGTAGCATTCTATACTTAGAAAAAAATTTTATTTTGATACTACGCAAGATTACTGATCCTTAGCTTCTATTTACTTGGCTTGATGGCTATTTCATGCATTCAGTTATGCTTGATATATACTAATTGAAAAACTATAGATATGGGTGAATTATTTTACCCACATAATTGGTGCCTCGTAGGGAGTTTCTGCTTGCAGAAGTATACAACCCATATAGCCTTATCCTATCAGGTAATAGAGTTAAAATGAAATAAAAAGAGTTAAAATGAAACAAATAATTTATTTGTAAAATTGTAGGCTCTCTACATACTTCCTATTTCTGAGGTCCCAACCATGCTAGTAGATTCTCCTTGTTCTTCTTCCATTGTTGTTATAGATGTCTCAACATGTTGACTGATTCCTTAGACAACTGAAGAAGCTACTATTAATTAAAATAATCTACATATTGGAGGCTGTAGAGGACTTCCAGGGGAAGTCCTTCTCCACTTCCCTGTAGTCCATCCCTGGTCCTATCCCATTTCCCTAGAACTTCCTTTGGCCTTCTTCCTCAGCTAGCTGGTGCTGTAGACAATCCCCTTGGGGTGGGAGGTCACTTATCCATTTTTCTACCTCTTTCTATACCTTCTAGTGGGGTTATTTTTGGTGCCTATGATCTGGGATATCCCTAGGATTTTCTTGGACATACTTGGATATTGTCCCAGTTCCCTGGAACTCCCTTTGCCCTTCCTCCTTGGATGGTTGGTGTTGTAGATGATTTCCTTGGGGTGGGAGGTCACTTTTTATTTTTTCTACCCATTTCCATGCCTTATGGTGGGGTTTCCTTTTGGTGCCTATGAACTAGGATGTCCTTGGGGTTTTATAGGATGTCCCTAGGTTTTTCCTAGGTCCTTCCCTAGGATTCCTGAGTTCCTTTAGGAATCCTTTTCCTTGGAGCTTGCTGCTCTGTCCATTTTTCTTGCAAGGTCCTATTTGGAGCTAAGGATCAGAGGTTCTTCTAGTGCAGTGCATCATGGCTTAGGAGTTTGGCTTCATGAGCAGCTCTTCACAGTTTCTTTTTGGCTTGGGATGGGACCTCGTGCTTATTCCTATGGTGCTACTCTTTGGGTTTTTGGATGTGGGCTTGGTGGTGGGTTCTCAAAAAATTTTGTGGCTTTGGGATGAGCCTCTATGTTGATTTCTACTATGTTTCTATTGGTAATCCTCTTCTAGCTCCCTGAAATTGTTCATCGGTGGTGTTGGAGGATGCTTTGGGATTCTTGCTACTTTTTTGGTCTTGAGGGGGGCCCTGTGCTTATCATTGGCAACTCGTGCTTCATGGCTCCTTCTATTGAAGTTCCTTGGGACCTCCCCACATCTTTATCATGGCTCATGGTTCTACACTATTCTTTGCTCTATCTCGTTCAACTTTTGATTAGATCTCCTTGCTACAATGGGACTTCATGCATTGTGGAGTCCCCTATTTACTGTTCCTTTTTTAGGCCTATGCAGGATGCTATTCCTTTGCATCCTTGTATTTTTTTATATGATTTTCAGGCCCCTTCCTGCTACTTAGGGGGGTTTTTGGTTTTGTTTCCTGGTTTTTTAGTGTTTTCTACCCAATTTTTGTTTTTTCCCTATGCGGGATTCTATATTTCAAATTTTGGTGGGTTGCTTTTTTCTCACCTATTGGGCAGTTCAAACTTGTGGCTAGGCGGGAGTTTCAAATGTTAATTTTCCTACTTTCTCCTTCTACCACTAGGTGAGATTTTCAAATTTATATAATGGTAGGTTTTTCCTTTTCTCCCACATCCTTGGAAGGTTGTCCTTATGCCTATCCTAAAAGACTATCCTTTAGCCTGTCTTGAAAACCTTTCCTTAAGCCTATCTTGAAAGGCAATCCTTTTGTCTTTCCTCTGGTTTTTTCTATTGAAATTTCCTACGGCCTTACTATGGCCTTGTTTAAAAAGTCTCTTACCTTGTTGTAATCAAGTTTTGGGTGCCTTGATAAAAACCCACTTTTAAATTTAAATGATAAAAAAAAATAATCTACATATTTTATCCCATGCTTTCTAAGAGGGGATATGTATTACTCTAAAATTGCAAAGAACTTCCTATAATTCAAAGTATCAATCATAAGAGGGGTCCTCACATCTTTGAACTAGTTATTAATATTTTGATAGCAATATAGAGAGATTATGAAAGAGAGAAATGATATGATCTATTTCATAAAGTTTTAGGTAATGCATAAATTCTACTTCCATCATTAAGCTACTGGTCCAGTCATTGGCTAAGTTGTTTTGCATTATAAAAATGACAATTCTTATTCCAAAATCTCAGGAAGCCAAGATCCATGAGCTCTTGAAGTACCAATTTTATATTATTTACACTTGATTTTAGGGAACTGAGTATATTTCCTCCTTCCATGATTAGTTGGTTTCCACATATTACCTAGGTTGAGTAGAATTTTGACTCACTCAGGTATTTCCTAGAGCATCCTGCCATGTATGGTTATTCTCCTCTATTTTGCAATATACAGAGTGTTGCCTCTACCTTCTCCAATTTATCCATCAATTTCTCTCTTCCTTTGCTAAATTCTTCTTTTGCATCCTGAATGAGCTTCACAATATATGCCATCATTTTCACTATAGGGAAATATTTCATAGCTAATTCTTTAATCTTGACCCAGTATTACCTTTGAACTATTTTAACAACTCTCTGACATCTCCTTATTCTTTTCAAGATTTGATTGCACTATCACCAATGTTTCTTTCTACTTTTAGAGATTTGTATTTAACTCTTGTAGTTCCTTTTGTGTCTAGATCCTTGTGCCTTCATGTTGTAATTGTTCCTCCAAAATTTGGATTCTTCTATCCTTGTGCTATAACTGCACTTTAGTTGAAGATTTGTCTAGTAGAATCTCCAGGTCTTAGACTTCATTTTTTAGAGCATTTTATTCTACTTCTTCCTTCTTTAGCCTCTGGTCTAGGGTTTCAATATTTTTTTATAGCTGCATACTTTACCTCTGTATGACTATTTTGAAGGAACATCGTGTCTACTTTAGTATGAATAGCTCTAAGTGTATCTTCCTTGGGTATTTTTGAGATATCATACCTCTACATTTTAATGTGATAGTCCACTACCATCATTTTTGAAACCAAATTCCTCATTTTTGAGAATGCAACCACTGTAAGTTATTCCTTGGTAATTGGATCTAAAATATCAACACCTTGAAACTGGTTGCATAGGGGGATAATCAAGAAAGATCCTTTTTGCTTAAGGTAACCTAGACCACTTTCACAGTTTTCATTTTTCCCTTGTACCAACTAGGATTTTAGTGTTTCAATTAGTGATGGGATTCTGAATATCCAAGGTTTTACGACAATTAGACCATACTCTCTACTAGTCAAGGTGGCTTTCTAAAAAAGCTGATAAGACCACTAGATATGGTTGAATGACTAGGAAACCTTAGTATGTTTCTTATAGAAACATGAAATGGTTGTGTTGAGAAACATAGTTACTCACATGGATGCATGGATGAAGGTGGATTTGATTATTGTGATTGAGATACAAACTGTGGCATCGTTTGTAAGAATGTGATCGTAACATATAAAAAATGCAATGGATATGTATGGTATAATGAAATGCAACTATGTGAATGCATATGTAAGATGTAAATGTTTTTGTATTTTTGATTTTTGCATTGTTTTTGTATTTTTTATTTGACCAAAGGGCTTAAAGATGCCTTTGGGGCCTTTTATGATTTGACCAAAGGGCTTAAATATGCATTTGGAGCCTTTTATGTTTTGACCAAAGGGCTTAAAGATGCCTTTGGAGCTTTTTGATTGATTTGACCAAAGGGCTTAAAGATGTCTTTGGAGCCTTTTTATGATTTGACCAAAAGGCTTAAATATGCCTTTGGAGTATTTTTATGATTTGACCAAAGGGATTAAATATGCCTTTGGAGATTTTTATGATTTGACCAAAGGGCTTAAAGATACCTTTGGAGATTTTTATGATTTAACCAAAGGGCTTAAATATGCCTTTGGAGATTTTTGTGATTTAAGTGACCATGTTTTTTTATTTTTTGAAGATTTGAATGTTTTTGATTTTTTGAAAATTTTAATGTTTTTGATTTTATGAATATTTGAATGTTTTTTATTTTATGAAGATTTGAATTTTTTTGATTTTATGTGTGAAATGCCTTCAAATGAATGATGTTGAGAGGTTAAAGCTCTTCAACCCCATCCAATGATGTAAGGCGATATGCTCCAGGTCAAACCCTTTATGAAATTATGTAGGGGCCTATCTAGTTTACCATAAATTTTTCTCACAAGTGCGGTGGTAGGTTTGAGTTCTGTTGGTTTTCTTTGAGCACAAGATCTCCAAATTTGAATTCCCTTAGATGGAATTTACTATTGTATGCTCATGCAAGGCAGTTATGATAAATGCAGAGATGCTCCAACGCATTGACTCGATGTTCATCAAGAAGCGTTAGCTGATGAAGGCGACCTTGTCATACGATGTCATCATATATGAAATCTTTCAAAGATACTCTCAATGTTGGAATTTCTAATTCTAAGGGCATGATGGCTTCAATGCCATATACAAATGAAAATGATGTTGCCCTAGTGGGTGTCCGTGCACTAGTCCTATACACCCATAGTTTGAGAGGCAATTTTAAGTGCCAATCCTTATGATTATCCTTCATCGTATTTCTCAAGATGGAGACAATGGTATTGTTTGAGGCTTTTGCTTGCCCATTTGCTTGCAGATAATATGGTGTTGAAAAAATGTGTTGAATATGGTATTTGTTCATTAAAGAACACACATTTTTGTTCTTTAAAGATGGTCCATTATCCAATATTATATTCGAAGGGACCCCAAAAAGACTTATGATATTGTGGAGTATAAACTCCACAATACTTGGTCCAGTTTTTGATGTTAAGGGGATCACTTAAATCCATTTGGTGATATACTTTGTGGTCGTTATGATGAATGTGTATCAGCCTAAATATGGGGAAGAGATTTCTCCAATCAAGTCTAATATCCACTGTGAGAAGGGCCACGCTGTCTATATGGGTTGCAGGGCTTATGATGGCAAGTGTGTGATATTTGCATGATGCTGACACTTGACACATCTATTGACATAATCAAAATAATATTTTTCCATAGTGGGCCAATAGTAACCCATTCTCAAGATGCACTTAACAATGGCCATGCCACTAAAGCAACCGCCACATGTACCATCATGAGCTTGCAAAATTTCCTAGGATGATTCATGGGGTTCAAGACAATTAAGGAGCACTTCATCATAGCCTCATCTATAAAGGATCTCTCCTAGAAAAATGTACTTTATTGCCTTATGTTTAAATGTTCATCTTTCAACATGTGACAAGCCTTGTGGTACCATTCCAAGATTCATAAAGTCCCGTAATTGGGATAGCCAATCCTGATAAGCCATAACTTCTATGGATAAAATGACATGTTCTTCTTGTCATCTAGCATTTATGAACACATATTGAGAAACAATATTGTGATGAATGGTTGTTCCACACTTCGTAGGACCTTGGGATATCAAATATTCCCAAGGGACCATTTGTAAGAAATCTCTAACTTTGCAGGAGCAATCCTAATTTAGTTCATTTTGGATCATGTTGACTGAATCTAGGTTATCAATAATCTCATGTTGTATTGCTGAAAATATGAGCACTTTCACATGAACAGTTTTGAAGTCAAAAGATATATTTTGAGGGATTAAGAATCCTAATGATGCCATGGTGTCTACAAATATGTTCAATGTATGAGATATTTCCTTGATGTCATACCATTCTAGTCGGGCTAGGTAGGTATCAATAAGTTCCTTATAAGATTTAAGGAGTGGGCACCTATATTGGAATAGGTCTTTGACTTGGTTTACTATGAGCAAGGAGTCACCAAAGATGTTCAATATTTTAACACCCATTGCTATGGTTTTTTGCAGTCCCAAGATCAGGGTCTCATACTTTGTGTTATTTTTTGTGCAAGGGAAGTCTAGTTTGAATGATAAGGGCAATGGAGTGCCCTGTGGTGTGATAAAGACTATCCCTGCTTCATCCCCTTGCTCGCACTTTGAACCATAAAAGAACAATGTCATGTATATTTATTTCTCAGGTTCTTCGAGTTTTAACGGGTCTGATAATACAAAGACTACATCATCAGGAAACTCTATGGTGAGAGGCTTGCTATCCTGAAGAGGCGCATCTGCTAATTGATCTACTATGACATGTTCCTTGATGTAATTTTGGATTATGAACTCTAGATTAAATTTTATCAATAACATGATCCACTTTGTCGTACATGTATTGTGATATGTCTTGTTCATCATGTACTACAAAGGAATTTGTTTAGATGTAACGTAGGTCGTATTACTCAACATGTAGTGTCACAAATTTTTGGTTGCAAAGACCACTACTAAGCATAACTTTTCTACGTACGCATATCCCATATCGTAACTCACCAAGGTGCAACTAATGTAATATACAACTTGCTCTTTGTTTTGCACATTATTTTGGGCTAATATGGTGCCCAAAGAAAAATTAGTAGCCGATATGTATAGCAAGAATGGTATGTATGGCCTTGGTGGAGCCAATACTGGTGGCATTTCCAGGTATGTTTTGATATTGGCAAAGGCTTTTTGGCACTTTTTATCCCAATGAAATGGGATATCCTTGCATAGAAATTGGTTCATGGGTCGACACTTGTCTGATAATTGAGCGATGAACCATTTTATTGATGATACCTTGCCTTGTAGGCTTCTCAACTCCCTAATGTTGGTAGGTGCGGCCATTTATAGTATAACCTTTAATTTTGCAAGATCAACTTCGATGCCTCTATTTTAAATGATGAATCCTAAGAGCTTACTAAAAGTTATGCCAAATATGCACTTCTTAGGATTCAATCTGATTTTGTGTTCTATCAAGCGATCGAAGGCCTTTGTAAGGACTTGAGCATGTTCTTGTCGTAATAAATATTTGGGTAGCAAGTCATCCATGTAGTCTTCCAAGATTGTGTGCATGTAATCATGGACTATGTATGTCATGGCCTGTTGGTATGTGGCACCAGCATTCTTAAGACCAAATGACATCACTTTGTAACAAAAAGTTCCCCATGGAGTAATGAAAGTAATCTTGTGTTGGTCTTCAGGTTTAATCCAGATTTGATTGTATCCAAAAAAACCATCCATTAAGGAGAGAATCTCATGACCTACGATGGCATCAACAAGAGCATCTATGTTTGGCAATGGGAATGAATCCTTTGGAGTTGCTCTATTCAAGTCTCTAAATTTTTTACAAATGCATACTATTTTATCGGGTTTTCCCACATGCACCATGTTTGAGACCCATTCAGGATAGTCGATGGGAACTATGAAAATCACCTCCAATAATTTTTGCAATTCATTCTTCACCATCAAAGCGACAGTTGGATGCATTTTTCTTAGTTTTTTCTTGACTAACTTCTTTAGGGGATCCAATGAGAGGTTGTAGACCACCGTAGACACCAAAATAGCACCAATCTGATTATGTGACTACAAGCACTAACCGAATTGGCATACATACCCCCTAGGGCAGCCTCCAGAGGTTAAATAGTGGTCCTAACCACTCCCAAATTAGTTTTGGAAGGTCATAGGTAAGTTTTGCACCTTTTAAGCACTTTGCTCCCTATTCGTCCCACCCTAGGATGATTAGAATCCTATTCATCCCACCCCGGGATGATTAGAATCCTATTTGTCCCACCCCAAGATGATTAGTAGCAATCGCTCTAGGGTGGGACGATTAGCAGGTTTGACTGGCCAAAATTCAAACCTTGACAAATGGCAGCCCAAATCCACCACCTAACTCCACCTTCAAGGCATGGTATTGTGATGGAATATTTCAAATTAGAGAGGCTTCAATCAATCCTACCATGATCATGGAGGCCTCAATCAAGGAGGCTCTAATTAGGGAGGAATCTTCTCTCCCCCAAAAAGGCATAATGAGCCAAGTGGCACCCTCGCATGCACATTCAAAGGAGACCCTTAGGTCTACAAAAAGGTGAGCCTCATCACCCCAAAAAAATAGAGCTAGAGCATTTGGAGCAACAAAGTGTTGCCAAACTATACCCCCATTCCTCTTTGTGCTTCCTACATCCCTAATATCTCTCTTTTGGAAGAGAGGTTATCGGGTGAGCACTAGGGACGCAATCCAGATTCAAAAACCCAAGAAATAGGCCATAATCCCACCCCAAACTCATCGACATAACCACCTAGGAAGTTTTGGACCCATCCCACTTGGATTGGTGTCAAAACTAGGCCCTAAAAGGTGGACATCCCACCCTCGGGTGCCCCCCAAACTGCTGTAGTCCTAATCGCCCCATCCCATAATGATTAGAAATCTGTGCATGTTTTTTTACTATTTTTTTTGCATTCTTTTATATCTAATGTACTTATGTTTTTGTCCAAATTTCATTACTTTTTGACATGATTTGACCTGGTTTCTATCATTTTATGCGTCTACTAACCTACAAGGAGTGCCTTCGGATAAAAGATAACTTGGGAAGAATCTGAAAAATCTGACATTTTGGGTCATCTCAAAATGCTATTTTTAGTCTAACCACAAGTTTGCAAGAGTTTTGGAGGCCTCTAGGCGGGACATTTGTAAGGTCACTTTTTGCAAATTTTGCGACAATCCCCAGCGTCCCACCCCAGAGTGATTACAAATATGTGCATTATTTCCTTATTGTTCCTTTTTAAAGATGTCCTAGATGATATACTAATGCCTCTGTTAAATTTTGAACTCATTCTGACCTGATTTGACGATCATTTTATTATTTTATGTATTAACTAGCCTGTAGGGTGCCCCTGCCACATATAGGAGAATATGGGTAGGATATGCAAATTTCGAGCATCTGGGTAGTCTTATAATTACATATAATGCATAAACCATGAGTATCAAGTGATTTGGATAAGCATAGGTGGGACATTGGAATGCTCACTTTAGAGAGGCCCTCGACGGGCAAACAAGCATAACGGGGCCGTTCGACGCCGCTTCGATGTAAAATCAGGTGATACAAATTCTAGAAATTTTCCTTTACATTTCCATATCATTTTGTAATCTACTTATCAATCTTATCACTGATATCCCACAAGCGCTCGTTGGAGGCCTTGGGGATTGCATGTTTTTCTAGATACACATATGCTATTAATGATTTGTTGTCTTTCTATGTGTAGGATCTCACCGGTAGGAATAATAGAGGGGAAAAAAGTAATGATGAACATACAAACACAAGTGGTAGCAACTTTTAGCCCACCCGCTTCGAGTGTGGGCATGCGAAATATGCTGGAAGAGTATCATCTGATCTTGGAAGCATGGCTTCTTTTGGGCATCCATTAATGTAACAAATTGTATCAAATGTTATGAGACATAGAGGGGGGATGCATTGTAATCATATTAAAAACAATATCATTAAAGGAGGCACCGCTTTGTTTGCCCACATCTCATTTCTATGTCATTTCCTTCATGCATTGCTCATTGTATTCGTAGGACTTAGCATATGTATCTATTTTTGTTTGCATCACATCAGTACACCATTTTTCTACTTTCTTTTAGTGTAGACATATACCTTGGCTTGGATTTTGCATACATATACCTTGATCACGACTGTTGCTAGATGTAAATCCTGATGAAAGCTGACCAAGTGTAGCGGGGGTGATTCTCTGTGCATGAGGATAAGTATTCTAAGGTAGGTTTCAAAAATTGATCGAAACCCCTTCCATATCACATATGTTCCACTTACTATTCTGCTCTCGCGTACCAATAGTTTCCATCACGTAAGGGAGGGTATATTGAGAGGTTCGATATAACGACCTGGCAATGGTATATTAAAGAGGCGACCATTTTGGAGATACAAGAGCCCTCATTATGCATGTATAACAAAGTTTTCTTTACAATATTTACATAAAAAAAATCAAACACACTGAACCAGATCTAGGACACACATTTAATTTGTAAACAAGATAATAATTTCTTCGTTTGTGGGGTCCCCTTTTGTTTGTTATAGCATACAAATTGTAAAGGACATAAAAATATACATATCTTTTTAGAAAAACCACCACCATGGTGTATACCCATAGCCAAGCCCAATCATGGGAAAAAGCTATAGAAAGTATGCAATGAGGCACAAGTCACCTCCGTTATAGCCCCAAGGACTTGGTTATACCACCTTGGCAGCCTGACCCACAACATAGTCCACACTATACCACTATAGAACAAGACTATAGAAGCACCCCTTTGAGGGGCACTTCCGTTCAATACAGACCCTCTCAGGAGGAGTACACACATGGGAAGGCCCCCTTAGAAACTCATTATGAGTGGCCACTACACGATGAAGTGCTAGAGTAGCATAGGATTCATAAGGAGGGTCCACATGATTATATCATTCCTCCTCCACCCCTCATTACTGTTAGAACTAATAGGCCAAATCTAGAGCGCAAGGTTCTTTAGATAGGGTGAGCCAACTCTGCCCATCCCTTTCACATGTACAAAAGAGAGCATGAGGAAAACCAGTATATTCCTCAAGAGCAATACATCGCATGGGAGCAATGTGCCTTCACACATGTTGATTATCAAGATCACCTATTGAGGCCAGAGCCTCGAGTGAATGCTGCTAACCTCGATAGAGAAAAGTGACCCATAGAGATCTTGGATCACCACAACCAAGATAGGTGTGTAGGGGAGGCATCTAGGCCTCCTAAACCTAGGACAGCAGAACAAATCGACTTGGCAATTGCCAAACATGCTGCCTGCCAAGCGCAAATCACACAGCTTAGGCAAGATCATCAGCAGTTAGAACAACTATATCATCTTAACAAAGAGTGCATTCAGCATCAGACAGATGATTTGTTCTAGAATACTATTCATGAGAGGATTCCAACCCCTCGCACTCATAGGACAAAAATTTATGAGAGGCACAACCTCTTAATACGAGACAGGTCTCCACGACCTTATCAAGCGTTGCCTCCAAGATCTTCTAGACCTGAGTGGGAGGCCACTCCTAGAACCAATGATGAGCGCCTTCCTCGGGCACCCGCCCATGTTTATAGATCACACCCAAAAACTCCTCAAGAGGCCTATGAGGAATTTGAGCGAGAAGAAGAGTGGGCTAAAACACCCTACCAAGGCAGGGGAGCGCTATCCGAGTACCCTTCCATAGGCCTCAAGCTCCTCGTAATTCACAATGGGAACAAAAAAAAGAAGAGAAAATAAAATTCTCTGATGCATACAAAGCACTGCTAGAGTGCTTAGATTCTGTGAAGACTAAGACTTTAGGGCCCCAAAATCCCACCTTACGCCAACTCCGTAGTCACCCTGTGCACCCTTTAGTTCCAGCATCCCCATACCTCGACCACTTCAAAGTGCCTCAATTGGCAATTTTTATAGGGGATGAGGATGCCCAAGAGCACGTAACAAGGTTCCTGAGTCAATGCTTTGGAATTTAGGACAACGATGAATTTATTCTAAGAACATTTATAACCACGTTCGTAGGCCTGACCTCAGATTGGTTTACCCAGTTGTCGAAGCATAGCATCAATAATCTAGACCAGCGGGTGGATGCATTCCTTGAACTTTTTGCCTTCAACACCAAGAAGAAGGCATCCTTTAGTGACCTAGCTGGCCTTAAGAAGTATGATGATGAGACCATGGCTGCTTATGGGAATCGGTGGAGGACATTGCTTTCAAAGCTACCTTACCTCCCTCCCATGGCCGACATGACTCAAATGTTTTCAAAGAGTGGCTTAAGTTCGATCTCTATGCTATTACAGCTGCAACAATATGCCACCCTCGAAGAAGCCCTGGCGCAAGCTAGGATAATTGAGGAGATCAAAATACAAGACGGCGAGATTGCCAAGCCATGCAAGAAAGAGTGTCCCAAAAATGCTAAAATTGGGCCCACGCAAATGAAACCTGTCGTGGTCAATCAGGTTGCCATAACTATATCAAAGCCTACAAAAATGACACAGCCCCCAAAGGCTAATTATCAGGCAGTTCCTCTTGATAACTATGAAAAGGAAAATTATAAACAAGAGCAAAATCAACAGCATCACCCTAGGCGATAATTCACACAATTCACGGAGTCTAGAGACTCCTTGTTTGACCGCTTGTTCACGAAAAACCTGATAAACTTGCTAGAAATTTGACCCATAGACCCCAACACGCCAAAACACAAGGGCTATAGGGAAAACTTATATTGTAGATTTTATCGGTAGAAAGGACACGAAATCTCCACTTGTTAGAAATTCAAATACTTAGTGCAGGACTTGATAGACAACAAAACGCTCATGGTAGATAGTCCCGTGGCGTTGAGCAACCAACAAATGGAGGTCTTCAAAGACCCCCATGCCTGCCCATGATGTGTAGGAAAATACTTTACAATTGAATGAGGTAACACAAAACTGCCCCATGCAAGGATACATAGGGATGATAAGCATCATGACATGAAACAAAATATACCCAAACACGGCTGCACCTATTGTAGCTACAGGAGATGTTCTGTCAATGTCACAACCTCCACAACACCCTATGCAACCTCCCTCACCTAGACTAGTGGCCATGATTCGGACTAAACTTACTCAAATTTTAAGGACCATGTCGGCTAGGCTCTCCATTTATGAGCTCATCCAACAATCACCACCCCATCGGGAGGCTCTGATGGAGATACTCAAAGCCATTGAGCTACAACCCCACGAAGCCAATTCTTTCAATAATTTCGTGGGACATGTGAGACGATGCATAGAACCAGTCATAACCTTTAGGGAAGATGAACTAAAACTAGTGACTGGTGATATGGTGGATCCACCCTTGCACGTCATTGCATGGGTCAATGGGATTCCATTCAAGAGGATGTTTTTGGACACTGGCTCGTCCAACAACATAATCATGACAATAGCATTAAAACACCTTAAGCTGCCATCATCCCACATTGTGGTGTCCACTTAAACTCTTCGAGCATTCAATGACATGCTATGCTCGATGGTTGGCACAATTGTGCTACCCATCCAAGTAGGACAAAAGACCATTCCTACATTGTGTCACATCCTTGAGGGTGAGATGGCCTACAATATCTTTCTATGCCAACATTGGATTAGGGACATGAAGTGTGTCCCTTTGATAGCCCATAAATGCCTCAAATACACATACAAAGGGCAAGTACATGTAGTCCCAACAGACTTAGAGCCCTTTAATTTTTGCAATGCGATGCAACTGATGCCATAATCGACCCTCCCATTGACACATTTGGAATTTCAATTGAATCCATCCATGCAGGGTCTAATTTTGCCTACATACTCACTATTGAGTCCCTCAACTCACCAACCTAGCCCATCTTCGTCATCTATTCCTTCACCCACGATGCCACCTATGGTGGCCACACCGAAGGACAATGGGAAGAAGCCCCTAGAGGAGGTACCACCATTAGTCTCAACCATCTCTACCGAAGAGGTGCCCATCCGAATGGAAGTTGAGACACCTGGTTCACCCAACATGGAGTGGACTCAGGGAGAACTCCCATTCCCTCCCCATCAACCACCGATGATTACCATTGAGATGGCCAATACAGATCTAGGGGAGTACCTAGTGTAGAATGTTGTGGCAACACCCATGCTCGAATCCATGTAAGACATGGGAAGACCTCGCCTCCCCATCGGCACTATTGTCCCTTTAGGCTACCCACCAAATCAAACCAATTTTGTATATGGGGGCCTCGAGAATGGCATTGAACCCTACCTACAAGAGGAAGAGGATGAAGAGCCATTTTCTGATAATGTTGACTATCTGTCCAATCCAAACTTTGCATTGAAATACCTAGACAAATGTAATTGGCATGGATATGGATTGGGCAGATACGAACAAGGAAGACGCATTATTTGTCAACCGAGATACCAGGTGCAATATGATAAATCAGGAGTAGGGTTCAACCACCCTTTTCCCCTTGACATCTTGGTAGAAACAATGCAAGACCTAGGTCTAGGCAACAGGGATGGGTTGGCACAAGATCCATATGCCAATCCCAACACAACATACACATTGGGGGATTATCTCCCATTGTTAACAACAAACCTTGTTGACCTCAACAACCCCCCTCCTTTGATTGAAGAAGGGGAAATTTCAAGATGTAACCTCCAAGAGGGATATGAAAAATATCAAGGGGGGTCGTTTGAAGATTCGTTAGATTATGATGTAGCACCTCGGTACCCTTTTGAGTCCGATAGCAATCACTCGCAGGTTACATCCATTGACGACTATCAGGAGAACTTCGTGGTAATGTTCCCCTTTAATGTTCCAATCAAACAATTTCTACCTCCAAAGAATCTAGCCCTCTCGTAGAGAGCAAAACAACCCAGAAGGGACCAAATCAACATGCTCGAACAAAATGAGCCTCCCATGCTGGCCATAAGGCCAAGTGATCCACCGAAGGAAGAAGATCCAAATATCTTCTTCAAAATCGACTACCTGCGTGCCAAATTTTCAATTTTCGTAGAGAGTGAGGATCGTGATCAAGAAATGCCTAGTGGGAGGCTATACTAGCCAGAGGGGCACATAGTTGTCGGAGCCAATGAAGGCCTATGGATTTTCAATAGCGACTATGAGGATGAGATTGAGATAGCATATCTCAACCATATGAGGCAACAAGAATACCCCATAGACATCGATGATATGTTTGAACATCTAAATATGGGACCAAGGCATAGGTGGCATTTAAACCAAGTACAGCTAAACCAAGTGCTTCATCCACCACTTTGGGCATACATGGAGAACCTCCCACCTAGAGACCCCATAGGGCCATCAGTGCCAAGGGTAGACCCTATCCTTCCATTTGCACATAGGGTTGATACTTTTGTGCTAGTACCCATAGAGCTAAATCCGGGGTACAAGGATCACCAAGGATGTCTGAATCAACACCCACACGACAATGGAGACCAAATTAATTCCATCAACATGATCTCCATTGATTTAACTGCCCCATCTACAATCCAACCGATCCAACATGACCATTGTATCTAGACCTAGATGCCATAGACTGGGATCGCACTGACTCACCACCATCCCCATCAGAGTACTAGCCTTGTGGTGAGATGTTTCATTTCACCCTAGGATAGACTCAAGATATCTTCCATGCTGAAGAGGAACCCTACATTCCCAACATAGATCTAAATTTAACAAATGATATCCACCTGATCCCAACTCCACACCAGTTGGAGGATGGATCCCACATGTCAATCGAAGAGACGATTGACGTAGACATCGGTTTTGATCCAATGGATCCACAAATCATCAAGTTGGGGGTAAGTTTATCCCTCGAAGAGCAAGCCGATTACATTGTCATTATTAAAGAGAAGAAGGAGGTTTTTGCATGGTCCTACAAAGACATGTCGGGGCTAGACCCATAGCTAGTCATGCATAATCTAACACTTGATTCAAAATTCATGCCAGTTAAGAAAAAGCTACATAAGATGCACCCAATAGTGGCCTTAATGGTTAAATATGAGCTACAAAAGCTATTGGATGCATAGTTTGTCATCTGCGTAGATTACCCACCATGGCTATCCAACATGGTACCCATCAAAAATCTTGATGGGAGGATTCACATATGCATCAATTTTTAATATTTAAATAAAGCAAGTCCCAAGGATGATTTCCCCTTGCCTAGCATCGACGCATTGGTAGACGCTATAGCAGGCCACGAAATGCTTTCCCTCATGGATGGTTTCTTGGGATACAACCAGATTCGTATCAATCCTGATGATCAACTAAAAATGGCATTCATGATGCCTTGGGGGACATTTTGTTATAAGGTCATGCCCTTTGGCCTTAAAAATGTTGGCGCCACCTACCAATGTGCTATGACATACATCTTCCATGATCACATGCATAAAAATTTGGAATATTATATGGATGATTTGTTGGCCAAATCTCTTTTGCACCAAAATCATCTCGATGACTTATGCAAGATCCTTGATCGCCTCATCGAACACAAGGTTAGGCTAAACCCCAAGAAGTGCATATTTGGTGTCACATCTAGAAAACTCTTGGGTTTCATAGTCTCAAAATGAGGCATCGAGGTAGATCCAAATAAAGTCAAGGCAATCCTTGAAATGCTTCCCCCAACCACCATTAGGCAGCTCAAAAAATTGTAGGGTAAGGTCGCATCGATCAAGCGCTTCATAGCACAATTATCTGACAAGTGCCGACCCATGAATAAATTATTACACAAGGGGGTAGCATTTCATTGGGATGACGAGTGCCAGTAAGCCTTCGATGACATCAAACAATACTTGGCTTTGCCACCAGTATTGGCACCACCTAGACTAGGAGTGTCATTCTATTTATACATCTCAGCTATTGAGGTGGCACTGGGCACCATGCTAGCCCAGAAAAATGAATTACATAAAGAATAGGCTAATTATTATCTTAGCCGCACCCTAGTCAGTTATGAACTTAACTATGCATACGTTGAGAAGTTATGCTTGGCGGTGGTATTTGCCACCAAAAAGCTATGCCATTACATGTTGAGAAATATGATGTATGTTGTGTCTAAGGAGAATCCATTGCGGTACATGATGAGTCATACTTATCATAGTAGTCACACAACGAAATGGATCATGTTGTTGACGAAGTTTGACATCGAATTCATTGGACAAAAGTCCATCAAAGGTCAAGTCATCATCGATCAACTAGCAGAGGCTCCTCTCGAAGATGATCAGCCTATGACCATAGAGCTGCCCGATGATGGGGTCTTCCATGTCTCAGAATCGCTAGATTCTGATGAGCCCGAGTCATGAGCCGACATAACCTTATTTTTTGATGGTTCTAAATGTGAGCAAGGGGGTGGCATGGGAATCATTTTTTTCACACCGCAAGGGGCTCCAATGCCTTTATCATTTAAACTTGATTTCTCGTGCACCAATAACAATGCTGAATACGAAGCCTTGCTCATAGGTCTTCAGATAGCCATCACCATGAACATCAAATGCTTGAATATCTTTGGTGATTCGCTATTAATTGTCAACCAAGTGAAAGGGGTATTCCAATGCAAATGCCCAATTCTGTAGGCCTACAAAGCCCTTATGGATAAATTCCTGGAAAAGCTTGAATGGTACGACATCGAGGCACTCCCTCGATCATCGAATCATTTTGTGAAAACTATGGCCTCCTTGGGGTCACTAATCCTGCAAGACATTTCTAGTGAGATGACAACCATTCAAGTCAAAATGTTATCACAATCCATGATGGAGCATGCAAGCTCTGACATAATTCTAGGAATCCACCTGATCCAGATTGAACCATCTCAGGATAGGTTCTCTTGAATCCATGATAGTCTAAATCATGCCAACTGGGGGTCTTTGTTCTCCCCAACCCCTCTTAATAGCAACACAACACTATTTTTACAAGTTCTTTCCCGCTCAACTTTTGCTAGGGATGAACTTCAAGAGGGATTGACCATTCATACCATCGAGGTTTCTAATCAGTAGGATTGGTACAC
The DNA here is from genome assembly GCA_028583015.1 of Wollemia nobilis. Lineage (NCBI taxonomy): Eukaryota > Viridiplantae > Streptophyta > Pinopsida > Araucariales > Araucariaceae > Wollemia > Wollemia nobilis. The sequence continues at coordinate 3,745,297 of JAQPPZ010016994.1, forward strand.
ACCCATAAGAGACTACCTCAAGTTAGGTAGCCTCCCACTTGGATTGTCGCACATCGCAAAAAGATCATTCAAATAGAAAGTGACAAAACATGTCTTGCTAGGAGAAATTTTATACCATCGAAGCTACGAAGGGATCCTCCTCCATTGCTTGGACCAGCAGGAGTCCACTTGGGCGATCACCCAAGCGCACGATGGTACATGCGGTGGCCACTTAAGCAATATGGCCATCGCAAAGCACATTCTTCGCATGGGCTATTATTGGCCATCTTTAGAGAGATATTTGATGCGTAGTCGTTATACCATCATTAATTCTCAATGAATCTATCAATCCAGGGCAGTGTACAAGGCTATCTACGGAAGAAGAAGTGAAACAACTATAACTTAGGTCAATCTAGAGCAACAAGTCTTATTGGTGGAACCGGTTGTGTGGGGGGTTTTAGGACATTCCTATCTCTAAATTGCATGAATTAAATCTTAATCTAAGTTGCAGAATTGGAAACTAATCATTAACTGTAGAAATGAAGTCCTAATTACAATTGCAGAATAAGACCTAATTATATTGCAGAAATAATAGTTGCAGAATTGAAAGTCTGATCCTAATTGCAGAAAGGAAATCTAATTACTTTTGTAGTAATGAAAGTCTAATTCTAATATGGAAATGAAAACTGTCAAAGTTCTGTAATAGAAGGTTGTCAATCTTCTGTGCAGGATTTGATAGCAAAACATAAAATGCAGGAAATTGCTAAAAAATAGTAAATTCTGGAAATAACAGTCTGAAATAAAGTGGAAGCTTTGCTGAAAGTAAGATTGCAACTAAAACATTAAGCACAAGGTTAATCTAAGCATAAATAAACTAAGACTGCAAATATTGTCAATTGTTTACAAGCAATTGAAATAACAAGTTCTACAACTCATTCTACTACAGCAAAATCAGAATAAAAACACGCTTGTTAGTCCTCCTCCTAGGTCTGGAAGTGGCCAGCCTCTTTGTCGAGAAGAAGGTGTAAGTCTCTCTCTCTTTCTAAATCTTAATCACACTCATTTACAAGCAATATGAAATAGAACTGGTGCACTTTATTGATTAGAAGACATGATTACAATAATTCTGCTGAAAAACTGTTACAGGACTGTAACAGTCAATTTCTACCTATACTTTGTATTTTTTGCTAGCTTCCTTACTATTTTCTCACTATTTTCTACCTCCTTTACTACCTACTAGGCTCAACCTGAATGGGAGCAATATTTATAGCTATCCTATGATCTGATTACAAACAAAGAATATCTCAAAAGATCTAATCCTACAATGCTGCAACAAATTCTGGTTTTATCCTAGAAGAAGACTAAAACTTGATCTTTCCCTTAATGATGGCTTTGGTCGGCAATGACGGCAAAGACAGATGGAAGATCTTTCCCTTTACCTTTTCCAACCTTTATTTCCCTTTTTTTGGCTTCAAAAATTGGTCAACAAGTCAAAGAAACACATTCTGTTCTTCATTCCGAAGATAAGTGGCTTCATTCCGAAGACAATGCAATTCTCATTTCGAAGATCGCTCATTTCGAAGATACTGCATTCTCATTCTAAATATATTGCATGCTTCATTCCGAAGATCCGCTCATTTCGAAGATACTGCATTCTTCATTCCGAAGATCCGCTCATTTCGAAGATGTTGTGTTCTTTCATTTCGAAGATATCTGTTCATTTTGAAGATACTTCGGAATGAACAAATGTATGCTTTTCCAGTGATCTCTTCTGCATCTCTCAGGTGGGTTATCTCTTAAGATCAAATTCCAATGGTCTTCATCCCTTTCCTCATGTGAATTCCATGCCTTGCTATTTATGGACAGCTGGCTGGAATTTACATGGGAAAGACCAGTTTTTGCTGCACAACAACAGTTTGCTTGCACTGTTGCTAGATTTAGGTGAAATAAATGCTTGAGATGAATCAAAACATGATTAGTGAAATGCTGCTATTATTCTAAGCATATCCCATTTTAGCAAATCATAGCAAAAAGAACACAAAACTATGCAAAAAGTTGTAAAATCAGCATATAATATTTCAAATACATTGATCATGCAAAATGGTTAATATACAACATATTGAATCAACTTAACTAACATATCAGATAAAACATAAGAGTTTATAGGCATTTTTAGTGTTCAAAACATGTTATGATTGAGGCATTTCCAGGCCTCATCATTTTCCCCCCAACTTATATTAATGCATGCCCTCATGCATTCTGTTGGGCTATGGAATCACATATGTCCATGTTTAGATTCCATGACCTGTAGAATAATTTCTTGCCTATGTAATACCCCCTATTTTCTTGAATGTTTCTGAGCCAATCTTCAAATTGTTCATCAAGCTGGGCATCTTCCTCAAAGTAGAATGGAACAGGAGTAATGATGGTCGGAGGCCTGAACCTGAGACCTATCCAGTTATGTTGCATGATCTGAATCAGCTGGATTACACCTTCTGCTCTTCTTCTGGACCATTCTAAGTTGATGGGGGAGATAGGTTCTCTTTTCCTCAAAGACATGGAAAGTTCATCCCATCTGTCTCTGCATACTGACAATGCTGGGAAGAAATTGTGATCACAAAAATTGTTAAATCTGGCCACACAGTCCCTTAAATTGTTCAAGTACATTCTCTTTATATCATCCCTGTTCATCATTGAGAAGTGTTGCCTGGTGATAACTAGGTGATTTGGCTGGATTGCTCTGACTAACAACTCAACCCTTGTTTCAATCACTTTATTCTGCTTTTTCTCTTGATCCCAGTAAAGCTGATTCTGCAAAGTAGACATAAATGCTCTCAACTGAACATCTCCAATGTAGATTTGAGGATGAGAGTCAACTTCCTCTGGAATGAAGAAACTGTGTAAAAATAGTTCACACAGGAGATTTTTCTGCTCAAAAGGACTGTCAAAATATGCCTCCAGAAAATCTGCAATAGTGTCCAATTTATATGGGAGGTTTGAAGTAATCCTCATGACCTGCCATCTGAGGTATTTTTCCTTCAAAATAAGGCTGTAAAATCTGGCTGGTCGTCTAAATTGGACTAAAAATTCAGCAATTTGGCATAAGTCAGACACCTTTTCTTTCAATGCCTGAATTTCTGTGTCCTTGGCTTCTAGCTGTTTTGCTTCCAATTTGAACTTTTTAGTTTTAGTGGCAAGCTGCTCATATCTAATCATCCAGCTAGCTATGTCTGCATTGTACTATTCTAGAGACACAGTATTAGGTGGTCTTACTACAGGGGGGATCCTAGGCAGCAAATTTATCTGAACTCCTTTTTCTGCCACTTCCACTGGTTGTTCATCTATTAATAACTCTACTTGCACCCCCTTATTTGCTATTTCTATGGGGTTGTCATCAGATAGTATTTCTACTTGTACCCCCTTATCTGTTGTTTCTACTGGAAGTGTAACAAGTTGAAATGCAGGGACCTCAATAGGAGTACTTACTTGAACATTTTCTTGTTGTTGGGACTGTTCCTGTGTTGGTGGCTCATCTTCAACATCCTCTGCTATGCTCTTCACCATTTCTGAAGCATCTTCAGAACAAGAAGGCAATGCTTCAGAATAAGATGGTGCTGCTTCAGAATGAACAGGCACTTCTTCAGAATGAAGGAGTGCTGTTTCAGGATGAACTCCCATGTCTGCCTCAACAGAGTCATCTGTCCTTGATAGACCTAGAAGCAATTGAGCCAAATTGTCTTCATCATTGGATATAGCTGGCTATTTTTCAGATTGTGACAGCAGTTTTCTCAATTCTGCCACTTCTTGCTGAAGCTCTACAATTTTTCTTTCTTGCATCTCAATGATGCTTTCTTTCTCTGAAATCCATCTGGTCTGTGTTTTGACAACACTCCTTGCTGCCCTCAGCTGCTCTGTGATGTCTTCCACTTCTGTTTCTGCTTTAGAAGCTGATGCAGACAAATCAGTTGCAGTTGGCTGCTCAACCAATATTTCCTCTTCTTCTGCAACAATTTGTTCTTGTTCAGGAGGCTCTGTGAGACTGTCTATAAGGGTATCTACCATATCTATAGCCTGTTGAACTGTAGCTTCCTCCAAACCATCCTGCTCAATTTTTGCCTCAACTATCTATTCAAGGAATTCTGGAAAGTTTTCAGATGCTGGTTGTATCTCTGTGACATCTGGGCTGCTTGGTCTATCTTCTTCTTCCATGACCTATTCTGCAGTTTCTTTCAAATGGATTCTTGTAGACCTCCTAGTTCCAGATGCAAACTTCTTCTTTTTGCTCTATTTTTTGGTGACAACAGGGGTCATGGGGTCAGTTTCAGATGCCTCTATTTCCCTTGTTGTTTCTGCCTCTGTTTGGTTAAGTGCTTCACTTCTCTATTCTGACAAATCAGTTGCAGCTTCAGCAAAATGAACCTTCTTTTGTTTTTCTGCTCTGCTGCCAGTTCCAGATCCTCTTCTCTTTTGTTTCTTAGCTCGTGAAGTTGAGGGTTCAGGAGCAAGGTTTTCTGCTGCTATTGTGGGGTGTAGTTCTATAACAGCTTCAGGGGCACCTTCTGCAGTTTCTTCTACAGCATCTTCTGCAACATTTTTTGCAGCAGCTGTTTCCTCTTCTGCAACAACATCAGCAACATTTGGTTCTTCTTCTTCCTCACTTTCATCCCCAAAAATGACATCATTTAGGGTAGAGTAAAACCTATCAAAACTCCTAGGGTTTCCTCTAAAATGGTGTTGGCAAACTAATTTGATGAGGCCATGATGGCGAAGGCTTCCTTTACCCTCCTGATATCTCTTTGCCATGTTCTTTAATTCTTGATACAGATACAGGGGAAGATTTACCCTAACTTTTGGTTGTTGCCCACCATGTCTGAGATGGTTCAAAATTCGTAGATGATGCCCTGACAACAACACATACTGCCCTTCACAGGTTAGGAATTTAATTACCCAGGTGGCTACTTCATCCCAGGGTTCCTGCAGGTTGGCCCTTTTTAACCCTTTGCATGTGTTGTTATGGGTTAAATACTCTAGTTCTCTATCATTTTCTTCTACAAACTGATTAACTACATTTGCCAATGTGTTCTTGCGAGATCTAGAAATTGAAATCCCTTCTAATGGCAGCTCTATAATCTGACTTAAAATTTTAGGGCTTACCTCAATAGTCATGCCATTAACATGTGCTCGGTTGTTTCTGAATGTATGGGCGAACATGCCAGCCAAATCTTCAGAAGACCCATTGAATTTATCCAGAAATGGCATAAACCCTCCATCTTCAAAAATCTACACGACTGCCAGATTTTCTCGGAGGTAAGTGGTATCTACAGGTTCTGTTCTGATCTTTCGCCCCATATTTTTTGTTTAAAAAAATGTACACTACGGCTGCTGTTCTTTTGCTGGATTTTTGGCTATTTTATGTTGCAGATTTGCAGAGTTTTAGTTTGAAACCTTCGTTGCCCTATTTCTCGTCTTCTTCTTCGGAATGAACCGTAACCTGTGCACTGTACTTCGCAAACACGTCTTCGAAAAGAAAGGTGGCACACATTTCTACTTTTGCACTGTACACCTATTCATTGATAATTGCATGGATGTCCTTGCCATCAGATCCACCTCATTAGTTTTGCAGATTCTCACGTGCATGTTTATTGGCATTAAAAATTGGTGGCATATGGTTGGTCACGTCCTCCGTATTTCCAATGAGTGCAAAAACAAACCATGTGCTGATTGACACGTGTTCCTTCCTCGCATGCAACTAAAAGAGTTTGATTTTGTCGTACCTTGTCTTCTTGGATGCCACGTGGAAATGCTCTTTTCGAAGATTATAACTTATCACGCAGACAAAATTTCATTCCGAAGATTATGACCTCATTTCGAAGACGAGTCTTCATTCCGAAGACAAATCCTCATTCCGAAGATTATGACTTCATTCCGAAGACAGGTCTTCATTCCGAAGACAAATCTCTTTTCATTTCGAAGATTAATCCTCATTTCGAAGATCAATCCTCATTCCGAAGATCAGGCTGTATTGTGAAGGTAAATCGTCATTCCGAAGACAGATCCTCATTTCGAAGATAGATCCTCATTTCGAAGACAGATCTTCATTTCGAAGACAGATCCTCATTTCGAAGACAGATCTTCATTTCGAAGATGATGCAGCAAGTCGTCATTTCGAAGACCAAGTTTCATTCTGAAGACAAATTGTCATTTCGAAGACAAAGTTTCTTTTTGAAGACAAAGTGCAACATTCATTTTGTTGTCATTCCGAAGACAATTTCAATCCGAAGATAATACAGAAAGCACTATTTTTGGCATTCTTGTTTCGAAGATTAGGCAGAAATCAATATTTTCATTTTCAAAACATGTCTTAAGTATGCCAACTCTTATGAATACCTTTTATGCTAATGGTTAATTGTCATATACTATATACCAATCATTTTACAATGAAGAAATGTAAGAAATATATACCTGATAAAAATAGTTAATGCCAGTTTTGAAGAATGACTGCCTTTGTTGATATTCTGTTGAGATTTTCTGCAACATTTCAAAACAAGTGCACTTGGTGAATTTGTACAATGATGGTTCAGAAATTTCTCAAGGTTATGCATGCCAGAAAACTGGTTTTCATGCACACCAACTCAGTAGTGCCTTAAGAAAAGGTTTTCACTGCTGAGTTATTCATTTTTCTCTTTTTTTTTTCTTGATCCTGACTATGCCCATGAAGGAATTTCATGATTTCCCCTGAAACCATGCCCGTGAAGGAATTCATACTCAGAATTTATTCATCTTTTTGTTTTCTATTTTTTTTAATTTTTTTGTATTTTTTGCTTTTTCTTGAAATCCACTGATCATGTTGATTGTTTTGAAGTGGAAGAGGGAATCTCTTCCACCTGCTATGTATCCAAACTATCAAGTTGTTGCAAGAATTCTTCTTTAGTCAGAGGTGTATGGTATACCCTGAGGCGATGTCCATTCACTACCAACTTTCTTCGTGACCCATCAATAGGGGATAGACGAGCTGCTCCATTGTTAAATACCTCCTCAATCCAGTAAGGTCCCAACCATCTAGTTCTCAGTTTCCCAGGGAAGTCTTCGTATTGAGAATCAAACAGTAAAGCCCAATCTCCTTGTTGAAGTTTCCTCTGCTGAATGTGACTGTCATGCCACAACTTCCTCTGCTCCTGAATTACCTCAGTTTGGTGTAGAGCATCCAATCTAAGTTCATCCAATGCATTCAGCTACAGAATCCTGTCTGTCTGTGCCTGCGACAATTCAATTCCAATTTCCAGTGCTGTGCGCAATGTTAGTAGCTCAAATTCAATAGGTAAGAGAGGCTTTTTACCAAAGACTAGTTCATAAGGTGTGAATCCAGTAGTGGACTTCCAAGTAGTATTGTAGGCCCAAACTGCTTCAGGTAATTTATCTAGCCAATTTCTCCTATGAAAAGCTACTATTTTTGTCAAGATGCGTTCTAGTTCCCTGTTTGTTACTTCAACCTGGCCATTTGCTTGTGGGTGGTAAGGTGATGATTTCCTATGTTTGATTTCATACAATTCTGTAAATGCTTTTATGACTTTGGATGCAAATTGGGGTCCTTGGTCTGTGGTGATAGACCGTGGAGCTCCAAATCTCTGAAAAATCTGAGTATACAAGAAATCAATGACCTTCTCTTCACGAGCATGTTTAAAAGCACGCACCTCTACCCACTTTGTCAGGTAATCAGTGCATACTAGAATATGCACCTTTCCTTGAGAAGGTGGATCAATAGGTCCTACAAAATCAAGCCCCCACCTCTCAAATGGTTCTAAAACCATTTGAGGCTGCAATGGCATCTCATTTGTATGAGTGGGTTTCCCCATTCTTTGGCATGCATCACAATGCCTGATGTACTTTTTCACATCCTTGTGAAGAGATGGCCAATAATATCCTGTCCCTAAGATTTTCCTAACTGTGCTTTTTACAGAATAGTGTCCACCTGAGGGTTCATCATGACAAGCTCTAAGGATATCATACACTTCATCCTTGCGGATGCACCTACGTAACACATGGTCAGGACTGCACTTAAAAAGCATACCCTTAATCCATTCAAAAGAAGAACTTTATTTGATCAATTGTTTTTTCTATTTTGAAGTGAAATGTGGAGGAACTTTCCCTGTGACCAAATAATTGGCTATATCTGCAAACCAAGGTGATTGGACTGATATAGCAAATAGTTTTTCATCAGGAAAAGTGTCATCAACTAATTCCCCTTCATCCGTGTTCTGCAACCTGGACAAGAAATCTGCCACAACATTAGCTTTTCCTGGTTTGTTGATTATAGTGATATCAAATTCTTGCAGCAACAACAACCAACGAATAATTCTTGCACTTACCATAGGTTTATTCATCAAATACTTAATGGTTGTATGATCTGTGTGAATAAATATTTGATAACCTGTGATATAATGCCTGAATTTGTTGATGGCATAAATTATTGCTAGGAATTCCTTCTCAGTTGTTGTATAATTTTTCTCGGCTCCTGTCAAGTTCTTGCTAATGTTGTAGATGGTATAATGTTCACCATTATCAATTTGTCCTAATGCTGCTCCAATTGTTGTATTGGAGGCATCAGTCTGTATGTGAAATGGTAATGTCCAATTAGGTCCTCTGAGCACAGGTGGAGTTATCAATTTCTCTTTTAGAGCTTCAAATGCTTCCTGACACTTTGCAGTCCAGGAGAATTCAGAATCTTTAGTCAATAGGGCAAACATAGGACTGGCTATTGTGCTAAAGTTGGGAATAAACCTGCGGTAAAAACCAATGTGTCCTAGGAAGCTTCTGACATTAGTCTGAGTTTTAGGAGGAAGGAGATTCTTGATAATTTCAACCTTCTTTGGATCAACTTGGATCCCTTCAGGAGAGATGTGATGACCAAGAACTATCCCTTCCTTCATCATCATGAAGCATTTATCTGGATTTAAGGATAAGTGGTATGTTTCACAGTGAGTTAAGACTTTGTCAAGATTTTCCAATGTAAAATCAAAAGTTTGTCCACATACTGTGAAATCATCCATGTAAATTTCAACACTTTTGGTGGTCAGATCAGCAAAAATTGCTAGGACTGCTCGCTGAAAAGTTGTTGGGGCATTACACAAACCAAAAGGTAAAACCCTATAGGCAAATGTTCCCCATGGACATGTAAAAGTTGTATTTTCTTGATCTTCGAGTGCAATCTGAATTTGATTATATCCACTAAATCCATCAAGAAAACAAAAGTATCTTTTTTCAAGCAAGAGTATCTAACACCTGATCTATGAAAGGTAATGGAAAATGGTCTTTGTATGTCACCTTATTCAACTCTCTATAGTCTACACATACTCTCATTTTTCCATTTTTCTTAGGAACTATTACCAATGGAGAAACCCATTGGCTATCAGAAATTGGGTAAATGAATCCTACTTCCAGGAGTTTTTCAATTTCTTCTTTCACAATATCTCTTAAGGCAGGATTCAATCTTCTTTGAGGTTGTCTGACTGGCTTGACTTCTTCAGTATAGATTCTATGGGTACATATATCAGGATGAACTCCTGACATATCTTTGTAGTTCCAAGCAAAAGCATGAACATGCTTCTGCAAGACAACTATCAGTTTTTCTTCCTCTTCCCTAGTAAGCTGGCTGTAGATGTTCAAAAATTTGCCTGGTTGGACTTCTATTTGTTTTGTATTTAGAAGGACTGAATTCACTCCTTCATACCTAGTGATTAAGGGATTAAGAGGACATTGCTGAGATGGGAGAAAAGAAGCAGTTTCTATTTTATTACTGCTTGAGGGAAGCATATCTTGTATGGAACAGTGAGAAGGAAAAATCAGATGATGGTGCCATCCATGTGGTAGTGAAACAGAGTTTCCCTGTGATAGTACAGATGGTTCATCTTCAGATTTTTGATTCTCCTCATTACTTATCAACTGTTGGATATTTGTTGTTTCCCCTTCTAAACCTTGTTCATGCAGAACATTCATCAGGATTGTTTCATTTTCTAAGTTTTCTGTGTCACTGAGGTCTTCTATGTGTTCTCTTACTACTAAGGTAGCTAGTGTAGAAATGACCTCTTCTGGTTCTTCCTCTGAGTCAGAAAACCATAACTGACCTAAAAATTTGCTAGATGGTTTTGCAGGAGGATATAAAGAAATCTGTTTCAGATCAATACCATTTGAAATAGTCATATTTCCGGATCTGCGATCTATGAAGGCTCGCTGCAGCTTGCAAGCCAAGGTCTTCCCAAAATAATGGGATATCCATGTGCTGAATTTCTTGGTCTGTAAAACCAAAAAATCTGCAGGGAATTCCCAAGAAGAAACTTCTATAGGGACATCTTCAATGATTCCTTCAGGTTTTGCAACTGACCTATCAACCATTTCTAAAACTGTAAATGTGGGGCTGAGATGTTTGAGCTGTAATTGTTCCATTGTATCCTTGGTCATGACATTTATTGCAGCTCCTAGATCCACTAAAACATTTGATATTGGTACTGAACCTATGGTAACTATGATAACTGGACTTCCTGGGTCACTATACTTTGGAGGTAGTAGTTTTCCAGATAAGAGATCAGCTATCTTTCCTTCAACCTGCATAGTCTTGGGAAATGCTTTCTTCTTTCTTCCTGCTCTTTTAATGCACAAATTTTGGACAGTACTGTTAATCTCTGGTATTTCCTTAATGGCTTGCAATAAGGGCAATGATATAGTCAACTTTTTGAGTTCTTTGACCAATTCTGACTCAGAATTTTTTGGTATTGCATTAAGTCTTTCAGGATATGGAATTATCCTTGGTAATTGTTCTGCCTGTGTCTCTTTCTCTATTGTTGGTTGGATTCTCTCTGGTTCCAATTTTTCTTCTGTTTCTATTGTTGGTTGGATTCTCTCTGGTTCTGATGATTCTTGCTCTTCATTTTCTTTGATTTCAATTGAAACTGGTTCAGGTACAACTTTCCCTGAACGAAGTTGGATGTTACTACAATCAAGAACATTAATTTCAACATTTTCTTCAGCTTCAGCCACATAGACAGGAGGTGTCTGTCTCATGCTATTTGGATTAGTGATTGGCTGAGCTGGCAATTGAGGTTGTTTCACTTGCTGTGTTTGCTATTGTTTTTCTTGAAAATTTTGATTAGGTGCAGGCAACAAATGCTGAGTTTGACCTTGATTCCTTTGCTGCCTTGGATAGGACTGGTATTGCTGATTCCATTGTGGTTGGTTTTGCATCCAATGTGGATTAGTCTGATTTTGATTCCAAGCTGGATTGTTTTGATTCCAAGATGGGTTGTTTTGATTCCATGAGGGGTTGTTTTGATTCTGATTCCAGTCTGGGTTACTCCAATTTGATTGTGGCCATTCTTGGGAATTTGTCCATTGAGGATAATTCCAAGGACGTTGGGGTGGTTCTGATTGTCCCCAAGGCATAGTACCAGGATTATGCCCCCAATTTGTAGGAAAATGAGGGGGATTTTGATATTGAGAGAAATTTCCCCCTTGTTTTGGTCCAATATAGTTGAGTTCCTCAGTCTGGTTTTCTAACACAGTTTTGAGTTGTGGTAGCAGGTGGCATTGATCAGTTGAATGCCTTTTTGAACAGATACTACAAATGGCTGAGATAGATGTTTTATTCAAAGGACATTCCTGCAAAGCATGTTTATTTCTACATCTTGGGCAATAAATTGCCAAAGGTTCTATGTTTTTTGCTTTTGCAGACATTTCCCCCAAAGTAGTGTTTAAGTGCACTAGAATATCAGTTTTGAAATTTGCAAGTTCCTCTATCAAGTCCTTTACATCAGTGCCATTTGTGCGGCTTTTTCTTCTTCTCTGCTTAGTGCGAGAGTAATTCCTATAGAGATCCATAATTTCCTCATTACTGAGAGTGGTTACATCCCCTTTTCCCATCAAATCCAGAACTTCTCTGGATTCATCTTGCAATCCTCTCAAAAATATGGTTTTACATAATTTTGGTTCTACAAGTCCACATCTCCTTTGAACAAAGGAGAACCTATCAAGATAATCTTCCAATGTCTCATCATCTTCCTGCTTGATTCTGAATAACTCATCTTTTCTATTCCTTACATGGCAATATTCCTGATATTTGTCTAAAAAGACAGTCTCCATTTGATCCCAGGTTCTTATGGAATTTGGCTCTAAGCTCATGAACCAGCGCAATGCTGAATCCTTGAGAGTTGAGGGAAAAACCTTAAGTTTTTGATTGTCATTTATATAATCATAGGTCTGACACACTACCTTGAATTCAAACAAAAATTGGTCAGGATCTTCAGATACAACACCTCGAAAGGTTGGAAGTACTGAAGGTGAAATGGTCTTCATGGGAGAGTTTTGTGTTGGATTCAGACGAATAGGATATTCAAATGTTCTGGACGGTTGGAGTATATCCTGATCATCTCCTTCATTATGAACATAGCCATGTTGGCCATCTATATTGCCTCCTTCTGCCATAGTTTCCTGTTTGTTGGGAGAAGTTAAAGCTTCCCAAATTGTTCTCTCAAGAGGTCCAAGCCTCTCTGTTGATGATGAGTCTGATGAATTGTCTTTCTTAGGATATTCTGATGATGATAAAATTGGTGATTTTCCTATCTCAGAATGTTCTAGTGATGGTGAGACTGGTGATTTTTCTATCAATATTTTTGGTAATTCAAACACAGGTGATTCACCCCTTAGGCGTGAAGATCTCCTTAATGGAACAAGCCAAGGATCCTTTGGGGTAGTTCTACCTTTTTCATCCCTAGACTTATTCATTCATGTTTACTCCTAAATGACATAAATTAAGTCAATAGTTGTTATCTTCCTCAGCTGTTGTATTCAGATTTTAACCTGAATTCTCACAGCTTAGTCTGATTACAGCTATTGGACTATTTGTTTTCTTCTGACAACACTATTCCCCGGCAACGGTGCCAAAATGATGCGTAGTCATTATACCATCATTAATTCTCAATGAATCTGTCAATCCAGGGCAGTGTACAAGGCTATCTGTGAAAGAAGAAGTGAAACAACTATAACTTAGGTCAATCTAGAGCAACAAGTCTTATTGGTGGAACCGGTTGTGTGGGGGGTTTTAGGACATTCCTATCTCTAAATTGCATGAATTAAACCTTAATCTAAGTTGCAGAATTGGAAACTAATCATTAACTACAGAAATGAAGTCCTAATTACAATTGCAGAATAAGACCTAATTATATTGCAGAAATAACAGTTGTAGAATTGAAAGTCTGATCCTAATTGCAGAAAGGAAATCTAATTACTTTTGTAGTAATGAAAGTCTAGTTCTAATATGGAAATAAAAACTGTCAAAGTTCTGTAATAGAAGGTTGTCAATCTTCTGTGCAGGATTTGACAGCAAAACATAAAATGCAGGAAATTGCTGAAAAATAGTAAATTCTAGAAATAACAGTCTAAAATAAAGTGGAAGCTTTGCTGAAAGTAAGATTGCAACTAAAACATTAAGCACAAGGTTAATCTAAGCATAAATAAACTAAGACTGCAAATATTGTCAACTGTTTACAAGCAATTGAAATAACAAGTTCTACAACTCATTCTGCTGTAGCAAAATCAGAATAAAACCTTGTTGTTAGTCCTCCTCCTAGGTCTGGAAGTGGCCAGCCTCTTTGTCCAGAAGAAGGTGTAAGTCTCTCTCTCTTTCTAAATCTTAATCACACTCATTTACAAGCAATATGAAATAGAACTGGTGCACTTTATTGATTAGAAGACATGATTACAATAATTCTGCTGAAAAACTGTTACAGGACTGTAACAGTCAATTTCTACCTATACTCTGTATTTTTTGCTAGCTTCCTTACTCTTTTCTCACTATTTTCTACCTCCTTTACTACCTACTAGGCTCAACCTGAATGGGAGCAATATTTATAGCTATCCTATGATCTGATTACAAACAAAGAATATCTCAAAAGATCTAATCCTACAATGGCTGCAACAAATTCTGGTTTTATCCTAGAAGAGGACTAAAACTTGATCTTTCCCTTAATGATGGCTTTGGTCGGCAATGACGGCAAAGACAGATGGAAGATCTTTCCCTTTACCTTTTCCAACCTTTATTTCCCTTTTTTTGGCTTCAAAAATCGGTCAACAGGTCAAAGAAACACATTCTGTTCTTCATTTCGAAGATAAGTGGCTTCATTCCGAAGACAATGCAATTCTCATTTCGAAGATCGCTCATTTCGAAGATACTGCATTCTCATTCCGAAGATCGCTCATTTCGAAGATACTGCATGCTTCATTCCGAAGATCCGCTCATTTCGAAGATACTGCATTCTTCATTTCGAAGATCCGCTCATTTCGAAGACGCTGTGTTCTTTCATTCCGAAGATATCTGTTCATTTCGAAGATACTTCGGAATGAACAAATGTATGCTTTTCCAGTGATCTCTTCTGCATCTCTCAGGTGGGTTATCTCTTAAGATCAAATTCCAATGGTCTTCATCCCTTTCCTCATGTGAATTCCATGCCTTGCTATTTATGGACAGCTGGCTGGAATTTACATGGGAAAGACCAGTTTTTGTTGCACAACAACAGTTTGCTTGCACTGTTGCCAGATTTAGGTGAAGTAAATGCTTGAGACGAATCAAAACATGATTAGTGAAATGCTGCTATTATTCTAAGCATATCCCATTTTAGCAAATCATAGCAAAAAGAACACAAAACTATGCAAAAAGCTGTAAAATCAGCATATAATATTTCAAATACATTGATCATGCAAAATGGTTAATATACAACATATTGAATCAACTTAACTAACATATCAGATAAAACATAAGAGTTTATAGGCATTTTTAGTGTTCAAAACATGTTATGATTGAGGCATTTCCAGGCCTCATCAAGATTGTTATGGTGGTTCCCCGTCGTCACACATTTATCATAACCCAAGAGTGCTTCACTAAGTGGGTGGAAGCAATCTCGCTTACCTCTATGCGGGCTCGCATTCGGAGTTCATTTTACATAACATCATATGTCATTTTGGTATTCCATCCAAGATCATCTGATAATGGGACTCATTTAAGAAAAAGATGTGTGTGCTTTGACAAAAAGTAAAATAGATAGTTTTGACCCTATTATCCGGGAAAATGGGCAAGAGAGCATAAAAAAATGCTAGTTGCCATCCTTAAAAATACAGTCATAGATAGTCATAAGGATTGGCACATCCAAATACCACTTGCCCTATGGGCTAATCACACTAGCATTTGGACACCCACTGGGGCAACTCAATTTTTTCTAGTGCATGGCTTCGAGGCAGTCATGCCTCTCAAGTTGGAAATACCCTCCCTATGCATATCAATGCAAGAGTTCATCGATGATGACACT
The DNA here is from genome assembly GCA_028583015.1 of Wollemia nobilis. NCBI lineage: Eukaryota > Viridiplantae > Streptophyta > Pinopsida > Araucariales > Araucariaceae > Wollemia > Wollemia nobilis. The sequence goes on from JAQPPZ010016994.1 coordinate 3,760,623, forward strand.
GCATGGCAGGCCCAGTTAGACCAACTTACATTACTCTATGAACGATGCGTCAATGCTCTCGAGCATTTACGTATCTATCAAGAGTGACTTAAGAAAGCATACAACATGAAAGTTCACCTGAGGGACTTTTAGGTCGGTGACCTGGTCTTAAAAGAGAACCAACAAAATTCTAACTTGCCACCCCATTTAAGGGATAATTTCATGGTAAATTGGTTAGGTCCCTATGTAATCGATAGTAAAATAGGACCTGGAACATACCGACTCGCCTCTCTTGAAGGAATCAAGGAACTAGAACCCTTGAACATCAGTCATTTGAGGCCATTCAACATTTAGAGAGCCATGGCCCACTCCAAAAGCCCCAAGGGTTTCCATAATCGCTTGTCCCCAAAAGCCCCAAAGGTACACTTCGTCAACAAGGCCAACAACCAAAGAAAGGAACTTTGGTTAAAAAGTCCAAGGATTCCCGAAATCGCTTGGTCAACCAAAAATGCCCCAAAGGTATCCATAATCCCTTTGGTCAAACCAAAAGCTCCAAGGATTCTCGCAATCACTTGGTCAACCAAAAACCCCAAAGGTATCCATAATCCCTTTGGTCAAACCAAAAGCTCCATGGACTCCCACAATCGCTTGGTCAACCTAAAATGCCCCAAAGGTATCTATAATCCCTTTGGTCAAACCAAAATCTCCAAGGATTCCCATAATCGCTTGGTCAACCAAAAATGCCCTAAAGGTATCCATAATCCCTTTGGTCAAACCAAAAGCTCCAAGGGTTCCCACAATCTCTTGGTCAACCAAAAACACCCCAAAGGTATCTATAATCCCTTTGGTCAAAACAAAAGCCCCAAGGGTTCTCGCCATCGCTTGGTCAAGCTAAAATGCCCCAAAGGTATCTATAATCCCCTTGGTCAAACCAAAAGCCCCAAGGGTTCTCACCACCGCTTGATCACCCAAAATTCCCCAAAGGTATCCATAATACCTTTGGTCAAACCAAAATCCCCAAGGGTTCTCGCCACCGCTTGGTCACCTAAAATGCCCCAAAGGTATCCATAATCCCTTTTGTCAAACCAAAAGCTCCAAGGGTTCCCACAATCGCTTGGTCAACCAAAAACACCCCAAAGGTATCTATAATCCCTTTGTTCAAACCAAAAGCTCCAAGGGTTCCCATAATCGCTTGGTCACCCAAAATGCCCCAAAGGTATCTATAATCCCTTTGGTCAAACCAAAAGCTCCAAGGGTTCCCACAATCGCTTGGTCACCCAAAACGCCCCAAAGGTATCTATAATCTCTTTGGTCAAACCAAAAGCTCCAAGGATTCTCGCCATTGCTTGGTCACCCAAAATGCCTCAAAGGTATCTATAATACCTTTGGTCAAAACCTCCAAGGATCCGTAAGAATCACTTGGTCCGCACCCATTCGAGTTAAACCACCATAACGAATATTCAAAAACAACAGATAATCAAAAATAACAAAAAAATTGCATCTCACTTTCATGCATAATCTTAAAAATCAAAACACAAAAACTGCATTAGGCATCGCATACATACATTGCATATTTGTTGGTCATACATGTCAAATGCACCATAGACTATAATTACTCGATAATTCCATCATTTTCCACATTTGTCCATTTTGTAAATGATCCAACAAGAATAACGCCATTCGCATTTTCACCATATCATAGTCAGTTGTCTTCTAATGTCTTTAGGGTTTTTGTCATTCAACTATCTTTAGATTTCTAGCCAAATGTTGTACAAAGTTAGACCGATTTTTATAAGGTAGAGTTTTACTTGGATCACGCCTTGTTACATAGCATCCCAACACAAGCTTAAAACACATAAAAATTCCCAAGTTGTGTGAACGAAAGATGAAACCTGCAAAGTGGTCCAGGATACCATATAGTGAAAATGTTATCTCGCTCATCCCCCTGTGTGAATGACCCCAAGAATGCTGAGAGTTGGCAAAAGGACAAGCATCTTCCCTACCCAATTCCCCAAAATAAATAGTGGTTTTCACCACTATCAAAAATCCCAAATTCTCACAAAGTTGCAAACATCAAAAAATTACAAAAGTCAAAGTACAAACTCCAAAGTTCAACATCAAAACCCTTAAAGTGCACACATCAAAAAGCACAAGAAATAGTGATCCCCATCACTCAAAATTCAAATCCCTTGCTCAAAAAAGAGAAAAATAAATAGTGATTTTTATCACTATATATGAGAGCAAGTATCCCAATAAAATTAAAGAAAAGAAGGGAGTCGAACTTGAATCCCTGGAATTCTCAGCATTCGAAAGGTCATAAGGTGATCCTCAGTTTCGGTGTGGTGGATAGCCTACTGGTAACTGGTGGTAAACCTCCTAAATGACGATATATCTATCGCATTAGCTGTTGGGCATATGATAGATCAATGTTTGCATGTGGATGAGCTAGCTTATGGTATCCTAGATTGTGCCGTAGATTAATCCTACTAAATGCAACAAAGGAGTTAGTGGAGCTAATTAGGTGATCCTCAATACAGGTTTGGTGGACAACCTACCTGGCACTGACGGTATCCTTACGAATACCACATCAACAAACTCAATCGCACACACAGGGATGTGAAATAACTTGGTCAAACTCAAGTCTGATTCGTACCTTGTTCGAAAGTCTTGTAAGATAATGTATAGTCTTGACTAGTTAGTTAAAGCATCTGAGTCTCAAAAAAACCTTAACTACATTCTAAAAAAATTGTTGTATATTTCATTACTTACATCACCATCAGAAAATACAAAACAATTATTACAAATGCAAAAGTTATTTCATAAAGCAATCACATAGTACAAAATGCCAGTAAATCTTGTACAGTCTATGGTGCCATTGCCTGTATACCAACAAATCATTCCATCCATTCCATATGCATACATCTATATCATATAGTTAAAATCATCCGCAGTCATAATAGAATATGCATACATCAACATAAATAAATGTGCATAAAGAACAATAAACCATGACAAGTATATAATCAAACCAAAAAGAGTCATGTATATATATCAAGTCAAAATGCCCTCAGGCTACAATAAGAAGGTCCTCTGACCTCAAAAAAACCAAAAACTCAAAATCCCCAAAGCCTAGGGAGTCAGCCACCATGATCATGCAGGATCGGTGCGACTGGAACTACCCCCAGTAGTATGGGTCCTATGGGACCTCTCAGAGCAATTGCTGCCAGCCCTCGCATCTTGCCCACCAAAACTACCTTTGCCTAGCCACTTGTGATGAGATGATGCAAACTGCTTAGTCTCACTGCCTCTCGTACTATGTGATGAACCAACTCCATCAAGCATAAGAAAATTTCCATCAAGGTGGACAACCTCTGTCTCTAAATCTATTCGATATCGACCCAATTCCATATCTCGTTGGTGATACATAGCCAGTGCACTGTCCCGTTATGCCAACTAAGCCCGTAGGAGATCCATCTCTTGCATTACCTCCACCAAAGCATCTCTATTCTCCTCTTCCCATATCCATAGGAGACCCTCTAATCGTGCTATCTCAGCATGAAGCCCAACCTCCACATCCCCTGAGACATATTGAGGCATGGGCACCTCCGAGATGGCCTACTACTCTGGCACCCACTACTTTGGGACATCCTATACATCTAGTTTCTCTAGAACCCCTAAATCATCTCCATCACTGATGGAGTCATTGACCTCCACCATGTCAACCTCATCAAGCGGAGCCACCAACCCGCTGCTATAGTATCCATGCCTCCTAGAGGCCCCTCACTCTGCCATTGTAGTATAATCCACCATCGGTCATACTCTACAATCACCCCGACATCATCCACATTGGGTACATCAATAACTGCATCATACCCCTCACCCAGTTGCTTAATGGTAGGCCAAAATAAAGTCTTCTCGTCACCATGATGTCGATAGATCAAGGGATCACAAGGTAATCCCTGGTGCACCCCAAACTACCGCATCACCCAGACATATGGGAAGTACTCCTACTTTGTCCTGTGCCACCCAATCAACCATATACCCCTATGCACATGCCGGAGCCACTCTCCAACCTCAGGCTAGGCTGGACAGTCCTAGTACGACCGCAAGAACACCTACCCTGGCACTAGATGAGAGAAGGCATCAGTATAGTGACCTACATCACCTGCCCATCGTCGACTCTATCCATGCTCCTCTGACCTCCACCATAAATTGGCATATCCAATTTCTCGATCCACCATCTCACCTCGGGTGGTCCAAGGCAAAACCTGCGACCGCTCCACAACTATGTGTTACCACCCCCAACACTGCAAGAGATAGCTGCACCCGATCCCCTTTTGCTTTTGACAATGAACCTCGTACAACTCATCGTACAACTGCACCAATAATGTCTGACCCCATCTCATAATAAGTGGAGCTCATGTAGGACACTCCACCAATGTGAAAACCAACTCAAGTAGGTTCCAAGTGAACTTCGCACTTGAGGAGTCAGGAAGTAGCATATTGGAGATGAGGGTCATGATCAAAGCATGCCTCACCCCTAATACACCCTTCTCCAACCACTACCACACCAGAATACCACCTATCTGGCAGTCAACCTTTGCCCTCTCCATAGCACTCTCCACCCCCTCTCCACCATCGAACCAAAACATCGTGTCAATACCGTTGTTCGTTGGTCACGGTGGATCATTCGATTAGGCAGTCCATATATCAAAATCTACAAAATACGATACACATTCTCCATAGTAACAATCATCTCCCTTGTTGAGCTATGAAAAGTGTTGGTACGGGGATCCCACAGATTGATCAGGGTAGTCAAATATGCCCGATCCCCCACCTCAGGCTCCAGATGCATCACATGCTTGAGCCCAAGGGCATCAAGCCACTCCCAATCCACAACTGTCAGGGCATCCCGGGCATCAACGAAAATAGTCGACTAGTGGTACCCACTCTTCACAACCTAAAACAACAAAATAAAACAAAAAAAGATATTAAGTACATACTTAATATAAACAAAAACATTGAAAAAACCAAAAAAAAAAAAAAAAAAAAAAAAAAAAAAAAAAAAAAAAAAAAAAAAAAAAAAAAAAACAAAACAAAACAACAAAAAAAAATATTAGGGTTTCAAACTTAATATGGCAAAAAAAAAATGAAATAAAACATATTAGGGTTTCAAACTTAATATGGCAAAAACAAAAATGAAATAAAACATATTAGGGTTTCAACCATAATATGAACAAAAAAAACAAAATAAAATGAAAAAATATATTAAGTACATACTTAATATAAACAAAAACATTAAAATAAAATTGTACAACAATGACAACATAAATGAAAATAACTGTACAATCAACAAAAAACAACAAAAATCATATTAGGGTTTCAAACTTAATATGAACGCAAAAAAAAAAAAAAATAATATATATATATATATATATATATATATATATATATATATATATATATATTAGGGTTTCAACCATAATATGAACAAAAACGACAAAATAAAGTGAACAAACATTTTATATGTGAGTTTTAAACTTCATATAAAACATGCACGAATAATAGGCAGAGAGAAGGAACATCATACCGGTCTCGCCTCGGCTCCTCCACTTGAAGATCCGGTTCTCACACTCATGATGTCCGCAAAATTTTAGCAGCGCTCCGCTATGCACACTCGCACTCCTCCTCCTCACTGCTCCAAATTGCCAAGAAAAAAATATTGCAAATGAGCCCAAAACCTAGTTTTGGTCCTTATATAGGCTGTTAGGCCTATAATCGTTCCACCCTAGGATGAGCGCTCTAGTTAGTGCTCATCCCACCTTGGGATGATTACAAAATTGGTATTCATCCCACCCTGGGATGATTACAGAGCAAGAAATAAAGCAACAAAAACTGCATCCAAAAAATTCACCAAAAACAACAATAAATCTATCGAACAAAGGTGCCTTTGCACCTGACATTCATGGCATGAAAAACTACCATCGGGGTCACAAATACTCACTATCCTACTCCATAAGAAGTCTAGCATAGCCGAACCGCTCCACGGGAAGGAAATCCCCAAAAAAAAACACAAAAAAAAAAAAAAAAAAAAAAAAAGAAAAAAAAAAAAAAAAAAAAAAAACAAAAAAAAGGTCACAAAACACTTGGTATTCTGTAAGCATGAAGAAAAGGTTCCTCATATAAAAGGTTGTGCCATTTGCTTATTCATGACTGAACAATGTCCAAGATCAAGTACACCTCACTGAAAAAGGTTACACTTGAGTTAACCTCCTTAGCTCGTCAAAAGCAAGGATTCAAGAATGCGTGCCTCTTTCCATACTTGGGGCATCAAAAGTTGGTTAGGTTACTGAGAAACCCTAATCATTAAGTGCTTTGGTCATCTATTTTTTCTCAACATTGCACCACACATAGTGCATCCCAAAAAGAGGCATCTGTAGACACTAAAACAACACCAATCCGATTATGTGACTACAAGCACTGACTGAATTGGCATACATACCCCCTAGGGCAGCCTCCAAAGGTTAAACAGTGGTCCTAACCACTCCCAAATTAGTTTTGGAAGGTCAGAGGTCATTTTTGCACCTTTTAAGCACTTTGCTCCCTATTCGTCCCACCCTAGGATGATTAGAATCCTATTCGTCCCACCCCGGGACGATTAGCAACAATCGCTCTAGGGTGGGATGATTAGCAGGTTTGAATGGAAAAAAGTCAAACCTTGACAAATGGTAGCCCAAATCCGCCACCTAACTCTGCCTTCAAGTCATGGGATTGTGAGGGACGGTTTCAAATCAGAGAGGCTTCAATCAAGCCTACCCTAATCATGGAGGCCTCAATCAAGGAGGCCCTAATTAGGGATGAATCTTCTCTCCTCAAAAAAGGCATAATGATCCAAGTGGCATCCTCGCATGCACATTCAAAGGAGACCCTTAGGTCTATAAAAAGGTGAGCCTCCTCACCCCAAAAAAAAATAGAGCTGGAGCATTTGGAGCAACAAAGTGCTACCAAACTATACCCCCATTCCTCTTTGTGCTTCCTACATCCCTAATCTCTCTCTTCTAGAAGAGAGGTTATCGAGTGAACACTAGGAATGCAATATAGATCCAAAAACCCAAGAAATCAACCATAATCCCACCCCAAACTTGTCGACACAACCCCCTAGGAATTTTTGGACCCATCCCACTTGGATTGGTGTCAAAACTAGGCCCTAAACGATGGGCATCCCACCCCCGAGCGCCCCCCAAACTGCTGCAGTCCTAATCGCCCCACCCCGGAGTTATTATAAATTTGTGCATGGATTTTTTACTATTTTTTTTGCATTATTTTATATCTAATGTACTTATGTTGTTGTCCAAATTTCATTGCTTTCTGACATGATTTGACCTGGTTTCTATCATTTTATGCGTCTACTAACCTACAGGGATAACCTTCTGATACAAGATAACCTAGACAAAATCTGCCAAATCTGACCTTCTGGGTCATCTCAAAATGTTGTTTTTAGTCTAACCACAAGTTTGCAAGAGTTTTGGAGGCCTCTGGGTAGGACATTTGCAAGGTCACTTTTTGTAGGTTTTACGACAGTCCCCAGCGTCCCACCCCAGAGCGATTAGAAATATGTCCATGATTTCCTTATTGTTCATTTTTCAATATGTCCCATATGATATCCTAATGCCTTTGTTAAATTTTGAACTCATTCTGACCTGATTTGATGATCGTTTTATTATTTTATGTATTAACTAGCCTATAGGGCACCCCTGTCACATACAGGAGAATATGGGTAAGATATGCAAATTCCAAGTATCTGGGTAGTATTATAATTAAATATAATGCCTAACCCATGAGTTTCAGGTGATTTGGATAAGCATAGATATTAACGCTCACTTTGGAGAGGCCCCCGATGGGCAAACAAGCATAACGGGGCCGTCCGACGTCACTTCGATGAAAAATTAGGTGATACCAATTCTAGATGTTGTCCTTTACATTTCCATATCATTCTATAATCTACTTATAAATATTATCATTGATATCCCACAAGTGCCTGCTGGAGGCCTTGGGGATTGCATGTTTTCTAGATATGCATATGCTATTAATGATTTGTTGTCTTTCTATGCGCAGGATCTCACCACTAGGAATACTAAAGGGGAATCAAGGAATGACGAACACATGGACACAAGTGGTGACAACTTTTAGCCCGCCCACTTTGAGTGTGGGCATACGAAAGATGCTGGAAGCGTACCATTCGATCTTGGAAGCGTGGCTTCTTTCGGGCATCCATTAATGTAACAAATTGTATCAAATGTTCTGAGCCCTAGAGGGGGGACGCATTGTAATTAGATTAAAAGCAATATCAATAAATGAGGCCCTGCTTTGTTTGCTCACATCTCATTTCTACGTCATTTCCTTCATGCATTGCTCATCGCATTTGTAGGACTTAGCATCTGTATCTATTTTTGTTTGCATCATATCGGTACACCATTTTTTTGCTTGCTTTCAACCACTAACTTTGGATGAATTCTTGGCATGTCTTTGTAAGTCCAAGCAAAGAGATTTTTTTTTTTAAGCGAAAAACCCTTTGTGGGGCCGCCTTAGTCTAAGAGACCACAAACAGGGGGTTCTACATCATAAAAGTCACCCGGGGGCCGCACCCAACCCTGCCCGCACCAACATTATCAATTGGATTTTGGGTACCCAATTCAACTTTTTGGTAGGGTGGAGATTCGAACCTGGGACCTCCCTTGGAGGATTGCCCTCTCCTCTCCAACTCACCTACAACACCTGGGTTCCAAGCAAAGAGATTTGACCTCTCTTTAAGGAGAGGGATTATGATGGCTTATTACTCTAGAGACAGACTTTCTCTAAACTTGAATTTCTTTGGTTGAGTAGGATCATCACTAATGTCCACCTTGAAAGTTATTTCTATAGCCATATGTGACCCATCCTCTAACTGGTGGGGCATGGGTATCAAGTGGATGTCATCGATGGGATTTACAGGTCCTACTGAATCAGGATCCAAACTAGCATGGAACACATCATATGCATAGCCTACTACAAAATGGAATGATTGTAACATCTCTTCATTAAAAAAAAAATCCTCAGACTCTATGGGTGAATCAGCATGATCCCAATCAATAGCCTTCGTATCAATACCCAATGGTTTTGTGGGATTGGTTGGGTTATGAAGTGGAGTGGTCAAATAGATGGAGATTGTATTGATGGATGGAATGAAATATTTAGGACCACATGGGTGGAATCTTGCATCAGAGGTTTCCCTTCCATAATCGCAATGAGGCTCTAGAGGAAAAGGAATCTTTGGATCCAACCTATGATAAGGTCTACTAATAGGATCATTGGGCTCTAATCGCTCTCTAAATGTAGGTGGAGGGGGATTGACCATATTATGAATGGTAGCTAAGTCAATAGGTCTCCCTAAAAATTGCAAATGAGGTTCTATGGCATGAAGTGCTGCCTCTTTCTCGACTAATGCATTGACTTGCTACAAATTGTGAGGCCCAAGATAGGCCATCTCAGTTTCATCCTCAAAGTCATCATCACTTATCTAGAAACCATTAGCATTGGTATACAATCCTAAGACAAGAGGATCCTATCTTGGCCCTAAGTAGGCCATCTCTATCTCATATTCCTATTCTTCATCACTTATGAAGAAGCCATTTGTATTAGTCTCTTGCCCCAAGATTTGGGGTCAATGCCTTGATCCTAGATAGGCTCTCTCTATCAAGTATTCTAACTCTTATCCACTCTCGTTGTGGATGGACCAAGTAAATTTGTGTAAATAGTGAGGCCCATGATAGGCCAATCCTGTTCATGTTTCATCATCACTTGCCACATATCTATTTTCTTATTGCTCATCATCCCATGAGTTGTAACTCGTTGGGGTGGCATCAATTGTAGGGCTTGGATGATAAATTTTGGGTGGTGGTATGCTTACCACGACCACTTACCTATTGCTCATAATTTTTGAACTTAGTGGGTGATAAGGAATAAAATTGATGTATTCTCCTAACCCTAAGCTCAATATGTCCATGGTTGTTGCTAGAGAGTCATATCGACCTCTGATGTGATAGCCTAACCCAAAACTATTAGTGGGAAGCTGGTATTGCAGCTTGTATGGCCGCCTTTGTCCCTACTCATATATACCAAGACCATAACCATGCCAATGGCAACGTTCAAAGTAGATTAGTGCAAACTTAGGATTAGAGAGGTAGCAAACATTGATGGTGAATATCTCATCATTGTCCTCTTCTATATCCATACATTTATGGGCATAATATAGACCAGTGTAGATGAAATTTATTTGACTGGGAGGGATTCCAAGCGGAACCACTGTCCCCACTTGTGGTCTTGAGTCTTTTGGTCATCCCATGTCTTATGAAAACTCTATGATGGGTGTGAATGCTATGTTCTACACAAGGTATTATCCTATCCCTATACTTGCTAAGTGTATAGTTACATGTGAGGTAGATGACCCCACGGATGACACTGGAGAAGTGGGGTGGTAGTCATCATCTTCGACTTGATATTGGATATCTTCTTCTTCAATGGGATTTGGACCTTTCTCAATGGATATGGTTAGCACTTCCTTGAGCTTCCTTTCCTCTCCCATGGGTGATTTTAGCTTTTGATTATATTTTGGCTTAGACATTGATGTTTCTTAGAAGCATTAGTCATGTTGGGTGCTAAATGAGGTGTTGATATAGATGGGTATTTTTGTGCACCTTTGTCTTTGTTATTTAGTTGCATAGCTGGAGATGAAGGTCCCACATACAAGTGGGAAGAGGGAATCACAAATTCTCCTAGACAATCCACTTGATGGACATATTTGAATGGCTTCTCATCAACCAAAACCATGTAGACTTTGTTATCATGCACATACTTAACACATTGATGTAAGATCGAAGGAACACACTTCATGTCCCATATCCAAGGTCACCCTAAGAGGATATTATATTGCATGGCCCCTTCCAAGACATGGCAAATCATGGGGATGGTCTTATGACCCACCTTGATAGGTAATACTATCATTCCCATAGTATTGCGTAAGGCATCATTGAAAGCCCTCAATGTGTAGACCCCAAAAATGATATGAGACTTGGGGATCTTGAGGTTCTCTATTGCTACTATTGTGATGATGTTGATTGATGAACCTCTATCGATCAAGACTCGTTTGAAAGGTAAATCATTGAATGATGCCACAATGTGCAATGAAGGGTCTAGTAAGATAGTGGGCACTGTCTTAATCTCATAATTTTAGAATCAAATTATAGGTTCTTGGCATTCTTGTACTTGTCCCAAAAAATGGGTGAATGCATTTAGATCTTGTGGTTGGAGCTCAATCGACCTTATCTCCATCAAGGTCTCCTTGTGCTTTGGGGACTACTGTATGATATCATAGATGGATAGCTTAGCCAGAGTCATTTGTAAGTTTTTCTCAATTCTACTATGAATAGTCACCACAGGTCGGGTTAGTGGACTTGGAAGGTTGTTTTATCCCTAACTCTACGTAGGTGCAATTGGGGCATTAATGGGAGATGTAGGAGGTTGTGGTTGACCATAACATCTACTCTTGGTTGCTATATTGACAATATTGACCATCCCAATGCACCCATGGGTAGGTATATCCACTTAGACCTAATTGACTTGGGCCCCTTGCCCTCTATGGGCCTCATGATTTGGCATCGGGTTTTTGTAAATGCCCATATCTCTATTGTGAGGAGCTAATGGGTTGTCAACTTTGAGCTCTCCCGCCTCAATCATGTTTTGCACTTGATGCTTAGAACCAATTCAAACCTCAATATTATGCCTCGGTACCCTATGATAAGGGTAAAATTGGTCTTCCCTATATCCTTTTTACTTAGGATGGTTGGGATCAATAAGAGGTATATCAGGGAATCTGATCTTTCCTACCTTGCTCAACTAGTTGAAGATTTACTGCATTGATTTAGTTAATGGTGTAAAATAACAAGGAGGTTTGCACCCTCTTATTCTCCCTTGATTATTATTTTGATCATAATTGGCTGGTGGTGGATGTGCTTGATAATTTTAGGGTTGCTGCGCAATCCCATACTTAAGTGTGACCAATACCACTTGATTAACTGGGGTAGGGTTGGCCTACTTCTGCTTATTTTTGCTATATTTGTCATTTTTGTTCCACTCCTTGGTTCAGAGTTTTATGGTTCCCTCATATACTTTTATGTCCTCAATGAGTTTGTATTGTGCCAAAGCTTCCTCAAATGAGGGGTATTTATGTAGTTGTAGTAAGAGGGAAATGTGTTTGGAACAACTCTTGGTGAAAATCCAGACAATCTCTTCTATGGGAACGAAGAATGATAATTTTGCCATGAATTTTCTCCATCTATTACCATAGCCCATTACTGGCTCATCACAATGTATCAAATTGGCTAGGTCCAAAAGTTTCACCTTTCTCTTAGTACCAAAAGAGAAACGCTTCAAGAAAGTGTTCACTAGTTGTTCAAAGTTGGATATGCTATGCTTGGGCAGCTGGTTGAACCATTGAGTGGCTGCACCCAAAAATGTCATTTTGAATGTCCTTAGCATAATAGCATCATTTACTTCAAGATGAAAATATGCGTTGATAAAGTTGGCAACATGCTCTTGTACGTCCTATTCACCCTTAAACTTCTCTAGCCTAGGCATATCAAAGTGCTTAGGATAGATAGGGCTAGTAATTGATGGGCACAACGGTTGGTTGTGTATTTTGCTCAATGTTGGTTGGTTCCCAACCGTCTCTTGTTTCTTAAAGGACTTCATATTTTGAGCAAGTTCTTGGAATGCCTTTGAGGTGAGGAGTTCCTCTTCTTGTAGGCCCCCTCATGGTGGCAATGGAGGTAGCCATCTATCCACTTGATTTGCTTTATTTTTGTCCCTCCTACGAGGGTATTCGGGATGTGTTTGATCTTGATCTATTAGGTTTACCATTTCCCCACCAATTAGATTTTGCTCATGATTTGGTGGGTGGTTTTGTTGCAGTTTTCCTTCTTTCCTAGTGCACCCCTCTTGTGGTGAGTTAGTGCATTTCTCTCTTTTATGATCATTACCATTTAATTATTGGTTATCTCGAGCTAGTTGCTCAACTTGCTCTCTTAACCGTTGCTCATTTTGGTGCAACAACCGTTCTATTTGTTTATCATGATCGAGAGCTTCTACAAGCTCTCACTCTTTGCACAAGGCATTATCTAATTGTCACATGCAACTAATTTGCATTTTCATGGAAGACTCATGCTTATCTGACCTTGTTCTTGTGGTCTTGACTTGTAGATTCCTCGAAGAGGTTTTTGCTGTGTCGTTGCTCTTGCTAGCTAGTGTAACTTTTTTAGTGTATTTTTGAGTGTATTCATAATTAGAATATGTATGTTTACTGAGGGATCACCCTGAGACACCCCTAGTCTGAGAAGTGGGATTATAAGTCATGGTTTACGAGCTTCCAAATGCATAATTTTTTGTAGCTACAATTTTGGGAGGTGGCCTCAAATAAATTCAATCCAGCTCATTTAATTATCTTGTTTTCCATGGCTGATCCCATGGGGTGACATTTATCCCAATGAGGTCATAGTATATTGGAATACTTCCTCTTGTGCAAAGGATATCATCTTTTTGATGCCTATGACTGGACGTATCTCTAGTTTTCTGCCCCTCAGTGGGTTGATATATTCTAAGTGTTTCATGTGAATGTTGGGATGTTGTAAACCCCATATGTCCTTTTGATGATGAAGGCTTTGTGGTCACCTTATTTCTCCAAGAATATGGAGGTGTGGAATCCTCGTCATCCTTGTGTGAAGAATGGGTTTTAGACCCTCCCTTATGTCCATGTGGGGAGGAAGCTCTTGAGGCCTCCTCATGTCTTTGAGAGGTTTTTGTGTGTTTAGAGGAGGCCTTTGAGGTCTCCTCATGCCTCCTTGATGAGGATATACATGAAGCATCTTTTTACTTATGTGATGTAGTTCTATGATGTTTCTCCTTATTTGGGGTTTCTTGAGGAGATCCCCTAAGGGTTGAGTTATCACCCCTTAGACTCACAGAACTGCGTCTCACGGTCTTACGGGTAGGTCTTTCAATGTTACTACTTAGACTAAGGGTGTGAGTTGCTTAATATTCCTCTTCGGTATCAGATTGAGGGTATTTACTTCTTTTTTTGACCATTTTATTTTAGGACTTTAGTTTTGTGTTGTACTTAAATATAACCAAAAAATATCAAGCAAATGTTTATGTTGATTATCAATTTAAGTGTTCCCTAAATTGTTTGTTGTATCTTGATGATTTTTTGTTTCTTTGATTTCTTGTTTTGCTTTATATTGAGAATAAGGAGACTCATCCATAGTGATAATAAAGCACACTTATGCCAAACATGATTTCTCAAAAGAGACTAGGGTTCACCACTTAAATCCCAGTAGGGGGTTACCTAGCTCTTCCACTCTGAACCAATGATTCCAATAGTGGGAGATAGTTTGAACATAAATAAATTAGTGCCACTATAAGAAAGTTCCTCAATCCATTTCTAGGAAGCTCTAAGGGGTAAACCGATGGAAGGATATGAATGCCAACATCATCGGACTGAATTGAGGGTTGGTGATGAAATCCAAATCCCCAATATGTAAATGATGCATACGTGTGTGGTGTTCATTTTAATTTTACATGAATAAGAATGCATCATACAACAACAATGACCCTTTCCTATATGCCTAATGTAGAATGCATTCCAATTTTAGAAAGGTGCATGGCTACTATGAGATTAATGAATGCACATAATTAGGTGCAAGTATGGCTTTTAGAAAGACCCCAAAGCAAGAAATAAACACATAGTGTCTAGCACGCTGGATTCTAGGGTGAAATTTATAGACAAAAGCCACTGTTCCTAGAAATTCCTAGTGAAAAATCTAAAAGAAACCGAAGATGTGCGAGATGCAATTTTATTCTTCTTTTGAGGAAGCAACGCGATGGCCCCATTGACCGTTCCTACTTGCAATTTAATTGAATCTATTAATGTCTTAAGCATGCATCTTAAATGCAAGGCATACAAGAAGACACAACTAGAATATGAAGAAATAAATGGATGAATGCTCTTGTATTGATATTTTGATGGCCCGATTACATATAAATCCCTCTAAGGGATACCCTTCATTTGATACATGATTTTACACAAGGAGGGTAGAAGATGTATTAAATACCCCCCTCGCACAAGGGTGACATTATTATAAAATGCTTCTCGATGACACACATGAAAATGTATGAGGGCTTAAATATGCCTCCTTCTCTAGGTCTATTTCCCAGAGGGATCCTCTTGCTTTGTATGTTGTAGATGCACCTGTGGCCTTGTAAGAAATGAAACAACAACACACACTTAGATGTCTGAGATTGCCTCCTTGGATGAGGTTGTTAAAAATGAATAAGCTCAATAAATGCAATTAAAATAGTACTATGCAAGCGAATAAATGAAATAAAGCTTATGCTAATGAAATTAAAGAGAAAGCAAAATAAAAGAAACTAGCACCTAAAACCTTAGACTAGGTTATGGGCCACTGTCTAAGATAGCGAACGCAAAGGTGAAATATCTCTTTATTGATCCAATGGCTATGGGCTCAAGTATGCTACTAATTTTAAAATTATTACCTTATGGGCTTAGATTTGCCCTCTAATCCGACAGGGCTTCGCTACAAGAATCGATCTCTAAGGGAAGCTCTCCAAGTCTCCAGAAGCTCTCCTTAATGATCCAACCTATTCAAAGTTTTGATGTATGATGTTCCCTCTCTCTCTCTGATTGAAATAAGGTCTTAAAAAGTCCCCTTAATTTAATCCAGAAGGTCCTCTAGTGCTTTTAGGTTTTCTCCTTATAAAGTGTGAAACCCTAGTTCTATGTTCAAAATCCTAGGATTGAATTCCTCATGCGTAGTGGATGTTAGAATGAGAAGCTTTTGTATTTTCTATGTTTAAAGACCAGTTAAATGAAGTCTAAATTTAGACTCAAGTCCTCCATGTGTATAGGTCATGAAGGAGAATGCAAAGTTACTCCTGCTCACCTTTATTGCATGCAGATTGCCACTTTCACCCCTGATTAGGCTTGTTTGTCGATAAAATACTATTTATGGCTTAGCCGCTGTTGTCTACAGTGACTAAGATTTAGCTGTTATAGTCTATAGCAGCTAAGGTTTGGCTACTCTGAGCTTGAGTGGCCAAGGTCCAATCGCCCTGGTTTACAATGGATAAGCTTGAATAGGACTAGGATGCCCCAGATGAGTGGTGAGGACCACTTTTGATACTTGAAAATTCCAATGTTTAGTCATATGGCCTATGAATGTGCTTATGTAAGTAGTTCTCCTAAACATGACATGTTTTAGATGTCTACAATTTCATCTCCTAAGTATAATTAGTTCTTTCAAGCCTGAATCTTCATGTAAATATTCATTAGAAACTAAGGGTTCTACTCTCATGGGGATTTGTTGCATGATTTTTTCCTCTTCTTCATAAGGATACATCTCTTATTCTAGATCCCTAAGTTTCATCAACTGTGATAATCTCTCTCCTTGTTTATCCTCCATATAGAGTTCATATTTATGATTGAATTCTATTTCAAAATCCTTATTCAAAGGGCTAGGGAATATAGGTAGCAAATCCACCTCCCAAAAGAAGAAGAAATAATTTTGGATTTGCACAATTTTATCAATTTTATCAAAATTATAGTTTTGTTAAAACGTACAATGTAGGGTTTGTCTAATTGCATAATGTAGGGTTGTAAAAAATACAATTGTGCGTAACTGTATAATTTCATAAATGTGCAATTATATGTGAAATGAAATAAATTTGAAATGTGCATTTAGGTTAATTTGATAATAATCAAATTAGACTTAGGGAAACCTTAATGCAAGTTAGTTGTCTTATAGGGTGGTATTTGTGAATATTGGTTGTCTTAGGAATTGCTTTGGAATGGCCTACGAAAGTATTATAAAGCCCCCCTTTCAAATTTTTATGGTGGTTCATTGCTATGTTCTTGATAGTTGAGGATTACTGTGGTTGTTTATGGATGTTGTTCACACATGTTCATTATATTGTTGTTTGGGATTGATATTGTATCTTTTACAAAGTAATATTAATATGAAATCAAGCATCATGGAATGCGTGTTACTATGAATTCTCCTTGTGCATGTTGATTATAAATACAGATTATACATTCTATGCAAGTATGACCAGGATGGTATGGCAATTGGATGAAGTTACAATGGAATTACACTGTTGATGAACCCTAAACCTATTGTGATATTGGATAATTGTCTTGATGCATTATTGTTGTTGTAATTAGACATATAAAGGTGTTGTACAATTTTTGGGAGTGATAATAATCATATTTGATACCATAACTTGGAATTTGGGTTTGCATACTAGGCTATTTGGCTAGTAATTACACTATGAACATAGATAAATCTTGCCTTGTGAAGATTCTATTTGGAAGTTACTAATTTTGTACTTGTACAACTACAAGGGTATGGTAAAACCATACAATCAGTCACCCAAACCGTATAGTTGATAATTTACCTAATTTGGAAGTGCAATTGCATAGTTAAGTTTACCAAATAAGGAAAATAAGGGTTTAAAAGAGATTGATTACAAACCTATTCCATTTGATTTATAAAATTACTTCCAGCAAAGTTTAGAAGTGGAAAATCATACATTCCAGGGTGTTGTATGATTTGGATCATACGAGTATGCAATTTAGAGACTGTAAAAGCAATTTTGGGAAGATGTAAATCATACACTAGCAAATCATACACTTGTAAAATTTGGACCAAAGTTGTTACAAAACATAAGGATTAATTCCAAAACCTCTCAAATCACCTCCCCTTTGGGAATACTCCCCCCTATGCAACATTTGACATCGTTGCTTGTTAAAAATTTTGTCAAATTGATGCAATTGAGAATAACCCATTATCATTGTGGAAGAACACCAAGGATTTGAAATGAGGCTACATTTGACACCGTTGCATAATTAAACTTTGACAATTGATACAATTTTTATCAAAATTGGGTCAAAATTATCATAGTTGAGAAGGATTTGCATGTGATAATATCGAGTAGAAACCAATTTGATGTTAATGGCAGATACAATTTTATGAAGACATGGGAGACATAATCAAGGGAGGAGCAGATTCCAGTAAGAAGAAGCACAATAATTTCTTAAAGGGAGAATATGAACTCCACACAAAATAAGAATAAACTAGTGATAGAAAAAGTATGGACTTTAGATGAAGCAAAAAATTGAAATATGGGACACAATACTAATAGATATGAAAGAAGAGGTACAAGAACCAACAAGAGTCAAGTAAAATGTTGGTGTAAGAGGAGATATTGACATAGAAACTATGCAACAATACGGTGAGTGAATGATAACACCTGAACAAGTGATAGGAAGGTTGCAAAGGGGTGTGAAGGATGGGATATAAGCACTAGAGCAACAACATATGAGGTCTCAAGAAATAAGACCAGGGCCATCGTCGATACACCAATGAAGGAGATCGTAGAGTGAAGATGCACAAGAAGTCAAGAGATGATTTTTTGGTGAGAATAAGGTACCTAGGATAAAAAAAATTGAAGAGAAGCAATAGAATAAATCACCCATACAAAGGAGGAATCAGTTAATAATTTTGGATGACACTTCATCAAGTGATAAAGAAATGGCTAATGTAGCCACAAGAGTAGGAAAACAAAGATGTCCACCCTTCATGGAAGAAGGAAAAGAGGATCCAACTAGGCATATCGATATATGCATAACCATATGGAAAGAAAATAGTGTGAACCAACCAGATGACTGGTTGCAGTTATTTCGTACCATGTTGCAAGGACTCATAATAGATTGGTATCTAAAGCGAGAGAACACACTAACATTTTGAGTATGGAATACAATGAAGGATGCTTTCATTGAGGAAAATTACCCTTTGAGATATGATGGCAACATTGTAACAAAAATTTACACCACAAAGCAAGGTGTTTATGAGGATGCTAAAACATATAACCATTGATTAAAACAATTGGCTAACAAAATGCAAATACCACTAGTAGATGCACTAGTTAAATGATGGTTTCTTGATGGGTTACTACCAAGATATAAGAAGAATATGAAGGTAGTACCATCCTAAAAATATGAAGAAGCACTAGAGAAATAATTTTTTTTGAGAGTGAGGTAAAGCAGATAGTAGTAGGGATCATGACATATACTAGGCATGAAGATGTAGACAGTGGCAAAGAGGATACGATACATCAAACTATCTAATAATTTTGAAAGGAATTAAATAGGATAATAAAATAAGCCATAGGAAATAAAATATGATATCAAAAAGATAATTGGTGTACAAAATATAAGGCTAGATGACATACAAATGTGAATTATACTCAATATAAATACTACCATATATGTAATGTGCTAGGACATGAAGTGGTGACATGTCTATTCAATTTGAAAGTTCACCAACACACTCTCACAATTCAATACCAAAGGGAACGAACAAGATGTAATGAGTGGGGGTTATATAAATAACCATAGAGGGGGAAGGTTGTATCAAGGCAACATGTAAGGAGGCCAGAGTTATTTGTAGTATGATTTGAAAGGAATATTGATCATACAATATCATAATTTCCAAGAATGGGAGAATTTTGTGAAGAATTTTTCGTCTCTCCAGACACAAGAGATAACATAAAATAACATTATACACGTGTAGATGGTGTGGTCTAGGTAACCACAAGAAGATCAACTATCCTAAAAAAGTAGGTACAAGTGGCTCATAGAATGTGAATTTCTTAAACATTGACATACCTCCAATAAAAGAGGAAATTGAGAAAGAAGTATCAGTTATGACACAGAGTTAGGCTAAGAAGGATACTTACCTAGAACCTACCAAGGAAAGGAAGAGGTGGTAAAGAAGGTACTTGAAGAAAAGGCATAGCAAGCTAAATAGTAAAAGTTAGCAAAAGAGAAATAATTGAAGAAGTTGTGCGTATCATAATACAAAGCAGATGTACAAGAGCTAGCAACACATGTCCTAAATACAACAATTGAAATTAAGAAGGCTATTTTATTGGAAGCCATACCATCGCTACATAAGGATATGGAGGAGGAGATACAACCACAAAAAGTGATGGAGTTCCAGAGCCAACCAATATAGGAAAATGAACGAAAGGACTATTTTATGGATCCAACTATATTAATTATTGATGTTGAGAAGAAACCAAAATTTGTCCATATGTAGATTCTAGGGCATAAATTAACATAAGTCATTGTGGATGGAGGATCCAATGTTAATGTGCTACCAGAAAGAACTTGGAGGAAGATTGATGCTCCATCATTATGGGCATCAAGTTTTTAGTTGTATGGTGTTGATAATTATGGCATTGAGACAAAGAGAATATTAATGACACAACATGTGATAATAGCTGACGAGGAATTTATCTTGGATTTTATTGTGATTATTATGCAAAGGCATGACTATGAGAGTTTGGCTACGAGTAGCCAAATTTAATCACAACTGTGTAAAATAGAAGATCACATTCAAGAAAGGCCAACATAAATATATGATTAACTTGAAGAATCAAAGAATTAGTGAGGATGTTGCCATGACATATGATTATATAGTTCTTCAAGTGAAGAAGAATATGAATCCAATGAAGAAGGGATGTTGTACCTAGAGGAATATAACAAGGATGAAGCCTAATCTGATAGTGAATTTCTTCATTGGTAGATGGAGTACAAGGTGATTTATCCCAACTAACTATGTATTAATACAAAGAAGATCACAGAAAAATAAAATAAGGTTAGCAAGAAACTGAAAGAAGAGGAATAAGAAAAATGGACATTCTCCAAGAGATTTGCAGAATATACAATTGGATATGTAAAGATAGATGCGAGATGAATGCATCTAATGAATGTGAAAAAGGCTAAGGTAGAGCTAGAGAATATCGATATGAGGGACCTCAGATTGTAGATGTAAACCTAGGAACAAAAAATAAACTTAAAATGATCCATTGTGGTGATGATTGGAATTTAGTGTAAAAAGCAATAGCTTTTAAAATATTCTTGGAATACAAGGATATTTTTGCATGGATGTATAAGTATTTTAAAGGTATACCACCAGAATTATGTGTCTAAAATATTACTTTAATGCATAGGGCACAACCTATGAGAAGGAGACCATATAGGATGAACCCCAAGTATGCAACCCTGATAAAAACAAAGATAAGATACTAGCATTATCTTCAGGGTTACCACAAGTGAGTGGGTTTCACCTATTGTGGTCACCTTGAAAAAGGAAGTGGATAAGATTTGAATATATGTTGATTTTCAAATTTTGAATGTAGTAATGATTAAAGATGCCTTCTCTATTCTTTTCATAGATTCCATTCTAGAGGAGGTCACAGGACATTAAATTTATTCATTCTTGGATGAGTTTTCTGACTATAATCAAATTATTAGAGTTGAAGAAGATAACTTAAAGACCATAATTATCATAGAAAAAAAAATTATGCATACAATAGGATGCCATTTGGGCTATGTAATGTCCCAATGACATTCTAGCATATTATTTTGAACATATTTGATCATTTGGCAACAAAGAAGTTTGATGAGCACCAAAAATGCTCATATTTTTGTATATGTACTAAGGTTTTTGTGTGGAATTATATCATGAGTTGTGTATTTTATGAAGTATTATGTATGTATCTAATAAAATTATGTGTATTATATAATCTGTGTGAGAAGCGTGTTGTGTGTAGCTATTTCCCTAATTTTATCATCTTTTGCTCAGTAGAGGTCCTACATGGACCTGACATGGTTCTGCTTAATCAGAAGAAGATAAACTAAAGCATATGCCTTACTAAGGTAGGCACCTTATTAAAGTAGGTGCCTTACTGAGGTAGGAACCTTATTTAGGTAGGCACCTTACTGAGGTAGGCACCTTACTGAGGTAGGTATCTGACCGAGGTAGGCGCATTACTCAAGGAAGCACCTTATCGAGTTAAGCACCTTACCAAGGCCGATGCCCGAATTATACGTGTTGACCACAATGGCTGGAGAAGGACCCTGTTGACCACCACTCCACGTCATCTATGGGAAACCACAGACGGACGAGTTATCCCAACCAAAGTGGGTGAACACGTAACCACTCAAGAGTCTAAACTATAATGAAGTGGGGATCATCTTATTACCAAAAAATAATGCAGAGGTACTTATTGTGCGTTGGTTGTAGTAACTAAACTATCCCAGTTTAGGCTGAACTGAGACGTCAGTTGTAATAGAACTATCACAAGAAGATCTCTGTGTAGTATATAAACACACACACTTCCTTGTAGCAAGGGAGACATATTTGATAAAGAGCATTGTTGTATGTAATATTCCATTGCATTATTAATAAAGTTGAACATTCGTTAGTAGCACATCATTTGTGAATATTATCGGGTGGGATCTGCCTGGATCTCAGGCCCACTCCAAGTCAGTATTCCTCAACTCTTAGTTATTTACGTAATTTCATTATGCATGGTAGTATGTTTATGCCTTAGGTTTAATCTTAGTTATCTTAGAGGAGTGTTTATTTATAAGAAGTATTTCTATTTCATATCATTTGGCGTGTTTATTTTATCTGCATTGTTATTTATGAGTAAGTTTTATTAAGGCAGATGATCTTATTGATGTTATACAAACACCCTCCCAATGGTAGTTGAATGGATCATATCTAAAAGTGGTAGTGTGACTAGTCTCTACCGTGACCCTTCACAAGTTTACGATTTCCATGAATTGAAAATTTAAATGAGAAGTGCTGTGACAAATATAGGACAAATTCACTAGTGTTTGGCACCCAAAATTTTGGTGTCATTGCTGGGGAAGCATCACTAGTAGACTAATTATATTACCCCTTAAGACCTTCGACCTGACCTTGAATGAGTCCACCAAGAAGAAGAGGACCAGATGATCATTTTATAAAATAGAGTCCACCAGATCAGTTAGAGTCGGTAGAAGACCTATAATTTGAATTAGATTCTCTAGAATCATCACCAACAGTCCACTAGAATCAGATTCCTTACTTTGTGCAAAGTTCCTCCTCATATCATCGACCTAGGGAAGAAAAAACTATTGTAAACCCATTCTAAAAGAGGACACCCTCAGAGGAAGCCCTATTATTGAAATCCATAGAGGATCAGACTATAGTGCCAGCTAACTTCAAGGCCCTGATCCAGAGAGTTTTGAATGATCGAGAGACTATAGACGTTGTATTAGAGACTACATTTCCTAAAAAATTGGTAGAAGAAGAAGTCTCATATGGGTTCAGTTTCCCGATAGAGGAAGGGGTAGGAGACACCAAAATGAAAAATATTTTCCTTGCCCATCTCACTACCTTCAGGAGATAGCCAACCAAAGACCCTGACCTATTTTTATTCAAATTTGATGTATTATGCAGGTCTATCGATTATAAATAAAACATCCAGAAGCTAAAACTCTTCCCATTGACATTAGATGACTCAACCCTACAATGGTTAATCGGGATGGGGAACAAGCAGATCACCACATGGGATGGGATGAAGAAGCTCTTTCTGGAGCAATATCGGGACTTTGGTAGAGCACAAAATTATAGAGAGGAAGTCCTCAACATGACGTAGAAAGAGGATGAATCCCCAAAGGAATACTAGGAAAGGTTTAATTTTAACCTGCAGCGATCCCCTCATGCAAAATTAGGGGATAAGTCCCTCAAAAGTATTTTTTTAGGGGACTGAACAACAAGTTGCTAGAAGTGCTGAATATGATCTTTGGAGGAGACATTTACCAGCATGCTATGGAAGATATCCAACAATTATGCCAGAATTATTCACGAAGGAGAGGTAAGACAAACACCATAACAGTGAAAGCGATCACGTTAGTCACAAAAATGGAGATAGGTAAAATACTTGAAGATTTAAAGAGTGAAATTCTATCCTCTCTAGCTCTACAACTAGATACATTGTTGCTGGAGAAGAAGAAATAGGAGAACGACGCAACATTAACATATGTAGAGGAAATCATGCCAAGAATGCCTACCCAGAGAACAAGGTCAGAGCATGTATGGTTTTCCAGAAGAATCATAAAATCGGATTGTTCCCACAACTACCCAATTCTAAAGAAGATGCTAATGTAACTGAAGCCTACTTTGTGGGCAATCAGAGGAATTGGCAGTAAAATACCATGGGGAATATGCCCATGGGAATGCCACCTTATGGAGGAGGGTCATATATGCCACAGGGGTAGCCGAAACCACCCAACATGGAATGGTGGGTACCACCACCTTGGACGAATATACCTCTAGGTGCAACTTTTCCAAATCAGCAAATGTGGATGCCATATCAAAAACCATGGAGGAGCCACATCCCGTGGAATACACCTCCATAGAACATGGTGCGGGGACCACCTCAACAAGGCTTACCAGCCCTGCCTATGGTAAGACTTACGCAGTTACCAACACTATCTACAGTGAGCCTGAACAACAAGGTAAACCAGTTGATATACCAGGTGGAAGGAGAGATGTATCCAATGTACCATATTAGTTATAATACAATACAACTTAGATTAGACAAGAAGTTAGGAGTAGAAACGCCTTCTCTATAGAAGTGGAGGAGGAAGTAGGAGACTCCCCTCTGATAGAAGAGGTGGGGGAAGAAAAAGTTGTTGAGAAGACAGGGGCCCCATTCCCTGAATGGCTATAAGAGTAGAAGAAGCTGACAAAACCCGAATTTGATATCCTATCAAGCTTGAAAAATCTCATCATAACTATCCCACTTTTCCAAGCTATCTGTGATGTGCCCATATACACTAAGGTGATAAAAGAGATATACCTAAGGAAACCAAGATGCAAAGCAACGTAAACCATCAACGTCATGGTAAAGTTAGCTGACTTGATTATGGAGAATGCATATCACCCCAAATATGCAAACCCTAGAAGCTCGGTATTGATGGTAATAATAAGAGGGCACTCACTGGCAAATACATTGGTTGACTTGGGGGTAGCCATCAATGTAATGTCACAAGACACCATGTAGAAGCTGGAGCTCACCGATATGAAGCCTACCAAAATGGTGTTATAATTGGATGATCAATCAATGATGGCACCAGAAGCAATGCTCGAAGATGTCATAGTAATAGTCAATGCATGGGAGTATCCAATGGATTTTTTGGTGCTGTAATCCAAAATCAGATTGGGTGGTTACCCACTCATCCTGGGGAGATCATGGTTAGCTATGAATGACGTCTACATCAGCTACCATGATGGACTGAAGACCATTTTAGATGACCAGAATGTCAAGATATTAACAATCTCTCCCTCGAACCAATTGATGGATGCATTGGGAGAACCTAAAATAGAAAATTAGGAGGGTAATATGCTATTGATGCTTTAGTTGGTAATGGCATTAATATAAGTGAAGTATGAGACCAAAGAATATGGTGTCAAATCAAGATTATTCCATAGAGAATCCTCGCTCCCAATTCCTGAGTCACCATTGGTGGGTGCTCAGGACCACCACACTAAGCAAATCAATGTCGGGCATGGTAGAACATTGAGCATCAGCAATGAGCTGACTACTGTATAGTTGGCAGAATTGAAAGAGCTCCTAACTGAAAATCAATCAACATTCACATGGGATTATGTGGATATAAATGGAATTAGGTGTGCAATCACTATATATATCTAGAAGAATAATCAACCCCCATCAGACAGTCATAGAGATGGATGAACCTTGCCATGAAGGAAATTTTCAAGTTCGATCTATAGAAGCTCCTAACGACAGGATTCATCTACCCGATCTTGTACAATGAATGGATATCACCACTCATGGTGCTCCCTAAAAAGAATGGGAAATGGAGGATCTGTGTTGACTATAAATCACTTAATAATGTGGCTACAAAGGACCATTTTCCACTTCCTTTAATTGACCAAGTTCTAGACACATTGTTTGGGAGGAAATACTTTTCCTTCCTGGATGGATTCAATGGGTACAATCAAATATAGATTGTAGAAGAAGACCAAGATAAGATAAAGTTCACCTATCCATGGGGAACATTTGCATACAGGATGCTAGCTTTCAGGCTATGCAACGTACCAACCACCTTATAGAGGGTAGTGCTTAGCATATTATCAGATATGATAGGCAAAGAAGTCGAAATATATATGGACGATTTCACCGTTTACAAGGAAACATTTGAGGAGGCGATCAATTTTTTGGAACATGTACTCTAGAGGTGCAAGGAAAAAAATCTATCCCTCAGCAATGAGAAATATTTTATGATGATGCGGGAAGACATAGTGTTAGGGCATCATCTCTTGGCAGAAGGTATTAAAGTGGATCACAAGAATATAGAAGTCATCAAAGACTTACCTAGCCCAAAAACATAGAGGGAGGTGTTGAGTGGTATTTTCACACAGTTGTGAAAGTACACTCTCCTTTAGGATTTGGGTTCCAAATCCCTTCTTGCAAAGAAGTTAAACAAACAAATTCTCCAAGGTCTCCGCTATATTAGCATTTGCATATGTGTAATAGTAATCTTAAATAAAGATATTCACTTTAAATGCTTGGAACACCTTAGTGATTGCAAGTAATTGTAAACAAGGGGCAATGTTGGTTTATTTTACCATGAAACTTTAGTGATTGTTCATTGAACCAAAATAGAGCAAATGTGATTTGGCCCTCATATGACCACGATGTAGTGCTCAAATTACCCCTCTTTCGTAAAATTAGAATTTTTATGAAGAGAGGGTAATTTTAGGCTCAAAAAATGAAAATTTGTGAAAATGCCATAAAACATAACTCCTTCAATGAAATTGGAATTTTCATGAAGGGAATGTCATCATAGGCTCATGAGTGCAAAACAAAACTGAAAAAATGAAATTTGACCTTAAAATGGAAATTTTCTATTTTCGGATTTTTAAAATCTGTAACAAAACAACAACTTCGATGAATTTTTAAAAATACTAAACAACTCCGAAAATGAAATTTCAAAATGCGTATTGGAATTCTGTAGTATAACCTATGCAATGGTGAAATTATTTTTGGATTTTGACATTTTTTAAATGTTTATTTTAATGCTTGAAAATAAAAAAAAAATAAAAATTTTATGGAAAATAAAATGCAGAAATTGAAAATGAAATGCAGAAAATGGAACACAAGATACATTCAGTTTGATGCTATCCTATTCCGACAAAACCGAAGATGTGAGGTTTTCATGCATGCAACCTAACCTATTGGACTTGCAAAACAAGCACAATATGGATAAGCTAAGTGCTGGCTCCTAGGGTTTTAAATGAGGTTTTTCAGATTTAAACATTCACATGAAGCAACCAAGAAAACTTGCATAAACTCCATTTACAAGCCTAAAATCTGAAAAGGGAAAAAATAGACATTTAATCTTGCATGCAGAAAATGACTCCTTCTTTCTTGTCCATAAGATGCAAATTTCTGAAATTTTCTGTATTAAAGATTTGTCATTTTACAATAACAAAATTTTTTGGTTTTCCCAAACCAGTCAATGGAAGAAAAACAGCCCAAACAGGTCTAGAATGGTCCTCTTGCCTTCAAATCTGTAACTTTGCTTGCAGCAGTTTCCAACCCCTTCTAACCTCTTTGAATGGCGTATTTAAAATTTTTAGGAAGCTTTTCATTTCGTTTTCCAATGGCTGTTCGTTTCACCTTCCCTCTGCATGCATGTGTTTTGATTCCCAAAAGACTTTTCGTTTCTATTTTGTGGCCCTTCGTTTCATTTTCTCCACATGGGCTTGCGTCCGTTTCCTTCGTGTGTAACAACAATCTTAAATGATCTCAAATCATTAAATATTCCTTATGTAACATTTCCTCTTATTCATTGGATTTTTTCCTTACGTCCACGTCACTATGCAGTCTTCAGTTTCATTTTCCTGCTCTGTTCCCTTGGCAGAAATCGGACATGTCGCGATATCGCGACACTTTTGCCTCCTTGCTCTCTTTTGTTGCTTTTAGCTGCGAGAATGTAACATGTCGCGATATCGCGACACTTTTGCCTCCTTGCTCTCTTTTGTTGCTTTTAGCCATGAAAATGTAACATGTCGCGATATCGCGACACTTTTTCCTCCTTTGGCCGTGAAAATGCAACATGTCGCGATATCGCGACACTTTTTCTTTTTCAACCGTGAAAATGCAACATGTCGCGATATCGTGACACTTTTTCTCTTTCGACCATGAAAATGCAACATGTCGCGATATCGCGACACTTTTTCTCTTTCGATCGCGAAAATGCAACATGTTGCGGTATCGCGACACTTTTTCTCTTTTGGCCGCAAAAATGCAACATGTCTTGATATCACGACACTTTTTCTCTTTTAGCCGCGACAATGC
Source organism: Wollemia nobilis (assembly GCA_028583015.1). Classification (NCBI taxonomy): domain Eukaryota; kingdom Viridiplantae; phylum Streptophyta; class Pinopsida; order Araucariales; family Araucariaceae; genus Wollemia; species Wollemia nobilis. The sequence goes on from JAQPPZ010016994.1 coordinate 3,788,997, forward strand.
AACATGTCACGATATCACGACACTTTTCTTTCTTGTTATTTCTTTTCTCGTTTGGTCGCGAAAATGCAACATGTCGCAATATCGCGACACCTTTCTTTCTTGTTCTTTCTTTTCTTGTTTGGTCGCGAAAATGCAACATGTCGCAATATCGCGACACCTTTCTTTCTTGTTCTTTCTTTTCTTGTTTGGTCGCGAAAATGCAACATGTCGCGATATCGCAACACTTTTCTTTCTTGTTCTTTCTTTTCTCGTTTGGACACTTTTCTTTCTTGTTCTTTCTTTTCTCATTTGGTCATGAAAATGCAACATGTCGCGATATCGTGACACTTTTTCTCTTTTGGCCGCAACAATGCAACATGTCGCGATATCGCGACACTTTTTCTCTTTTGGCCGCGACAATGCAACATGTCGTGATATCGCAACACTTTTTCCTCCTTTGGCCACAACAATGCAACATGTCGCGATATCGTGACACCATTTCCTCCTTTGGCCATGACAATGCAACATGTCGTGATATCCCGACACTTTTTCTCTTTTCTTCTTTCTTTGATCTTTAGCATATGGGCCACTTCGGTCTTCTTGAAAAACATGCAAAAAAAAAGGTGGGTCCCCAATTTTGGGATACGTTGTGGAGCAGCCACAATAGGAGGTAAGGATTCTTCTTGGCTCTACTAGGTACTACAGGTGATTTAATACCAATTTTAGCAAAATTGCCAAACCACTACACACCCTTCTAAAAAAGGACGTATAATTTATTTGGACAAATGACTATGAGTAGGCATTTCAGATGCTGAAGGAGAAGCTGATCTTTGCCCTAGTGTTGCAGGACCCAAATTGGTATGTCCCATTCCATATATATTGTGATGCATCCAATAATGTAATTGGGGAAATCCTCGGGTAGCAGGATGGTGAATAGTTCTATTCCATCTATTACGTTAGCAAGAACCTAGCAGGGGCTGAGCTTAATTACGTAGTAATGAAGAAGAAGTTTCTCACAGTGGTACACTCTATCAATAAATTTTATCACTATATTACTGGGTACAAAGTATTCATCCACATGGACCATGCAACCATCAGGTATTTGATAAGCAAACCAACGATCAATGGTAGGATCATCAGGTGGATTTTTTTGATGCAAGAATTCAACCTTACCATAGCCGACAAGATTAGAAAAGATAACGTAGTTGTAGAATTCTTGTCCAGACTAATTCTAGAAGACTATGCAATAGTAGAAGACCAGTTCCTGGATGAGCATCTATTCATCATCAATGAATAGACACCGTGGTATAGAGACATTACCAATTATTTGGCCACTAGGAGAACCTTCCCTACCCTCTCGTACTAGGAGAAGTAAGGGATAATAAAAAAGAGTGCATCATACCAATGGATTGATGGCCTCCTATTAAAAATAAGGCCTTATCATATCGTAAGAAGGTACGTGGCCAAGTATGAGTTTGCAAAGATACTCAAGGCCTGCCATAACGAGCCTTGTGGTGGTCACTTCTCAGGGATAATGACTGCATATAAGGTGTTGTAGACCAGGTATTTTTAGCCCACACTGTTCAAATATGTAGTCGCATATGCCAACAAATGTGATGAATTCCAGAGGATGGGTAGGCTGACCCACGGGTATGAAATATCCCTACAACCTCACGTGCACATTGAACTCTTTGAAAAATGGGGCATGGATTTTGAGGGACCCGTTAACCCACCTTCAACAAGAAGGAGGTACATTCTAGTCTATACATACTATGTCACTAAATCGATCGAGGTCCAAGTGCTAAGAGACTCCAAGGAATGAACGGTCACCAAATTTTTGTTCTCCCACATTTTTACTAGATTTGGAGTACCTAGGGATATTAAAACAGACCAGTGATCCCAATTCATGTCCAGATTAATTAAGGAGCTTATGGAACAGTATAGGGTTTGGCATAATAGGACTACCCCATACCATTCATAGGTGAATGGACAAGTAGAGGTCACTAACAGGGAAATAGAAAACATCTTGATGAATATTGTGCATCAACATAGGAAGGATTGGGTTGCAATACTACCAGAGGTAGTATGAGCATATAATATGATGTGGAAGTCGACCACTCATTTTACCCCATTTTGATTGGTCTATGAGAAAGATGCAATGATGCACATCGAATTCAAAGTTAAGATACTCAGAATGGTGGTTAAATTGGATATAAACCTGGACGATGCACATAATGAAAAAATTTGGTAGCTAAATCAGTTGGATGAATTTCGCATGGATGCCCTATAGAGAACATAAATTGTGTAGAGGCAAAGGAAGCAGTGGCATGACTACCACATTAAAAAGAAAAAATTCAAATAAGGAGACTGGGTACTATTGTATGACTCTAGGTTCCAATACCAGAATGGGAAGCTAATGCAGAGATGGATGGGACCATACGAGGTGGTGGAAATAATCAAGAACGGTGTTGTACAGGTCAAGACGATTGACGACAGTAACACCATCCTAACAGCCAATGGCCATCGGGTGCGGCCATACCATACGTTTGAGGGACTGCTGGTGGAAACCAAAACAAGCATGGGGGAGACCCCATCCAAGTAAAATCTCCTAAATTCTAAACAACATGGTGGACACAGGGACGTCCACCAAAGACAAGTTAGAATAGGTTACTATTTTTTAGCTTACTATGTATTTTGTAGGGACAACACCCGTATGCAAGATACAGGTATCCTAAGAGCTAGGGACTAATAGGCATGGACCCCATTTAACTGGGTTTTTTTTTATGTTTGCTTTTTGTAGGGACATGGCCTGATTATTCGAACAATAGGCATTTGGGAAAAATAGGCCTAGGTCAGCTCAAAATCCACATACTTACGCATTAGGAGGATAACAATGGTTTAGGCATGGGGGGATGCCAAATTCCTCATCGAACATCCTCGTGCCTAAATGAGGCAGATGCTGACAAAATATGAGGGGAATTTTGGGAGGCTTGATCAACCTCACATTAAAAGACATGTCAATCATCACTAACCTTTCAACAATAAGGAAGAGGCACCTTACTCTGGAGGAGCGGCACCTTACTCTAGAGGAGCGATGCCTTACTCTAGCGCCTTACTCTGGAGGAGCAACGCCTTACTTCGATGCCTTACTCTAGGGGAGCGACACCTTACTTCGATGCCTTACTCACGAAGAGTGGTGCCTTACTCAGATGCCTTACTCTAGAGGAGCGATGCCTTACTCTAAAGGAGTGACGCCTTACTATGGAGGCTTACTCGGGAGGAGTGGTGCCTTACTCCGACACCTTACTCTAGAGGAGCGACACCTTACTATGACACCTTACTGAGGAGGAGTGGTGCCTTACTTTGGAGGAGCAGCGCCTTACTCTAGTGCCTTAATCAGGAGGAGCGGTGTCGTACACCACCAAGAGGGCATCGAAGTTGTTAAAAAAAAAATCTTTAGGGGGGTTCTTGTCACAAGGATGTGATGATTCTTAGACATGGGGGGAATTGGCACCTTACTCGGGCGCTTTACTCTAGAGGAGCAGTGCCTTACTCTGGTGCCTTACTTCGAAGGATCGGGGTATTACTTTGAAGGATCGATGTCTTACTCTAGGTACCTTACCCCGCAAGCCAAGCCACCCCTAAACGTTAATATATATATATATGATAGTCAAAGTGGTGCCTTACTGAGTTAGGTGCCTTACTGAGTAAGGCACCTTCTCGAGTTAGGCACCTTACTGAGTTAAGCACCTTACTCTAGTGCCTTACCCAAAATAAGGTGTCATTTGAGCACCTTACTCAAGAAGGCACCTTGATCAATTAAATTTACATGCGCAACCTGGCAGTACGAGGAGCAACCGAAGCCAACATCATCATGTCACATGATGGAAATCAGGATGCGACCAAAAATATTTTGAAATCATTAGGCAGGATTTCTTCACATCCCAAGGCCAACCATCAAGAAGATAGGCATCCCAACCTGAACCAATAGGATCCATTGAATTTTTAGTAACAGGACCTTGAGCGAACTAGGAATGCAGTACCTAAGGTGACGTAATCAACACATGGGAATAACATCATCGAATGGCAATTTGGCATACTCCATGCAACACAAAATGACCAATCAGGTATGCACATGATTTTAATTATATATATATGTAATTTTCATATAATATGCTCTCAAAAATGATGATGGCGCAAGAACAAAAAATCACCCCTCATGCCTAATATGTTGTACCAAAAATTAATTTGGGTGTACCCTACTAAACCCAACATGGAAACAATTTCCAGAGTTAGGCACCTCAGGTTATAAAAAGACACCTTACTGAGTACAGAACTCAAGCTTAGTAGGGATTTCACCATGGGAGGACCTTCGAAAAATCACATGATTAAGAAGCAGGAGCCCAGTGGCTAGGGGGAAGTCCACAACCGATTCGAAGTGGCAGGGTGGATGAATTACTATCACTTGGTCAGCCAGGAATAGGATGTGGAGGCAGCCAAAGAATTTATCATCTCTCTGAATGGAGAAGTGGCCCAGCTGCATGGATTGGTAATTCTAGTTACCCTAGAGCACATTGCTCAGGTCACTGGCCTCCCCCTCACTGAGGAATGTACATACAAGGATGGCATGGTGAAGAAATGCACCGAAGTGCTGCTTGGATAGGGGAATGTCCCCTGCAACCAAGGAGGACTTCCCAAACAGAGGATCTTGGTGCACCTATGGAAGATTTTTGAGTAGGTTATGAGATACTTCACATGCACTGGTAAGTATTCACACATAAATGCTAACCACATATAATTCATGAGCCATCTAGTGCATGGGAGAGAAATCAATGTCCCGTTCTACTTGGCGAGAGCCCTATAGGATGAGGTGTCATGGTACCAAAGAGGGGTAGTCTCTACCTTAGCCCATCATGGACTAATTATAGCCCTAATACGCCATGTAGAGGAGCATAGGGGAAACTCAAAGGTTGTAGAAGTTGAACCCTCTAGTACACAAGAACAGGTGGCTAAAGTAGAGCATGAAGTTGAACTAAGGGGAATAGCCAAGGAGATTAGGGCTAAGCCATTTTATGCAGTAGAACATACAACCATAGAGGTAGGGCATGCTGCTAAATTAGTGGGAATGTTCAAGGAGGAACACCTTCAATTTTCACCAGAGATTGCAGAGGAAGGGTAGAGCCCTCTACCCATTTTTGTGAAAGAGAGACTGGAATCCTCCAGTGTAGAATTCTAGACAGAATGTAGAGCTCGACATCATGGCATAAACCTTGCAGAATTTGGCCACTCGCAGTCTGTAGGACCCGTAGCCTTACGTAGGCTTGTAACAACTGATCGAGACATCAATGGAAGAGGACCGCATCGAACAAAGTGAGAAATACCTAACATAGGTGTTGTTTGAAGAGTACAAGGAGATGACCATGAGGAAATTTTAGAGATAGGAGGCCACCATTGCTCAATTGCAACAATTGATCCAAAAGCTCAAGGAGGAGAACCAGCAGCCATAGGCTAGGGTAATAGAGAGGCAAGATGCCTCTACCTAGAATTATTGGGTGATGGAAGTTCCCACGAACTCTTTGACCTCACTAGAGAGAGTAGTATCATCTAGGGAATTCAGGTTGAATGCAAAAAATGAGGAATTAGAAGCAGGGGAGGAATCATGCATCCTTGATAGAGGAATCCCAGAGGAATAGGGGAATTTTGTTTTTCAAATAGAAACCCTTGTTATCAACATCAAAGATGACAATGAGCCTTCAGGGTAGAGCCAAGGAAAAAACCCTAAACCCGAGGCCAAGGAGGATTCTCCAAGGCACTAGGAAACTAAAATTGAGGAGCTACCACCTGAGGGAATAGGGAAGCAGATGCTAGGGGGAACAACCGTAGGGGACCTCCGATCAGAGGAACAACTCCATGAGTTGTCCAACAGGGAGGCAGCCTCCACGAGGTAGGAAGACTTACCCATACAAGCCATCGCAAGACCAGACAAAGGAAAGGGGAAGACCCCTTAGATTACTCAGAAGAGGACCAAAAGGAAGGCTAGGGTGACATTTGTTGAACAAAATCCTCATTTGGACAAAGAATGGGAAGAAGGTGTGCAAGACTTCGTTGAGCGAAAGGTAAAATTTGAACAACTTTGTAAGGAGCTCAAGGAGGCAAATGCAACTAGGAAAGCTACCAAAAAGAAATAAAGAAGGCCAAGTATTTGTTTGGACCCTGTAAATGATGACTAATTTTGGGACATCTATGGTTTGTCACCAGGTCGGCCCTCTAAAATGAAGAAGTGACTAGCAATATGGGGAGTCTATGGACCAGAGGTAGAGGTAGTAACAATCATGGTAGAAAATATTGACCTCAACCCTGAGCAACTTAGCTATATAAAGCTAGTGTGGTTAAGCGAAAGAGGGATGACTCTGAAATTCCCTTTAGAGAGTTGCACCTCAACACACTGACATATGGTGGGAAGTAGAAGAAGCCTTCCAAAAGGGGGTGGCAACTATGGTAGCCGAGCCCAGTATAGGTGTTGGGCCAAGCAAGAGATAGAGCCAACGTAATAAAAGGCCAGCACAAAATGAAGGTAAACCCAACACAAGCAAACCTCAGCATAGCCAGAGAGTAGTACAACCTAGGGATGCCTTGCAACAAACTAGGGCCCCTCAGTAGAAATGAAAACCTCAAGGAGGAGAGCAAGCTAAGGCCACCAGCAAGAAAAGAAAATTAAAAGCAGTGGCCTACAAAGAGGAGGTGATTACTGGTTTTAGGTGCCACGAGGTCATGGCACATATTAGGCATGGGGGGATGATGAGCACAAGAAATGCTCATATTTATATATATATACTAATAGTTTTTGCATGACATTATATCATGGGTTGTGTATTTTATGAAGTATTACGCATGTATTTAATAAAATCATGTGTATTATCTAATCTGTGTGTGAAATGTGTTGTGTGTAGATATTTCCCCTATTTTATCATATTTTTCTCAATCAAGGTCCTACATGGACCTGGCATAGTTTCAATTAATTAGAAGAAGGTAAACTAAAGAATGCACCTTACTAAGGTAGGCACCTTACTGAAGTGGGCACCTTACTAAAGTGGGCACCTTACTGAGGTAGGTGCCTTACTGAAGTAGGTGCCTTACTAAGGTAGGTTCCTTACCGAGGTAGGCACCTTACTCAAGTAAGAACCTTACCAAGTTAGGTGCCTTACCAAGGTCGATGCCCAAATTATGTATGTTGACCACAACGGTTGGAGAAGGACCTTGTTGACCACCACTCCACGTCATCTATGGGAAACTACGGGCGAATGAGTTGTCCCACCCAAAGTGGATGAACACATAACCACTCATGAGACTAGACTAAAATGAAGTGGGGATCATCCGATTACTAGGAAATGACGTAGAGCTGCTTATTGTATGTCGGTTGCAGTAATTGAACTATCCTAGTTTAGGATGAATCAAGATATCGGCTGTAACAGAACTGTCATAGGAAGATCTATGTGTGTAGTATATAAAAACATAGAGTTCCCTATAGCAAGGGAGACATATTTGATAAAGAGCATTTTTGTATGTAATATTCCATTGCATTATTAATAAAGTTGAACATTCATTAGCAGTGCCTCATTTGTGAAGATTATCGGACGGGATATGCCTGGAGCTCGGGCCCACTCAAAGCTAGTATTCCTCCCCTATTAGTTAATTATGTAATTTCATTATGCATGGTAGTATGTTTATGCCTTATGTTTACGCTTAGTTATCTTAGAGGTGTGTTTATTTATAAGAAGCATGTTTATTTTGTATCAGTTGGTGTGTTTATGTTATCTGCATTGTTATTTATGAGTAAGTTTTATTGAGGCGAATGATCTTATTTATGTTATACAAACACCCCCCCAATGGTAGTTGAATGGATCATCTCTAAAAGTGGTAGTGTGACTAGTCTCAATCGTGATCCTTCACAAGTTTACGAGTTATCTGGATTGACAATTTAAATGAGAAGTGTTGTGACAAATATAGGACAAAGTCACCAGTGTTTGTCACCCAACAAATTTCAAGGTATTCTTGGATGATTGGTCCATCTATGGTTGGATTAAGGACCATCTACTAGCCCTGAGTGAATACATGAGCCGATGTAGGAATGCACAAATATTGTCATGATTCGTCACCCTTAAACCTATAAAAAGAAAATTAATTGATCATGGGATCAATTAATGCTCAACATAAAGGGTTCATAGACCCTAAGGAATTCTACAAAACTCCAATATAAGGTTTTGAAGGAAAAGTAATTATTATGGAAATTTAATTAATCAGGTTTGCTTAGGTTAATTGCATTTAAGTTTGAATGCAATGTCCAATTCTTATTGGACCAATTAGGCACTAGTATTATTTAATGCTAAAGGCCTATCTTATTTTTCCTCATGGCATAATCTGGTTGGAGGAGAGAAAAGTTAGATTCTCCTCTCTATATTTAATTAGGAGGAAAGTGGAAGCATGTGGGCATAAAACAAAAATATGGCCACTTACCTTATCCCTAGTGGACCCTTTTTTGCCTTTGAATTATCCTCCACATGGTATGTTACGTCATAATAGGCACAAGCATATTCTAACATTAAAATAATAAGACCACTATTTGGCCCATGTGAGGAGAAATTACCTATAAATAGAGGACATTTTGTGAAGAAATAAGGTAGGAAATCTGGGAAGCTTAGGGAATATGCTCTCCATTTCAGTGGATCAGAAACCAAACAAATTTTTGGAGAATACTATAATTAAACTAAGGGTATTTTGCCAATATGAAGTTAGGAATATTTGAGGAATTGTATAAGAAGAGAATTAAGGGCAAGAGACAAGGAAGAGAACCATCCAGGATTTCGAGGTTGGAGCTACTCCCTTGAATTGTTTTTTTGAATACATTAAATTTGAAAGTTTTCTCTTTTTCAATTTAACTACATAAAATGAAATTATTAGTACTCATCTTCTACTGCATACTCATTTAAGTTATTTGTTACTACTTAATATTTATTGAATTCCATTGTATTGTTGGTTTCAATATTCGAACCATAATATGATCTATTGAAGATAGCCTTCCTAATATGTTGACTGTTAGAAAATCAATGTTGCAAATCTTTGAACCAATATTCTAAACATGTGGTTAGTCATAAACCTTGAACTAAGTGCCTATTTGGGAGTTATTATGACCATAGACCATTCTATAGAGTCAATATAATTGATAGTTAATATGGTCATTGGATCACATCATAGATTTAATCTATGGCCATCGGACCACATCATAGATTTAATCTATGAAACATAGCTTTACTATTTAAAAAAAATTAGTATAGGAAAATACTCCACCACGAAGTCGATCTAGTACCCATCAAGGCTCTGTAGGTGACTGAAGCTTGCATTTGCATAATGTTATGACAAGTTTAATCCACTAATGGCAAGTCTTCCACATATGCTTTAGATTAAAGCATACAACAATCTCTTGTGTACATTGGTCGACATTAACCAGAGAACAATTCATTAATAGAGGAAATGCCCCTCTTTGTTATAGTTAGATCTATACCGATAGGAACAAGAGAGAATAACCCACTGTCTTGAATGATGCTCTGATTAAATATTTGAATCACCATATCTTGATCTAAAGAACTTTGCTATTGCCATGGGAGAAACACCCAGAATCTAATATGGCCTTCCTAGATTATCTGGGACATGATTGAATATTAGTGTGAGCATAATAATAGAGGTCAGATGACCTTGTGATCTATTCGAATCCAAAACTTATAACCATGTGACACAAAAATAAAAAATATATAATAATTATTACCCCATTATTTCTCTCAGTATGAAGCCAAATCTAAGCATATCTATGAAGGCATAACCCTCTCCTGTGTGTCATATAAAATCCTCGTAGCTGTATTATAGTATAGCAAGTGGTCATCAAAGCATACATCAAGTATCCACAAGGATAATGAGCCTGTTCTCCTTGCTACCTGAGCTACCACAATACGTGATGTTGTGACTACAATATCTGCATCTAAAGGACAAGGGATTCTGCAATCCATTACTTCCATACTCAATATGTGGTAGGAATCTCACATTCTAAACTAGAGAGTGCATCCTTATCTATCCGACATCAATCAATGGTCAAAAAATACCTTCTAAACTCGAGGATTACACTAGAATGAGTAGAATTCGATCACAGAGTTGGAGAATCTGCTTGCAACTAAGATGCTCGAGCCATGTGGTCATTATAATGAGTAAGACTTTGTGGTTAGAGATACGTATAACACCTATCAAAACCTTTTTATGATCATGGCACTTCTATTGTCCATTCCATGGAAATGATGTTTTGGTCGTAAGATAATCATTTAATATGTTAACCTTCTTTAGTTATCAAGGGAATAATTCTACCACATTATTCCTATAGGAACAATGGAAGATTTATAAATTGAATCCACCTCCTCTTTAAGAAATGACCATCATTTGGTGACCATGGAACACTTGTCTTTACCATGAGTTGTGGGCTTTTCTTTCATATTTCAGTAGAACATTGAGGATGTTGATTGATTGGTTTATCTTAGCTACAAGGCTATCATAGATTGATTGATGTGAATGGTGTCTGTACCTATCCCTTGGGTGTTTTTCTTAATCGAACACCATTTGGGATATTCAATATTTAAATTGAGTGGAGGACAAAAATTACATTAGGATCTGACTGGGAGAATTGGAATGGCAAGATGAATATTCCAATATATTTTGTGGTTAATTATTGACCATAAATAATAATGAAAATTGTAAGATCAAAATTAAGTACATAAAATATTAAAGAGAAAGGTGATTACCATGGGTTATCAACAATAAAATATACATTTGTTATAGAGGAAACACTAGTAGGCTAATTCAAGAACTACTTGGCAAAATATTTACGTGGATATGGAGATAATGATTTGTTAAAAACCATTCTCTTATGTAGTTAAATATTCTTGGTGTGTTAAAAGTTATACATGATAAGGAATGGTTGGAGTATGGGTAAAGGATACCTTATATTGAAAAAAAATCTAATTACTTAGCAAAATAAGAATGAGTGTTCATGAATTAAAGGTATGGGACTTTAATTCATTGGTTGATTTCATATCAATCACAAAGAATGAGTTTGGAATTCATTCTTGAGGAAATTTATAAAATTTCCTCTAATGATGATGAGTCATCTCCAAAATATAATTCCAATGATTTTCATAAACAATGTAAGATATTATAATGTCTTAGAGAAAGGAACCTATAGATTCCTTATGTGCACCATGGATTCTAAAGGAATTAGTAAATTCTTTAATTAATTTAAAAGGAACAAATGGATTCCTTATTGGTATGTGAAATACCTTAATATTATAATGATGACTTAGAGAAAGAAATTGGGAACTTCCTTATTTGCATCATGAACCTAGAAAGGGACAATGGTATCCCTCGATTTGTATTTGAGTAAAAGGGATCTATAGATACCCTTCTATAATTGTACTATTTGACATATTATGTTTATGAATATGAGGAAAGAACATATTTTGGAGGCTGGATTTATTCCCCATGAGGGTTCCTAGAATAAAATATTGTGTCACCTATTTGTGGTTTGTTGTGATATTTCTTGTGAATGTTGCAATTAATTTCAAAATGAAATGTTATAAGTGGATGAGATGGTTTAATGTTTAGATGTAGCAGTTATTAATGATGTAAATAGCTAGTTTTACCTTTCAAGAAACTAGCACTTGATGTATTCAATGGTTTTATGGATGCATAAAGTAAAATGTAATGGAATGTATTTCTTGTTCAAATGGATATCTCATGTGTTTAAGGCTATAATGTAATGGATTCTATTCATAAAGGCTTCATTGATTTATGTTTTCCTCATAAAAACGCATGGATGGTTTAACCACATAAGCAATAAATGACCCAAGCTGGAATTCGGAGTGGGTTGAAATCCACAAGTAGGCAAACTGGTCTTGAGTTATGAACCAAGACAAATTTTACATTTTGGATTGAAATTTGAATGTACATAATACCCTTTTGTAATGAACTTAATTGATTCATCTTTATAACAAAAGGGATGCCTAAATAAAAGGATGGAAAAATAAGCCTTAAGAGGCATAAGGTAATATCATCATGCTTAATATGGCATTCCAAGGATTATGTAAGTTTAATCACGGGTAGTGATTTTATTATCTTAGTGACCCCATCATGAAGATGTGGGTAGGATCTAAGATTTATGAATAACCATTGTTGAGGTTATTTCATTATGATGGGTTTTCATCTTCAAGGCATTCACCTATATACTGGTCTTTATGGATAGTATGGTTAAGGGTGATTTTCCCTTTTTATGAGAGATGAAATCTAACACTTGACCAACGTTCTCATATCCAAATGGTATGAGGTTTTTGTAGAAGCTGATCACTTCTAGTCAAGAGTGAAATTGATCTAGTATTAATATCTCTTGATACTATTTTCCTTGACAACTTACAATCCAATGTGAATGATTATATTTTATATCATGCTTATATCCCTTACCTCATGAAATATGAATAAATAAATAAATATATATATATATATATATATATATAATTATGGATAAGAAGTGGTAACAATTGGGGTTGTTACGAGATCTCCTTGAACCTTGGGAAATATTTTTTGATGGTACCTTATGGGAAATTACTATGACATATAGTGTGGATCAAAGGATTAAATACTGATCCTGATAAGATTCATGTCATTCTGTATATGGAGGATCCATATGACATGAGTTCATTAAAAACCTTCTTAGGATCCGTAAGATATTATCAAGGGTTTATCAAGAACTACATACATGTATCATACCCATTGGACTCCTTTATAAAAAAAAAATTTCTTTCAGTTGGACAGAGGAGAACCAAGGATCTTTCAAAGAATTTAAATCAAAGCTATTTAGTAGCCCTATTATGGTGTTTCTTTATTGGGATAAATAATTCCATGTCCACATCAATGCTTTCAATATTGTGATAGGATGTGCACTGGATTAGGAAGGACAACATAGGTTGGAGTAGCCTATTCATTTTGCAATCCATCTATTATCAAGGGTGGAAAGGAATTATAGTACAATAGAATACTTGTGTGTTCTCCTCTAGATCATTTTGGTATATTATATTAGTGCCACTACACTGATGTGGATTGCTTTGATTTCATTTGAGAGAGTGGTGTCCTATGTGTCTTCATCCAATCCATAAAATTATATGATAGATTTGATTTATTCCATATTATTCCATGATTGGCCCATATACATCAAGATAGGTGTCACATGTGGAAGCCTTTGGATGTTAAGATCTTATGATAGCATATTATAAACATCAAGGATAAGTCCAAGTTCTTTTCTTTCTAGTTGAAATTATTTCAATCGTCTATTTTGTAGGTGCTAGGATTTTATTTTGCTTTCATGAAATTAACCCCATCATTCATCCAAATTTTCTCAACACTTAACCAATTTTTTACAATACTCTCTGTTGAATGTTGAATAAGATTTTGCTTCAAAATTCTTTTCCCTTGCACACTAGGTTTTTTGCCTTAGAATTATCAGATTTGACCCCATGCTTTTGATATGCCAAAGTTTTTGCAGCTTTTGGTGACATCAGTACCTTCAAGCATCAAACCCTCTTCTACACTTAATCACTTCTACTTTCATTCATACTTAGTGTTAGATATCAAGAATTATGCTTGAGACTTAATGCTTTACTATTGAGATTTATGCTTTACAATTTTTTCTATTTGACACTATATTTAGCTATGCTAGAATTATTTGCACCTCATGATGATGTCAATACTTTAAAATTTTGATGCTCTTAAATACTTAGTCAAATTTTTAGTATTTGACAAGGAGCTGCCTTGATGTTGAGCACTAGGTCTTCATCATGCTTGGCAAAATTTTTATCTAGTGCATCGAGTGTTGAGATTTTTGCAGATATTTGCTGACATAAACACTCTAAAAGTCTTGCGCTCTCTCATAATTAGCCAACATTTGAATTTGGTGCTAAAGAAAAAGGCCAAATTATTCTACCTTAGTCAAATTTACAACTCAGTTGTGTTGGATGTTGGAAAATTTTGTGCTCGTTACTGATGTCAACATCTCAAAATTCTGGCATCCTTTTATACTTGGAAAAATTTTATATTTTGATGTTGCATAAGCTTGCTAAGTCTTAACTTCTCTTTACTTGGCTCGATAACTATTTCATATATTTAGCTGTGCCTGATATATACTTATAGTAAAATTATAAATGCGACCAAATTCTTTTACCCATAGGAATCAATTACCATGCGGTAGAATATAATGTTATACTACAATTAGATGAATAATGAAAGGCAAATATGAATTGTTGTATGAATCATACTTTAGCCAAACAAAATTAGAATTGGATAGATGCATTGGTAGTATGAGGTTTGCATATCTCACCTTGAGTTAGAAAACTTAGCATTTTCCTTATGTTAAACTATTCTAATATGCTCTTATTAAGTAATAATATATGGACTTGTGGTATTATAATAAAATGATACATGTGCAATTAAAGGTAAATAATACAATATGTAAATGAGTTGTATAAGTGTTAATATTGAATGAGTATTATATTGGATTGAAACATGCTTACACTACCTAAATGTAAATAGAGGCACACTTGGCTTATGCATGATATTATGACCCCTTATTCTTACAATTTGATGATTATGACTCTATAAACTTGTGTTTGATTATGCTTGCTTGGTTTATGCTGCAATGATTTCCAGATTATTATGGAATGGGTTATCTATTGTATGTGTACTTGTGTTTTCTCATGAAATAAATATTTGATGGAAACCAAATATTCTACTTAATTTAGGCATATGCTCTAAGGTATGAGTGGAAACAACTATTTAGACCTATTTGGGGTCATAATTAGTTCAACTTAGTAAATAAACTCTTGATTCATGAAAGTCATATATGAATCACGTGAACACAAGATTTGATGAATCTAAATATTAGGAATGGTCATTTAAAATGGATTGTAAACTATGATCAATTATTATTGGCATCAATGAATAATTATAAGCGAGTCTAGGGGAAAAGTATTTTAAAGAAAAATATTCTATAATTACCAATTGATTGCATTCTAGCTTGATATTACATAGATAATGAATACTATGGTATTTATATCTATAAAATTGAGGTTTTATGAAAATATTCGTGCTAATTTTAGAAACCCTAAAAAATGAGTTGTTATAGTATGAGATTCCTTTATATAAATGGATTTTCTTTTTTTAATTTGGATATTAGTTAAATGTTTTTTTATCTAATCCCAAGTCAATTCAACAAGCATGGATGAAACTTGTAATATCACATATTTTTGTCTAACACTTTTTCAACTAAGTTATTATTGTTGTCTTATTCCACTCATTACCTTTTTGGGGAGGGGGAGGAGAGGGTGTCTAGCCAAGGTCATTAATTTTAAACAAAAAATTAGAGTGTTAGTCAACAATATGCAATAGAATACAATAGATATAGAAAAAATATAAAATGAATACTTATGCTACATCATGACCATGTTATCAACTTTTTAAATTTATTATATGGGATTAAAATAGGTCCCACCCATGTTACATCATGACCATGTAATGGTATTACAATATCTTGGTAGTTATACATGTATCATTTGGAAAGAGTTTAATCTAGGTCTCCTTAAATATCAAGTAATTTAATTAGTTGAGATCATGCCATTGATCTATATTTATAAATTCTAGCATAAACAATTTGATTATAATTACTTAAAAAAGGGTCCTAGCTATTACACTCTATTTATCATGACTGGTAGAATTTTATAATACTTCTTTGATGGTCATAGTAGAAAATGAGCTACATAACCTATGTGATTTTATTTATTTATCATCATTTACATGTTGTGTGATTTCCAAGTAGATAGAAAATTACACTCATCTAAAACAACATCATACTCCATGCTAATTAGAAATAATACTTTAGTCATATTAGTGCCAAATTATACATATAACATTTGCATCAATATGTGAACAACGAAAACAATCAAATATTCTCTATATTATTAACAAGATGTACATAAAACATTGCATAAATATGTAAATGATTGTCATAAACTGTAGTGTTCTCATCATAATATTTTAGACTTGCTTGTTATTTGTACCCCTTTTTGCACTCACCTATGAATTTTTTCTTTTTGTTTTCTCTGATTACAAATACAATATTTCTTTAAACCCTTTATATTGCTTATCCTTTTCATCTATGACATACATACACAAAAAGTATTTCTTGCATTTATCTAAAATAAGTACTAAGCTATTACATGGCCTTTATTTTTGTAGACATCAAACATATCATAAATTAAAAGTAAATATATTTTTTAAAATAATCTGTGTGGCTTCTATTAGGGTCTCTCCTATCAAAATAACAAAATGCTACATTGTTATTAGGTCATTAAACCATATCTATATTGATTTTTTATTAAATATATTATTCACCTCCCTCAAATTGCTACATTTCTACAATCAACTTCTTGGTATTATTTTTATTAAGAGATAAGATCTCTCTTGGATAGTTGCCTTCTAAAATTTGAGATTTACTAAAATTTGAGATTTACCAAGATGAAGATTACCATCATATTTGGATAAATTATCTACTACTCGATATATTTTATTATATATTGATATTTCTAGGATATAAACTCCATCAATAGTTTATGGTCATTAAAAATAATAGTATGTTTCATCTGATATACACATCCATTTTCCTTGACCACACAAATAGTAATTTGTGAATCTCCCTCAATTGACATATATCTCCATCATTTTTCAGTGGCAATTTTGATCCTTATAAGATATGCCTAACCACTACATAGTTGTTATTCAAGTTCCATACCATTATTTTTTTTTTAAGTGAAAAACCCCTTGCGGGGCCACCTTGGTCTGAGAGACCATGAATAGGGGGTTCTACACCATCAAAGTCACCTGGGGGTCGCACCCGACCCTGCCTGCACCAACATTATCAATTGGATTTTGGATACCCAATTTAGCTTTTTTGGTAGGGTGGAGATTTGAACCTGGGACCTCCCTTGTAGGATTGCCCTCTCCTCTCCAACTCACCTACAACACCTAGGTAGTTCCATACCATTCTAAGTAAGAAGAAATATGCTTTCATTATTTTCAAAAATACCATCTCAATTTATTTTCTTGAATTTCCTTTGGATGCACCATCAAAATTAATTTTGATAAACCCAACTTCTAGACATTTCCATTTTACCATAGATTAAATCAGATCTTTTGTGTTAAATCAAATGTTACATATGATCCTTTCATGTATATTTTAATCCTATAATAAATGGACTATAACTTATTTTTTTGAACTTGAGGCTTCCCATGATGAGCACCGCATTTGTAAACATTATACAAGAAAGGAAATAATATGATTTTAAACTTAGTGATATGATATTAAGACTCTTCTATTATTTCTTTCAAGCCATAAATTCCAACAAATAATGGCAGGACCAATCCTCCAGATAATGCATAATTATTTATCTTTGAAATAATCAACTCGATATTTTATCTCTTTTAGTTTTGATGGAGCTACCCAATATTTTCTTATAATTTTGAAAAAGCAAACTCAAATGGTGTAAGCTAAGGGATAATGAATAAGTAAATAATTTTATGTTTTTTAAATCCTTCTTACACAAGGCACGTCCAAAATATACATGATAGTCTCTTCTTGTAAAACTCTCACTTATAAGAATATTGCTTAGGATTGTTTGTTGAAGGAGATTTAAGTCCTAAGGGAGTGCCTTGAGTGAACAAACACCTTTACAAGAGAAATATTTAGGAGTAGGTAATTTTGATTGCTCTAAAGTCGTATATCCTAATTTGACTAAATAAAGATTATATTTTGATAAATTCCAAACCAACTCATCCTTATACATAAAAATAGACATATAGAAATATTCAAACATCCTTTGAATCTTATTTATTGTTTGTTTGAGATCCTTTTCTTCAACCATGTTACTAATAGAAATCCAAAACCTAGAGTTGTTGCTCATATTGTATTGCCATTGGATTTTGAACCTTTACAAGCTAGACACATATGAACCAATGGTTTCTATTTTGGATAAAATAATGAGGATAATGCTTCAACCAAGTGTCAGAGTTGTAGAAACCCCTCTCACTGATTGAAAATCTAATATATTTATTGAATTTACAAACTAAATGATATGAAGTTCCATGTTGTCTAGCCTTTTGGTAGGGTTCATTTCCTAAATAATTTTATTACATCAATATAACTTGTGTATTTTTAAGTAACATTTTGTCCAACTATTTCCTTGATCATTGAATAATCTCTATCCAAGTTTTGACCCTACTACTAAACTCATGAGTTTGCAATTTTAAAATCCTACCCTTCCAATATTATTTACTTTGTAAATTTCTACCCCACTTACAAAGGGAAAACCTAAATTTTTACTTACACCCTTTCCAAAGAAAATTTCTTTGAATTTTATCTTAATTTGGATTATATACCTATTAAAAATCTTGAGAGTGATATCATTCATATATATATATAGATATATGTGTGTATATATAGGTATATGTATATGTATAGGTTGTAATATTATTTGATTTGTAGCCTTCCAACCATGGTTTAGAACTCTCATTTTCAAATTTTAATAACAAGATTTCATTCTATCCAAAATTGAGTCCCAACGCTCATTCTTTCCTTTATCAAACAAAGGAACACATATACGTAAATTTATTTTTTCTTAAATTTGAACCCTAAAATATCCACAATAATATATTGTAAATCTAGTGTAGTGTTAATGAAAAGATCGTAGATTTTTAGTATTGAACAACTATCTAGCAACCATCTCATAGCATGATAACATTGATTTGGACTTCATGGCCTCACTAAATGAGGTATGATCCAAAAGAAAAGTATATCAGAAAAATGGAGCTGAAATTCAAAAGGACCATTTAGTTATTTTTTAATTGGTTATATGAGATTGAAATGGGCACCATCCATACATCATCATGACCACATAGTGGTATTACAACAACTTGGCTATTATGCATGTATCACTTGCCAAGATTCAAACCTATGTCTCCTTCTTGAAATTCAAGAAATCAAAGGAACCATTTTTTGTGACTTTAATACCTTTAATTTTTCCTTCCATTTTTTCCTTTGAGAAATCTCTCCCCAATGCCTCAACAAGAATAGTAAAAAAATAAGAAGATAGTGGCTCACCCTGCCATAGTCTATATTATGGTTCAAAGTATGTAGAGTAGGATCCATTGATTGATAGAATATTTTTGAGTGCTATAGCAACATTTAGTGCATTCACATCAACATTTGTCATAATAATTGTTTTTAAATATATCATGTAAAAAACTCATACAAACCCTATCATATGCTTTGTTCATATCTATTTTTACAAGCATACCACAAAAATATTATCAAGGTATTATATCTCATATTTATTGGGAATCAATTAAATAAAGGTGGCATTGATCTCTTTTATTATAGCCTTTATTTTCCTAGACTCTTTAACTATATCCAAAATGTTACTCTTCAACAAATCCCAAAAACGTTGAAAGAAAATTATAGCAAATTTTTTGAGTCTAGGTTGCCTACAAGGGTAGAATGAAAAAACTACCTTTGGTAGCTCCTCCATAAAGATCTTCCTCATTAAGATTTAATTTTGTTCTTATGTGATACTTTGTGGAATATTTTATAAAATCTTACCTTGAGTCTCCTTATCTTACCCAACTAATAAAATATCTTTGATATAGTTAATTGCTTTCTTTTTAATACCCTATTCTTCCTCAATACTTCTTGATCTGGATTTGAAATATTTTTTATTTGATGAATTGACATTTGTTTTTATATTAACATGGAAAAAAATGGTATTTATGTTCACTTCCTTAAGTTATTTTTCCTTATATTTTTGGGACCAATATGACTCTCCCCTTTGAATACATTATGATAATAAAAAAATAATTGTTCTTATTGCACATAAGTCTCTTAGTCTATTCCATGAATTTATAGCATTTATTGTAAAATATTTAACTTGAATTTAATTTTCTCTTTTGGTTTAAATATATTAGCAAAATATTTATCGTTCCAAATCTTCCTTTACCCCTTTAAACATTTTATCTTTTGAAAACACCTATGCATACATGATCCTTCAAACCTTGCTTCATCCCACTATAATTTAACCATCTAAAATAAATTAGGGTCTTAGAGCCATTATAATGAAAAAAATTATATAAAAATAATAATTACAACAAAAATCGAGTGACATTAGCTCAACTGGTTAAATTCCTCAACATTCAAAGGAGGAGACCAAGGTTTGAATCTTACCAAGTGATACATGGATAATATACAAGTTTTGTTATAATACCACTATGTGGTGATGATGTAATATAGATAGAGCTCATTTCAATCCCATATAACCAATTGAAAAAATAATTGCAACAACAAATTCTAGAAATATAACAAGAGAATCATATTATAAATAAATAAATCCCAAATTATTAGAATAGATCTATTTTCCAAGTCTCAAAATTATCCAAGCCAATAAGAGTGGGAAAAGTCTCTTATATACGTACAAAGAACAAAGTCTATTATGCACACTTGAGATGATAAAATATATACAAATGAATGATGATCCAACTACATTATAAATAATCTATTTATAGTCTAAGCAAGTAACAAAATATAACCCTAATTCTCAAGCAATAAATATCCTAACCTAAGGTCTAAAGAACTAAAAATGATAGCCTCCATGGCTATATTAGGGTTATTACATGGATTCCCCTCAAAAAGCTATATTTTCAAAGCTAAAAATGACTAGAGAATGCTTGCTAATTATAAAATTGTATCTTATTTTAGAAGGTCCTAGCATTTCATAAGGAAATATTGCACTTAAAGATACCACAATTTATGGACTCATGATTACAACACTACTTTCTAGCTATAGATCAAAACATCCTTCTTCATCCAAATCTAGAAGTGTGGTATTGGATTGCACCTTTTGATGAAGTACTTTCTTAATAAAACACAAAAAATAGGGTTGATTTTGGGGGTAGGAGGAAGCTCCAACTGATATGCTACTTTCCTAATTCAATTAACTACCTTGTAGGGACCATCGATTCTAGGTGTCAAATTTTGACTAGATTTGGTCTTAGAGAAATCTACTTATATATAGGCCATAAAAAGACCATATTACCCACCTCAAATTATTGTTTTTAGTGTTGTAAGTCTTGTTGTTGATTTATACAATTTTAGGTCTAACAAATATTATCTTGAGGAGCTAGAGGACAATTTGGTGTCATTTGAGGAAATAATCTACCTAATCCATCCAAGAGGAATGTGAAAGATAGTTTGCAAAGGAAAAAGGTTTATGACCATACAATGCTTTGGATGGGGACATCATTGCACCACCATTCTACCATTGAACCCTTTTATACTACTTTTATCAATAAAACATTTCAAGTATATGCTAAGATATATGTTTATAATTTCCATTTAGACTTCCAATTGAGGGTGATAAGAAGATATCATATTAAGTTGTGTACCATTGAAAGCAAACAACTCTTAAAGGTTACTAGTGAAAATAGGATCATGATCATAGACATTAGACTTAGGCATACCATATTAAAAAATATTTGAGGAATACCTTGACCACCTTGTTCGAAATAAATGGATATTACAAGGCATAAAAATGAGGATACTTGAAAAGGTGATCTACCATCACAAAAATAATTGTTTTACCCTCTAACTTGTGAATAACTTCAATGAAATCCATGGATATGTATTCCCATTGGTAATCCAAAAATGTGAAGGGGCTACAACAATCCTATAGACTTAAGTATTTTACCATCATTATTTTGACACAATTCATATTCAACCATAAACTTCTTGACATCTAATTTTATTTTCTAGAGAAAAATACTGCTTAACCCTTTGATAGATTTTAAGAAATTCAAAATGGTCTACTAAGAATGAAGCAAATAATACTATATTTGAATTTAGGAGACTCAATTAGATAAATATATATATTTCTAAGAAACTTGTTAGACCAAGTGAAAGAGGTATTTGATGGGGAACCAAAATCTATATCATGAATCAAATAAATGATTTCTATATTTGAATGTCATTCATATTGAATATAGAAAATCCATAGAGGTAAAGGTTGGATATAGAATAAATAATAATAGAATATTCATATTGGTTAGAAATAGCATCATTCGTGACATTCACTTTTTCTTAAATCTAATTACAAAGACAGCCGAAAATTTTATCAACCATTTTTTAAATTCTAGATAAGAGATACGTTATTATAATGAGTGCTTGAGATATATATGATCTATTTTGATGATGAAGTATCAATCCAACAAGTATGTATTTTATTTATCTACCACATGCAATATGGATAACATATCTTTCTCATAAGTAGAATGAAACAAATTCTTACTAGAGAGTCGTTTGTTATCCAAATCTAGGGTATGTCCATCCTACATTAAAAACACTAATACCTATTTGAGAAGTATCAAATTCAATGATAAAATGCTTGCTAAAATTCAAAAAATCTAGAACAAGGATGATGCAAAAAGCCTCCTTTACGTTATTCAAATATCTTATAGCCTCCTTGGACCATACAAAGGCATCCTTATTGGTGATTCTTAAAATGATTTGTAATATTTCCATAATTCTTTATAAATTAATCCACTTCATACATGGCCTAAAAATCCATAAATACTCCTAAGATATTTATGTTGAGGATAATTCTACATGGCCTTGATATTTTTAGGATCCATATTGACACCTTCATGAGATACAATGTGACTCAATTAATCCACTTCATACACACCAAAGGATAATTTAGACTTCTTGACATATAATTATTTTTCTACAGAAGGCAGAGCACCTATTTGACATGATGCAAATGGATTCCCATGACTTACTATAAACTAGGATGTCATAAAAAATCAATGCAAATTTACAAATAAGAATGTAAGGGACATAATTCGTTAAAATCTAAAATTTCAAAGAGGCATTGGTAAGACCAAAGGCATGATGAAGAACTCATAATTACCGACATGTGTACAAAAAGTAATAATGAGAATATCCTTATGTCAAACCCTAATTTGATGAAAACTAGAATACAAGTCAAGATTGTTTTTTTTTTTTAATTTAGCAAAAAGCCTCTTACAGGGCCACCTTGGTCTGAGAAACCATAACCATAGGTTTATACACTATCAAAATCACCTGAGAGTCACATCTGGCCCTGATCGCACCAACATTATCAACTGGATTTTGGGTACCCGATGTGCTTTTTGCAGGGTGGAGATTCGAACCAAGGACCTCCATTGGATAATTTCCCTACCCTCTCGAACTCACCTACAGTACGTGGGTTACAAGTCAAGATTGTTAAAAAAAAAACTTTACACCATATAATTCATCCAACAAATAATAAACAATAGGAATACAAACTTATATTTGATAGTAATCTTCTTGAGTGGGTGAAAATTAAGATACATTTACCAAGAATTTCCCTTAAATTAGACCATGATAATAGAAGACTAATAGGGACTAGTTTTAGTAAAGGTAATACCCTGCTCCAATATCTCTTGAACCAATTTCTCAATTTATGAATTTTGGGGTTGGAGATAGCAAAAAGGACAAATGTTACGTAGCTAAATTATAGGAATAAAGTGAATATTATGATCATGTATTCACTTAGATGGGAAGCATTTAAGGTCTTCAAAAATTAGAGTACCTTTAAAGAGGAGAGACTACATTCAAAAGGAAAAACAAGAGGTGATTGCTTCATGGCTATGAATTCCATAAATAAATATGGATGAAGAAGCCTTTATTACCCTTCATCATTATTTTTCCATATGGTGGTAGCTGATGACCTTGGATGACAAGGATTGCAAACCTTGAAGATGGATGACCTTACCATTTTCTATCTAGTGTACATACAATCACTATAATTTTAGAGTAACATACCCCAATTGAAATAACCATTAAGATCCTAAGATAAAATCCACACTACCCAAATCCATCACATAAAAGTTATTAATCCAAGTGTAGGTATCTATTTGGATGTTTACTTAGTAACACAAGCCACTCATTGAGTCTTATACTCATTGGAAATCATCACATGAAATCTATCTTTATGAAATTTACAGATATACAACTCTAGGGATTTGGTCATCTCATAGTTGATGAATTTTTATGTTGCTTAATATAATGAAAATATTAAATTACTATATTTATACAAAGCCCTATACTTTGATATGATGAACTTTACAATTCCATGAGGGTGAATTCTAAGAGGTACACAATATCTTTTTTTGCTCAAGTTCTATTGGTTCCCCCTACTATGGTGAGGCAAAAAATTCTCCTTTATGGTGTATTCATCCTCAATTCCCATATGGAAGTTATGTTGCTACTTGCATTATTGATCAAGTGGATGTCATGATTATCATTTAAAATAGAAGTATCTTCATAGGAATTCCTCATTACAATTATTACAGTTTCTATTCAATCATGAGGGTTTATAGGACATACAAATGCTCAAAATCATGAGGGTTTATAGGATATACAAATCTACTTCCCGTTTGATGTTGATCCTTGAGTTCATGCTAAAATATCAAAACTACCACTACAAGATCCAAATGATATGTATATATGAGAATACCTATGAATTTAATGCAACACTAATCCATTATCCTCTTTTAAATCTATCTATAGTAACCAAACCATATGATAGATAGAGGTATATTTATTGAAATTTAATAGAAATATATTGTTGAGAAGCAACACCCCCCCACTAAAAAAAATGAAATTCCATCCTTTGAAAATATTTAGTTTTCATTTTGTCGCGGGGACCCTCTTGATGTTTTTCAGGTTTTAATTCCAAATTTTGCTTGCCTCCTTCTTCAAGTTTTGCATATATCAAAGTATCCAAGTAGGCTTGCATATGGCTTTGATTTCAATTTAGAATTCATTTTTTCAAATGTTAGAATCATTTCTGAGTAAAGAATATCCTTCACTAATATGTAAAAATGCAGAATACAGATGAATAAATTCATTGGAGTCAACCTACAATTTCTGGAAAATTTGCAAAGTGGAAGTAACTTGAGGAAACGTCGCGATTTCGCGACATATTCCATTTTTGGAAACGTCACGATTTCGTGACATATTCCATTTTTAGAAACGTCACGATATCGCGACATATTTGGAAAAAACCAATTATGAAAACGTCACGATATCACGACATTTTGAAGAGCTAAGAAACGTCATGATATCGACGTTTTTAGTAGAAAGAGCCAAGTGATGAAAACGTCACGATTATCACGACAGTTTTAGAAAGCATAAGTGAAAACATCGCGATATCACGACATATTTTGGAAGAGCAAAGTGATGAAAACATCACGATATCACGACATGTTTTGGTAGAAAGAGCCAAGTGATGAAAACGTCATGATTTCACGACGTGTTTTGGTAGAAAGAGCCAAGTGATGAAAACGTCATGATATCATGACATATTTGGTAGAAGAGTTGAGTAAAGAAAACGTCACGATATCATGACAGGTTTTGATTGCAAGCATAGCTTAAGGAAAACGTCACGATTTCATGACGTGTTTTGGTAGAAAGAGCCAAGTGATAAAAATGTCACGATTTCACGACATTTGGATTGAAAGAAAACTTGAAGAAAAACATCGTGATTTCGCGACGTGTTTGAGAAAGAGTCAATGTAAGAAAACATCGCGATATCGCGACGGTTTACTTGGAAACAAAACTTAGAAAACGTCACGATTTCGCGACAGTCTTAATGGAAGAGAAACTTGATGAAAACGTCACGATTTCAGACAGATATTTGGATAGAAAGAGCCAAGTGATGGAAACGTCATGATATCATGACATATTTGGATTGAAGACAAGTAAAGAAAACATCGCGATATCGCGACAGGTTTTAGCTGAAAGCAAGTCTTAAGGAAAACGTCGCGATATCGCGACACATTTTGGTTGGAGGCAAACCTCAAGGAAAACGTCACGATTTCGTGACAGGTTTTAAGAGGAAGCAAAGTTTAAGGAAAACGTCGCGATTTCACGACATGTTCCATTTTTGCGATGACGTAAGCTTAAGAAAGATGAAGTGAAGAAAACGTCGCGATATCGCGACACATTTTAATTTCATGGGAATAAGAAGGAAAACGTCACGATATCGCGACATGTCCCATTTTTGGACTTGTCTCATTTTCACGAGAAGCAAGGAACGCGATATCAGTTTTGAAAAATATGAGCTGGGAAGAAAGAAACCAAGCCGACAAGGTAATAAACATTAGGGTTAATTTAATAATATTAAAATGCTAATCCTTGTTTTTCTTTTGCAGAAAGCGATCTGGCAGTTGCATACTAGCAGAAGTAATGGCAAAAAAGACAAAAATAAGCGCAGATCAGGCGAAGGCCATCAGATGGAAATGGGAGATGCCAAGAATTTTTGGTCCATCTAGATTTTATAGATCTGGCCGCAAAGAAACTTTACGGTGTGACTAAGCAGCTGCCTCATTTAATGAAATATGTCGACGATTGGCCGAAAAGTGAAAATATCTACACGTAGTTACCAAAATTTGTTGATGGATGCATTTAATGGGAGAATTTATGGTGAAAGTAATGGCATGCAGAGAATTTCAACTCAGAGGCGGCTCTGCGAAGATGAAATGCCAGAGAAGTCAGTGACTCATCCAAATTTCCTAGAGGAATTAATGAGATGTTCCCGACAGATGCACCAGAACAATGAAGACATCTACACACAGTTACAGGTGGATGCAAGTAATATCAAATTGTGCCTTCTCCATTTATGGCAAGAGCCGCATGAAGATTTTCAGAGTAATTAGGGTTTGTCGAAACTCTAATATAAAAATACCTTATATTATAAAACCTGGGCGGTGGGATTTTTATGATAAGATTTAGGGTTTGGGAAGAAGATATTTTTGAAAAGATCAGGGTTTGTCCTGAGTCTATATATACTTCTTTTGGATGTAAACTCGAGAGGCGAAAACTTAGAATAAAAAGCTATTGGAGCAATTTCCTGCAAATCTTGTTGAATGCTTTGTTCTGGACTTGGAGTTGGTGTGATTTTCATTTTTACGTGATAGCGTGGCCAGGAGCCTAATCTCTTTCGGATTGCGATAAGTTCATCTTCTTTTGTTTTTCGTCTCGTTAAGGTTTATTTAATTTATGTTGTAGATCTGTGTTATCAAGATTGGATATGCTACTAGGCTTCATTCTTTTTATTGTATGCTAGGGAAAATTATAGATTTAAGGTTCAGGCCTGTTCTAATTGCTCTGTCCTCACTGTGCGAGCTAGGTCTGTTGGTGAGAGATACCAATTTCAATCGACTTCCCTTCTGTTTATGATTTTCTTTCAGATCTGTTTCATCTCTGTCTTATGCTCTTAGTAGAAGGTGATCTTAGAAAGCTGGACACTTTCCTCTTTGATTTGTTCTATTGTGAAGCTAAATAGTATAACTAAAATTGGTAGTTTTGGTTTTGCAGCTAAGTTAGATAAACTTCTCTTTCTGCCCTACCCTACTCTCTCTGTTCCACCGATTGAATGATCCATTTTTATCTTCTTTAAAATTTGTCTTTTATTTAAATCTGCTAAAGCATAAAGAGCTAGATCAAAGAACTGATTGTAAATCTGAGTGTCCACAAAGATAACCAACTCCAAAAACATTACTGAACTAAAGTCCCGAACCCGTTGTAAGGTAACAGACAGTCCGCTTGAAACTATTCCAGAAGCAGAAAAGAGTGAATAGACATTCGACCCAACTCTGTAACTCACACCTTGGATATCCAGAAAGATCCTAAAGTGAGTGGGATTTATCCCTTATAAGTGTTATCGGTATTTCATGCTCATTCTTCATAGGGTGTGTATAAAAGTCGAACCAACATTTAAAATTGGCGCTAGAAGGAGGGCCTGAACTTCGTTCAGTAGTTTGTTAAGGATTGTAAGGTTGTAAGTTGCTTGTGAAAAGCTGGATTCTACTTACAGAGTAACAAGGTCCCACTCCAGAGCTGGAGAGCTCCTTGTGCCTGAGTTAGAAACCCCAAGAAGAAGCAGCCTCAGAAGGGCCAAGTCCTTGTCTGAAATAGTTTTATCACCACTTGTAGTTACTCCAACTACAACTAAAAATATCATCGTCAATCAAGTAGTAATGGCAAACTGGTTGGGTTCCACTGCCTTAAATATCCCTGGTGCAGCCCATGATCTGCCCAAAAATCCTGAGAGGTATCTTCCTAGATACAAGCATGATGGAACTAGAACAACAGAAGAACACCTAGTAGCATTCAAGAATGCTCTAAAATTGTTAAATGTACAACATGAAGATGTGGCTTGCAGATTGTTCCCGTTCACTCTCCAGGAGGGAGCATACGACTGGTTTTTGAATCTCACTAACGATTCTATTACTAGTTGGAATGACTTGGAAAAGGTTTTTGTATCGCAATTTGGTGAAGTGATAGATCCCAGTGTATTATATCAGCAATTTTCTGGTATTAAAAGAGAAATAAATGAATATGTCAGATCTTACAATATCAGATTTCAAAAGGCTTATGGTAGACTGATGGGTTATTATGTGCCAAATGCAGATCTGGCATTAGAAATTTTTAGGAATTCTCTAGATCCAATGACTTCTATTTTCTTGAAAAGAGATGCCTCTATTACCAATCTAACAGAGGCTTATAAAGAAGCTTTGGTTCTGGAAAGACAATTGGGACCTCAACCTTTAAGTACTCATCAAATTCCTTTGGTCACACAAGGTACCCCTGTCTTCAATCCCATACCACATCAGATGATGTTGCCAACATATCAAACCCCACCGATAAGCAATCCATTGACTCTAACACTTGCTGAAAGTGTACAGAATCCAGATAAAGAAACGGATAACACAAGAGTCGAGGAAGTGTCAAAAATGGTCCAAAAGTTGGCAAATGACTTTTTAAGTTTTAAAAGGCAAGTTTCTACTGGGGAAAACTCAAACAGGTTTTCCTATCAGTAGAATAGATTCACTCGGCCCCCATACGAACCCAATAAGGATTATAAAGGTAAAGGGCATGATGTGAATATTTGTGACTTGGCTTTGCCTAACTGGTGCAGGATACATGCCACATCTCAGCACGGGGAATTGGATTGTTTGGAATTCTGTAACGCCTTTGAAGCTTTATCTGGTGAGTTGATTTCTCCTGAACATCAAAGAAATGCGGATGGCCCAAGTTCATCCAGCCATAGTGCAGCTATGGTCTTAGATTCTTTCACTTTTCCAGGTGAGTCTGAGAATGTAGTGGAGATGCCTATGGATGAGGTGCAGGCTTTTCAACAATATAGGAGGGACAACTACAACCTCAAAAATAGAAATCCGGAGCCCAACACTACATCTACCCCTCCGAACAACTCCCACAATGTTCCTCCAGATCCATCTTCAAGTAATAACCCATCTCCACCCAAGGGAGGAGATCCAAGAGTCCCATATGGATCTATCGCTCCACTCAATAAAGGGTACAATATAGTGGAGGACATGAAGAAGATCAAGGCTAACATCACTCTCCATGAGTTAGCTCAAATTTTGGAACAAAGGGATAACTTGATTAAAACATACTCTGGGCCTACTACCAAACCTTTGGAAAAGGGAAAGAAGATGGCAAATGCAAATGTGGCCATGTATAAAGAGAAGACTGAAGTTTCGCCTTTCCTACTGACTGTTCGTATATTTGGGAAAAACTTACACAACTGTCTGGTAGATTCGGGTGCTTCGGCTAATGTTATGCCTTTGGCCATTTGTCAACAGTTGGGTTTAACCCCAATGAAGTCTGAAAGAAGAGTTGTCCAATTGGATAAATCTGAGGTTAAAGTAGTAGGTGAACTTCAAAATATTCATATTTAGCTAGCATCTGAGCCAAGGGCACAACACAAAATTGAAATTCGGGTGGTAGATATTCCTGTGGGATACGGGATGCTTCTGAGCAGAGATTGGTCAAAATCTTTGAATGGATACTTGGCGACTGATTTTTCACATATGTGGTTGCCATGGAAAGGTGTTGCAAACCAATTAAGGATTGAAAGAGAACCTAGGTACAAACATATGATCACTGAATATAATGCAAAAAATGAGACTGTAAATATTGTTGATGTAGATATTGGGGTTTATAATTTAACAACGGGACAAAATGAGAAACTTAGTAAAGCTCATCTTGTTCATAATAATGAAGTTTGGACGCTTCATGTGGATGGGGCTAAATCTAAACAAGGTTACGGTATGGGGGCAGTTCTTAAAGGACCTAAGAGTCAGACATATTTTATGTCTTATCGCCTACAGTTCCCTTGCACAAATAATTTAGCAGAGTATGAAGCACTGGTGCTAGGATTGAAATTTGCTTTAGACAGAGGTGTAAGAAATATCCAAGTTTTTACAGACTCAGAGTTGGTGGCCAATCAAGTTAAAGGTAAATTTCTAGTGCAAAGCATCCTACTTAAAAGGATACAAATACCGAGCGTGGGATCTCGTGGAGGATTTTGATGCTTTTAATTTAACGCACATACCTAGAGAGCAGAATTCACTTGCAGATGTCTTAGCTTCATCAGCCGCAAGTCTGAAGCCACTGGAAGAGTTCAAATGGAACAAATTTTTGATCGAGTTAGTCCCTTGTCCTTCGGTCCCAAATAATGTAGATAATTTTTAGGTTTTCTCTGATGACCAGCAGATTATAAACTTTTTACAGAGTACCAATGCGTTTGAAAATGCTATAATCGATGATGGTCAAAGGGATACTCTGCTGGAACAGTTAGACGATGAAAGGGGAATAATAAGGTTGAAAGATAATAGAATTTCGAAAGGGATGGTGGAACTGGAGCGACTGTTTGATGTTGACCAAATTAAGCAAAAGGTGAGTTCTGGGGATTCTATTGGTGTAGCAAACAGTGAGACTGAGAACCTGAATGTCGGGACTGAAGAAGATCCCAGGCACCTTAAGTTGGCTAAAACTTGTGACCCTGAAATAAAAAGAAATATGATTGAATTTCTTCACAGGTCCAAGGATGTTATGGCCTGGTCTTACAAAGACTTAAAGGTTTTTGATCCAAAAGTTTACACCCATGTAATACCCTTAAAAGAGTTCTGCAAACCCTTTCGACAAAAATAGAGGCATGTCAACGCTTTGCTAGAGCCCCTCATCAAGAAGGAGGTGGAAAAATTATTGAGTGCCGCCATTATTTTTCCCATTAGGCATTCTACTTGGGTGGCCAATTTGGTGTCGGTCAGAAAGAAAAATGGAGAGATCCGCTTGTGCGTGGATTTTAGAAACTTGAACAAGGCATCTGAGAAAGATAATTATCCTCTGCCTTCCATGGATGAGGTGCTACAAATTGTGAATGGTTCGGAAATGATGTCTTTCTTAGACGGATTCTCAGGGTATAATCAGATACTAGTTGAAAAGGAAGACAGGATGAAAATTGCCTTCACAACCAAGTGGGGAACTTTCGCCTACAAAAGAATGCCATTTGGATTGACTAATGTCGGAGCTACCTTTCAGCGTGCAATGGATCATGCCTTCAAAGGTCTTATGGGTAAATGCATAGTTGTCTACATGGATGACTTGACAGTTTTTTCCAAATCCCGGTTTGACCACGTGAAGCACTTGGAATCTATTTTCGACAAATGCAGGGAGTTCGACATTTCTTTGAACCCGAAGAAGTGTGTTTTTGGTGTAACTGAAGGAAAACTCCTTGGACACTTGATCACCAAAGATGGCATTTCCATGGATCCTGACAGAGTTGAAGCCATATCAGGGATACCCTTTCCCAACTCTAAGAAAGAGTTAAGATCCTTTTTTGGGAAAATTAATTTTGTCAGAAAATTCATCTCCGGCTTCGTGGAAATAGTCAAGCCACTGAATGACATGCTGAAGGAAACTGCTAAGATCGCTTGGACAACAGAAGCCAAAACAACGTTCCAGGAGATCAAATCTGCCATCCAACAAGCTCCAGTGCTGGTGAGCCCAGACTTCAGTACAAATTTTTATTTGTACTCTTTTTCTTCTGAACACACACTTGCTGCGGTTTTGACCCAACGAAGAGAAACAGGGGAGCATCCGATTGCCTTCAAAAGTACCAACTTAAAGGGGGCTGAGCTAAAATACTCTCGCTTGGATAAGCAAGCCTATGCCTTAGTAAGAGCAGTTAAGCAATTCAGGCACTACATACTAAGAAGCAAAGTCCATGCTATAGTTCCTGATCCAGCTGTCAAATACTTATTAAGCCAGGATGAATTGGGTGAGCTAAGAGGTAATTGGGTTACGAGACTGCAGGAATACGACTTAGAAATTTGGCCTACAAAATTAATCAGAGGACTTGGTTTGTCTCGACATATTGCTGAAATACCTGTACAGGGAGAAATTAATCAGCTGGATTCTGGATTCGATGATTGGTATGGAGATATCATTCATCTGCTGTGATTTGGAATTTGTCCATCTCACCTGAATAGAACCCAAAGAAGAGCACTAAAGCTGAAATCTGCTCATTTTCTGCTCAAAGGAGGCAACTTGTATAGAGAAAACTATGCTGGCATATTCTTAAGATGCATTTCTCAGAATGAAGTCAATGAGGTGATGTCCAGTTTTCATGAGAAGTTAGGGGCAGGGCATTCCTCAGGTTTCGCTACTGCGCACAAGATATTGAGAGCAGGCTATTATTGGCCTACATTGTTTAAAGATGCACATCAACATGTGAGAACTTGCCATCAGTGTCAGACTTTTGCATCCAAAGAGGCTAATCGAGCTCTACCATTGCAACCTATTGTAATAAACAAACCTTTTATGCAATGGGGACTTGACTTTGTGGGTGTGATAAACCCAAATTCATCAGCAAGGCATAAGTATGTTCTAACAGCCATCGATTATTGCACAAGATGGGTTGAAGCAGCAACCACCATGAGGAGTACAACCCATGAGGTGATCGAATTTCTAGAGTCAAATGTCATAACCAGGTTTGGAGTTCCTTTGAATTTGGTGTGCGACAACGGGCCAACCTTTCAATCATTAGAGTTTGCAGAGTGGGCATACCAGATGGGGATAGTCATCAGATTTTCATCCAACTATTACCCCCAAGGTAATGGACTAGCTGAGTCCACAAATAAGAATTTGATGAATGCCATTAAGAAGTCTGCTGTAGACAAACCCAGGACAATGGCACACATTATTGAAATATGCACTTTGGGCTGACAGGATAAGACATAAAGTAGCTCTTAAGACTTCCCCATTTGCTTTGTTGTATGGTATTCAGCCCATCGTTCCTATCTCTTTGAAATTGCCCACTTATCAATTTGTTTTAGACTATTTTGAGGATCAAGCAGATACAGAGGCTCGTGTTTTGGATTTAACTAATTTGCAGGACGAACGACTTCAAGCCCTGGAACATTTCAGTCGGCACCAAGAAACAGTCAAGCGCTGGTTTGACAAAAGAGCCGAGTGAAGGCCTTCAGACTCGTAGACCTGGTGCTTCTATGGGACAAAGCCCATGAAAAGAAAGGTAAACACACAAAGTTGCAGCCGCTATGGATAGGGCCATACCAGATTGTCGAGATCCTAGGTAATAATGCATTTCATCTACAGGACCTCGAGGGTAATTTTTTGAACCTTCCTGTTAATGGTCAATACCTAAAGCATTATTTCTCAGTTGTTCCATCCAATACATCATTTGAATAAATCACAAAGACGTAAAATATGTATATGTTATAAATAAAGTTTGAAGTAGTGTGTTTTTATTTTTGTTTTATTTTAGGTTGAAGTTATGTGTTTTATCCTTTGGGGTCTGTACAAATTTCTCTTTAGCTTTTAAATTTTGTTTGTTTAAGTTTTTGCCTGGGCAGCAAAGAACGAATCAACGTTTAAAAATTGTTTTATTCTGAGTTCAAAATCCTGTTTTCATTTTGTTTTATTCTAATTAAGAGATAGTCTGCTTAAACTGAAAAGTGGAACTATTTGTTATTTAGAACAACAGTAGAAAGATAATTGGATTTTGTGTCTTGCTTGCCACAATTATTTTAATTATAAAGAAACTACTATACTGTTTGGCTGAAGAACTCCCAAGGAATCCAAGAAAAGTTGGTCGTAAGAGGGGACTCTGATTCATGAAATTATTTAAGTGTCCAAAGAGGCTATTGGTACCCAGGCTGAAGCGGTTAGTAGATCGATGAAATATAAAAAAAATTTTAGCAAGGCTTTCCAGATTTTGGTATATTTCAAAAGAGAGAGAGAGAAGGTGAAAGTTGAGCAAGGCAACATAAAACTGGCACTCTTTTCTACACAAAAAAAAAAAAAGAAGAAGTTATGTGATGAAAGAGATAGCCAAGGCTCCAGAAGATGTTTTCTTTTACCAAGCTATAGATACCACCTCATAGTTGTGAATCAGGGTCGTGAAAATCTAAAGAGTAACTCTGTCAGGGTTGTAAAAGGCTAAACTAGTAAACAGAGCCCTACTCGGTTTCCCCTTCACAATCTAAAAAGCTGATCAATCCAAAGTAAACATTCGAAGGCCCGGTCATCCTTGAAGAAAGTTTTATACGCTTATAATTGCACATCGAAATCTTCCTTAAGTGGTTCAACCTAGTATGTCCTTGGGAAACTTTAACAACTATCAGATAGTAGTTAAATTATTTTGAAGAATATTTGTGGCAAAGCATGGTACATAGTCTAAATTGTTTTGAAACTAGAGTTCTGGATTCTAAAATAGTGCTACTATTTTCCCCACAGATATCGCCATTTGTTGAGAAGCAACACACCCCCACTAAAAAAAATGAAATTCCATCCTTTGAAAATATTTAGTTTTCATTTTGTCGTGGGGACCCTCTTGATGTTTTTCAGGTTTTAATTCCAAATTTTGCTTGCCTCCTTCTTCAAGTTTTGCATATATCAAAGTATCCAAGTAGGCTTGCATATGGCTTTGATTTCAATTTAGAAT
Source organism: Wollemia nobilis (assembly GCA_028583015.1). Taxonomy (NCBI): domain Eukaryota; kingdom Viridiplantae; phylum Streptophyta; class Pinopsida; order Araucariales; family Araucariaceae; genus Wollemia; species Wollemia nobilis. The sequence goes on from JAQPPZ010016994.1 coordinate 3,824,048, forward strand.
TCATTTTTTAAATGTTAGAATCATTTTGAGTAAAGAAGATCTTTCACTAATATGTAAAAATGCAGAATACAGATGAATAAATTCATTGGAGTCAACCTACAATTTCTGGAAAATTTGCAAAGTGGAAGTAACTTGAGAAAACGTCGCGATTTCGTGACATATTCCATTTTTGGAAACGTCACGATTTCATGACATATTCCATTTTTAGAAACATCGCGATATCACGACATATTTGGTAGAAAGAGCCAAGTGATGAAAACGTCACGATTTCGCGACATGTTTTGGTAGAAAGAGCCAAGTGATGAAAACGTCGCGATATCATGACAGATTTTAGAAGAAGTAAGAAACGTCACGATATCGCGACATTTTTGGAAGAAAGTGAGAAAACGTCATGATTTCACTACGTGTTTTGGTAGAAAGAGCCAAGTGATGAAAACGTCACGATTTCACGACGTGTTTTGGTAGAAAGAACCAAGTGATGAAAACGTCACGATATCATGACATATTTGGACTAGAAGAGCCAAGTGAAGAAAACGTCATGATATCATGACAGGTTTTTATTGGAAGCATAGCTTAAGGAAAACGTCGTGATTTTGTGACGTGTTTTAGTAGAAAGAGCCAAGTGATAAAAACGTCGCGATTTCATGATGCATTTGGATTGAAAGAAAGCTTGAAGAAAAACGTCACGATTTCACGACATGTTTCATTTTCATGATGGCATAAACTCGAAAAGAGTCAAGTAAGAAAAACGTCGCGATATCGCGACAGGTTTTACTTGGAAACAAAACTTGATGAAAACGTCGCGATGTCATGACAAGTCTTAATCGGAAGAGAAACTTGATGAAAACGTCGCGATTTCACGATATATTTGGATTGAAAGAGCCAAGTGATGAAAACGTCACGATATCGCGACATATTTGGTAGAAAGCAAGTGGAGAAAACGTCACGATATCGCGACAAGTTTTAGCTGAAAGTAGGTCTTATGGAAAACGTCGCGATATCGCGACACATTTTGGTTGGAGGCAAACCTCAAGGAAAACGTCACGATTTCACGACATTTTAAGAGGAAGCAAAGTTTAAGGAAAACGTCACGATTTCGTGACATGTTCCATTTTCACGATGACGTAAGCTTAAGAAAGATGAAGTGAAGAAAACGTCACGATATCGCGACACATTTTAATTTCATGGGAATAAGAAGGAAAACGTCACGATATCATGACATGTCCCATTTTTGGACTTGTCTCATTTCACGAGGGCAAAAAAAAAAAAAAATATGACTGGGAAGAAAGAAACCAAGCCGACAAGGTAATAAACATTAGGGTTAATTTAATAATATTAAAATGCTAATCCTTGTTTTTCTTTTGCAGAAAGCGATCTGGCAGTTGCATACTAGCAGAAGTAATGGCGAAAAAGACAAAAATAAGCGCAGATCAGGCGAAGGCCGTCGGATGGAAATGGGAGATGCCGAGAATTTTTGGTCCATCCAAAATTTACAGATCCGGCCGCGAAGAAGACTTTACGGTGTGACTAAGCAGCTGCCTCATTTAATGAAATATGTCGGCGATTGGCCGAAAAGTGAAAATATCTACACGTAGTTACCAGAATTTGCCGATGGATGCATTTAACGGGAGAATTTATGGTGAAAGTAATGGCGTGCAGAGAATTTCAACTCAGAGGCGGCTCTGCGAAGATGAAATGCCAGAGAAGTCAGTGACTCATCCAAATTTCCTAGAGGAATTAATGAGATGTTCCGGCAGACGCACCAGAACAATGAAGACATCTACACACAGTTACAGGTGGATGCAAGTAATATCAAATTGTGCCTTCTCCATTTATGGCAAGAACCGCACGAAGATTTTCAGAGTGATTAGGGTTTATCGAAACTCTATATAAAAATGCCTTATATTGTAAAACCTAGGCGGTGGGATTTTAGGATAAGATTTAGGGTTTTGGGAAGAAGATATTTTTGAAAAGATCAGGGTTTGTCCTGAGTCTATATATACTTCCTTTGGATGTAAAATCGAGAGGCGAAAACTTAGAATAAAAAGCTATTGGAGCAATTTCCTGCAAATCTTGTTGAATGCTTTGTTCTGGACTTGGAGTTGGTGTGATTTTCATTTTTTGTGATAGCGTGGCCAGGAGCCTAATCTCTTTCGGATTGCGATAAGTTCATCTTCTTTTGTTTTTCGTCTCGTTAAGGTTTATTTAATTTATGTTGTAGATCTGTGTTATCAAGATTGGATATGCTACTAGGCTTCATTCTTTTTATTGTATGCTAGGGAAAATTATAGATTTAAGGTTCAGGCCTGTTCTAATTGCTCTGTCCTCACTGTGCGAGCTAGGCTGCTGGTGAGAGATACCAATTTCAACCGACTTCCCTTCTGTTTATGATTTTCTTTCAGATCTGTTTCATCTCTGTCTTATGCTCTTAGTAGAAGGTGATCTTAGAAAAGCTGGACACTTTCCTCTTTGATTTGTTCTATTGTGAAGCTAAATAGTATAACTAAAATTGGTAGTTTTGGTTTTGCAACTAAGTTAGATAAACTTCTCTTTCTGCCCTACCCTACTCTCTCTGTTCCACCGATTGAATGATCCATTTTTATCTTCTTTAAAATTTGTCTTTTATTTAAATCTGCTAAAGCATAAAGAGCTAGATCAAAGAACTGATTGTAAATCTGAGTGTCCACAAAGATAACCAACTCCAAAAACATTACTGAACTAAAGTCCCGAACCCGTTGTAAGGTAACAGACAGTCCGCTTGAAACTATTCCAGAAGCGAAAAAGAGTGAATAGACATTCGACCCAACTCTGTAACTCACACCTTGGATATCCAGCAAGATCCTAAAGTGAGTGGGATTTATCCCTTATAAGTGTTATCGGTATTTCATGCTCATTCTTCACAGGGTGTGTATAAAAGTCGAACCAACATATATATTAATTTATGGCTAAAAATAATACAACTAGAATACCTCAAATTCTAATGAAGCCTTTAATGAACATGGGTACCTATCTTAGTAGTTAGAATGATCCTTCCATTTTTAGGAACTCAATACAAGTAGATGAGACAATTAATCTTGGAAACCCATCCTTTAAGGTCATTACACTCAAAGGTTAGGATATCAATTCTAGGAATTGGAACACCATAAAACCAATCAAGTAGAAATACAACACCACCTATAGTGTAATTTAAATCAATAAAAAACTTTAAATCAAGATCACCTATACCTATAGGAGCTCCCTTGGAGGGTTTGGTATATATTTTCATAATACAAGAGCAATAAATATAGATCCCAAAAGGTAGTTTCTATGAGTTTCCTAGATCCCACCCAAATGTTATTTGTTGGTAGTACCTTGTATATTGATACTAGAAGTGCCTTAGTATTTTCTATAAACTAGCATTTTCAAGTGCTCTATATCTTGATATTTAAAATTCTCAATAAGTGGAGGATGATCCATAGTATTTTTAGACCCCTTATATTATTCTTTGTTAGTCCTTGGGTGGGATGACAACGAGCCATGTTTGCCGATGATTTTGGTTCCCTTTTATTCAGTTAATTATTGCTTTTCTACCATATTTCTTTATAATTTTACCTCTTTTTTCCTAAAATTCCAAAACAAGGATAAAGTCATGATTGAAGAACATTTTGACATACCTCCCAAAGCACGTGTCCTAAAAATTGACAATGTTAAAATCACTGATTTAAGTGGTGATCATAGTTTTCTAATTAATTTTAGGGTTTTTAATGCATGATCATAATTCTAATGTGTCTTTACACCTAGGGTTTGAACAACACATCATTTGAGCTTTTAATTATGATTTTATGACCCCAAAAAGGGAGAAAATTAGTTGTTGGATCCAAAGTGATAGTTATTTCATTCCATATGCTATAAATACCCACTTTACATGCTCATACTCTCAATAAATTATTACAAAATATCTATAAATTATTTTTATGCTCTTGCTAATAATACTATCAGTTCTCTAACTTTGTTGCTACTACAACACAATATTTTAACTCTCTCTTATCCTCATAAGTATAAAAAAATCCATTGACTATTGGTTCATTTATTTTCATGAGGGAGGATGGGATGCTATACTAGGATTTGTAGCCAAATGTTACTAATTTTTACTCAATGACTTATTTCCAAGGTAGCTCAAACCCTCTACAAACATCCTAGGTGTGATCTCTCCTTATTTACTATGATGATATTACAAACAAGTTAGAATAGGAGTGAGATTTTTAATATGCTTATTATGGGATGATACGGTCCTTGATGCCCTAGGTGTCAAATAATCTATTTTACTATATTAGTATTAGCCCTAGCTTTGCATTTTATGAATAATATTTGTGTAGTTTATTGTTGATTGCTCTACTTTATTTATGCTTGGATTAAGACAATTTTTAAATTTGACTATGAATTTAGTATTATACCATCTTAGTCTAATCATATTTAGTTTATCTTATATTAATTTTAGTAATTGTATAAGAAATCCCATTTTCCCATAAATATTTTGGTGAACCCAATGTGAACCTATCTTCTAAGGTTTTTCTTTCCATTTATTAGCCCCTAGGGTTTAGTAGGTTTATTGCCATAGGTTTAGTTTTAGATGTCTCTCATTTCTATGAGCTGAATAATTCTTTCATAGTTTTTCTCTTTCTCTTAGAGATGCCTTAAAAATCTAATTTTATTAAATGTGATGGGCATTTATAGTTTATTTGTTGAAAGAGATAATTTTTGTAGAACCCTAGTTGCTCTTGAGTAGGTTTTATACTTAACCTTATGGATCCTCTTGCTTCTTCTAAGGGCATTGGAGTGACTACTAGGTCTAAGAAGAAGCATGTTCTAGAATATATAGAAATAGAAGAGGATTTTACCCCTTTTTTCACCCATAAAAACTACATAGTTCATCCTTTTGTGTTGAATCATGATAATGAACTTCAAAGTAATGATTAGACATATATATTCTAATTCTAAAGATAAAATACCTTACAATTGATTTTTATGAACCTTATAAGTCTATAATATGGTATTAAAAAACATTTTGAGATTTTTTATTAGGTAGAAATGATGAATGTCACACTAAACTAGGATCACCTCTTAATGAGATAATCACAAAAAGACCAAGATCATCGCTAAATGTAGAAATCATGAAAAAAAAAATGTGTATACAAATGATGCATGTAGAGTTCCCTTTGTTGAAATCTAGTAATTCTAAGCCTTATGACAAAAATTAGTTGCATACATGATGACCCTTAGGGAATATTTGGATTACTATCTAGATAGTCATAGGTATGATACTCAAAAGCAAATGGAGGCTTTTAGGAGAGAAATTGAGACTTTTAGGAGAGAAATAGCCAGAAAAATATAGGATGTGATAACCAATATTACTCAATTTTGAGTTATAATAGACAATATAAGTACAATATGTTATCCCTCCAATATTAAACCCCAAAATTCCTCCTCATCTACCTCCCCTAGCCAATCTTGGGGAGGATTTACCTACATCAACTGATTCAACTATGAGAAATTATAAAAGTCAATCTCTAGGCCTATATGTTGAAGCTATAAAATAATTTTGGCATGTTACTAATTTTTTTAATTATGTGATAAATAAAGCCCAAACATTTATTAAGAATTTTATATCATATTATAGGGATTCACAACATAATAAAAAAACTTTACTAAAATGGATGACTAGGGCTTTAGTAGAAAATGCTCTTGATTGGTTTGCATCCTTACCTAAGAATTTCATTGACTTAGATACTTTTTTTTAGGAAGTTAAGACACGAATTTTGATGATGAAATTACTATAATGAAATCAGTATATATTTTTGTAAACACAAAATATAAGAAATGAATATATTTATAAACACAAAACAAAGCCCTAATGAACCTATCACTAAATTCCAAAAAATGTGGGAAATATTTAAATGTCATGCTCATACATATTTAACTGAATAGGCTACTATAGTAATGTTTGTAAATAATATTAGAGCCTCTTTTTAGGATATGATCCAAGAACATAATCCTTTTGGTTTTCCTTCCCTTAACAAAGTGAGGTAGTAGTGGAGAGAATCATCCTAACTAAATCCATCTTGGATACTTATGAAAATGTTTTAGAACAGTCCACTCCATCCTATTGAGATAATATGTTAGCAAAAAGGTATACCTTATGCTTCTTTGCCTAACCATTTAAAGTGTATTTGGTCTTGTAGACTTATTTTTAGCCAAAAATATTCTTCCCTTCTAGAAGAGGAACTAGTTTCCATGTTCCATTATTTATTAGGGCCTCATATTTTTTCAACCTAGCATCTTCCCATTATGGATGATGAGAATATGTGAGAGGACCCTAAAAATTAGCTACATGCAAAATTAGTGCTTGAGGAGGATATTTTTGATGTCTCTTAAGAGACAACATATTGAGCATCCTTTAGAAGCATCTTAACCCACTTGGATGTTGGATGAACTGATGAAGAATCATGTGTATTATGTGGAAATTCAACATCATAAGATTAAATAAAATAATACAACTCAAAGTAGTCACTCACATCATCACTCAAGGTTGAAACATTTTAAATTGATGTGTCTTTCTCATCATACTCTGAATCTTGAGAAACAAGTGCTACTTGTAGTGCTACTCATGAAGGGGTCAAATCATTAGGAAATGGACCTCCACTCAATATGAATATGAATAAGGGTAATATGAAGATGTTCTAATGTGAATATATCCAACCAAAAACTTAGAATAAATAATTGAATCTAATATGGTCAAAGGATCATAAGGGTTATTTACCAAAAACTTAAGCAATGGGGTGGAAGGAGTACCTAGAAGAACTCATCAAAAATGACATCTCTACAAATAAAAACCTCACACATTTGAGGATCTTAAAGAAAATATTCCTTTGAGGTATCTAAATACCCCATAAATATACACTTATGACTCTTTGGTACCTCCTTTTGAAGATCCTTTGATGTGTGAGCCCTTGTTGAAGATCCAAATATATAGAATTGGGACACATCAAGCTTATTCCCTGTTAATATCTTAAGAGGTATCATGCCATAAAATATTTTGGTAGGGACTCTATTGATGTATGCTACACAATTCATAGGCTCACCCTAAAATTTATGGTCCATACCCTTGCATGAATAATGCATCATGCTATCTCCATGATCATCCTAATTTTATTTTAGCCACATAATTCTATTTAGGAGTATAGTGAATAGTCCTATGATGTGCAATCCCATGAGAAGCTATAAAATCATGAGAAATGTAGCTAACATATTAACTTCTACCACTTATCCTTAGACATTTTATTCTCCTACCTCTCAAGAACCTTGAAGGTTTTGAACCTCGCAAGGACCTCATCCTTAGTATTAATAATGTAAAACCATATACACCTTAAAAAATAATCAATGAAAATAAGGAAGTGCCTATTTTTTTAAAAATATGATACACTCATAGGTCCACAAATATCACTATATATGATATCTAAGGGATGAGAGGCTTACCTTACAATCCCTTTTGGAAATATCTCCCTATGATGCTTTCCGAGAATACACCCCTCACATGCACCACTTGGAGGGAATATGTGTGGAAGCCCAATAGCCATCTGATGCTAACTCATGTATCTCAAAGATCCTTAGTTGAGATGCCCAAGCCTATGATACAAATTTTCGCTTTAATTATTTGTATGATCAACCATAACAACAAATATTTTCTTCCTAGAGGAGGAGATAGAAAATGCTATTCTTCCAAATTATACACATTGGTAGTCTCAACATATTATCTAGAAGTAATAAATTTGAACCCATTGTCTATATCCTTAATTACCCATCTATCAGGCCAAAATTCTACCTTCTTATTTGTATGAGTAATATGATAAATAAATAAAATATTAGGATCAACATTAGGAACATGAAGTACCCTATCAAAAGATGAAGATCCAATGTTGATATCTCTATACCTTGCAACTTGTAATGAAGAATTATCTTCAATCACAATGCAATCCCCTCCATGTACTTATTGTAGACTTGTATGAGATGTTTATGCTTCATCATGTACCTAGTTACCCATAAATATGCAATTGAATCATCTAAGAAAGTACATCTCCAATGTGCAAAATCAACATCTACATGCACTTATGAGGTTCCTCCATCAAATTGTCGTCACCTTGTACATAGAATAAAGAAACATTAACATTCCCCTTCTTACTACTTCTTCAAGTTCCTTGATCTAAATCCTAAAAAACTCTACCTTGTGACCTTGATCAAAATGTCACAAAAAAAAACAAAAATGAATTTGTAAATATGAGGTTAAAAATAGAATTTATCAAACCTTGAAAGGTGGAAGGTGCATTGGTCAAACCAAAAGATATAACCAAAAAATCATAATGCCCTTCACGAGTTCAAAATATTTTTTGGGAATATCTTCATTCCTAATGCAAATTTGGTGATAGCTCGATTGCAAATCCAATTTGGAAAAATACTGAACCCCATGCAACTCATCAAGTAGTTCATCAATGACAAAAATAGGAAACTTATCCTTAATAGTGATTTTGTTAAGATCCTGGTATTCCATAAAAAAACACTAAGTTCCATACTTCTTTCATACTAGCAACATTGGTGAAGAATAGGGACTAACACTAGAATGGATAATTCTAGAAGCTTGAAGTTCCTACATAATTTTCTCAATTTTTGTTCTCTAAGCATAATCATACCAATATGGACAAACATTAGGAGGTAGAATTCTAGTAAAAAGTCGTATTGCATGATCATATGAGCATTGAGGAGGAATTACCTTGGGTTCCTCAAATACATTCACATACATGTTTAATATACCTTGTAATTATTGTGGGTGTTTAGACTCCCCTTGTTCAGGGATGATGATAGCAAAAAGCTAAGCTACCATGCCATGGAAATATTTCTTTAACAATTTCTTCATTTTATGAGAAGAAATAAACTAAATTGCTCTCACATTTGTGCCACAAAAAGTATATTCCTACCCATACTAACTAAATTTCCTCCATAATTTTGCAAAATCCCATAAGACTAGTCCTAACATTTTCAACCATCATGCTCCCAAAATTATATCACACCCTCATAAGGGTAAGGCAAACATGTCATACTTGATATCGTAGTCCTCAATTTTTAATTTAACATTACAATATTTTACTTTTCATGGTAGGGTGCCACCATTAGCAATCATGACTTCAAAGGAATTGCATATGGTAATGTAACAGTTTCCATGTTTAGATACATGTGGAACAACAAAATTATGTGTACTATCAGAGTTGATCAAAATGATGATCCTTTATCCCTTGAAATGACCAATAAAATTCATTATTTGGGGAGTGGATACTTTCCCTAGCACATGTACAAAACAATATGGGTGAATTTCCTCTTGATTGGTCATATGGTCTGTGGGTTCTGTTTCTTGAGGATCCTCCTCATCATCAAAAGATTTTGTAGTGGGAAATTTTTCCATATCGAGCAAGTATAATTCTTGTTTCACACACCTATGCCCTTTGGAGTATTTTTCATCACAATTGTAACATAACCATTGTGCCTTTCTATTCTCCATATCCTTATGAATCAATATTTTTATAGGTGGATATTTAGTAGTAGGATTTGGCATTGGCCTAGCTAAAAAATATGGCTTAGATGGAGGAAATATAGAAGTTAAACTAAGAGCCTTGAATTTATCTTCTACTAATTTGGACAACTATATGGCCTATGGTAGGGATATAGGTCACAACAACTTAACCCCAGCCCTGATACCATCCTTCATTCCACTCACAAAATAACTTTGGAAAGAATCGGCACTTAGACTCATGGTTCAATTGGCAAGTTTTTCAAATTGAGCTTGGTATTATCGAATGGTTGATGTTTTTCTAAGTTTTAAAAGGGCTCTAATAAATATTCAAAATCACAAGGACCAAATTTAGTTTGTTTGCCCAAATTTGGACAAGGAAAGTTCAAGTTCAACCTTTCTAAGCCATAGAAACCAATGGAGTGCATATGATTTAAAATTAAAAGAAGCAATGGTCAACCATAGGAAACGATAAATATTATGAAGAGTGAAATATTGTTCTACCTTACAAATCCACCCCTCAAGATCTTTTCCAGAAAACTTGGAAAATTCTAATTTGGGTGGTCTCATTTTGTTGTGAGTTGGTATAATTTATTGGTGGTTGCTTGTACCAATTTCTTCTTTGATATGTTGATCTATGAAATCAGCAACGACTCGACTCCAATTCAAACTTCATTTTATTTTTTGTAAGGAAGATGCCAGTCATAGTTTCCTAGAAATATTTGAGTTGTGACTGTATCACCTGTAGGATTTTTGTTAAGGGAATCCTATAGTTTAATGTCAATAGCATCTAGTTTGGATTGAATATCCCTACATAATTCTTGTTGTCGAGTATCCCCAACCATAATTGAAGGTTTGTATCTTTTTTTTGGAACTTACTAAAAATAAAAAGGTGGTTTTAGGAGTTACTATTTTTAGCAAGGGTCCAAAATTGGTTTGGGTGTTGTATTCAAAATAATTAGCTCAAAAAACAATCACAATGACCTATTTACCACAACACTAATTATAGGCACCCTTGACTTTTTTTATATTGTTGTTTTGATCAGTCTACTAGTGTGGTCGATTTTTATCTAGAGGTTTGGTTCAAAAATTGAGTTCTATTTCAAACACTCTTTTCTAATGAATCTAACTTTTGATTTATTCTTGAAACAATTCTATCCTCTGTTTGATTCTAACTCTGTTACAAATATTCCCTATCTATTTTTGTTTTGACTATCACAGGTAACTGTTGTGACTGTCCAGGTAATTATTATGACTATCATAGGTAATTGTTATGACATTGATATTCTGACAACCTTGTAATGACTATTATTGATAGAATTTCCTAACTATACCGATTTTGATCCCCTTGTTGCCCCTATTTTAGACTCTAAAGTGTTTTGTATGTCTGTTATACTCTTCTATGATTTTGTACTATCTATTTTACATGTAAAAAATTTGGAACAGGGATGTCTTCTTTGTATGCTCAACTTCTATGAAGGATATGGTAATATGTTCAATTTTTTTGTTGTAGGTTAAGCAAAATATAAATACTTGTATGAAAAAACTTGTTAGCAGGTTTAAAAAAAACTAGGGTACGCTAGGTAAAGGTGTATATAATACCCATAGGCCCTCTATTATATCTCAGTGACAAACAATAGTGCTCAAATAAATATATTATGCCACTATCCAAGGAGAATTGCATGCATAACATTGAGCACACTATTTGCCTCTCTAATAGTATGAGAGGGTAATCTTCCCGAATGCTATATCCGGTGGACTATGGATAATGGCCAAAAATATTCCTAGGAATAATTTTTTTTAATCCTCGATGGTTTCCTAATATACCCAAAGATATTTGGGAGCTCAATTTCATGCACGAGTGTTGTCTAATACCTGGGTATTGGATCCTTATTGCCCCTCACTTCACTAGATGCTTTATGGGCTATCTAGCTTAGCCAATAACGATAGCTCCTCTGTGATATTTTAAAATCTCCAGCACAGGTTTTATAACCTACCCAACTCCTATGGATAAAAAGACTATATTTTTGCTGGTTTTCTATTTGTCTAAATAATATAAGAAAAAACTCGTGAAAAAATAAAACATGGAAATCTTATACCTAACAAGCAAAATGGTAGAAATTTTTACAGTTGTAGCAAAACACAACCCTATAAAGCTCTTTGATACCACTTGTTAGGAACCTACTATTAAAAATAAACACACTCACACAAATACGAAAAATAAACATATATTCTCACAACAAATTATGGAAAAAAAATGCACACTATGGAAATAAATTGTAGAAAAGGAACAATCTCACAATAGCACTGAATTGCAAGCCTCTTTGAGGGGGCAACCTTCTTTAGTACTTCATTCAATTATGCAAAAAGATACATACAATATTTTTTTTTTGAATTTACATGGTGGAATCTGTAGCCGCCACGAATCCGGGCAGACTGTCCAGCTTTTTATGGTTGCCACAGTATTCTATGTTGTTCACCCCAAAATCTGCCACATAGATCTTCATGCAGTACGCCCCTATAACCACCATGCCACAATCATTTTAAACCTTTTACACTGCTGAAAGCACCAAGAAAGGGACAAGAATTCAGTTCGATGAGGCCCGAGATTTAAACCTTGGACCTCCGTCCCACTTATGGGGTTTGGATGAACCAATTGGTCTACACCTCAAACCTAAGATACATACAATATTGCCCTCATAGTTTTAATGAATTATTCTACCATATAACTCCTAAGGTTGGATTACATGCAAAATATCACCTAGGCTAGAATATCCTACCTACAATCAGCTACATTATGAAAAATGGTTACATAGAAGGACACCATTTGACCAGACATTTCTTACTCCAAAACTATAACAAAATATTATAAAATATTAGCATGGGTGTTATGCACATTCCACAAGGACTATTACATCAATGTGTTAGGATGGGATCCTAACAAAAAATCATAAGTATACTTCTTGAAAGAATTCTTGGAATTCTTCTCACTCTAGATTTCTTTCTTGTCATTCTAGAGTTTGGAAACAACTTCCTTTCTATGAGCCTGATTGAAAATACAATTTCTATTATGCCTATTTATTCTCACCTAATGGTACAAAAATTAATTAAATACCTTATCAATTTGTGGTGTAGGATAGTTTGGAAAATAATTATAGTGACTTCACACTACTAACTTACACTTAAGGTAAAGTCCTGACCACATACAATTGAGACTTTATAAAACTATCAGCCAAGGAGATAGTATTTTTCTTGAGATGTGCCAAGATGAGTTTTGATAGTTAGAAGTTATATGAAACTCATTAGGTGAAGGAAACAAAAGTCTTGAAAGATATGAAAATCAAATGGAAAATTTTGAAAATTATTTCCTATTAAGGCAACCTCAATATCAAAGATTTTGTGATTCTTGATCAAGTGCCAATAGTAAAAGTCTCAACCATCCTATGGATAGACTTTGGGTTTTGAAAGGACCAAGAAGCAAACCAGAAATTTAAGTTACCACTAATATATTAGTCAATTCAAAGCACATGGAACTATGGTAGAAGTATGTATGATGAGTTAATGTATTCCTGAATGGAAGGATGAAGACCACCTACCAAATGACGTTTGAACTAAATAGCTTAAACATTAATTTTGAGAAGCATGGTGTTGACTATCCCAGGAACCTCATTTAATATCCAAGATCTCTAGAAGAGGTAGATGGAATTTTCAAGTCCACCTATAAGAAATTTTGGAGGTAAATATTCCCTATTGTAATCTATAAATAATAGTAGCATAGACTGTAAAAAGGATTGAAAAATTTGTGATTGTATTTTTTGTATGATTTTCCTTCAATTTCTTTTGTATAGTAGTTGAATCCTAAGAGGCTTGTGGGAAAATTAAAACCCTTCTCCTAAAACCATCTCTATAATTGTACTATTTACACACACACACACACACACACACACACACACACACACACACACACACATATATTAAGAGATCTACATTAAATTTTGGATTAGTCATTTGTGGCCTCATGTAGACCTGTTCTATATGTGTGTGTGTGCTTTTAGTATTTACCTAATTTTTATTTTGTTGATGTATGTATGTGTTATGGAATTGCATCAATTTTTGGATCAACCATCTATGGCTTCCTACAGATTCATGTTTTTATGCATGGTTATGTTGATGAATCTTATCTATGTTGTGCAAAGGGATATTAGAAATTTTTTTGGCACATCACCACCTTTTTTTCTTTTTTGAGTTTTTTACTTTTTATCACTCACATAACTTTTCCCCTTTGATTCCAAGTGTACCATAAAGGTCACATCTTAAAAAGGATTCGACCTTGTAAAAAACTCCCAAAAGCTCCAACTGAGCCAAACCCTACATTCTCGACTACAATCCTATTGTGTTGCTCCTCGTGAGGCATGATTATTCTGATTGAGACAATTTGAGATAAAAACAATACACATAAAGTATCTCAAAAACAACAACAACAACTAGATCATATATATTTGACATATTGTTGAAGATGATATTGAGCATTTTTGTGTTATTTTCCTTCTTCAATGATTGGTGTCCTCTTCTCTTCTAAGGAAGTTCTCTTGTAATTTGGATGTCTTCTGGTATTTTCTTAAATTGGCTGATATACTCATCAACAATATCAAATGACTCCATGGACAAGGTTACAATTTTAGCCTCCAATCTACTATTTTTTATGGAATTAATTTGATCACACAACCCTTGAAATCTCTCAAGCAACACTTTAGGATCCATGGTGCTACTAACATGGGTATCATATACATTGTCAACATGAAGAGCAATGGCACCATGAGCCTCATCCTTTTTATTACTTTACAACTACACTTATTTAGAATTAGTATCATGAGGTTGTGATCATTGGAACAGATTCTCATTCATATGACCAAATATAAATAATACATTCGGAGCCAATGATAGTTCGAATGTTACGGAACCACCCAAGACAAAAATAGGCATTGTTATAACAAATAAAAATGAGCCTAAAATATTTCCAACAATATAATATTGTTAGGATCATAATAAATCAAATATAATATTGAAATATGCTAACATCCCCCCTTATAACAATATTTGAGTAAACATATAACTACTAGCTATACTAGCATCCCCCCTGCTTACATCATTTTGCAATATATAGAGAGCTGCAAAACAATTCAAATTTGATACGTGCAAGTTCCTTAGTGAAAATATCTACAACTTGAGCATCGATGGGAATGTACTGAAGCTAAATTTTGTGTCTTGGAACTTTGTCTCGAATGAAGTGACATTGTGTATCAATGTGCTTGGTTTTCTCATGATGCACTGGATTCTTAACAAGGTTCAAAACACCCTAGTTGTCGCAGAACAAGTGTATTGGAGATTTTGAAGGAAGACCCATACTTGTAAAAATGTGATGCAACCATATCACTTCACACACAACTTCACATGCGACACGATACTTTGTCTCTGCAGATGAGATATCAACTACCTGTTGCTTCTTACTGCAAGATACAGGACCAGATCCAAGATGAAATATATGTCCTGAAGTTGACTTACAATCATCATATGACCTGACATAGTCAGAGTCCATGTATCCTTGCAAGAAGAATTTGTTATTCCTCTTGTATTCTAGGCCATATTCCATTGTGCCATAGACATAGTGAAGAACACATTTTGTTGCTTTCCAATGAGTAGCCTTAGGTTCCTGCATGAACCTCGAAAGATAGTTGACAACAAATACGATATTTGGCCTAGTGTTTGTCAAATATATGAGACTCCCAATTAGATATCGATATATAGTACCATCTATCTGAGGTGAATCATCATATAGCGATAAATGAAGCCCGAATTCCATCGGTGTTGCCATTGGCTTGCAATCAGTCATGCGATATGTTTCTAACAATGTCTTGGCATATTTTTTTGAGACACTTTGATGTAGTGCTCCTTATGGTTCACTTCCAGACCAAGATAGTAATGGAGAAGTCCAAGATCTGTCATCTCAAAATATTTACACAAGTCTCTTTTTATAGTAGATATCATAGTTTTTGAACTCCCTGTAATGAGCAGATCATCAACATAGAGTACAAGCAACACTATCTCAAAACCTTATTTCTTGAAATAGAGGTTTGCATCTGATGAACATCTCTTAAATCCATGTTGTAGGAGGTGATTATCCATTTTTATATACCAAACTCGAGGAGTTTGTTTTAAACCATATAAGTATTTGACCAACTTGCACACTTTTTGCTCTTGGCCTTCCACTTCAAATCCTTTAGGTTGAGTCATGTAGACTTCCTCTTGGATATCACCATTTAGAAAAGCACTCTTGACATCCATTTGGTGAAATTTCCACCCATATTATGCTGCCATAGCACAAAGAACTCGAATAGTGGTCATCCGAGTAGTAGGTGCAAAAGTTTCCTCATAGTCAATGCCTTCCTTTTAAGCATAGCCTTTTGCAACAAGACGAGCCTTATTATTATCAATTGTCCCATATGCATTGTACTTGACTTTGTACACCCATTTGCAGCCTATGGGCTTCTTTCCGTGTGGCAGATCGACAAGCTTCCAAGTTTTGTTTTTCATCAAATACTTATACTCAGCATCCATAGCAGCCTTCCATTTTGGCTCACTAAGGGCATCTTGTACAGAAGTAGGTTCATGTTCATTCACTGAAGACATAAACACCCTGTTATCATCTATATCCATATTCTCTGTTTGTTTCTCTTGATCAACAGAAAGTTCCTAAAAATATTGACAAAGACCATCAACCCCAGTAATCTCTTTTGTTGCTCTTTGCTATCGAGCCATTCTACGAGTACGAGGTTTATCCAAAGTCAAATCTGGTGGAGTGGATAGTTTGGAGTCTTTTATTGTATTTGTATGCCATTTTGGATTCTTCTTTCATGGTGATGAAGAAGATGAAGAAGTAGAAGGACCTCCAGTATTTGGTGATGAAGGGGACTTCTCAAC
Source organism: Wollemia nobilis (assembly GCA_028583015.1). Classification (NCBI taxonomy): domain Eukaryota; kingdom Viridiplantae; phylum Streptophyta; class Pinopsida; order Araucariales; family Araucariaceae; genus Wollemia; species Wollemia nobilis. The sequence goes on from JAQPPZ010016994.1 coordinate 3,840,618, forward strand.
TTTAGTTTCCATAAGATCTAGGTATACATATGATGTGCTTTGTGATGTGAAAGCCTCATCAAAAACATATCTATTGACATGAATATTATTGGTCAAGGGATATATCAAATGATAACCCTTAGAGTCCTCATCATAGCCAAGAAGAATACACTTCAATGTCTTCTAATCTAGCTTCTTCCTTTTCTCTTTTGATATGTGTATGAAAGCATTACACCCAAAAATACGTATATGAGATATGGAGGGTTTTTGACCACTCCAGCATTCCTTTGGAGTCATTCCTTGTAGGGCCTTTGTGGGTGCCTTATTCAATAGGTATACTGCTATGGTGACAACTTCTACCCAATATTGTTTCTCAAGACTAGCTCCTATGAGCATGCAATGAACCATTTCCATGATGGAACGGCTCCTTTCAACAACACCATTTTGCTAAGGAGTATAAGAAGTATTTAATTGTCTCTTGATCCCATGTGCAGTCAAGAATGCTGAAAATTATTTAGAGGTAAACTCCCCCTCGATTTGAGTGGAGGGTCTTGATAGAAGTTCCTAACTCCTTCTCAACAGATTTCTTGAATTGCTGGAAGAAACCAAATGCTTTAGATTTCATACGAAGAAATAACACCCACATTTTACATGAGTATTCATCCAAAAACAACTAAATACATCTTCCCCCAACTACTAATGGGTGTGAAATGACCACATAGATTAGTGTGAATCAACTCCAGAGGTTTCTTTGCTCTTGTAGAGCTTTTATCAAAAGGTACTCTATGTTGTTTTCCTGCCAAGCAGTCAGAGCACACTGTCAAGATGGAAGAAAGGGAAGGAAGACCCTTTACCATATCATACTTACTTAGCTCAAGTAAGTAGCCAAAACTAAGATGCCCATATATCTTGTGCCATAGGGATGTTGCCTCCTTTGTAGAGACTGTCATGACAACATGTGGAGTAGAGATAGCATCTAAGGCAAATAATCCATGCTTATATGAAGTGGTTGCAATGTTCTTACCCCTCCTTGTAATAGAACAACACTTCTTGCCTCCCTCAACACTAAATTTGACAACCATATCCTTGTCCAGAATTTGTATGACTGACAACAAATTATTCGCCAATCCTGGAACATAGAGAACTTTGTCAATCTGACACTTGCCATCAGGAATAGTGACTAAAATTATACCTTCTCCCTGAACCTTATAGGTTTTATCATCGATAATAGTTACAGGTTTTCCCTCTTTGGACTTAAAGGACTCAAGCCATGATTTATCTCTAGTCATGTGCTTACTAGCACCAGAATCGACATACCATATAGGATTTATATGCTTGGAGGTTGTGGTAGTTATGATAACCTTGTGTGCCCACTCAGAATCTGAGTTAGATTCCTCAACAACAACATTCACCCTGGGTTGCTTGTTCTTATTTTGTGGTTTATTTTGGCATTTCTGTTTTGGTTGCTTATTATTGTGCCAACATCTATTTGTATCATGACCCTCTTTGTCACAAATTTTGTAATACCTCTTAGTTTTTTTAGGTTGTTTCCCTTTTGAATATTTTTGAGAGTTCCATCCTTTCTAAAAATTACCTTTCTTCTTTGAACCCTTCTTGTTGGAATAAAGGGTTGTGTTAGAAGAATCATCTCTCTAAAGGTGTGCCTCCTCCTCTTGAAGCATATTGACAAACTCAACAAAGGTAACTTTTCATTATGACACCCGGAGAGAAGTGATAAACACCCTATAATAATTAGGTAAAGCTCTCAATACAATGGAGGTAAGGAGCTTGTCATCAACTGGTTCTCCCAAAGAATTCAACTTTACTTTCAATTCAGACACTACAAAGAAAAAGTTCAACTGTCTCTCCATGTTTCATGCTTAGACTGTGTAATTGAGATTGAAGAAATAGAATGGTGGAATTATTATTTCCCTCTTATATAGTTTTGAAGTCATCCCATGCCTCTTTACTATCTTTACAGTCAACAATGTGGGGTTGAACTCCATCAGACACAGCAAGCAAGATGAGCACTTTTGCCTTGCTTTCTATCTTGTTAAAGTATTTTTGATCAAAAAATGGAGTTTTAGCTCCTAAAGTAGATGAAGGTCTTGTTTTTTTACTAGATACAACATCCCATAAGCCATCCATTTCAAGGATTTCCTTCATCTTATTTTTCCATGGTGTATAGTCAGGACCTTTCAACAACTGATGAGCATCAATCATTAATTTTGCAGACATTGTGAAGGTTCCTTATATCACCAAATGGTCCCCCTTTCGATATACCTTAATTCCATGTAATTATACCATACAAAATACCCATTATTACGTGAGGGAGACTATAAGTATTTTGAAAAATCAAAGAAATTACCTGCCCTTACATGAGGGAGACTATAAGTAATTTCAATGATTATACGATATGTGGTACTTAGGTGGTATTGAAAGGGAATTATCTTGTTGATGACACCTACCATAGAAAGTCATCAATCCTCATGCGTGGGGTGTAACTTACCCTGAACACTTCATAAATCATAACATTCATCAGGTTTTACATCTAAACACAAGAATGATTGGGGTAGTGGATGGAGTAAAAAAATAGCAAAATGGCAAACTTATTATCTCCTCGATGATTAATAGAGAACAAGCTCAGATGTCATTGTGGAAGCTATATTAGGTGATGGATACAGTAGTGCAATCATGACAACATTACCTGTAAGTGTTGGCCAGAGGTATCACAAATACCAAACGCTGTAGTGCAATAAATTGCACAGATGGGTTTTATTTATTTCGAGGACTTCGGGAGTGAATTTATTTTTAAATTTTAATGAAGTAGTGCAAAAAAATGGAAAATGCAACATACAACATAAAAGTGCCCACAAAAATAAACCTCTAGGTTTCGGGCATTGTCGAAAATGCACCTTTACAATAATGCCAATTTTGCATTTTCAACTGCTGAAAAAATTACTCATTTTCCCCCCTTGATTTTTGAAAAAATGGTTTCCCCTCAAAAAAAAAAATTCACTAAAGCATATTTAAAAAAAATTAATTTCTTATCTAAGGTTAATAAAAATAAATAAATTACTTATCATAGTAAAATAATTTTTAAAAAATAACTTTAAACTATGATTAAAAAGTAATTTAAAAAATAAATAATTAACCTTAGTAGAAAAAAATAAAAGAAACTTAAATTTTTTTTTACCTTGCTTGGGGGGGTCGACAGGCTTTGACACTATGACCTCAGGGATCCCAGATCCCTTACCACTTGGCTCATAACCAAATGAGCCAGTGGTTTTATCTGATAGAGGATTGGGTGTCCACCCTCTTATCAACCAGCCACGAGCCAAAAAAACATGCAGCAGCACTCCCACCTCGGCCATGACTTGGGCGAAACTCGGGTGGTGGCTCTTGGGCTGCGTCTGGGTGACACTCAGGAGGTGCTCGAGTGGCGGTGAGGTGGCAAACAAAAAAATTGATATTTTGCAATCAAAAACTCTTGAAACTGCTCGCTTCAGGTGTGTAAGGCTATCTGCTATTGATTGCAATCAATTCGCCAACCAAAAACCTTAGCTATGTATCAAAAAACACTGCAACCCATTGTGCATTTGACACCCTCCAGTAGAAGAATTTGTTTACTAGATGAGGACAAAATCAAAATTTTAATCCAGCAAATATTCTCGGATTTGTCTCCTTTATCCAAGAAAAATCTCAGAATCAAAATTTGTTGATGCCACAGATAATGAAAAATAGGAAGTCCTTCTCAGGTTTGATGCCGTTAGAAACTAGTGATGGGTTCTACGTAGGTGACAATTCATTTAAATGTTTCAAATAAAAAACATTTATCCCAAATGTGTGGAATGGAGAGGGAGTAAGGTGTATAAAACACCTTATACTCTGATAAGGAGTATCTCCTCTCGGGGAGATGCTCCCCTGAGAGGGTGCAGGATCTTCTCCCACGTTGAGTTGGCTGTCACTCATGCCTTTGCACTTTTTATTGGATGGTCGATCCACCCTTCACCTTTCGATATTTGACTCTTGTTCGATCCACCCTTTACCTTGGTCGATTTCGACCTTCGACCTTTCGTTCGATTCGAACAGTTGAACTTCGATTTCGACCCTTTGTCATTCTCAAATTTTTTTAAGATTCCTCAGGCACATATCCCAATGATTGAATAATAAAAAATTCTCCAAAAAAGACTTCGATAGATATAATGAAGAATTTAAAAAAAATTCTCCAAAACCAAAGAAATATTAAAAAAAATCTCCTCATCCAAAGCTTCGCTACCAAATCCAAGAGCTCCGCTACTATAAGATCATTTAAAAAAATGAGAGTGGCAAAACCTTGGTCTGATACCATGTGATCATTGGAATATATTCTCATTCATATGACCAAATATAAATAATACATTCAGAGCCAATAATAGTTCGGAGGTTACGAAACCACCCAGGACCAATTTAGTCGTTGTTATAACAAATAACAACGAGCCTAAAATATGTCTGAAAGCATGAGATTCCGAAAATAAAAGAAACACTAATATGCAATAAAAACATAACTAGTTTAATGCATGTAATAACACGGATATGATCAAATTAAAAGTAGGAGCACAACCCTTTTTATTAATGTGATTCTGCTCGGTTACAATACGTCTCTTCAGTTACATGTTTCCATTACAACAAATGAATATTGATCTTCTTCCGCATGCCCACATTAGAAACGGGTGGGCCAGAATGTTGTCGCCGCTGGTTGCTGATGAATCTTTGCTCTTGCTGTTCTTCCTGCATTCAAAGAAACGATAAACTGTTTAGTAGCACTTGTGACTAAAATATAAAGCGTTTAAAAGAAGTACGTGTAAAGATTGATTAAATACGCGGATAAAATAACTCAGGCTGTCCAAGTAAACATTAGAGGACGTAATGCAGAAAAACATTCGAAATACATGATTAAATACGAATAGAGGTCTAAAACGACGATAGCATGGTAATATATTCGATCAACTATAACGTATAACAGAATAGATTAAAACAAACAACATGAACTGTAACGTATGGTAAAAACGTGATGACAGAGTAAATCAAAATAAAACGGAGAACATGCAGGGTGCCCAAGCGGGCCGCCCTGTTAGAGTTTGATCTCGACACCAATCCACTAGGGAAGGGCCCAAAATATTTCGGGTTGAATTATTGTAGAATTGGTGTATTACGATGGTCGAATGTCGGGTTTGCAGTTTGGCAGCACTTTGTTGCGTTTCGAAAATGCTTCGTCCGTCCTTTTTACATTGCATTGAACTAGTTTTTATAGAGGATTTCGCCTCTGAAATATTAATGTCAAAACCCTAAGTCTGCAGGGGCCGCTGAGATTTGACCTTTGTCAGATGATTATGAGACATGGCTCACATAGATATTATCGCTAGGAAATCACATCAGTAGTTATGAGGCATGGCCTCGGACTGGATTTGTTGTTGAAACTGCTCGTCTCATTAATGCAGTTGGTGAAGTCCGCCGTTCTTACAGACACACGGGGTCTTTTTAAAAAAAAAAAGTGGCACGTAGTGATGCCACGTGGCAGCCATACCTTATTGCTTTGAAGTATGCTATGACGCCATGTGTCTGCTTTTAATTGGTCGAATTCACCTTGACTAGTCGCAAGTCTGTTAAGGCGCAAAATGCCGAAGTGTCGTGATATCGCGACATCGCGAGGGAGCTTCGGGGCCTTAGGTGTTGCGATATCACGACGTCGTGATATCGCGACACCCTCGGCCGAATCTCCCTTCGGGGCCTTAGGTGTTGCAATTTTGCGACGTCGCAAAATCGCGACACCCTCGACCGAAGCTCCCTTCGGGCCTTAGGTGTCGCGATATCACGACGTCGCGATATCGCGACGCCCTCGGTCGAAGCTCCCTTTGGGCCTTAGGTGTCACGATTTTGTGACATCACGAAATCACGACACCCTCGGCCAAAGCTGCCCCTCGGGCCTTAGGTGTCGCGATTTCGTGACGTCGTGAAATCGTGACACCCTCGGCCGAAGCTGCCCTTCGGGCCTTAGGTGTCGCGATTTCGTGACGTCGCGAAATCGCGACACCCTCGACCGAAGCTGCCCTTCGGGCCTTAGGTGTCGTGATTTCGCGACACCTAAGGCCAAATTTCCTTTGCTTTTAAAGTTTGCTTAAGATTTGAAGTTTGAAGTTTTGCTTTTGATTAAAGGCTTGCTTTTGACTTTGTTTTAATGAAGGCTTGTTAAAGCGACCAACTTTGCTCTACTCATTTTTTGACCTTCTAAACTGCTGTGTGAGTGGCTAGGACCACTTTTTGACCTCTGAGGGCTGCCCTAAAAGCTGTGTATGTCAATGCGATCAGTGTTTGTAGTCACTTAATCGGATTGGTGCTATTTTGGTGTCTATAGATGCCCCTTTTTGGGAAGCACTGCGGGTGACACAGTGCTGAGAAAAAAATAGACAACCAAAGCACTAATGATTAGGGTTTCTTGGTAACCTAACCAACTTTTGATGCCCCAAGTATGGAAAGGGCATGCATTCTTGAATCCTTGCTTCTGACGAGCTAAGGAATTTGATTTCAAGCGTTAACCTGTTTTGGTGAGGTGTGACTTGATCTTGGACATTGATCAGTTATGATTAGGCAAAGGGCATAACCTTTTGTCCACAGGGGAAACCTTATGTTCATGCTTCGAGAATGCCAAGTGTTTGATCAATTTAATGATTGCTTTTTTACTGCCCCAAGCAGGAGCGTGATTGTCTTTGTCAATGATTCTTTGAATGCATGTCATTGCCTTGATTGGGTGTGTGCTTGTTGATTGGTGACTAAGTGTGACTACCCCCTCAAGTGACGAATCGATGAGGGAATGACCTTCGTGAGAAAAGTGACGAGTCGCTTGACCCAAGATGACTTAGGTTAGGGTGCCTTTAGATGTTTTACCGTTTAAGCACGTGTAGTTTCCCGACATTTGGACCTATTTTTGGGGGGTGTTAACCCTTTTGGTGATGCCATAATGGGGTGAAATTATCAAAAACCCGTCTTCCCGTGGAGCGGTCCGGCTATGGTAGCCTTCTTGGGGAAGTAGGAGAGTGACAATTTGAGCCCCGACATCGATTTTTTTATGCCAAGAGGTTAAGTGCAAGAGCACTTGTGTCTGGCAATGCTTATTGCAATGTTTTTGTGTTGCATGTTTGTGATGTTTTGGCTGTTTTGATTTTCTTTCTTTGTGTATATGTCATGATATTATGGTATGCATAATGATTGATGTTGATGAATGCATGCTACTTTATGTGGATGCATATGGTATGATGATTACGAATGTTGTATGTTGATTTATTTTGATGGATGCATGATGAATGCAAATGTTTTTGATTGATATGTGATATGCAGGAATGGAATGGATGATGGACTTTGTGGTGTTTGGCTATGGCACCATAGATTGTTTTAGAACTCCATTATTTTGTGTTTTAGGCGATTGCTGTGGTGCATGATTTTGTATGTATACATGTGGTTTTTCTTTTCTTTTGTATTTTTTGATGGTATTGTAAGGATGAAAATAGCGCAGTTAATTTAGAAATGTAGCCAAGGTTTTCTGAGACTCAGACGGTTTTAACTTACTAGCCATGACTGTACTTTATCTTACAAGACTTTTGAACAAGGTATGAATCGTACTTGTTTTTGATCAAGTTATTTCACATCCCTGTGTGTGTAATTGAGTTCATTATATGTGGTATTTGTTAGGATACCACCAGTGCCAGATGGGCTTTCAACCGAACTTGTACTGAGGATCACCTAATTAGCTCCACAAACTCCTTTGTTGTATTTAGTTATATTAATCTGTGGTGTTATCCAGGATACCATAAGCTAGCTCATCCTTATGCAAACATTGGTCTGCACACATGCAAAGTGAATGTGACAGACATATCATCATGCGGGTAGGATACCACCATTGCCAGATAGGCTATCAACCAAACTCGTAATGAGGATCACCTAGATGGTTTTTCAAATGCTGAGAATTCCAGGGATTCAAGTTCAGGATGTTTGTTGGCTGAATGATTTAGAGGGTTGCTCGTCTATATAGTGATGAAAATCACTGTTTATTTTCTATTAATTCTTTTTGAGCAAGGATTTTGAATAGTGGCGATGACCACTGTTATTTGATTTTGTGTTTTGAGTATTGTGAATGGTTTTGATCCTTGTGGCCTTGGGGATGACTACCCATCCTGGTTAGGGGCGAATAGTATGAATCCTTACAACTTGGAGACCAAAGGTGAATGGAAAGTGTTAGGATGATGATTTGTTGGAATTTTGTTTGTGAATGGTGTTGATCCCTTTAGGTTTTGGGGATGACTACCCATCCTTGGCAGGGACGTGTAGTACAAATCCTTACAACTTTGGGAACCAAGCTGTTGAGAAGCAACACACCCCCACTGAAAAATGAGATTCCATCCTTAGAAAGCCCTGAACTTCCATTTTTGCAGCAGGGACCCTCTTGATAATTTTCAGGTTTAAATCCAAATTTGCTTGCCTCCTTTTTAAAGTTGTGCTTTTTCTTGCATTCTAGCTGTGTTATCCAAGAATTCACTTTTTTCATGCTAGAAATCATTCATGCTTAAACAAAATATTGCACCGATACCAAGAAAATCCAGAAAACAGTCAGATAAATACATGAAAAATCAAAACTTTCCTTTTTTGGTAATGTCGCGAAATCGCGACACTTCCATTTATGGAAATGTCGCGAAATCGCGACAGAAAATAGAAAATCGGCTAAGTCACAAATGTGTAGCGATATCGCGACATTTCCATTTTTGGAAGTGTCACGATATCGCGACATTTCCATTTTTGGAAGTGTCGCGATATCACGACATTTCCATTTTTGGAAGTGTCGCGATATCGCGACATTTCCATTTTTGGAAAGTGTCACAAAATCGCTGTCGACCGGAGGAGAGAGAAAGAAAGCGTACAAAACAGCGCGATTTCGCGACATGTCGTGAAATCGCGACATGTCGCATTTTCACGGCTGAGGAGAGAAAAGTGGTGAAGGAAGCAGAACGTCGCGATATCGCGACAAGTTTCGGAAGAAAGAAGCAAATAAGGAACATGTCACGAAATCGCGACACGAATCGCAAGATTGTACGGAGGCAAGAAAATGTCGCGAAATCGCGACATGTCACGAAATCGCGACGAAGGAAGAAGAAAATCATCTAAGTGTGAAAGATGTCACGATTTCGCGATGTCGCGAAATCGCGACGTTTTTGCAAAGGGGAGTCCAGAGCGTACGGACTGTCGTGATTTCGCGACATGTCGCGAAATCGCGACAGTCCGGATGGAGGCATAAGGGAGAAGAGAGAAATCATGTTGCAAATTGACTAAGGCATGGAAAAGGTCACGAAATCGTGACAGCCAAAGAGATCCCAATGAAACAAAAATTTCAGCCGAAGACTTAAGTCTAAAAAGGGTGCAGCGATGCGCTGCGTGCTTCAAAATCGTGGGCTGGAGCTTGCAGCGATGCGCTGCAGGTTTGCCTCAACGGGGAGTCTAAGCTCGATGTTGCAGCGACGCGCTGCAAGTTTTAGAAGTCGCAAATGCGCAAGGCATTGATTAAAAAGAACGAAAAGTCTCTAAGTGTTTAAAGTGGCAGCGATGCGCTACCATGTTACAAGGTCCATGGACGAGGTTGCAGCGATGCGCTGCAAGTTGACCAAAAGGAAAGTCTGGACTCAAAAAGTGCAGCGACGCGCTGCACGTTTCGAAGGCGAAGGGTGAAAATGGTAGCGATGCGCTGCACCTTTTGAGGAAGTCTTACAAGACAAGCATGTCGCGAAATCGCGACATGCTGGAGCAAATTGTACGGAGGCCAGGGAAGGTCATGATTTCGTGACATCTCGCAAAGTCGCGATAGGTCACATTTTCGCGGTCGACAGGGAAAGAAGCAGCGCAGCGCTGGGGACGTCGTGATTTCGCGACATGTCACAAAATCGTGACATGTCGCAGAATCACGACAAAAGAGAGAAAGTCCTCAAAGGACCTGAAAGTGCATTCCAGTTGTAACGGAAGGCATCCTGGAGTAGCGACACGTGTAAAGATGCGTGTGTGATGTTCAGGGCCGACATGCAGGCTTGTTTTGCAGTTTTTAGTCTGATTTTAATGTTTTAAGCTTGGATTTAATGTTTATTAAAGTGCTAATTAATCTTTTGTCTTTCATACAGGATTCCACCTGTCACACGAAAAGGGCAATAAAGACAAATTTAAAGTGCATATTTCATCAAGGACCGCCATGCTAGAGGAGAAGATGCCAGTAAATGCATTCAATGGCAAATTTATGGCAGAATTAATAGCATGAAGAAAATTTCAACTTAGGGATGGCCTTACGGGGATGAATTGATGGAGAAGTGGTGACTCACCCTGCTCACCAACAGAATTAATGAAGGCATTTACTTTCAGATGCGAATGAATACAAGTTGCATTTGATTCTGTCTTCTCCATTTATAACAGTGGACTGCACTAATTTGTAGAAGGGTTAAGTTCTATCCAGAACTTGATTTTAAAGGACTTTATATTGTAAAACCCGGGTCCTAGGGTTTAGAAAGATAAGATTTGCAGTTAAGGAAGAAGATATTTCTAAAAATATCAGGGCCTGTCCTGAGTCTATAAATACTTCTTCTCAATGTAATCGCAGAAGGCGGAGACTTAGAAATAAAAGGCTTATAAGCAATTTCTTGCAAATCTTGTGAAATCCTTTGTTTCTGGACTTGGAGTTGATGTGCTTTAGCTTTTCTATGATAGCATGGCCAGGAGCCTAATATTTTGTAGAGTGTGATAAGTGTATCTTCTTTTGTTATCCGTTCCATTAAAGTTTGTTAGATATATGCTGTGAATCTGTATTGTCAAGATTAAATATGCTGTTAGGCTTCAGTTGTTCTATCTTGTGTTAGGGAAAATTACAGATTTCAGGTGTAAGTTTGTTCTAATTGCCCTGTCTTCACTGTGTGAGCTAGGCTGTCGGTGAAAGATACCAATTTTTACTGACTTCCCTTCAGTTTATAATTTTTTGCTAGATCTCTTCTACTCTGCCTTGTGCTCTTAGTTGAAAGTGATCTTAGACTGACTGGACACTTTCTTCTTTGATTTGTTCTATTGTGAAGCTGATAGCATAGATAAGATTGATAGTTTAGGGTTTTACAGTTGATGTTGGGATAAAATTCTCTTTCTGCCTTACCCTACCCTCTCTTTGTTTTCGGTGAAATGATCCATTTTTATTTTCTTTGTTTGTCTTTTATTTAAATCTGCTGACCCATGAGAGCTAGATCAAGAATTCAAGTTAAATCTGATAAACAAGTGACAACTACTGAACGAGTTTAATGAGCCCCTTGTAAGGTAACAGAACAGTCCATATTGAAATCTATTCCAGAAGCAGAAAAGAGTGAATAGCCATTCGAACCAACTCTGTAACTCACACCTTGGATAACCAGCTAGATCCTAAAGTGAGTGGGATTCGTCCCGTGGGTGTCTCCGGAGCTTCCTGCCCATCCTTCGCGGGGTGCGTATGAAAGTCAAACCAACATCTAATTGGCGCTAGAAGGAGGGCCTGTTGAACTCAGTTCAAGTATTGTAAGTTTGTGAGTGTTGATTTAAAATTCTGTGGTTAGAGTTTTTGCCTGAACAGCGGGACTTAACACCAACATTTTAAAACTGGCCCAGTGAAATCCGGGCAGTATTGTAAGTTGTCAGTACAGTTTTTAAAATTGCCAGGGAAGACCTCAAGTTAAGAGCAGTTTTATCACCACTGGCAGTTATCCAATCACAACTCAGAACATCACTGTCAGCCAAGTAATAATGGCAAATTGGTTGGGCCCCACTGCTTTGAATATCCCGGGTATAGCCCATGACCTTCCCAGAAGCCCGAAAAGTTATCTCCCCAGATATAAACATGATGGGACAAGAACTGCAGAAGAACATCTGCTAGCTTTTAAAAATGCTTTAAAATTGTTAAATATACAGCATGAAGATGTTGCCTACAGATTGTTCCCGTTCACTCTCCAGGAGGGAGCTTATGACTGGTTTTTAAACCTCACCAGCAATTCCATTACTAGCTGGGATGATCTAGAGAAAGCTTTTATATCACAATTTGGGGAAGTGATAGACCCCAGTGTGTTATACCAACAATTTTCCAGCATCAAGAGAGAGTCGGGAGAAACTGTCAGGTCTTTCAATATGAGGTTCCAAAGAGCTTACGTTAGAATGACTGGCCATTACATCCCAAATGCAAATCTGGCCTTAGAAATCTACAAGAATGCGTTGTATTCGATGACCTCTATTTTCCTCATGAGAGACATTAATATCACAACCCTGGCAGGGGATTATAAAGAAGCCTTAATTCTTGAGAGACAGTTAGGGCCTCAAATTATGAGTAGTCCTTTGATATCATATGTTACACAGAACATGCCTATTTTGAATCCCATTCCACATCATGAGTTAGTGCCAACATGTCATGCTCTACCCAAGGAAGCTCCGTTAACTGTGACATCCACTCAGCATGTGCAAAATACAGAGAAAGGTTTTGACAAGTTCAAAGTGCAGGTGCTTGAAGTGAACAGTTGTGATCTGGCACCACCCAAATCTGAAGTTTTTCCTGGTGAGTTAAATTTTCCTAGAGATCAAAGAAATATTGATATTTCTAGTTCACCCAAAAACAGTACAACCAGGGTTTCAGATTCTTTCACTTTTCCTGAAGAGACATAAAGTCTTGTACAGACTCCTATGGATGAAATACGAGATATTCAACAGTTCAAAATGGGCAGTTATAATTTGAGATGTGAGAGTCTAGAACTTAATAATGATCCTTCCTCATTAGAGGATGATGAAAGTGAGATTCAATATCACTATGCAGAAGTAACTGAAGAGGATAATATCATTGAAGATATGAGGGAACTTAAAGCTGACATCACCCCCTATGAACTGCCCCAGATTGTTGAACAAAAGGTTAACTTGATTGAGGCTTACTCTGGACCACCTATTGGATTTCAAGAAAAGGAGAAAAAGATAGTAAATATGAATGTGGTCAGCCAACTTGGAATTGATGAACTGTCTCAACATAAGCCTGCAACTTCTGAACATAATATCAAAGAAAAGGTTGTAAATCATGTTGATGTAAATATTGGAGTTTATAAGTTGGCAACTGAAAAGGTGGGAACGGTTACAGCTCTAATCCATCACAACAGTGACAGTTGGATATTACACATTGATGAGGTTAAATCTAAGCAAGGCTCAGGTGAAAAGGAAAATTGTAAACATTCTTCTAGAGGGATAAAAATTGAAGTCCTGGATATTGAAGTAGTACAGCAACCACAAAATGTTCAAGTTGTTAAGAACCAGGGCATACAGATAAAACATGCTTTCTTTCAATTGTCCAATAATTTTGAAGATGTGGTGGTCTGGGTCTGTCAATATTTTAAGGTATTTGATCCTGGGGGTTTTTTGCATTCAGTCCTTTTGAAAGAACTCTGCAAACCCTTCAATTAGAAGCATAAACATGTTATCATATGATTTGTTATTATATGATTTGTTTAATTTGAAGGAGTTGCAGATTTGTTTTTCAAATGGGACAGGGAAGACAGTAAACACAAGTCTTTCCCAGATAGCAAATTTTTGAAGCATAGTCTAGAGTGCATTTCGTCAACAGGACCTGAAAGGTAATTTTTCTAAATTACTTGCACATGGTCAAAAAAAATTTAAGGCACCATTTCTCTGCTCTTCCATCTGCTACATATTTTGAATGATCAAAGAAGTTGTAACATATGTATACATTGTAAGTAAGCTTTGAAGTTTTTCAGTTTTATTTCTTTGTCAGCTTGCTGTTAATGTCTGTACAGTATTTTGTTTTAGTTTTATTTTATTGCCTGTACAGTTTTTATTTTCTTCCCTGCAATTCTTTTTCTTTCTGTCTGTACAGTATTTTGTTTTAGTTTTATTTTGTTGCCTGTACAGCTGTGCTTTGCATCCTTTGTAAATAGCCTTGCAGTTTGTTTTTTCCTTTGTCTGTACAGCTATGCAGTTTTCAGTGTTTAGTTTAGTTTATTTCAAGTCTGTGCAGTTTTATTTTTGTTTTGCTTTAAGGCCTGTGTCTGTCTTTGGAAGTCTGTGCAAAGTCCTTTGGCTTCTGAAATATTATGTTCTTTGGCTTTGCCTGAGGTCAATGAATAGTCAGCATTCAAAATTGTTTTATTCTGAGCTGATCAATCCACAATCCAATGCCCATGTTGTTCACCATTCTAATAGAGATAGTCTGCTTGCATTGAACAGTAGAACTATTTTGTTATTCAGGACAAAGGTAGAGAGATGATGGGATCTTGTGTCTTACTTGCCACAGTTGTTTTAATAATAGAAAAATTGCTATGCTGTTTTGTTGGAGGAACTCCCAGGGAATCCAAGAAAAGCTGGTTATGAGAGCTGACTATGTCATGTAATTATTTGGGTATATCTAGGGGCTATCAGTGCCTAGAATGAAACAGTTCCGGATTGATCAAAGTTCTAGATTGATCAATTGTTAAAAGAAAATTGTGATTTCCCTAAAAGCATTTCAGATATTGATATATTTCAGAGGGAGAGATATAAAAAAAAAGAGAAAAGGAAAAAGAAAAGAGTTGAACAATTAAAAGAGGCAGCCAATACTTCCAAAAATATTTTCTTCTAAGTTATAGATTCTGCCCTACAGTTGTAAATTTGGGTCGTGTAAATCTAAAGGGTAACTTTGTCTAGGCTGTAAAAGGCTAAACTAGTAAACAGAGCTCTACTCGGTTTCCCCTTTTACAATCTAGAAAAGTTAATCAATCCAGAGTTCATCAGTCAATCCAGTCATCCTTGAAGAAAGTTCTATACCCTTGTAATTGCACATCAGAAATCTTCCTTGAAGTAATTCAGCCTAGTATGTCCTTGGAAAATTTTAACAGCTAGCAGTTAGTGGTCAATTTATTGTGAAGAATGTCTGTGGCAAGGCATGATGCATGGTCTTTTTGTTTTGAAAACAGAGTCCTGGGTTCTAAAATAATGCTATTATTTTACCCGCAGATATCGCCATTTGTTGAGAAGCAACACACCCCCATTGAAAAATGAGATTCCATCCTTAGAAAGCCCTGAACTTCCATTTTTGCAGCAGGGACCCTCTTGATAATTTTCAGGTTTAAATCCAAATTTGCTTGCCTCATTTTTAAAGTTGTGCTTTTTCTTGCATTCTAGTTGTGTTATCCAAGAATTCACTTTTTTCATGCTAGAAATCATTCATGCTTAAACAAAATCTTGCACCGATACCAAGAAAATCCAGAAAACAGTCAGATAAATACATGAAAAATCAAAACTTTCCTTTTTTGGTAATGTTGCGAAATCGTGACACTTCCATTTATGGAAATGTCGCGAAATCGTGACAGAAAATAAAAAATCGGCTAAGTCAAAAATGTGTAGCGAAATTGCGACACTTTCCATTTTTGGAAGTGTCGCGATATCGCGACATTTCCATTTTTGGAAGTGTCGCGATATCGCGGCATTTCCATTTTTGGAAAGTGTCACAAAATCACTGCCGACCGGAGGAGAGAGAAAGAAAGCGTACAGAACAGCGCGATTTCGCGACATGTCGCATTTTCGCGGCTGAGGAGAGAAAAGTGGTGAAGGAAGCAGAACGTCGCGATATCGTGATAAGTTTTGGAAGAAAGAAGCAAATAAGGAACACCAACTATGATTGGGATTTGGTAGTGGTGAAAACCATTGTATATGGAGGTGAGTGGATAGGAAAGAGCTTGTCCTTTTGTCAATTCTCAGCATTCTAGAACCACTCGCACGGGGGGATGAGCAAGATAACCGTTTCACTTATGGTGACCTGGATTACTGTGCATGTTTCATCTTTCGTTCACACAACTTGGGAATTTTTATGTGTTTTAATTTGTGTTGGGATGTTACGTAACAAGGTGTATTTCAAGTATGACTCTACCTTCGTAAAATCTGTCTGACTTGATACATTACATGGCTAAAGAGCAAAATGATGACTGAATCGTGAAAAACCCTTGATACATTAAAAGACCACTGACTCTAGTATGGTAAAAGCAATGCATGGTGTTTTTGTTGTTTTTGTAAAATGGAACAGTGTGGAACAAGATGGACTAGCGGATTTATTACAGCCTATGGTGCCCTTGACCTGTACGACCACAAATATGCAATGTATGGATGCAATGCTTTAATGCAGCTATGTATTTTTGTATTTTTGATGGATTGATTTTTGTGAATATGAAGATGAAGTGTGAGAAGAACTATCTTATTGATGAATTTGAGTATGCCTAGAAATGAGATGCAAATTTTTGTTGTTTTTGATGATTTTTGTTGTTTTTGAATTTTCTTGATTTTTGACCAAGCGATTGTGGAAATACTTGGAGCATTTTGGGATTGACCAAGCGATTGCAGGAATCCTTGGAGCCTTTTGGGATTGACCAAGCGATTGCAAGAATCCTTGGAGCATTTTTGGGTTTTGACCAAGCGATTGCAAGAATCCTTGGAGCATTTTGGGATTGACCAAGCGATTGCAAGAATCCTTGGAGCATTTTGGGATTGACCAAGCGATTGCAAGAATCCTTGGAGACTTTTGGGATTGACCAAGCGATTGCAAGAATCCTTGGAGCCTTTTTGGGATTTGGCTCTCTTAGATATGAAATGGTCGCAAATGACTGATATTCAAGGGTTCTGTTTCCTTGATACCATCAAGAGAAGCTAGCCGGTACGTCCCGGGTCCTATTTTGCTATCAATGATATATGGACCTAACCAATTTGCCACAAACTTGTCCCTTAGGTGGGACGGCAAACTGGAATTTTGTTGGTTTTCCTTCAGAACCAAATCACCAACCCGAAAGTCCCTCAGGTGAACTTTCATGTTGTAAGCTTTCTTAAGTCGCTCTTGATAAATACGTAAATTCTCAAGAGCATTAACGCGTCGTTCATCAAGCAACGTAAGCTGATCTAACCGGGCCTACCACATAGAATCATCATCGATGAACTCTTGCATTGATATTCGCAGGGAAGGAATCTCCAATTCGAGAGGCATAACTGCCTCGGAGCCATACACGAGCGAAAACAGAGTGGCCCCAGTGGGTGTCCGAATGCTAGTGCAAAAGGCCCATAGGGCAAGTGGGATTTGAATGTGCCAATCCTTATGACTGTCTGCGATGGTATTTTTAAGGATGGCAACTAGCGTTTTGTTTGACGTCTCTGCTTGCCCATTCGCCTGCGGATAATAGGGTGTTGAAAAGCTGTGCTGAATTTTGTACTTTGTGGTTAAAGCACGCACGTCTTTGTTCTTGAAATGCGTCCCGTTATCTGAGACTATTTTGGATGGAATACCAAAACGACATATGATGTTATGCAAAATGAACTCCACAATGCGGGGTCCTGTCGTAGAGGTAAGCGGAATTACTTCCACCCACTTGGTAAAATACTCTGTGGCCATTATGATAAACATGTGATGGCCTGACGACGCAGGGGAGATCTTTCCAATTAGATCGAAGCCCCACTACGAGAACGGCCAAGTAGACTGGACTGTCTGCAAGGCCTGAGAAGGTACGTGCATCAAATTGGCATGATGTTGACACTTCATGCACTTCTTGACATAGGTGCAACAATCTCGCTCTAAAGATGGCCAATAATAGCCCATGCGAAGAATGCGCTTTGCGATAGCCATACCACTAAAGTGGCCACCACATGTACCATCGTGCGCTTGGGTGATTGCCCAAGTGGACTCTTGTTGGTCTAAGCAACGAAGGAGGATTCCTTCATAGTTGTGACGATACAAAATGTCTCCTATTAAGACATACTTAGCCGCTTTCTGCTTGAGTGCTCGTTTTGCGGCATGAGTCAATCCAAGTGGGAGATTACCTAGCTTGAGGTAGTCTCTGATGGGTAAATACCGATCTGTTGATCAGAAACCTCGACAGTATGAACAACCAATCTCTCTTGAAGTTCATCCTTAGCAAACGCTGAATGGGATAGAACCTGTAAGAAGAGCGTTGTGTTGCTATTAATGGGAGTAGGGGAGAACAAGGACCCCCAGTTGGCACGTTGCAGACGATCGTAGATTCGAGAGAACTTATTCGAGGATGGTTCAATCTAGATCATGTGGATTCCTGGCATTAAGTCTGAGCTTGCATGCTCCATCGTAGATTGCGATAAGGTTTTGACTTGAATGGTTGTCATATCACCGAAAAGGTCTTGCGGAATTAGTGACCCCAAGGAGGCCATTGTGTTCGCAAAATGATTCGATGATCGAGGGAGTGCCTCGATGTCATACCACTCAAGTTTTTCCAGGAATTTGTCCACGAGGGATTTATAGGCCTGTAGGATTGGGCATTTGCATTGATATACACATTTGACTTGATTGACTATTAACAGCGAATCACCAAATATATTCAGTCATTTGATGTTCATGGTGATTGCTGTTCGAAGACCTAGGAGCAAGGCTTCATACTCTGCATTATTGTTGGTACATGGGAAGTTTAATTTAAATGACAGGGGCATTGGAGCACCCTGCGGTGTGAAGAATACAATTCCCATGCCACCACCTTGCTCACATTTAGAACCATCAAAGAATAAGGTTATGTCGGCCTGTGACTCAGGCTCATCAAAATCTAGCGATTCTAAGACATGGAAGACCCCATCATCGGGTAGTTCTATGACCAGAGGCTGATCATCTTCAAGAGGAGCCTCTGCTAGTTGATCGGCTATGACCTATCCTTTGATAGATTTTTGTCCAATAAACTCTATGTCAAATTTTGTCAACAACATGATCCATTTCGTCGTGCGACTACTATGATAAGTACGACTCATCATGTATCGCAATGGATTTTCCTTAGACACAACATACGTAGTGTTGCTCAACATGTAGTGGCATAGCTTTTTGGTAGCAAACACCACTGCCAAGAAGAGTTTCTCAACGTATGCATAGTTAAGTTCATAACCGACCAGGGTGCGGCTAAGATAGTAAGTAGCCTGTTCCTTGTAAAGTTCATTCTTACGGGCTAGCATGGCGCCCAGTGCCACCTCAGTAGGCTGAGATGTATAAGTAGAACGACACTCCTGGTCTAGGTGGTGCCAATACTGGCGGTGAAACCAGGTATTGTTTGATCTCATCAAAGGCTGACTGGCACTTGTCATCCCAATGAAATGTAATCCCATTGTGCAATAATTTGTTCATGGGTCGGCACTTGTCAGATAATTGCGCTATGAAGCGTTTAATCGACGCGACCTTGCCCTACAGACTTCTGAGCTGCTTGATTGTAGTTGGGGGAACCATTTTGAGGATTGCCTTGACTTTCTTTGGGTCCACCTCGATTCCTTGTTTTTAGACTATGAAACCCAAGAGTTTTCCAGATGGATGCCAAAGACGCACTTCTTGGGGTTTAGTCTAAATTTATGCTCCATGAGGCGATCGAGGATCTTGCTTAAGTCAGCGATATGATTTGAGCGCAAAAGAGACTTGGCTAACAAATCATCCATGTAATATTCCAAAGTTTTGTGCATGTAATCGTGGAAGATATATGTCATGGCACGTTGGTAGGTGGCGCCAGCTTTTTTAAGGCCAAAAGGCATGACCTTATAACAAAATGTCCCCCAAGGCATTGTGAACGCCGTTTTTAGTTGGTCTTCAGGATTGATACGAATTTGATTGTATCTCGAGAAACCATCCATTAGGGAGAGCATTTCGTGACCTGCTATAGCTTCTACCAATGCATCGATGCTTGGCAAGGGGAAATCATCCTTAGGACTCGCTTTGTTTAGATCTCAAAAATCGGTGCATATGCGAATCCTCCCGTCGGGCTTCTTGATGGGAACCATGTTGGATAGCCATGGTGGATAATCCACGCAGATGACAAACTATGCATCCAACAGCTTTTGCAATTTGTCTTTGACCATTAAGGCCATTTTTGGATGCATCTTACGTAGTTTTTGCTTTACAGGCTTGATTGTCGGATCAAGCGTTAAATTATGTGTGACTAGTTGCGGGTCTAGTCCTGGCATATCTTTGTATGACCATGCAAAAACCTCCTTCTTCTCTTTGAGAAGGGCAATGTAGTCGGCTTGCTCTTTGAGGGAAAGACTTACCCCTAGCTTGAGAATCTGTGGATTCATTGGATCTGTGCCGATATCTACATCAGTCGTCTCCTCGACTGACATGTGGGATCCGTCCTCCAACTGGTGTGGAGTCGGGATCAAATGGATATCATTAGCTGAATTTAGATCTGCATTGGGGACCTCGGGTTCCTCGTCAACTTGAAAAATATCACGAGTTGTCCTTGGGGTAAAATGAAGAATTTCACCGAAAGGCCAGTACTCTGATGGTGATAAAGGTGAATTGACGTGATCCCAGTCGATGGCATCTATGTCTAGATGCAATGACCATGCTGGATCGGCCGGATTGCGGATGGGTGTGGTCAAATCAATGGAGATCATGTGGATGGAATGAATTTGGTCTCCATTACCACGGGTGTGATAACTTGATTCTTCTAGATGCTCCCTATACTCTGGATCTGGCTCTAGGGGAACGGGCACGAACGGATCGGCCCTATGTGCTGAAAGGAGGATAGGGTCTTCCCTCGGCACTATTGTCATGATAGGGTCTCGGGGTGGACGGTGTTCATCGTGAATTTGGAGCCATGGATCCAACACTTGGTCCCACCTTGCTGGGTCTACCCACCATTCATGTCCTAACCTTATGCCCATTTGTCCCATTAGGTCTTCATGAGTTAAAGGGCGATAATTTCGTCTCGCATGTCTGAGATAGATCATCTCAGTCTCATCTTCTGAATCACTTTTGGGGGTCCAAAAATGTTCATTTTCTTCAGCAACTGTTACTTGCGACATTGAGGGTTCTCCTTGTTCCAATAAGTTAATCTGGTCCCATTGCGATTGTTCCACTCTTGGTGGAGGGACCTGATTCTCTTGACATGGTATTGAATCAACTGGAACCTCTAAGGGGAATAGCTTCAAAAAGATGTCTGGACATCGTTGATGTTCTCTTTGAGGATTAATGTCCGAACTTTCACCTCTTGCTAGCAAAGGAAAGGGATTACTGATGTTGCCAAGGGTGTTTGTTGACCATGGGAGGTAGTCTCCCAATGTATATTCTATATTCGGGTTGGCATAAAGATCTGGTGCCAATCCCCCCTTGTTGCCTATTTCTAGGCCTTGCATATTTTCTACCAAGATGTCTAAGGGCAGGGGGTGTTTGAACCCTACTCCTGACTTATCATATGGCATCTGATATCTTGGTTGGCAAAGGACCCGCATCCCTTGTTCATATCTGCCTAGCCCGTATCCATGCCAATTGCATTGGCCAAGATATTTTAGGGCGAAGTTTGGGTTTGACAGATAGTTGATGTTTTCAACAAAAGGCTCTTCGTCTACTTCCTTTTGCTGGCATGGTTCAAGACCATGATCAAGGCCCCCATACACAAAATTTGTCTGGTTGGGTGGGTGACCTAGAGGAACAACTGTTCCTATGGGAAGGCAAGGTCTCCCCATATCTTGTACTGATTCTAATGTAGGCGTTGCCACAACATTCTGCACTAAGTACTCCCCCAGGCCTGTACTGGCCATTTCAACAGTGATTGTTGATGCTTGGGAGGGAGGGAACGGGAGTCCTTCCTGAGTCAATTCCATGTTTGGTGGTTTAGGAATCTTAGCTTTCATAGTTCTAGGTGTTTCTTCTGTTGATACCGTTGAAATTATGGGCAAACCCTCTTCTAAGGGCTGAGCCTCTTCCATGATCTATTTTCCCTTGTCCTTCTGTTTAGCCATGATAGGTGGCATTGGTAATGAAGGAGCAGATGATGAGGATTCACCTGGCTGGGATTTTGGTGATTTGGTCACCAGTGGTGCCTGCGGTATTGGACCCTATTTAGATGGATTTAACTAGAAATCCAAATGCATTGAAGGGAGGGTCGATTGAGGCATTAATTGTACCGCATTGCAATACTTGAAGGGTTCTAAGTCCATCGGGACTACATGTATTTCTCCTTCAAAAGCATACTTTAAGCATTGGTGAGCGATGGAAGGGACACACTTCATGTCCCTGATCCAAGGTCACCCTAGCAGTATATTGTAAGCCATCTCGCCTTCCAACACATGGCACAATGTTGGTATTATCTTTTGTCCTACCTGGACAGGTAGAACAACTGTGTCGACTGTCGAGCATATTGCATCATTGAAAGCTCGCAATGTGTATGTGGAGGCTATGATATGAGAGGCTGGAAACTTCAAATGTTTTAAGGCTGCAGTGGTGATGATGTTCTTTGGACGAACTAGTATCTACCAACACTCTCTTGTACGGGATCCCATTGACCCGCGCAACAATGTGCAGGGGTGGATCTGTCGTGTCATTCAATATTGCTTTGACTTCATCCTCTCTAAAGGTGATGATCGGCTCCGTACATCACTTCACATGTCCCACGAAGTTGTTAAAAGAATTTACTTCGTGAGGCTGTAATTCGATGGCTTTTAATATTTCCATAAGAGCTTCTCTATGAGGTGTTGATTGTTGAATAAGCTCGTAAATGGAAAGCCTAGCCGATGTGGTCCGCAAACTCTACGTGAGTTTGGTTCGTATCGTGACCTCGGGTCTAGGCGGAGGCAACTGCGTTGGGCATGGCTGAGGCTGTGATGTTGTCAGAACTTCCCTCGTAGCTACCTCGGGGGCAACTGCTGGGTACTTTTTGTTCCTTGTCACTATGCTAATCATTCCCACAAATCCTTGCATGGGAAGATTCTGTCGCACCTTGTTAATCCGGAGAGGTTTTGCCCGTGCCTCGTGAGCAGGCAAAGGGTCCTTGAATACCCCCATTTGTTGATTATTTGGCGCTATGGGGTTGTCCACGGCCAATGTTTTATTGTCGATTAAATCTTGGATTAATCCTTTGAATTTCCAGCATCCATTTAAATCATGTCCCCTGTTCCTATGGAATCGACAATACAATTCCTCTCTGTATCCCTTAGGCTTGGGGGCATTAGGGTCTATAGTTTGGATTTCTAGCAAGGTGACTAAATTTTCCGCTGACAAGCGATCAAATAGGGAGTCCCTGGACTCCATGTAAGGGGTGAATTGTCACCTAGGGTGACGCTGCTGATTCTGCTCCTGTTTCTTATTGTCTTTTTCATAACTAGGAGGCACTGCCTGGTAATTACTCTTTTGGGGCTGCATTTCTTGCATAGGCTTGGGGACATTTATCACAACTTGGTTAACTACAGCGGGTTGTGATTGCGTTGTCCCAGTCTTAGTGGTTTTATTCCACTCTTTCTTTTTAGGCTTGGCGATTGCGCCTTCACCTATTTTAATCTCTTCTATAACTCTGGCTTGTGCCAAAGCGTCTTCTAAATTGTTGTATTGTTGTAGCAGCAATAGACCAAAGATTGATTTTAAGCAACTCCGTGCAAAAATCTGTGTAAGATCAGACATAGGGGGACGGTAGGGTAGCTTAGAAAGCAAAGCCCTCCATCGATTCCCATATGCTGTCATTGTTTCTTCCTCATATTGCCTGAGGCTGGCCAGATCACTTAGTGATGCCTTCTTCTTTGTGTTAAAGGCAAAGCATTCAAGAAACACATCTACTAATTGATCTAGGTTGTTTATGCTGTGTTTGGGTAATTGTGTGAACCAATCCGAGGCAGGGCCTGCGAATGTGGTTATGAAAGTTCGAAGCAACAATGCATCATTATCTTGGATGTCAAAGCATTGACTTAGGAACCTTGTCACATGTTCTTGTGCATCCTCTTCACCTTTAAAGACTACCAATTGAGGCAACTTGAAGTGTTCGGGGTAAAGAGGTGTGGGCACTGAGGGGTGTACTGGGTGACTGCGGAGTTGACGTAATGTGGGTTTTTGATGCCCAAAAGCTTTTGTCTCCATAGACTCCAAATGCTCTAATAGCGCTTTGTACGCATCGGAAGATTTTATTTCTTCCTCTTTTGTTTGCTCCCGTTGCGAGTTATGGGAGACTGGAGGCCTATGGGGGGGTGGCCGAGTGGCAGCCATCCCGCCTTGATGGGGCATTTTGGCCCACTCTATTTCTGGTTCGTACGCCTCATAAACTTCTTGAGGAGTCTTTGGGCGAGACCTATGACCTTGATTGAGTCCCCGTTGGGGGTACCCATCATTGTTTCGGGGAGTGGCCTCCCTCTCGGGTCTATAAGGTCTCGGAGGCAAAGCTTGACGAGGTTGTGGAGACCTGTCCTGCATCAAAGGGTTGTGCCTCTCATATTGTTCTTCTCTGTGGGTGCGAGGGGTTGGCACCCTCTCAGGTAGTTTATAGCGCAACTCATCCGCTTCGCGCTGCATGCGCTCTTTATTTAGGAGGTATAAGTACTCTAACTCCTTATGACCTTGCTCAAGCTATGTGATTCGGGCTTGGCGAGCGGCATGTCTGGAGACTGTCGGGTCAACTTGGTCTGCCCTATTTTGTTGAGGAGGCTTGAATGTTTTTCCTATGTGTTTGCCTCGATCTTGATGATCTAAAATTTCAATGGGTTGCTTCCCTCTGTCGAGGTAGGCACCATTTACTTGAGGCTCCGGCCTCGATGTGTGATCATGATACCTAGCAGGTGCAAAAATGCAAGGTTCCCGCACTATTTGTTGTCCTTGAGGAATGAGTTGGATTTCCTCGTACTCCCTTTCATGGGTTTGAAAGGGGCGGGCAGAGTTAGCTCACCCTGTGTAAAGAGCCCTGCACTCTGGATTTTGTCTTTCTATTCTTATGGGAGGCAAAGGAGAGATACCATATCCACGTTGTCTCTCCAAATGAATACTATGCCTCTCTAGCACTTCATCACGCTACGGCCACTCAGATCTAACCTCAAGAGGCGGTTGTCTATTTACATTGAAATCTACATGTAAAGCTTCTTCCCGAAAGGGACTGTGTTGAATGGGCATACCCCACAGAGGGGGTTCCCAATAAGTTCTTTTTGATGGGGCCTGATATGGACTCTCTTGTAGGCTGGACCGCCAAGGCGGTATGGCCAAGTCCTCAGGGCTAAAGCGAAGGTGACCAGCGCCCTCTCTTTGTGCACCTTCTGCAACATCCACCCTTGATTGGGCTTGGCTATGGGTGTACACCATTGTGGTGCTTCTCTACTATCTAAGCAAATTTTATCTCGTTTATGGTGATTTGTCTTTTTGTCTACACTAAGCAGAAATGAACACACTCATACACAAACCATGATTATCTCTTTTAAGGATTAATAGTGTGTCCTAAACTGGTTTAGTGCATTTTGATATTTTGTTTTGTTTTTACAAGTTTTGAAGAACGTTTAAATGCATAATGTTGGCTCATATGACTCCCATAAATGGTCACCCCTTCAATATACCATTGTCGGACCGATATACCAACCTCTCTATATACCCGCCCTTACGAGAGGGAAACTATAGGTACGTGAGAGCAGATGGTACGTGGAACATAGGCGATACGGAAGGGGGGATTGTCCTATTAATGACACCTACCATAGAAGACTTATCCTCGCCTACATGGGAATCACCCTAGCAACACTCGGTCAACTTTCATCAGGATTTATGCCTAACAACAGTGAAAATCGGGGAAATGGATGCAAATCTAAGCCAAGGTGGTGATGAACCCACCGTTGGTCTTGCTCAAGGGCTGGGGTTTTATGACTAGCTCCTTGGTTTAATTTACCACGTGAAGTGTGTGTGGTTCATTTTATTTTTAAAAATGAAACAAGCAGCAAAAAAGAAACCTTTCCCTATGCCATACAAACACTACAGACCGGAAAACAGCAAGTAGAAATTTAAAAAAAAAAAAAAAAAAAAAAAATAGAAATATTACGACTAAAAAAATATATAAACAAATAAAATAAACAGAAATATCACAGCAGAAAATGAAGAAACTGTTACCTCTTTCCTGCCCGGACTTGCTGTTTCTGACCTTCGGCTTAAAAAAATTAGGGGTACCTGTTAAGCACAAACACAACAAATCTGATTAGTTTATGTGATTTACAATTCTAGGAACGGTCCCACCGTGATCGCCACTGAAAGCATTAGATTCCGGAAATAAAAGAAACACTAATATGCAATAAAAATAGAACTAGTTTAATGCATGTAATAACACGGATATGATCAAATTAAAATTAGGAGCACAACCCTTTTTATTAATGTGATTCCGCTCGGTTACAATACATCTCTTCAGTTACATGTTTCCATTACAACAAATGAATATTGATCTTCTTCCGCATGCCCACATTAGAAACAGGCGGGCCAGAATGTTGTCGTCGCTGGTTGCTGATGAATATTTGCTCTTGCTGTTCTTCCTGCATTCAAAGAAACAGTAAACTGTTTAGTAGCACCTGTGACTAAAGGATAAAGCGTTTAAAAGAAGTACGTGCAAAGATTGATTAAATACGCGGATAAAATAACTCAGGCTATCCAAGTAAACATTAGAGGACGTAATGCAGAAAAACATTCAAAATACATGATTAAATACGACAGAGGTCTAAAATGGCGATAGCATGGTAATATATTCGATCAACTATAACGTATAACAGAATAGATTAAAACAAACAACATGAACTGTAACGTATGGTAAAAACGTGATGACAGAGTAAATCAAAATAAAACGGAGAACATGCAGGGTGCCCAAGCGGGCCGCCCTGTTAGAGTTTGATCTCGGCACCAATCCACTAGGGAAGGGCCCAAAATATTTCGGGTTGAATTGTCATCGAATTGGTGTATTACGATGGTCGAATGTCGGGTTTGCAGTTTGGCAGCACTTTGTTGCGTTTCGAAAATGCTTTGTCCGTCCTTTTTACATTGCATTGAACTAGTTTTTATAAAGGATTTTGCCTCTGAAATATTAATGTCAAAACCCTAAGTCCGTAAGGGCCGCTGAGATTTGACCTTTGTCAGATGATTATGAGACATGGCTCGCACAGATATTATCGCTAGGAAATCACATCAGTAGTTATGAGGCATGGCCTCGGACTGGATTTGTTGTTGAAACCGCTCGTCTCATTAATGCAGTTGGTGAAGTCCGCCGTTCTTACAGACACATGGGGTTTTTTTTTTTTTTTAAAGTGGCACGTAGTGATGCCACGTGGTGGCCATACCTTATTGCTTTGAAGTATGCAATGATGCCATGTTTCTGCTTTTAATTGGTCGAATTCGCCTTGACTAGTTGCAAGTCTATTAAAGCGCAAAATGCCGAAGTGTCGCAATATCACGACGTCGCGATATCGTGACACTTCGGTCGAGCCTTCCCTTTGGGCCTTAGGTGTCATGATATCATGACACCCTCGATCGAAGCTCCCTTTGGGGCCTCAGGTGTCACGATATCGCAATGTCGCAATATCATGACACCCTTGGCCGAAGCTCCCTTCGGGGCCTTAGGTGTCGTGATATCGCGACACCCTCGGCCGAAGCTCCCTTTGGGGCCTTAGGTGTCGTGATATCGCGACACCCTCGACCGAAGCTCCCTTCGGGGCCTTAGGTGTCACGATTTCATGACGTCGCGAAATCACAACACCCTCGATCGAAGCTCCCTTCGGGCCTTAGGTGTCGTGATATCGTGACGTCATGATATCGTGACGCCCTCGGTCGAAGCTCTCTTTGGGCCTTAGGTGTCACGATTTTGTGACGTCGTGAAATCATGAAACCCTCGGCCAAAGCTACCCCTCGGGCCTTAGGTGTCGCAATTTTGTGACGTCGTGAAATCGCGACACCCTCGGTCGAAGCTGCCCTTCGGGCCTTAGACGTCGTGAAATCGTGACACCCTCGACTGAAGCTGCCCTTCGGGCCTTAGGTGTCGTGAAATCGCGACGTCGCGATTTCGTGACACCTAAGGCCAAATTTCCTTTGCTTTTAAAGTTTTCTTAAGATTTGAAGTTTGAAGTTTTGCTTTTGATTAAAGGCTTGCTTTTGAATTTGTTTTAATGAAGGCTTGTTAAAGTGACCAAATTTGCTCTGCTTATTTTTTGACCTTCTAAACTGCTGTGTGAGTGGCTAGGACCACTGTTTGACCTCTGAGGGCTGCCCTGAAATCTGTGTATGTCAATGCGATCAGTGTTTGTAGTCACTTAATCGGATTGGTGCTGTTTTGGTGTCTACAATGTCCAACAATATAAGATTGTTAGGATCATAATAAATCAAATAAAATATTGAAATATGCTAACATAGGCTTGTAATTCACATATTTGAGTAACCCCTTGCTTTGGAGTAGAAGTTCAATTTTGATCTTCTAGGTAGCATAGTTTAGACCACTCAACAAGGGCACATGGTCATCCATAACCATTCTTTCAAAATATGAAAATCTACATGTAGTTGTGACAAAAAAAACACTACAAATGTAGAGATCTCCAAAAAACCATGTGATTTGAAAAAAGGGGCTAAAAAATGTCCCATATGCAAAAGTTATGGTCCCCATAAGTTTTGTCCTAAAATCACAAAAAATGCCTTGAAAATATTTGAAAAACTTAAAATTTATTTAGTACATACACCAAATGAGAAGTTGCCATGTATCACTACATGAATGGTCGAGGAGGTACCAAGCATGAACTAACTATGTAATGTATTGATAAACCACATAATTCCATTATCATAATATAATTTGGTATTTCATATAAGGACTACGTTGTGCCACTTATCACATATTTATTTACTTCAAAATTTATCCATCACCAAGTTTATTTTTAATTATGCAAGTTCATCTATCAAATTCAATGAGATAACAAAATGTGATCAGTAAATTTTATATGCATACATGTCCAATAGCATATAAAATTACACGTTGACCACTATATTTCATTCCACATTGGCCCAACCAGAGACTACCATGTCAATACCTGTGTCACCTCTTGCATCACCTACCATGTATTACCTTAGGATTTGCATCACATAATCATCTATGTCAACTTCCATGCTAACTGCCATGTATCACACCATGTCACTTGTATACACTACCACATTATCTATATGGACTACCATATATTTTCTTAGGATTTGTATACACTACCAAATCATCATAGAGTACCACATCATCACAGGGTGCCACATTATCAACAATCGCCATCTCATCAAGCATATTGACATCACCAATGTTATATATTTTTTGAAATTAGGGGAATCAAAACTTGTAACCTCCCATAGGTAAATGACTTATTTCCTCTTTGTTATCCATCTCCCTAAGTGCTACATTTGGTAGATGAAAGGCAAGGAGCATACATAAAAAACAATAAAACATTAAACATCCTCATTTATCCCTTTTTGTTGATGTAGGCCTACATTGTTAGATTTTGATGAAGTATGCCATGGGAAATGGCAATCACATGATTAAGAAAATATGAAGGAGAATAATTTCATAATATGACTAAAGTATACTATAAATAGAAATGACAAAAATAATACAATGTAGCTATGGAGGAAATGAGCACTCCACGAATATATAATAAAGGACTACATTGTACTCCATCACCAAAGGAGTATACCTTCTACTCTACTACTACCTACTATGATATGTAATCATTTACTATGAGGCCCTTTATATAGGAATATGGGTTCCTTGACCAACACTCTACCTAGCTGTACAAGGGGACACCTTGCACATTTACAACTTGCACATTGACACTTGTGCATTTATTACATTACTTGAAGTAACTAGCTAACTTACCCCTAAAGTAATCTCCTACTCTAACTATATACCAAAGGTGGTATATTTACATGATCCAAATGATATAATATATTCTAGCATCCCCCTGTATTACATTATTTGGGTATTGAAGACTTTAGTCTTCAATATGGATATTCTTATTGATCTTGGATTCTATATTCTTCTTCTTTGTTCTCTCTAACTTGTTCAAGCAAGTATTTAGTGTCTCCATAATATATTATCCTTGCTAAAATACTTTGAATTCATAATCATTTGTGGGTTCCTCCATTTCTTCAATTTCTTTTATCCTTTGGGCTAGATGTCATTTTTTTATTCCCTTTTCGATACTCCAATTTAGGATAATTGGTTGGATTCTAAAATTGCTACTGATGAGGATTATTTTGATATTTTCATGGTTGAAATTTGCTCCCATTGTTCATATAATTTCTTTGATTATGGTTTCTAGGATTGTATCTGCAATATTTTAGTACTATGATATTTTCTCTTGCATATTTGATAATACTTTTTATTCCATGGTTTTCATCCTTTTGATGATAAAGTAATATTTCCTTGTGGATTATATTTTGATGCCAATGCAATTTTAGTCATTTCATCTTTAATTGTGTTTTCCACTTCATACTCTTGAAGAATATTTACGAAGTCATCAAAAGAAGTATCTTTACTTAGGACTTGTAAAGATGTAACTAAATGCTTATAGATCTTTGGAAGTGTTCTCATGGTTACTTGAGTAAGGAATTCGTATTTAGTATCTTCTCCTAAGGTTAATAATTTTACTTTAATATCTGCTACTTTCCTTAGAAATAGTTCTATGCTTTCACCACTATTCATTTTCGATGAATGTAGTTAGGTTTGAAGATGAAGGATAGTGGCTTTATTATTCTCTTTGAATATTTTCTCTAAGCTTGTCCAAGAATTTGTAGATATTTTTATTGAATTGATATAGGATTGTATTTCATTGATGATATCAAAGGTTATTATCATTAGGGATTTTGCATCATTTTCTTCAAACTTTAGAATCTCAGTATCACTTTGTGTTAGGTATTTTTTGCTTTTCCTTTGACTATATCCCAAAATTTTTCATATACCAAGATTGCTCTTATTTTATTTTTTCAAGAAAAGTAGTTTGGACATTTTAGTAGTTGAGATTCTGCAAGAAAGAATTTTTTGATGTCATGATGATTCTTGTGACCCCTTTTTATATTCCCTAGTATTGACTCGATAAAAACTTTATAGAACTTTGATTTTGTGGATTTCCTAGTCTCCCTAGTGGTTAGAGCATGCAATATGATTGATAAAGTGATTTTGGAAGTAATAGTTCAATCTTGAGCTGAGTTTGTAATATTTTGTAAGTAACAATAATCAAATTTTATTACATCTTATTTCTACTATTGAACTAAACACTTTCTAATTTTAAGTTCTCAAAGTTGGATTTATTTTGCCCTTTTAATGTGTTTATGAGAAAAGTATATCAATTGATTCCAACCCTTGATAATATTTAATGAACTTCTTTCTATATCCTTTAATATTAATAGTTTAATGCTTCTAAATTCCAATAATTTATTTTGGTGTAGTATTCCTTATAACTCCGTAATTTGGAATATTAGAAAACAATAATAATTGCAATAATAGGATTTTAATTTCCTAAGTAGAAACCCTTATATCACCATCTTTATTATTTGAAAATATGTAAATGTTCTTGAAATAAGCTTGCTTAATGTGTTACTAATGCTTAATGAATACTTTGCAATAGTAAATGAATTATATCCTTATAACTCCAGTTCCACTTATAATTAAAGCAAGCATATTTAATATGAACTTTACCTTAGTAATCCTTGTGGCTCAATGTATCCACTGATGGATTTATGACTCAATGTATACACTAGAAACTTAGTAATCCTTGTAACTCAATGTATTTATTGATGGCTGGTGTAGAGAATTTAATACTTTTTGGATGGCACTAGTGATAGTTGTTTCCTTGAATGGATCTTGGTCAATATATTCTCCAATTGAAAAGTTTTGGATTTGTTGGTAAATGATAGTTAGTTAATACAAGCTATTGAATAACACAAGATTATACTGAGAGGGGGGGTGAACAGTATAAGACCACATTTTACTTTCTTTCCAAATCAATATAATTAATGTCCTTAATTACATTAACAAAATATAGCAGTGTGCATTAATAACTTAGATAACAGTAGTAAGTAAGATCACAAGTCACCACACACAATTGAGACACAATATTTAACGTGGTTCCCCCAATGTGGGGTACTCCACCATATAATCTCCTTATAATATTTCACACAGAAATAAGGATCCTTATCCAATACAATGATTTATTTGATATTATCAAAGCTAGGCAATAACAAGTTCACACAGAACTTGTCCAAATATGAATAACAAGCTCACATAGAACTTGTCCAAAACTGAATAACAAGCTCACATAGAACTTGTCCAAAATTGCTCCAACAAGCTCACCAAGAACTTGTCCAAATATGCTCTAGCAAGCTCACCAAGAACTTGCCCAAAATTTTCTCCAACAAGCTCACCAAGAACTTGTTCAAATCTTCTCTAGCAAGCTCACCAAGAACTTGCCCAAATATGCTCCAACAAGCTCATCAAGAACTTGTTCAAATATGCTCTAGCAAGCTCACCAAGAACTTGCCCAAATATTATCTAGCAATCTCACCAAGAACTTGCTCAAATATATCCACAAATATGTCCCAAAACTGTCCACAAAGCTGTCCACAAAGTTGTCCCAAAACTGTCCACAAAGCTATCCCAAAACTATCCACAAAGTTGTCCCAAAATTGTCCACAAAGCTGTCCCAAAACTGTCCACAAAGGCTGTCCCAAAACTGTCCACAAAGGCCTTCTCAAAGGCTCAATCAATCATGCTCAAGTAGAACTCAAATCTCATCCACAAATATATCAAGGCAAAGCTCAAAGATGAACTCAACAATGAATGACAATGTACTCTTCAATGGATGACAACAATGATCCACAATGATCTCAACTCAACTCAAGTCAACTCATAGAAGCATAAAGAGAATTTTTAGAGACTCAATATGTTCTAATCTCACTCTCAACTCAACTCAAGTCAAATCAATCTCAACTTAACTCAATTAAACTCATAGAAACATAAAAATAATTGTTAGAGACTCAATATGTTCTAATATCAGTCTCAACTCAACTCAACTCAAATCAATCTCAACTCAAATCAATCTCAACTCAACTCAAGTCAACTCATAGAAGCATAAATAGAATTGTTAGAGAATCAATATGTTCTAATCTCACTCTCAACTCAAATCAAAATTATGGAATAGTTTGTTTCATGGAACTTGACCAATCACCTTACACAATCACTTGACTAGCATCAATCAACTCAACTCAACCAATCACCACAAGGGACTAATATTTCTCACAAACACCCTATTACAAGCATGTATCAACCAACTCAAAAGTTTCCAACAATGCTCAACCATAAATATCACATAACAATGATACTCATGTTCTTTTCAAGTTCTTTCACAACTAATGGCTTCAGTGACTATGCTTATAAAACAAGGTTTAAACACAACTCTCAAACTATAAAATCTTGAAACATTCAACCAACCACTTTTGAAAAGGAAACCACAATCAATCCTTTTCACTACAATGATATTTCAAAAATCAACCACCATAAACAATCAATAGGAGAATGTACCCATACATTTTTTATGCCAAGAAGTTGTCCACAAAATATGCCACACTAAACACAACTTTCCTTTCCAATCTCAATAAGGGTTAGTGGACTTCAAATAATAATCACAAGATAAGCATAACTCAATTTACACCTTTTTACTCCAAATTAATAAACACATACACCAAAGTCCGTTTAATAAAAACCCTTATAAAAAAATAATAATCAACAAGGCTCTCAAAAATATTTTTTAACAACTCCTTATTTCTCCTAAATCTTAATTTTTCAATTTCATGAACATCAAATTAAATAAAAAACCCATAAACCTTTGAAATAATAATCACAACCATTATAAAAATAAAGTTTAATTAACACCTTATAAATCCTATCCTAGGGCATCAACAAAATTAATTAGAACAAAACGTAATTACCTCTGCAAGGGGATTCGAACCCCCATATTGCACACACCGCGAGTGCCTTAGCTATGGCTAAGGTTTCCACACGAGATAGCCACTCGTTCGAAAGGAAAATACATGACGTGCCTTAAGTCCTTTCTCCCTTCCACGCAAACCAAAGGTGCTTGGAGTGCTTTCCTTCCAATGCCTTCAAATGCAGTCAAGGAGATTTGAAGCTTGACGTAAAGCACTGCCACACACATTAACAAAAAAATAATTGCCAATGTGCCACTCTGCCCACAATGTCTTGGACTTTTGGTCAACCTTGGATTTATTCATTGTCTCCCTTTTCAAAATGATTTTCGCACGAGCTCTCTTTGGATTCTTAGCCAACGATTAACATGAGCAAGGATTAATTTCAAATGAACCTTAGGATCCCCCTTTATATAGTATTCTCCTAATTTTTGATGACGTCGACGCATTATTGATTTTCCCTCTTTCTTTAGACATCGGTGCTAACTTTAATTTTAATTTTAAAATTAAAATTTTAATTTTAAATAATTAAAATTTAAACTAAATATTTAAAATTAAATATCTCCATCACCGGGGCACCTTTTTCGATGAAACAAAAGGCCAACCTGGGTTTTAAGAAAAATCCATTTCAAATTTGCCATCCAAGGTTTTAAATAAAATCTTTTATTTTACCTGCCTTGGTTTTCACAAAAACCCTGAATTTATCCATGCTTTCCAAAATATCATCTGCCCATAAAAACTCAATGTGATCCATATGAAATCAATGATTCATGTGACATCATTGACAACATAAAATAACTCAAATTTCCAACAATATCCCTCTTTGTCATTGATGGCAACACCTCTAACACAAAAACCATAATCATTGCAAAAACCATCTAAGAATCAAAGTTGCTCCCCCTAACTCAATAATATCTATGGAGGCTACTCCCCCTAACTCAATACTCTCTTTGGAGGCTACTCCTCCTAACTCAATGCTCTCCCCCTTACTCAAATCTCTCTCCCTTTGACATCAATGGCAAAATGGATACCTATGGGGCTAAAAGATATGACTCTTAAACTTAGCCCTCTCACCACATTCTCTCTTGAAGTGATTAATTTTGGGGTGGGAGTATTTGTACTCCCATCTCACATTGTTTATTTTCTCTATCAACTTCCTTCCATGTTTTTATGATATCCTTCTCTTGATGAATTACATGATCTTCTTGTCTAGAACCTATTTGACCTTCTTGCATTAAACCTGTTTGACTTTATTGCCTTGAACCTGTTTGGAATTGAGTCCTACACCATTTTGAAATATGAACAAATTTATTGCAATTAAAACACTTAATATAGTAGCCTTTGGATGGTGCCCATGTCTTGAATTCATTCTTAAAATAATTTCCATATCCATTCCTTTCCTGAATCTTGTATTGTGAATATCTGTTTTCATGACCATTATGACCATGACTTCTGAATTGTGAAGCTCTAAAACCAAAACCATGTTGCTCATTTCCTTTGCACTGAAAATCTCTATGACCAATCTTGTTACATGAGAAGCAATGCCTCTGAAAACCATACCTTCTTACTTTGAGGTTTCTTCTAGAAAAATTAAACTTCTTTGATCCATAGACCCTGTAGTGTATAGCCCTGTGTCCAAATCCATTACAAGAAAAACAATGTCCTTGAAAATCCCTTTGTTCATGCCTTGGTTCCTCATACCTTTCTTAACCATTATCCTTATGATAATTTTCAACTTGTGCATTACATCCTTGAACCTTATTTGTAGAATCTAAAACCTCTTTCTTAGTTTCTTCCTTGCTTTTCTCTTCAAGAATTTATTTTTCATTTGAGCTTGATTCACCTCTCTCAGAACAAGAATCAAACTAAATATTTGGAGCCATATGAACTTTGGAACTTTCATCAAAAATCTTAGGTGCTTCCTTGCTTTCATATTTTAGAACTTCCTTTCCTTTTGAGTGTGATTTTTCTTGGAAGTAAGATACAGCCTTAAAATAAGTTTCCACTCCTTTTTGAACCTTTTCATCTAATGTATCATGTCTTGTCGTGGTTACCCTTAGTTCTTCATTCATCCTTTCTTCTACCATTTTTGCATTTTTAAGCTCTTATGTGAGATTACTGATTGTTTGAATTAGTTCTCTGATTTTGACATTTGTTCGAATCTTGTTTTCAAGATTCATGTATTCTTATTTTAGCCTTTTTATTTCTAATTTTTGTTTACTTAGCTCACCCTCTTCCTTTGCTATAACCAAAAGTGAGATTTATTTGTTTTCACTCTCATTGAGACCATTATAATCTTCTATAGCAAACAAACTCTCAAGATTTATTTGACCATGCTTGTTTCCTTGATGTGTCATCTCATCTTCACTATCACTGAAACCATTGCAATATCCTGATATGTTATCTCTTTGACCACACACAAAGCACTGCTCTATTTCACCTTCTATTCCTAGGAATATAATTTTTTACTTTTCATCATTTGATTTGTATCTATCACTATGATCTGAGCTATCACTAGCTTCTACAATGTAGTAAAATTTATTTGCATTACAAAAAATTTTCTTCTTATCATACTTGTTTTGCTTGTATCTATCATATTTATCATGCTTATGATTTCCATATTATTTTCTTCTGTGACCCTATTTTTCATCATCATCATTTTATTCATGTGGACACCTGTATGTATAGTGACCAATATCACCACACTTGTATCACCTAAATTTCCTTATATCCCTAAAATTCTTTGAGTCCTTATTCCTTTTGATGAAGTTAGATTCCTATCATTATTTGAACCTCTACTTGTTTTTGAAACTTTCCCTTTCTCCTTTTCTGAATCCTTCAATGCAATTTATTTTATTGGAACCTAATGCTTACTTACCCTCATCTCATAAGCTGTGAGAGTTCGTTGCAATTCTTCCATTGTTAGCTTGTTAATATCCATTGTTTCTTCTATTGTTGGAACCTTAGCATCATATTTCATTGGAAGTGATATCAAAACCTTATGAGTAACTTTTGATTCTTTCATCTCAAAACCTAGGCCTCTCATGGTGTTAGTAATCTCATCAACACAAAGTAAAAACTTTGCAATATCTTCAAAATATTCCATTTTCAATTCCTTAAATATTTTTCTATGAGTTTGTAGTTTTGCCAACTTACCTTGGAATCTCCTTCATAAGTATTTTGCACCTTGGTCCACATATCATTGGCTGAATTACATACATGAACTTTGCAAAATCTGTCTCATGAAGCCCACTCAAAATACAATTCATTACTCTTGCATTGATATCAACCAATTTCCTGATAGTCTTATCTACCTCGGGATCACCTTCAACCCTATACTCTTTTTTAACCATTTTCCATACCTCATATCCTTGTAATATCAAGTAGTTCTTCATCCTCATGCTCCAGAAAGATTTTTTTACCATCAAACAATGGAGCCTTATTTGTATATGATCCATTATGTGAAGCCATTTATGTTCTTGTAGAATCTGCCCTTAAGTTGTTAGCTTTTCTAAAGGAACCCATTCTGATACCAATTTAAGAACACAATATTATACTGAGAGGGGGGATGAATAGTATAAGACCAATTTTTACTTTCTTTCCAAATAAATATCAATTAATGTCCTAAATTGCAATAACCAAATATAGTAGTGTGCATTTATAACTCAGATAGTAGTAGTAAGCAAGAGCACAAGTCACCAAACACAATTGAGACACAAGATTTAACGTGGTTCCCCCAATGTGGGGTACTCCACCAGATAATATCCTTATAATATTTCACACAGAAATAAGGATCCTTATCCAATACAATGATTTTTTTGATCTGTTCAAATCTATGCAATAACAAGTTCACACAGAACTTGTCCAAATATGAATAACAAGCTCACATAGAACTTGTCCAAAAATGAATAACAAGCTCACATAGAACTTGTCCAAAACTGCTCCAACAAGCTCACCAAGAACTTGTCCAAATCTACTCTAGAAATCTCACCAAGAACTTGCCCAAAATATGCTCCAACAAGCTCACCAAGAACTTGTTCAAATCTTCTCTAGAAAGCTCACCAAGAACTTTCCCAAATCTACTCCAACAAGCTCATCAAGAACTTGTTCAAATCTGCTCTAGCAAGCTCACCAAGAACTTTCCCAAATCTTCTCTAGCAAGCTCACCAAGAACTTTTTCAAATATGTCCACAAATCTGCCCTAAAACTATCCACAAAGCTATCCCAAAAATATCCACAAATATGTCCCAAAAATTTCCACAAAGCTATCCCAAAACTATCCACAAAGCTGTACCAAAACTATCCATAAAGGCTATCCCAAAACTGTCCACAAAGGCCTTCTCAAAGGCTCAATCAATCATGCTCAAGTAGCACTCAAATCTCATCCACAAATATATCAAGGCAAATCTCAAAGATAAAATCAACAATTAATGGCAATGTACTCTTCAATGGATGAAAAAAATGATCCACAATGATATCAACTCAACTCAAGTCAACTCATAGAAGCATAAAGAGAATTGTTAGAGACTCAATATGTTCTAATATCACTCTCAACTCAACTCAACTCAAATCAATATCAACTCAAGTCAATTCAAATCATAGAAGCATAAAGATAATTGTTAGAGACTCAATATGTTCTAATCTCACTCTCAACTCAACTCAACTCAACTAAAATCAATCTCAACTCAACTCAAGTCAAATCAATCTCAACTCAACTCAAGTCAACTCATATAAGCATAAAGAGAATTTTTAGAGACTCAATATGTTCTAATCTCACTCTCAACTCAAATCAAAATAATAGAATAGTTGTTTTCATGGAACTTGACTCAATCAACTCAACTCAACCAATCACCACAAGGGACTACTCTTTCTCACAAACACCCTAGTCTAAGCATGTATCAACCAACTCAAAAGTTTCCAACAATTCTCAACCATAAATATCACATAACAATGATACTCATTTTCTTTTCAAGTTCTTTCACAACCAATGGCTTCAATGACTATGCTTATAAAACAAGGTTTAAGAACAACTCTCAAACCAGAAAACCTTGAAGCATTCAACCAACCACTTTCGAAAAGGAAACCACAATCAATCCTTTTCACTCCAATGACATTTCAGAAATCAACCACCATAAACAATCAATAGGAGAATGTGCCCATACCCTTTTGATGCTAATAAGTTGTCCATAAAATCTGCCACACTAAACACAACTTTCCTTTCCAATCTCAATAAAGGTTAGTGGAATTAAAATAATAATAACAAGATAAGCATAACTCAATTTACACCTTTTTACTCCAACTTAATAAACACATCCACCAATGTCCTTTTTAATAAAAACCCTTATCAAAAAATAATAATCAACAAGGCTTTCAAAAATATTTTTTAACAACTCTTTATTTCTCCTAAATATTAATTTTTCAATTTCATGAATATCAAATTGAATCAACAACCCATCCACCTCTAAAATAATAATCATAGCCCTTATAAAAATAGAGTTTAATTAAAAACTTTAATTATTCATTAACCACCTTATAACTCCTATCCTAGGACATCAACAAAATTATTTAGAGCAAAATGTAATTACCTCCTCAAGGGGATTCAAACCCCCAACTTGCACACACTACGAGTGCCTTAGCAGCGGCTAATGTTGCCACACGAGCTAGCCGTTCATTCAAAAGGAAAAGACATGAAGTGCCTTAAGTCCTTCCTCCCTTCCACGCAAACCAAAAGCGCTTCAAGCGCTTTCCTTCCAATGCCTTCAAATGTAGTCAAGGATATTCGCACCTTGACGTAAATTTTTGGCACACACCTTAACAAAAAAATCAATTGCCAATGCACCACTCTGCCCATAATGTCTCAAAATTTTGATCAACCTTGGATTAATTCGATGTCTCCCTTTTCAAAATGATTTTCGCACGAGCTCTCTTTGGATGCTTAACCAATGATTAAAATGAGTAAGGATTAATTTCAAATGAACCTTAGGATCCCCCTTTATATACTCTTCTCATTTTCGATGATGTCGACGCAATATTGATTTTCCATCTTTCTTTAGACGTCGGCGCTAACTTTAATTTTAATTTTAAAATTTAAACTAAATATTTAAAATTAAATATCTCCATCACCGGGGCATATTTTTCGATGAAACGAAAGGCCAACCTGGGTTTTAAGAAAAACCCATTTCAAATATGCCATCCATGGTTTTAAATAAAACCTTTTATTTTACCTACTTTGGTTTTCATAAAAATCCTAAATTTATCTATGCTTTCCAAAATATCATCTGCCCATCAAAATTCAATGTGATCCATATGACATCAATGACAACATAAAATAACTCAAATTTCCAACAACTATAGTCTTGATTACACCCCTATTTAATGGAACAGAGGCTCCTTTCTTGATTTAGCTTCTTGCTATGAATATGCTTCTACATCCTTCAATGCTTGATCATGCTTTTTGACTTTGATGTTTCTCCATCTAAGTTGAATGCTTTAAATAGCACAAATTCCTCTTCAAATTTTGGACAAGTGGCAATTAGGAGTTACAATAAATATGGATATTGATATTCTTCCAATGCTCACTCCCTTTTGTAATGATATCAAAGATATTTAACCTCCTAATGATTTTATAACCACTCGAATGAAGGCATTCAATTATTCTTTGAGCATTAAGGAATGGAGTGGCACTTGGTGTGTTCCTACCAAATGGTGCTACATGAACACTCTCCCTCCAATGTTTTATAGCTCATATAATCCTTGATATAAAATGCTCTTGATAATGATTTCTTTCCAAGCCAACATATTTGTTGTATGGGTGGTTGCATTTGGTGATGAGGAACGATTCTATGGCACTCCAATGGTGGTCTTATGGAAAACCAAGGGCTGATTTGAGTGCTTCTCTTTGGAAGGTAACTTCTCCCAACTATGTCTTTGGTATGGCACCATTTATATTTGCTCTTCGATACTTTTATTATGCTATATTTTTTAATGTAGATGATTGTGTACTAGCTCCTTGTTCCTTCCTTAATAATGATGTTATGTCTGTGTTGATAGTTATGCTATAGAAATGCAGATGATAATCACCCTTTATGTTATATCTTTTCTCATTAATGTTGATCAATAATGGCCTTCTTATATTGGCCTTAATGTTGCAAGTGGATGCTTGTTCTAGGTGCTTGAACCTGTGTCTTTAGGTGCCTCAAAATATGAGCCCTTTGATGGATCTTGTCTTCTCCTCAAACTACACCCTTATTTCTGCTAAGCCATTGATCGTTCTTGCAAACCCTGAACCAACTTCTCTTCTACCTCTATTGACGTGCAAGTAACGTAGAACACCTAATATTTTTGGTATCTTATGACACTCAATACTTCTAACCTCTTTTAGAGGTATATGGTGCTCTAATGTATTATAAATAAGAGACTTTATTTTGCACCAAAACTTAGTGTATATTTTGTCTCTTTTAGATGTTATTTCCTTCTCTATTATGAAGGCTCCTCACTATATAGATTGAAGAATTTTGATGCTTTCTAATGGATTCTTAGATATAGCCTTTACTTGCTCTTATTCTATTGAGAGTAGTGTATTATTACCCTTTTTTTTAGACAAAATTAATATCTAACTCTTTTGCTTGGATAGTTTAATAAGAATATATCCAAGTTAATATGTATTTTTGGAAGTAGAAATATTTGCACTTACTCTTTTAATGAAACCCTAAGTGCAACTTGAATTTGAGACTCACCAAGTCTCGATTTGTGGCTTCCTTCAAGGGTTTAATGGTGGCTTATTTTGGCCATGAAATGTTGTAGTTTTTGTGCACTAGATAGTGTCTCTAGACACTTTGATACTATTATGGTTTTGTACCCTTGATCTTAACAATCAAAAAATATGAAATAATCCTTTAAGATTAACTATTTTAATGAACAACTAGTATAGTGCAATGAATCAATAAATCCACTAATTTAATGCACTTTAATTATTACCTTATTTTTCCTATAAATAAGCTCTCAAAGTAGTTTCTAATGCACTTAATAATATCTTCAACTCTTAAGAGTGATTATAATGAACCCTTAAGTAATCTATAATTCTTCACTATAATTAGTTTATAAGATGTAGTATTTTTGCTTTCTAAATAGAGAATATGTAGATGATATATTTATTTCTTTTGAAATACATCCAAATCCTATTTTAATGTGCAGATAAATCTTAAAATGTACTCTCCTTTTTGCACTTTCTTGAAGACTATAATATGAGCCCTTTCTTTGCAACTTTAATCCCAATATGGTGCTTAATAGAATTTTATAATGAATCCTAATTTGATGTTCAACTTGTTGAGCAAGGTGCAGAAATAGTATTGTCATTGTTGTCAACACAGACAGATAGATCAATTGATGATGCAGTGGACAGGAGTTCAGAGGTCAGTCAGAGCATGTACAGTGAATTTCCAAGAAGACAGAAGTGGCCTAGTTTCAAAAGATCAAAGAAAAAGGCAAGTAAGAAAACTATCGCGATATCGCGACAAGAAAACTGTCGCGATATCGCGACATAACGGAGGAAAAGAAGCCAAGTAGAAAAACTGTCGTGATATCGCGACATGATGAGAAGCTGGAAAAACTGTCGCGATATCGTGACATGTTTGAAGAGAGAGAAAGCGCAAAGAAAACTGTCACGATTTCGTGACATGTTCGAGAGAAAGAGCTTGCAAGGAAAAGTGTCGCGATTTCATGACAGTCTGCAAGAAGGATTGTACGGACGAAAAAGTGTCACGATTTCGTGACAGGTTCGAAAGAAAGAGCTCGCAAAGAAAAGTGTCACGATTTCATGACAATTTGCAAGAGCGAGTGTACGGACGAAAAAGTGTCGCGATATCATGACATGTCGCATTTTGACCCGATGAGAAGAAAAGCGCTAAGGAGGAAAAGTGTCGCGATATCGTGACATGTCATTTTGTGACCCAAAAAGGAGATAGAGTGTTTGAAGGTAGAAATGTCACGATATCGTGACATGTCACGTTTTCATGACCCGAAGAGGAGAGAGAGTGTACGGAGGCAAAAAGTGTCACGATATCGTGACATGTCATGTTTTTGCTAGTGCAAGCCGAACAATGAAGCAAGGCAGCGAAAGTGTCACGATTTCATGACATGTTCTTCATTTTTGCAGGCGAAAGGCAGAGAAAGGCACAAGGAAAAGGCACAAAGAAAAAGGGAAAGTGTCACGATTTCGTGACATGTTTTTCCATTTTCCGGGAAAGGGCAGAGAAAGGCATAAGGCAACGAAAGTGTCACGATTTTCATGACATGTTCCATTTTTCGACGGGTGAAAGGCGAGAGAAAGGCATAAGGAGCAAAAGTGTCACGATTTTTTGCTGACATGGTCATGTTTTGTGGGGAGAAGAAGGAAGAAGAAAAGTGTCACGATTTCGTGACATGTCATGTTTTCGCTGGTGCAAGCCAAGTAGAGTGTACGGAGGTAAAAAGTGTCACGATATCGTGACATGTTTTTGTGCATGCAGGCCGAGAAGAAGACAAAAAGGTTGTCAGAGCGACGGTTCTACTGTCAGAGCTATAAGAGAACAGAAAAGGTTGTCAGAGCCGTAAATGAGTAGATAAGACGGTCAGAGTCATAAATGAGAAGATAAATCTGTCAGAATGATGGATATACTGTCAGAGCATAGAAAAGGTTGTCAGAGCCGTAAAGTGGGTAGATAAGGTTGTCAGAGCCGTAAGTAAGCATTTAAGGCTATCAAAAGCATAGTAAGTAGAGCCGAAAGAATGTTTTCATGTACAGGAAGTTAGGGTTAGGGTTGAGCTCTGCATGAGGCATGAGTGTTGTGTATTGTCGAATAAAAGGAAAAA
Source organism: Wollemia nobilis (assembly GCA_028583015.1). Classification (NCBI taxonomy): domain Eukaryota; kingdom Viridiplantae; phylum Streptophyta; class Pinopsida; order Araucariales; family Araucariaceae; genus Wollemia; species Wollemia nobilis. Next base: position 3,884,224 of record JAQPPZ010016994.1, read on the forward strand.
GGAGCTATGAAAATAAAATAGGGGTATAGTGCTAAAAAAAATACAGAAGAGAGGGTTGTAAGAGAGAATAGCAGAGCTGAAAGAGAAAAATATAACGGAGTTGTAAGTATATGTAGTTCTTGTTAAAAGGCATTAGACCAGTGAGGGTCTTGTAGAAGAGAAGGCATTTTTATGTCATTGAAATAGTTTAGAACTGAAGTCCAAGTTGGTGCTTGGCATTAGGGGGTTGGTGCTCCTTTCTGTTGCTACAGATAAATAAGGGGTTGGTGCTCCTTCCTGTGGGTGCTAGAAAATTGTTTGTAAAGTTGGTGCTTTGCAAAGGCTGGATTTGGATGGGAGTCCAAGCAGTCTAATTTTTGAGGAGTAGCCAAAACTGGTGAACCTCGTTAAATCGTGTGTTGTGGAATGCTCTCTTGTTTAATTGCTTTATCTATTTTTAAGTTCTCCCTGCTTAAGTTTTAAAGAGTTGTAGATCTGAATTTAAATAGCTACACTGATTCACCCCCCCTCTCAGTGTCATTGTGAGAATATCAATTGGTATCAGAGCAAGGTTCCTGAACAAGCTCAATCAGCTAAGGTGATCTTGGAAGAAACACAATGGCCGGTGGTGAAGGATTTTCATCCAACAAAGCTCCTTTGTTCGATGGAACTAATTACTCTTTCCGGAGACTCGGGATGCAGACATATCTGTGTGCTTTGGGATATGACATTTGGGAGTCAGTAGACAGTGGATACACAATACCCTCTACTCCTCCAACAGATGCTCTTGAGAAGAAAAAGTTTGAGAATAACTCTAAAGCAAAGAATGCTATAATGTGTGGGTTAGTAGACAGTGAACTGATAAGGATCATGAGCTGTAAAATGGCAAAAGACATGTGGGACAAACTGTAGAGCATTCATGAAGGAGACGGCAAGATCAAGGAAGCCAAGCTACAAACGCATCGAGCTCAGTTCGAAGCATTAAAAATGAATGACGATGAGAACATAGAGGCCTATATGCTGAGAGTCAATGGAATCATTAATGCGATTAGAGGACTCGATGAGGAAATGGAAGATGCGGTCATCGTGAAAAAGGTACTAAGAACTCTTCACAAAAGATTTGATTCTAAAGTTTCTGCTATAGAAGAAGCTAAAGATCTAAATACTTTTAGCATGGATGAAATGCATGGTTCTTTAACTGCATACGAAATGAGAATAGGACAAACTAAGCCCTCAGACAGAGAAGCTACTTTTAAAGCACACAAAAATATAAAAGCTAAACAAGAATCTGAGGAAGAAGAGTCTTCAGATGAAACAGAAGCAAACTTTGTTAGGAAACTAATAAAGGGAAAAGGAAAGTACAGAGGAAAGTTACCGTTTAAGTGCTTCAACTGTGGAGGCATCGGGCACTTTGCAGCTAAATGTCCAATGAATGAGAAAAACAAAAATGATGAAGGGTCACACCAAGAAAGAAGTGACTGGAAGAAGAAACCACATTTTAGAAAAAGCAACTTCAAGAAGAAAAGTTTCATATCCAAGAATGTCAGCTCTTATGAAGACTGCTCCGGTGAGGATTCTGAAGAAGAAGCAGGTGAAGCTCTGTTCATGGCATTTGAAGAAAGAAAAACAGAGGAAAAATAGGAATGTAATGAAAAACCCGAGGATGAGGCTGAAGTATATCTGGAAGGTGAGTTGGTTGCTGCACTTAAAGAGCTGAGCACAGAAAGGAAAAAGAATAAAAAGGTTTCAAGAAAGCTTGAGGATGCCAATGAAATAATAAACAGACTTGAAAGTACAGACAGACGAATTTAAGAAAATGTCTGAAGTTCTCGAAGTACAATTAACCATAAAAATAGATGAGTGCAGCAAGCTAGAAGAAGACATTGTTAGGTTAAGGATGCGGCTAGAGGAGATGAATCAAAAATTGAGTTGTTATCATAAGTTTGAAGAAAGTTCTATAAAGTTGGATAAAATTATAAATAACCAAAGGCCTTCGAGGCATCAAATTTGGTTTGGGCTTCGATGAAGGAGAATCATCAAAGGGATCAAAGGCCATAAATGTAGAACCCATAAAGAAAGAAGATAAGATCAGGGTTGATCAAGAAAAAACAAATCATGCCAAAGAAAGCAATAATGCCAGACTCAAGAGGAGTACTGACAAAGATGGATTCACAAAAGTCACACATCCAAGAAGGAGAAGATTCATGGCTCCTACTTCAAAATGGCAAAGACCTTCACCCAGGTTTAATCATTCCTTTTCTGGTTATTGTTTTAAATGCAATGCTTATGGTCATAAGATTTCAGATTGCGAGTTATAATGTAGCACAAAGGAATTTCACCAGTAGAAATGTCTTTTCACCATTGATGGATTATGCAGTAGAATGTTATAACTGTCATAATTTTGGACACATTGCAAGAAACTATAGAAGCACTTTTGCAACAAATAAATATCAGGGTAGAAAATCTCAACCAAATGGATTGAAACAAAACAAAAAATTTCCTGAAAAACAGGCACAAGCTAATGAAAGGGGAAAGGCAAAACAAGTAGCCAAAACTGCTATCAAACCAGAATGGAAAGAAAAGGAGAAACTCCAGAAAGAAAAGGAGAAACTCCAGGAAGAAAAGGAATCTTTGATTGTTCAGACTGCTTTTAAAGCACAGAACAAATCTGCACCATGGATACTTGATAGTGGATGCTCCGAGTCACATGACAGGTGACAAGCAAAAATTTGAGAAGTTACAGAATTACGAAGGTGGTTATGTGAAATTTGGAAATAATGATGGAGCAAAGATAGTTGGCAAAGGATCAGTCAAGATCAGTGACGAAAAGATCAAATCAAAAGAAGTCTTGTTTGTGATTGGTCTGAAGCATAACTTGCTCAGCGTAAGTCAAATCTGTGATAGAGGTCATGAAGTAATTTTTAAGAAGCAGGGTTGTGAAGTGAGAAAAGCTAACAGTGGGAAGTTGATTGCTACTGGATCAAGGACTTATGGAAACCTGTATACTCTCTCAGAGACTTTAGAAGGAGCATGCTTGATTGGACAGGAAGATGAAAATTGGTTGTGGCACAAGAGGCTCGGTCATATCAGCTTTGACAATTTGGTAAAAATAAGCTCAAAAAGGGCAGTAAGAGATATACCCTCCATTGGCAAACCACTAAATAGTATTTGTGCTTCATGCCAAAAGGGGAAGCAAACTAGAGCCACATTTAAATCAAAGGAGTACTTTACCAAGCAAACCTTTAGAACTAATACATACTGATTTATGTGGACCCATGAGAACACAAAGTATAAATGGTGACAAATACTTTATGTTGTGCATAGATGACTATTCCAGAATGACCTGGATATTCTTTTTGAAGCAAAAATCTGAAGCTTTTGAAATGTTCAAGACTTTCAAAAACCAAGTTGAGAATGAAACAGGAAAGAGGATCAAATGCTTAAGATCAGATAGAGGAGGAGAGTTCATCTCAGAGGAGTTTGCAGAATACTATCAAAAATATGGGATCAGAAGACAGTTTTCAGCAGCAAGGACACCTCAGCAGAATGGTGTTGTAGAAAGAAAGAACAGAACTATGCAGGAAATGGCATGGACGATGTTGACTGAGAGCAAAATTGTAGACAAATTTTGGAAAGAGGCAGTCCATACTACAGTTTATATCCAAAACAGGTGCATGTTGAGGACGCATGAAAGCAAAACCCCTTATGAGCTATGGTTCGGCAAGAAGGCAACAACAAAATACTTCAAAGTCTTTGGCAACAAGTGTTACATCAAAAGAACTGAAGATAATCTTGGTAAGTTTGAAGATAGAGCTGATGAAGGTATTTTTGTTGGCTATTCATCAAAAAGCAAAGCTTACAAATGCTACAACAAAAGGCTAAAGAAAATTGTAGACAGTGCCGATGTTAAATTTGATGAAGATAGGAAACGAGCAGTCAGCTGTGAAGAAAACTACCCTATTTATGAAGAAGTTATTGAAGGAGATGAAGAAAAGGAAACAGAAGAGAATCAAAAAATTGACCCAGATGATTTAAGTATTGATTCAGAAGTAGAAGAAAACAATAAATTCAAAATAGGAAGCTGGCAAAAAAATCATCCCAGAGAGCAAATTATTGGGGACCCCACAGTTGGTGTTAAGACAAGAAGAAGAGTAGTAAGTAACTACTCCCTATTATCCAACATTGAGCCCAAAAATATTGCTGAAGCAAGCACAGATGAAAGTTGGATGAAGGCAATAAACGAAGAACTAGATCAGATTGAGAAAAACAAAACCTGGGAGTTAGTACCAAGGCCTGCAAATAAAAACATAATCGGTACTAAATGGATTTTTCGAAACAAATTGAATGAAGACGGACAGGTTGTAAGGAATAAAGCAAGATTGGTCTGTAAAGGCTATGCTCAAGTTGAAGGTATTGATTTTGAGGAAACTTTTGCACCAGTGGCTAGACTCGAGGCAATCAGAATGTTTCTGGCTTTAGCAGTCCACAGGAATTTCAAAGTTTATCAGATGGACGTGAAATCAGCATTTCTGAATGGAAATCTTGAAGAAGAAGTTTATATTGAGCAGCCGGATGGTTTTCAACTCGGTGATAATCCCAACTTTGTTTGCAAGTTGAAGAAAGCTTTGTATGGCTTGAAACAGGCACCCAGAGCATGGTATGCAAGACTAGACAACTATCTCACTGAACAAGGGTTCAAGAAAGGTATGGTGGATAGTAACTTGTATGTCAAAATAGACAATGGCCATCTTATTGTCCTTGTTGTTTATGTAGATGATATAATTTTTGGCAGCAGCAATGATGAGTCATGTAGAGACATAGCAAATAAAATGCAGAAAGAATTTGAAATGTCTATGATTGGTGAACTTTCATATTTCCTCGGACTGCAAGTTAACCAAAATGAAAAGGGCATTTTTATTTCTCAAGTTAAATATGTGAAAGAAATGCTGAAAAAGTTCACAATGGAGGATTGTAAACCTGTTAGCACTCCCATGACAACAGGTTGCAAGTTGAGCAAGGATGACAAATCTCCAGATGTAGATCAAACCATGTACAGATCTATGATTGGAAGCCTGCTGTATTTGACAACTACAAGACCAGATATCTTACGAGGCAGTATGCATGGTAGCAAGATTTCAGGCTAGTCCCAAAGAGACTCATGTGACAGTTGTGAAGAGGATTTTTTAGGTACCTCAAGGGTACTATGGAGTATGGGTTATGGTACCCAAAAGGGAAGGACTTCACTCTTATTGCATATTCGATGCAGATTGGGCAGGATGTATAGATGACAGAAAGAGTACCAGTGGAGGTGCATTCTATCTTGGAGACAGGTTGGTAGCATGGCACAACAAGAAACAAGAATCAGTCTCTCTATCCACAGCAGAGGCAGAATACATTGCAGCAACAACATGTTGTACGTAGATTTTATGGATGAGACAAACCCTGAAAGATCTTGGTATTAACTTCAAAGAGCCAATTTTAGTTAAATGTGATAATACCAGTGCTATTAACATCTCAAAGAATCCGGTTATGCATTCTCGCACCAAACATATTGCAATCCGGTATCACTTTTTGAAGGATAAAGTTGCAGAAGGTGAGGTTAAATTGGATTTTGTTCCAACTACAGAGCAAGTAGCGGATATCTTCACTAAACCGTTGCCCAAGGAAGTTTTTGAATACCTTCACAGTAAGTTGGGAGTGGTCACACTACCCAAGAACTGACTAGCTATCGGGAACACATTCTCAGGGGGAGCATTTATATATTTGATTATCTGTTTGCTCATGTTTGTAATTTTTGCTAACTGTAATATTGTGTGCCTGAGAATGTTGTGCATGGACTCAGGGGGAGTCTGCAGCAGCCCTTTGGTATTATTGTCAAAGGGGGAGAAGAATTACAGGAAATTGCACATGTGTTGCCAACAATTCCAAAGGGGGAGATTGTTGAGCAAGGTGCAGAAACAATATTGTCATTGTTGTCAACACAGACAGATAGATCAATTGATGATGCAGTGGACAGGAGTTCAGAGGTCAGTCAGAGCATGTACAGTGAATTTCCAAGAAGACAGAAGTGGCCCAGTTTCAAAAGATCAAAGAAAAAGGCAAGTAAGAAAACTGTCGCGATATCGCGACAAGAAAACTGTCATGATATCGTGACATAACGGAGGAAAAGAAGCCAAGTAGAAAAACTGTCGCGATATCGCGACATGATGAGAAGCTGGAAAAACTATCGTGATATCGTGACATGTTTGAAGAGAGAGAAAGCGCAAAGAAAACTGTCACGATTTCATGACATGTTTGAGAGAAAGAGCTTGCAAGGAAAAGTGTCATGATTTCATGACAGTCTGCAAGAAGGATTGTACGGATGAAAAAGTGTCACGATTTCATGACAGGTTCGAAAGAAAGAGCTCGCAAAGAAAAGTGTCACGATTTCATGACAATTTGCAAGAGCGAGTGTACGGACGAAAAAGTGTCACGATATCGTGACATGTCCTTTTCACCTGAGAAGAAAAGCGCTAAGGAGGAAAAGTGTCGCGATATCGCGACATGTCCATTTTCCAAGGAGATAGAGTCGACAAAAAATGTCGCGATATCGTGACATGTCCATTTTCGTAAAAGGAGATAGTAGGAGAGAAAAGTGTCATGATATCGCGACATGTCATGTTTGCTATGCAAGAACAAAGAGAGAAAGGAGGAAAGTGTCACGATTTCGTGACATGTTTCATTTTTGCGAGCAAAAGGTAAAGAAAGGCACAAGGCAGGGAAAGTGTCATGATTTCATGACATGTTCCATTTGGGAAAGAGAGAAAGGCACAAGGCAGGAAAGTGTCACGATTTCATGACATGTTCCTATTGAAAAAGAAAAAAAGGCGAAGAAAGAAAGGAAGGAAAAAGGCAAAAAAAAAAGTGTCACCATTTCGTGACATGTCATGTTTTCACGGTGCATGCGAGAAGAGTGCAAGGAAGAAAAGTGTCACGATTTCATGACATGTCATGTTTTCACTGGTGCAAGCCAAGTAGAGTGTACGGAGGCAAAAAGTGTCACGATATCGTGACATGTGTTTTCACGCATGCAGGCGAGAAGAAGACAAAAGGCTGTCAGAGCGGCGGTTCTACTGTCAGAGCTGTAAGAGAACAGAAAAGGCTGTCAGAGCCGTAAATGAGCAGATAAGACGGTCAGAGCCGTAAATGAGAAGATAAATCTGTCAGAACGGCGGATATACTGTCAGAGCACAGAAAAGGTTGTCAGAGCCGTAAAGTGGGCAGATAAGGCTGTCAGAGCCGTAAGTAAGCATTTAAGGCTATCAAAAGCACAGTAAGCAGAGCCGAAAGAATGTTTTTGTGTATAGGAAGTTAGGGTTAGGGTTGAGCTCTGCACGAGGCATGAGTGTTGTGGATTGCCGAATAAAAGGAAAAAGGAGCTGTGAAAATAAGAGAGGGGTATAGTGCTGAAAAAGATATAGAAGAGAGGGTTGTAAGAGAGAATAGCAGAGCTGAAAGAGAAAAATATAACAGAGTTGTAAGTATATGCAGTTCTTGTTAAAAGGCATTAGACCAGTGAGGGTCTTGTAGAAGAGAAGGCATTTTTATGTCATTGAAACAGTTCAGAACTGAAGTCCAAGTTGGTGCTTGGCATTAGGGGGTTGGTGCTCCTTTCTGTTGCTGTAGATAAATAAGGGGTTGGTGCTCCTTCCTGTGGGTGCTGGAAAATTGTTTGTAAAGTTGGTGCTTTGCAAAGGCTGGATTTGGATGGGAGTCCAAGCAGTCTAATTTTTGAGGAGTAGCCAAAACTGGTGAACCTCGTTAAATCGTGTGTTGTGGAATGCTCTCTTGTTTAATTGCTTTATCTATTTTTAAGTTCTCCCTGCTTAAGTTTTAAAGAGTTGTAGATCTGAATTTAAATAGCTACACTGATTCACCCCCCCTCTCAGTGTCATTGTGAGAATATCAAACTAATTGTACCCAAGTTTCTTACCTTTAATGGATTTTGTAGATGATGTAGATCTTGTTTTTTAGATTCACCAAGTTGTTACCTTGTGATGAATGAATTTCACAGCTTCTTTTTGTCTATCCAAAACAACTTGTTGCTTCACCAAAATGTGGTCTCGAACCTTCTATATTGACCCTAGGGTTTGGTGGCTTGATCCTCCAAGTGATATTTTATTTTCTACTGTACATTAAAAAACATCCTACCTTTGAAATGTGCCTTCTTGCTATGAGAGGTAGTCTCCAAATATCTTGTATTTGGTAGTCTTCTTATGTCTAAATCCTCCTTCAATATTCTTGTTGAATTCTAACTTCAAACGAGCTCTTCTTATCAAGATTCCAAATTTCTTGAGTTATTCACTTAATTCTACCTTCTCTCTTGGGCTTGTTGTTGGATGGTGATAATTATCCCAAGTTCTTTACTATTAGGAGCTTCTCCTTGGTAGTGGACTTCTCTAATGAGTTATTTTAGAAACTCCTTTGATGATGCTTCTATAAGTTCTACAACAAGGCTCTCCAAGCCTTTTACTTGTCTCTCCTGGAGACCTCTCCAAGGTCTTTAGTATTGTAGCTTCTCTAGTCTTTTGAATGAGACCTTTTCTTCAATCGTCTCCTTTTGGAAGTGTTGAAATATTCTTCTCAGATCTTTAACGTTTGTTGCTTCTTTTATTAGGAACATGAATTTTCTCATCCCTATCTATCTCTTTTGAGATTGAAAAATATACAATAAGATATTCTATAGATATCTTCAACTTCTTCTAGAATAGATCTTCAATCTACTATTTCCAATGGGATATTCTCTTAGATCTTTTCAACTTCACTAGTTATTCTTGAAACTAGTGGTATGAGTTCTATGTTGAGTCTTGGTTTTCATAGTCTTATTGAAAGGCTCTAGATGATATACAATTTGTAGTATTTAATGGAGATCACCAATATTCTATTTCATACAATCTTCTCTAGAGTCTTCTTTTGGATCAGGAACTCTTCTCTAGATCAAGGTTTTTGTGGTCTTTTCTTCTGTATCAAGGCTTTTGTGGCCTTTTCTTTTGGATCAAGGCTTCCATGGAATTTTCTTTTGATACAAGGCTTCTATGGCATTTTCTTTAGGTGCAAGGCTTATATGGCATTTTCTTCTACAAAGTGAAGTTTTTCAATCTAGCAATAGAGATCTTCAATCTCTAAACTTCACCACGACTCTTCTCCTAGAGTCTTTTCTGCAATGTATTTTTTGAAACAAATAACTAATATCTACACAAGGAAAGCACATAGACTTCCAAGAAACGAAGGTGAAATCCTTCTCCATATATTGTAAGAAGTGTCCCAAATTTTGAGAGTAATTTTATACAACAAAAAACTTTAGATAGTAGTTAACATGAAAAAATCTAGATCTTGAAATAGTCTTCACTAGTTGATTCGTCAAACTAGTGGGATGAATGTTGAGTCCTGGTATTCATGAGTTTTTCTACAACTCTATGGAAAGACTCTAGCTAGATGTGATATCAGTATTTATGGAACTGATATTTACTTCAGTAGTTGTGACTCTCCCTAGTCCTATCCATATTCATCGTGGCTTTGATACAACTATTAGCTTTTGATGAAGTATGCCATGGGAAATGGCAATCACATGATTAATAAAATATGAAGGAGAGTAATTTTGGAATATGACTAAAGTATACTATAAATAGAAATGATGAAAATAATACAATGCAACTATAGAGGAAATGGACACTCCATGAATACATCCTAAATGACTACATTGTACTCCATCACCAATGGAGTTTACCTTCTACTCTACTACTTCCTACTGTAATATGTAATCACTTACTATGAGTCCCTTTAAAACGTAATATGAGTCCCTTTAAAATGTAAAATTAGCAAAACTGCTAAACTAGGACCTCCCTAAGATTTTAAGAAGAATTAGAAACACTAGTGGTTTATCCATCTATATCATAGTTTGTCCTATACAACCCTTTTATTGAATACAACCAATAAGGACATCCTCTCATACCTATGCAATGCAAAATTTATTAGACCATTTTTGTAATTTTTTTAAGGGACTTGAAGGCCTTTGCTAAGCATGGAAGCTTGTCCATGACTTATCTAGAACTAGAGATTTGTTTCAAAAAAATTAGCCTCTTCTATTCTAATTTTAGGATAGTCAAGCAATCTACCCTTTCTTATTAATACTACTATGGACAAAAGAATTTGAAAAAGAAAAATAAACTAAATTAAAAAAAATCCAAAAAAGGTAAATGGGGTTTTCAAAATAGATTTAAAAACTCAATATTAAAACTAGAGAATCCATCTAGTTAGAAATTATAAAAAAACAAGATTGAGTTCTAATGAGAGAAAAAAAGGAACCTATCAAAAAAAATTCTCTTAGAGAAAATCTACTAATATTAGTGAGATCCTTGCAATCCAAGTCCACATAGGCTTTTATTAAAAAAAAATTTTGTTAATCCTACCATTATTTTTCAAAACAAATTCTTCTTAGTTGCTATGATCACAATTATCCTTGGAAGAAGTTGAAGAAATCAACTACCAATAAAATCACTCAAGTTATGGAGATTCATACCCACTATAATTCCATATTATATTTCATAGTAGTGAATGGAATCAAATATTACTCAGTATCACTTGAAAAAATTACATAAAAATATGAGTGTATAAAACACAATATATTGGAGGTTTCTATGAACACCAAATAATATTACTAAATGGAAATAAAATTACACCCCAAAAAATAAGTGAAATGATTGGTATAAGGGGTATTTATAACCAAATACAAGTTACCTCTAGGTCAATTTTGTAAGACTGAACTTTAGACATAAAATAAAATAAAAATGAAAAATGTACATTTTGTGAATGCAAAAACGAAACACCAATGCAATACATAAAGTGATAAAAGCACTATAATCACACAAAATTGCACAAAAAATTATTCTTGGGGTAGATCTCCTGATTGTACAAATAATGTGCCCCAATGTGGGGTCTTTACAATGCCCTTGATATAGTTGTTACAATGTTAGGTTTTTCGAGGCCCTAATACAATGAACGGTGGTGTCTTCTTGCTCATATTTGATACCAATAGATTGTGGATGGGATTATGATATCCTTGACAGGGCCACCTGAGCTTCAAAAACATTTAATGAATACTGTTCTCACACATATATACAATAAATTTAATAATACATGTGAGGGATCCACTATGTGAGACCCTAAAAAATGAGATCAATAACCCTAATTTTACATAAAAGCTATAAAAAAATGATAAGAACATAAAATAATATGTACAAATAGATTTATCTTATCTTCACTGAATTACCATTTCTATATTCGTTTTTGTTGTAGAGGATGGTTACATAGATGTGCCCTAATGGAACCCAAGGGTCATAGGGCTGCAAAACTAGGATGGGAAATGCCCACGAGTACTTGGTGCTAACCAAAAGCACCAAAAGGTGCCTAGTAGTATTTGGTGGATGCTCTATAGACTTCAACAAGCACTTAAGAAGCTCCAAGGAGCATTCGAGGGCTGAGGAGAAGTTTGTGGAACTAGATCTGGTTCACGCAGGGTATACAGTGGTAGAGGCAGAGGATGAGAGGAGAAATGGATGATGGAAGTGGTGAGGATGCTTGAGAATTCTTAGGATCTCAATAAATTAGATAACTTAGGGCATTCAAAAACTTAGGGTATTTCAAGAACTCAATAAACTTAGGGGTTGAGTCATCAAAGTGACTCCTCTTTATAATCTTCCCTTAGACATGTTAGGGTTTTGATGACACAATTTGTGTGGTCAATATTAAAACATGACTAAGTGTGGAGATTAAAGTGGGACAAGTGGGATGGATTAAGGCGGATGGATGGCTAGGATTAATTCATACATATATACATATATTTATTAAATATATATAAATATAATATATAAAATATTATTATTTAAATATATATTAAACAAATACATATAAATATATAAATAATGAATAATGTGTTGGGAAACTATGGATGGATGACAAGTGACTAGATTTTAGTGTCTACAAATACCCCTTTTTGTACCACAATGCCTGAAACACAATGTGGTGCAAAAATACGAGACACCTAGTTTGACCTGATGATGAAGCAACTTTCTGTTGTTAGAATGCAAAGATTTAACTTGAAGAAAAAAATAATTTTTGCATTTGTATCTTACTCCCTCAATTGGTGAATGAGTGAAAAATGAATCTCACAAGCCAATTGACAGATTTGTGCAAATGATGGTGGAATTGTGGATGATATGAATGATGTAAAATGTGATGTCATTTTTGTCCCAACGGTGAAAAGAAGGTTGTTGTATAATGCAAGTGATTGATTCTAAATTAGCCCTAACAGATAAAAGAGATTTTTTCCAAGTGTTGATGTCATGATCATGTAAGATGTATCCCATTGTGGGAGATCAAAATCAATTTTTGTTACCTCAAGTTTGGGGTGATTACATGTTATTGAAGAAATTACCGTATGGCATCATTGAAATGCAAAGTGATGAAGAATGCAAATATATGGAACCAATCACCCTCAAATCAGATGATTGCTAGGAGGTTGCTCCTAGATGACTCTACACAATTTTTTGTTGTTGAGGAGAATGATGTATTGTAATTTATCCATGTTTGAAGCCCCACAAATAAGGTCATCAATGACAGTTGTTGAGAAAATTGGTCTTGGCATAGTTTGACTCGAAATGTGAAGTACACAAATTGATTTTGTTTTTGAATAATGAGATATTGGATGACAAAAAATGGCCAAGTGTCCTTATGGTGATTTATTCATCTTATCAAATTGCATGGATGCAAATCTCTACAATCTCCAAGAAGATAGAATATACCACTATATACAAGGTTCATTTAAATTTGTATATGAACTTGGAAAATGTACAAATGCAATGATTGATGGATGAAAATTATGTTGTAATTAAGGGGGGATTATGAGAAGTGCATTTGATAATGGAATTGAGTTATTTTATGAAATTGTGTATTGATTTGGAGCATTATGAAGCAATTTTGGATAAATTTACACCTTTTGGGTTCAAATAAAATTTATCCATCAAAATCAATTTATATTATCATGAAATTGATTGCAATGATGGGATGGATGATGAGAATGATAAAAATGGTAATTTTGTGAATATTTGGATCATTTTGAATCATTTTGTGACTTGTAATGTTATTTTGTAACTTTTGATCGTAAGAAAAAATTATGAATCCAAATCAATTTTGGTTTTCACAAAATATGATATTATGATGAAATTGATGTATGGATGCAATTTGGAATTTTTTGTGGAGGTAAGCTATATTTTTGGATAATTTTTATCTTTTTGTCAATTTTGACAAGAAACACTAGTGGGCATCTATTGCATATGCAAATGCCCTCCAGAGTTTGCTATTCTCCAAAATCAAGAAAGCATTTCATTGTGCTTAGAAGCATCCATGGGCATTTAAATGCACCTGAAACAACTATAAATAGCCTATAGAAGGGAAAAAAAGTTCATTCTTGTGTTTGTAAATTTCTAAAGTTGTGTTTAAGGGAGTGGATTGGAGAGGAGTAGAGTGGGTGAAGTGCTATGAAAGCTATGGTGATGGAGGGTGTGGATGCGAGAGCGAGAGTAGATGTGAATTTTGTGAAGGCAAGTGCCCTTGAATATTTTGTTGAATTTATGTAAATTTTTTTTCCTTTGTGATATTAATGTTTTGCCTTTATGTATTTTAATGTAGTTGAGAATTTTGGAGGCTCAACATCAGTTCTCGCCTCTCATCTTGGGGATGAGGAAGACGGTGTGATAGAACTAGTGGAATTTTCTAGAGGCTATGGGTCTGGTTGGGAAAACTCGGATAGATGTGATTAGGATGGATGAGGGGTATCTCTCTACCTTGGAAAATATATGGGATCTAGATAGGGGGATATTTTTGCTCCCTATTGGAGAGATGACTATGAAACTTGAGGATGTATATCGCACCCTCAAGTTGCTAGTGGAGGGCATACGTGTTGAGGCTAAACATGATAAGAGACATGAGCTATGATTTGTTAAAATATGAGTGGGAGGATGTGGAGGTGAAGGGTGGAGGGATAACATACTTGTCCATGAATATAAATAATAAGTTAGATACCCTTTGCACTTTGGTGATGTTCATGTTGGCCAACATAGTGGGCCTGAATAACACTCGTTGTCAGTTTCCATGGAACCTTATTAGGTTGGTATGTGATATGATAAAAACACCTCGGGTCTATGCATGGGATCCTACTTTATTGGTGTAGTTTTACCAGGAGTTGTATTAGGTGAGGAGGTGGAAGTGGAAGGGGTTGGGTTGTAGTTTGCTACTGTAGTGTTGGGGCTAAGAGTACTTAAATGTGGCTTGATCGATGGGTTTTCCTACTGAGGGATGGGATAGAGAGCATTCCTATGCTATGAGGTGGACAATGATATAAGAGGTGTAATTGAGTCATCATGTTTGAAAGAGTCAGTGGTACATGGATCTGTGGGTTGGATTGACAACAACTCAAGTGATATGGAGACCATGGTGAGGTGCCATGTGGACAAGTGATGAGGAGCATCTATGGTGGGTGTGACAGGCTAGGTAGGTGGTTGGAAGGCACATGAGTGAGGTGGAGTTAATTCAGGTATCATGGGTTCTAAGGTAGTTTAGATTGAGGTAGGTAGTTCTAGAGGCACTAGTGCTCTATCGATGTCATTGGGATGAGATGGTTCTACCGTGTATCAAGGCATGGAGGGTCACTTATAAGGATGATAAGGAGATTTATATCCTTACTATGGATCATGCGAGGACTACTATAAAGTATGATACATGGTTTGCTACACAACCACCATGGGTATCAAGTTTGGTAGTAGATGGGGGGAATAGGGATGAGGATGAGGCCGAGGATGCCGATGAGGCTCTTAAGCACCAGAGACACCTTTGAGTCAATAGTCAAAGGAGGTAGATTAGGGGTATGGCTGATTAGATACCTAAGATTAGGGGTGATGGATGTGGTATTGAAGATAGAGAGAAGATTTTATATGGGCATCCTAGTCAGAGGGAGGAGGATTAGGTAAGGTTGGAGCAGTTGGTGGTAGAACAGGATGCTATGGTAGTGGTTCATAACACAAAGATAGCTCAACTTTAGGATATAGATATAGCATCTCGATATGCAGATATAGCTCGATTGTGGGTGGAGCTAGAGGTATGGTTAACTATAGGTGGAGGTGAGGACAAGATTGCGAGGCTCCAAAAAAAGCTGCTAGAGAAGAGTCACTAACAGAGACATGATGTACAACACCTTCAACCTCGATATTGATATATTTGGTTTTTGGAGGATTGGTTGATGGAGCATGAAATTGGGCTTCCAGATCCACCCTCCTATTCCATATCTAGGTCTGTTAAGCCTAGTGATTCTAGGTATAGCTCTAGGTCTAGGGCTCCTTCAGGGTAACAGGGATCCTATTATAGGCATTAACTAGTGCTTAGATGCACTTTTTGTATATGATCCTTGGTGCTCCAGTGTATATAGCATTTAGGAATTCATTGTATATGTTATATTTATACACACACATATATATATATACATGGATTTTTTTGTGTTATGCTTTTATGTGGGTGCGTTTGTGTGAATGCAAATGTATATGGATGGTTAATGCAAGTGATAATATGTATGAATGCAAATTTTCTAATGATAATTCATAGCTTTAGATTTTTTTTGGCCATGTTTAGCATTGTTGTTTAATCAGGGGCACCAAAATGGTGTTATGTGAAAATGGAAGACTCATGGAAGAAGATATGGATGCTGATATGGAAAACTAATTATGTTACAGAGACTCAGACATACTAGTGGCATAAAATAAACTCACTAAATACTTTCTAATTACTCTAATACCAAATGTGTGTGCAGTGAATTCATTTACCAAATCATGAGCATGGTAATGACTCGAGGTAATAAAGAACCAATGTGTGTGAAAGTGAGTTCATTAACTTATCTTGAGTAAATTGGGCAAAACCTATTATGGAGAAGACCAAGAAGCTAGCTTGTCCTTATGTGCGATCAGAGATCTCTTTAAAATATATGTATCACCATGCGTGAGTGTACTCCACTGCCAATCAAGCATATATAGCCCCAATGGAGATTAGCTCCATAGTCTAATAATTTTGATCTCTAAGTTTTGGGAATGACTACCTAATTGTATTACTAGAAATGTAGTACTATCCTTATAACTTGAGGATCTGTGGTGTGTGATGTGTAAAATATTTAGAGTTTTTAAGGGTTTTACTCTACTCTTTATTTTATTTTGAAATTTGTGATAGTGGTAAGAATCACTATTTTGCGGACTATGTTGCATGATGGGACAAGCAAGGATTACCATTTTCACTTTGAGGTACAACCCAAGTATGGTGTTATCCCTATTTGACTCAAGATTTTTTTATGATGTTTGATTTTATTTGGTTCAAGAATGTTTTGGAGCCAATTTTCCAGAATTCAAGATTTTCTTAGTGAAAAATGTGTCTTGGTCCTAAAGAAAATTAAACATGTATTTTGAGGTTCCTTAAAATACTATGAGTTTTTGAGTGACCGAAAACACCTAGGAATTATGAACATGTGGTTGCAAATGATAATTTTGATTCAATGATACAGTGCAATGAAATGGATGATGTTTTGAAGTTGTCATTGATTAAGGCAAAATGATTGTGTTGGACCAATTATTATCTAAATTGAATAAATGATCCCTAAAATGAAATGTGAAATGTGTGAAAATGATGGTGTAAATGCAATGAATGAAATGTGATTTGTGAAATGGAATGTGTGAAATGCAATTTTAATAAATGAAATGAAATGTGTGTACTGCAATGTATGAAAATGCAATGTGTAAAATGCAATGTTATTTTTGTGTAATAGCCATGTCTATACATATATAAATCATATTATGCATAAAATGCTCTAAAGTGTATAACTTTAAGTGGTTCGGGCTCTTCAAATCCCTCTAGAATAGCAAGCCTATAAGTTTCTTTACCCCCTTTTTGAGTAACGATGTATGGACCTAACCAATTAGCCGTAAATTTATCACGAAGATACAACAAAGTATTGGTATTTTGTTGATTCTCTTTAAGAACAATATCTTCTAGTTGGAATTCATGTAGATGAAATTTAGCATTGTAAGTATGCTTTAGGTGGTCTTGATATACACGTAAATGCTCTAAAGCATTGACTTACCTCTCATCAAGGAGTGTGAGTTGGTCAAGATGTGCTTGTCTAGCAGTATCATAATCTATGAAATATTGCAATGAAATTCACAATAAGGGGATCTCAAGCTCAAGAGGCATGATTGCTCCGACTCCATATACCAATGAAAATGGTGTTACCCTCATAGGCATGTGGATGCTTGTTCAATAATCCCATAATGCCAAGGGAATTTGTGTCTGCCAATCTCTATGATTTTATTTAACAAGTTTCTTGAGAATAGTAATTAAGATATTATTGGTAGCCTTAGCTTGTCCATTTTCTTATGGGTAATAAGGAGTTGAGAAATTGTGTTGGATATTATACTTATTGTAAAGTGCTCGAACATCCTTGTTCTTGAAAGACTTGCCATTGTCAAAGATGATTTTTGAGGGAATACCAAAATGACAAATGATATGATGAATTATAAAATCCATAATTCTAGGTCCTGTCATACTAGTTAGAGGAATTACCTCAACCCACTTTGTGAAGTATTCAGTGGTTGTGATGATGAATGTATGTTGTCCTAAGGAATGAGGTGAAATTTTGCCAATTAAATCAAGATCTCATTGTGAAAAGGTCCAAAATCTTTGAATAGGTTGTAATTCTTGTGATGGCACATGTGTTAAATTAGCATGCTCATGGCATTGCTTACAATGCTTGATATAAGTGCAACAATCTTGTTCTATGATGGACCAATAATAAACCATGTTGAAATATGTAATGCAACATTGTGTAAATTATTCTTAGACTAAAATATAAAGTCTAAAGAATAATATTTGAATTAGAAAATAATTCTATTTTATGTAAAAATATTCCCACCCAATTAATAAATAAAATAAGGGTGCTAGGAATATTTAATTTGTGAGAAAAAGTTATTTCCCCTTTTCTAGCAAATATTAGAAAGTAACTAATCACTTTCTAATATTTGATAGATGCCACTTATCACACATATCAATGATTAGATTGTGATAATATTAGAAAGTAACTAAGAACTTTATAATATTTGATAGATGCCACTTGTCACACATCTCAAGATTAAATTGTGATAAGATTAGATTGTGATAAGATTTAGGGTTGTAGTAGAAAAGCTTCTCTTTAAATAGGGGTTGTTGTCTACTACATCTTAACATATCTTTTCATATTGACTTGTGTTGTAATATCATGTTGATGCATATTGTTGCATAACATTGAAGCATTCTTGTATTGTTGAATCAAATGAGTAATATAGTGAGCTTCATAGTGGATGTTTACCTTCTTCATTTGATGTAGGGTTTTACCACTTAATATCTTAATATTGGTGTTGTGGGTTTCCTCTTTTGTGTGTGATTGATCTTGTGGAGCATTCTTCGATCTTGGGGAGACTTTGCTTGTCTCACATTTGGTATCAAAGCGGTTGGGATCTCCATCAAGTGTCTTCAATCCTTTGAGGTGAAAAACCCATTAAGGTATATATATATTTTTGCATGCATTTCATATTTGGGTATTTTATGCAAACTTATTTTGCAAATCTACCATTAGGGTTTATAGATTTATTGTGTTTTTAGATTTAGTTGTTAGATCTTTTACAAATAGTATTTTCATTTTAAATCTATAATTTTTTTTTTGGCATTGAGTTTTTGCTGGAAGGGTTTTGGAACCAAACGGACCCCATGGTTGCATTCGGAAGACCCAAAACCCCCTATATAGTCATTTTTTTTTTAAATAAAAAAAATAGTCGACTATATATATAAATAAATAAATAGTCGACTATATATATAAAAAAACAATCGGCTATATATATTAAAAAAAATAGTATATATATATATATATATATATATATATATATATATATATATATATATATATATATAAACGAGTTACTATATATATATATATATATAAAAACAATCGGCTATATAAAAAAAATAGTCGGCTATATAGTCTGAAAAAATTTTAAATTTTTTTTAAAAAGTTTTGCTTTATAAAAATCTTTAAACTTTTTCATGCGATTTTTTTTATTAATTTAATTGCATTTTTTTTAAGCAATTTTTGTATTAAAAAATTATTATTATTTTCCTTAAAATGCAATATTTTTTTGTCTCACATTAACAATGGTTGGTGAGTTTGCTTGTTTTGCAATGTTATCCAAGTATGTTTTGGAGTATACAAGGCAATTTCGGAACAATTTTTTCACTCTCTTCCCCTATTTTTATTAATTTCTTCTAATATCTCTCAAGCATTTGCTTGAAGCATAATGTAAATTAATGTAACTTGTATCTCTCATAATGAAAGTAAAAGAGAGAGAGAGAGAGAGAGAGAGAGAGAGTATTTGTGTTTTTCTTTGTGTCTCCACTATCTCTTGTTCATCTTTCTTACATTTTTTTTTTGCATCTTTTGCATTTTGCATCTCAACTAATCTAACTACTAACTTACTAACTTGATACTAAAAAATCTACTAACCAACTAACTTGCAATTTACTAATTTTCATATTAATCAAGAAGGTTAAAAATGAATCAACTTACTAACCACAAATTTAGTATTTTATTAAAATTTACTTAATCTTGCAACATAGTTTATATTTGCTAAACACCTATTGAATCCAAAAGAATCCACTCTATTAGTAGCAAGTCATTTTCAGGTCCTCGTACCCGTACCATTTTGGTAGCTTGGTTGACCTTGGGTGAGATGAATTGGCAATTCATTAGGCTATAGCAAAACCTTAAAATGAACACTAACTTACTAACTTATTGACTATCTAACATTTAAAAAATGTTTTATGGTTCAATTCAAGTTAGTTTATTTTGTTGCAAGATGGTTGTTATGATTAGTTACCTTCTTCTTGGAAATTAATCTATTGCAAGTTGATCTTGGTTTATTTCCTTTATTCATTTGCAATAAGGTTATATTTGTTTATTGCAATATGGTTATAGTAGTTCATGATAATGTTGATTATATTTCATGATGATGCTTATCTCTCTTGATGATGCTTAATTTTAATTATCTTTCATGATGATTATCTTTGATGATTGAAAAGTAGATTACTTGAAAGTTATTTTTTTTATATATGCAAGTATGTTTATCTACTTTCTTATTGCATCATTTATTTCCTTTGTCAATTCATCTTATGTTTTGATTGTGTTTACTTTCTAGAATGGCTGATCATGGAATATCCTTCACACCTAAGCACATCCTTGATGGATCAAATTTTGGAATATGGGAACCAAGGATGAGGGCTGAATTTCAAGCAAGAAATTTATGGCCCATTGTGAATGGAGATGAAGCAATCCCAACCCAAGAAAGGGCACTTGAGACATACAACAACAAGAGTCACCTTGCACTTTCCATGATTATCAATAGTGTGAGTGATGAGATATTTCTCACTATAATCCATTGTGAGCATGCTAAAGATGCATGGGATTTGCTAAAACAAGTCCATCTAGGGTCCAACACATAAATTAAATTTACTTTATTGTCCAAAATTCTTAGCACTATGCAAGGTGAAGAATAAAGTGCCTTGATCTTCCTCTCAAATATGAAAGACATGAGAACTCAACTATTGGCTTGTAATTGTGATTGGATAAGTGAGAAGATCTTAAGCTTTATCATTTTGAGGAACTTATCAAGCAATTTCAAGAATTTTGTCACCATTATTGAGACTAGGCTAGAGAAATAAGAGGATGTCATTCCTCTCAGCACTCTTTCACAATTATTAATTCAACATGAAGAGTCTCTTAATAGAGACAAAGTGAATGGTCAAGTTGTCAAGGAGAAGAATGTTGCCTTGAGTGCCACTAAGGCTTCCTTCAAGAAGAAATACAAGGGAAGGAAAAATCAAAATTTCCAGCCCAACAAGCCTAGAGTTGATTTCACTTCTAACTTTTGTGGCAAGAAAGGCCACAATGAAAAAAATTGTTTCAATAAGAAGAAGATTGCTGAAAAGGAAGAGCAAGGACCTAAGAAATGGTTTGGCAAGGGAAAGAAAAAGAATAACAATGTAAAGCAAAATTCTAATAAAAATGGCTTTGTTTGTGCCCTCTACTCTATTGACTCATCTACTTCTAATGAATGGGTGTTAGATTTTGGATGCACTAATCATATGTGTTTTGAAAAGAATAAGTTTGTGGATTTTCATAAGCACTCTTCAGATTTAGTTGTCATTGGTGATAATACTAGACTTCAAGTAGAAGGTGTTGGCAATGTTGTAATTGAAGGGAAATCAGTTGATAATGTCCTATATGTGCCTAACCTTAGGAGAAATTTAATTTCAGTTTTGCAAGTTGCTAGAAGTGGTCACACTATTGAGTTCAATGCAACTTCATGGAGCATTAGGAAAGGCATGCTACCAATAATTACAGGTTATGTGAAGAATAATATTTATGTGTTAGGTGATGCTCCTCCTAAAAGTGTGTTTAGCAACTAATGTTTCTCCTAGTAGCAATCTTTGGAACTTAATTTTAGGCCATACAAACTATCAAAATATTCAAATGATGAAGTCCAAAAAATTTGGTTGAAGTCTTGCCTAACATTTCACCTATTCATAGTTTGTGTGAAACATGCATCTTAGGCAAGATAAGCAAACAAAGTTTTTCAAAGGACAAGTCAACAAGGGCCACATAAATTCTTCAACTCATTCATACAGATATTATGGGTCCATTACATGTTAGATCACTTGGTGGTGCATCCTATATTCTCACCTTTATAGATGATTATTCAAGAATGATCTTTGGGTATCTACTTAAGAATAAATCATATTGTTTTGAGACATTCAAGGAGTTCAAATATTTGGTAGAAAATCAAAAGGGAGCAAAGATCAAAATTATTAGAAGTGACAATGGAGGGGAGTACAATAGCAATGATTTCAATGAGTTTTGTTCTTCTCATGGGATCAAAATGCAGTTTACTTGTCCATACACTCAACAAAATGGTGTTGCAGAAAGGAAAAGTAGGACAACCATGGAGATGGTAAGATGCATGCTTGGTGACCACTTACCTCAATTTCTTTGGTGTGAAGAAGCCAGTACAATAATCTAAATTCTTAACAGGTGTCCTTCAAAATCAGTTGAGGGGAAGACTCCTTATGAGGTTTGGAATGGTAATAAGTTGAATTTGTCACACTTAAGAGTGTTTGGATGTGATGAATTTTCATATATTCCTTTAGAAAAGAGGAATAAATTGGACAAAAAGTCTCAAAAATGCATCTTTGTTGGCTATGATGCAGAACATAGGGGATACAGGTTATACTCACCTTCTTCACGCATTGTATTTTTTTCAAGAGATGTCAAATTCAATGAAGACCTTCTTGAGTTAGAAAAGGTTGGGCCTTGTGTCAAAAGGACCAAGTGGTTGGATCATTCTAGGGGTCCTAAAGAGCAGAATTCGGTTAGCCAAAGGATAACTAGAAGTATGACCCTTAACATGTCTCTTCTACCTAATATAGAGAATGACAATGAGCCTACTTCTTACCAAGAAGCTTCACAACACTCTTGTTGGGTTGATGCCATGAAGGTTGAGATGGATTATCTTCTAAAGAATAATACTTGGGATCTAGTGCCTTATCCTAATAAGAGAAATGTTATTGGGAACAAGTGGGTATATAGAATCAATTACAATTCTAATTGAGAGATAGAAAAGTATAATGCTATATTGGTTACTAAGGGTTATGCTCAAAAATATGGCATTGACTATGATGAAACCTTTGCACCAGTTGCCAAAATGTCCACCATTCAGCTTCTCATTACTATTGTTGCTACTCAAGGTTGGCAGATTTTTTAGTTTGATGTGAAAAGTGTCTTTCTAAATGGTGATTTGGATGTGGATATCTACATGAGTCAACCATAAGGATTTGTTGTACAAGGTAATGAAACACTTGTGTGTAAACTAAATAAAACCTTTTACAATCTGAAGCAAGCACCTAGACCATTGTACATGAAGATTTTAGGTTACTTCTTAGCTCTTGGTTTTGATAAATGCTATTCAGATACAGATCTCTATGTGCTTAGGAAGGATAACTTGGTCATTTTAATTGCTCTATTTGTTGATGAATTTGTTATGACTAGAAATGAGAATGAGTCCATTTTTGATTTCAAATCCAAATTAAAGTCAGAGTATGAAATGACTGACCTTGGTCTTCTACACTACTATATTAGCATGCAATTTTATCAGCATGAGGATTGTACCTTTTTGAGTCAATCCAAGTATATTGAAGATCTTCTTAAGAGGTTTGATTTTGAGGATGGCAATCCTACTTCCATTCCTATTTATATAGGGGTTAATTTGGAAGTAGGTACATAATCTTAGTTAGCTGATGCTACATTGTATAGGCAGCTCATTGGTAGTTTTCTTTATGTTACCATCACAAGGCCAGTTATTGCTTTTGCAGTTGGTATGATGGCTAGGTTCATACAAGAACCCTAATATTGAGCACTTAAAAGCTACCAATAAGATTATGAAGTACCTTTTAGGTACTAGATATTTGGCACTTAAGTATTCTAGGCTTCCTTCCTTTGCTCTTTTTGGCTATGTTGATTCTAATTTTGGAGGGAATAGAATAGACAAAAAGTCTACCACAACATATATTTTTAGTATTGGGTCTACAACTATATCTTGGTCTTCCAATAAGTAAGATACAATTTCTCTTTCGACAACGGAAGCAGAGTATAAGGCTATGACAACAACTACACAGAAAGTGGTTTGGCCTCGTATCCTCATGAAGGAAATTGGCTTTGAGTAATTTGGTCCTTCACATTTGCTCTTCGATAATCAATCAGCTATTGCCTTGGCTAAAAATCCTGTAATGCATCAAAGGAAAAAGCATGTCGAAATACAAGCCCACTTTATTATAGAGAAGGTATTGGATGGGACTATTCATTTGGAGTATTGTCCATCATCTTCTAATTCTCCTAATTTTTTCACCAAACCTCTTCCCAAGGAGCAATTTTGTAAGCTGAGGGACTCACTTGGTTTGATGAAGTTATCCTCAAGGGGGAATGAACTGTAGTTACACTTGTGTGATAACAACATCATCCTTATGAGGTGTTTTGTGCTATATAAATGAGTTGATCTTTGGTGGTATAATTGCTTTTTGCATCTCTTTTGAACATGGTACTTTCTTGTTTGCATTGTGCAACTTTTGTACATGTTACTTTGTAGATGGCATTGTGCAATTATGGTATATGATGCAATTGCTTTATGCGACTCTTTTACATGGTACTTTCTTGTTGCCTTGTGCAACTTTGTATATGTTTTTATGTAGTTGGCATTATGCAATTGGTTTATCATGGTACTTTCTTGTTAGCATTTATGCTACTTTTGTACATGATATTTTATGGTTGGCTTTATGCAACCGGTGTGCACACTTTATTATTTTCATATACATTATGCAACTCTTGTACATGGTACTTTTTTTTAGCCTTGTGCTACTTTTGAACATGGTACTTTAGATTTTGCATTATCATGGTACTCCTTGTTTGCTTTATGCAACTTTGTACATGATATTTTTTGATCAACTATATAGCACGTGACTATAAGTATGGCTTGGCATCTTTTTGTGATGACTTATAGTTCACTATTTGTTAGATCAGTTTTGTTATCATCTTTGGATATTCATATATTGTGGTGAATATATTTATGATGATGTATCTAACTGATCTTATGTTGAGCTGCTTGTAGCTTGTAGGTACTTTTGCTTGGGGTTTTGCAGGCTTACTTAAGACACCCTTGTGATTTTTTCTTCTTGTCATTTGCAACCATTTGTGGTTGATTGATGGCTTTGTAAGTTGCTTGTATTTGAAGCTACTCTGTTGGAGGCTTGCAGAATCATTTTGTCCCATTTTGTATTGGTGCCTTATTATAGACCATTCTTGGTCATAGAAGCTCATTGTAACTATATTACTTATTTTATTCTCATCCCCGTTTGTAGCTTTAGGGGGAGAATGTTTCTTTGTTTCATAATTATTTTCCCCAATATTGCATTAAGGGGGAGTGTTGAAATATGTAATGCAACATTGTGTAAATTATTCTTAGAATAAAATATAAAGTCTAAAGAATAATATTTGAATTAGAAAATAATTCTATTTTATGTAAAAATATTCCCACCCAATTAATAAATAAAATAAGGGTGCTAGGAATATTTAATTTGTGGAAAAAAGTTATTTTCCATTTTCTAGCAAATATTAGAAAGTAACTAATCACTTTCTAATATTTGATAGATGTCACTTATCACACATCTCAAAGATTAGATTGTGATAAGATTAGAAAGTAACTAAGCACTTTCTAATATTTGATAGATGCCACTTGTCACACATCTCAAGATTAAATTGTGATAATATTAGATTGTGATAATATTTAGGGTTGTAGTAGAAAATATTCTCTTTAAATAGGGGTGTTGTCTACTACATCTTAACATATCTTGTCATATTGACTTGTGTTGTAATATCATGTTGATGCATATTGTTGCATAACATTGAAGCATTTTTGTATTGTTGAATCAAATGAGTAATATAGTGAGCTTCATAGTGGATGTTTCCCTTCTTCATTTGAATTAGGGTTTTACCACTTAATATTGGTGTTGTGGGTTTTTCTCTTTTGTGTGTGATTGATCTTGTGGATCATTCTTCGATCTTGGGGAGACTTTGCTTGTCTCACAACCCATGCATAAAATACACTTTGCAATGGCCATTCCACTAAAATGACCACCATAAATACCATCATGAGCTTTAGTTATAACTATTTGTGCCTCAGTAGACTCGAGATAATGAAGGAGAATTCCATCATAACCATGTCTATACAACACGTCCCCCAAGAGAGTAAAACAAGCTACCTTTTTCTTGAAAGTGCGTTTATCAATCTGTGACATGTCTTATGAGAGTGTTACAAACTTGAGAAAGGCTATTATTTGGTTTTACCAAGGTTCATATGATTCCAAATGGATAAAGCAAACATCTTTTTCATCCATAGATTCAGTACGAAAAATTACATATTTAGATATCATTGTGATAATAAGTTGTTGTACCTCTCCCAAGGTATCCTTTGGAATCAATGATTCAAGAGAGGCCATCACATCTGAAAATATATTTGTTGAACATGGAAAACTATCTATTTAATACCAATTAAATTTAGAGAGCAATTTCATTGCTACTTCATGGTAACATTTTTTGGTAGGTTCTTTGTATTGGTATTCTCCTATGATTTGTTTAACAAGTTGAGAATCACCAAATATCTTGATACACTTTATGCCCATAGCTATGGTTGCTTGAAGACCTAATATTAAGGTTTCATACTCTACATTGTTGTTTGTGAATTGGAAGTCTAGTTTAAATGATAAGGGATAGGTACACCCTAAGGTGTATGAAACATGACTCCATCACCTTGATATTTTTCACACTTAGAACCATCAAAGAAGAGAGTGATATTGATGTCTTCCTCTAGAATGACATCTTCATCATGTTCGATGATAGTGTAGACATCTAAAACTTGTCATGTTTAGGAAAACACTCATATGAGCACATCTTAAGACCATATGTCTAATTATGGACCTTTCCAAGAGCAAGTAGTGGTCCTAACCACTCAAAATGGCAGTTTTAGCCCATTTAAGCTTAGCTGCTATAGACTAGAACGGCCAGCCAGTAGTTGTAGCTAGCTGCTGTAGACTATAGTGGACAGAAAATCTTGGTCATTGTATGATAGAGCGGCCAACCAGTAGTTTTAGGTAGCTACTGTAGACTAGAGCAGCCAGTAATTTTGGCCACTATAGGCTAGAGTGGCCAATACTTAGTCACTGTAGGTGACATTGGCTAAACATTAAATAAAAATTTACTGATAAATTGGACCAATCACAGGCAGAAGTGGTAGTATGCATGCAATAAGTGAGCGAGGGAAACTTTGCATTCCCCTCATGACCAGTTCACATGGAAGACTTGAGTTTGAATTTATATTTCAGTTAACTAGTCTTTAAACATAGAAAAGACAAAAGCTTCTCATGCTAACATTCACTATGCATGAGGGATTCAATCCTAGGGTTTTGAACATAGACCTAGGGTTTCACACACTTTAAAAGGTGCAAGCATGAGAGCACCAAGGGATCTAGAATAATCATCAATTCTAGGACCTTCAACATCTTTTAGCAACCTTCTTTGAGAGAGCTTTTCTTGGAGAGCATATGTAGTGAAGCCCTATTAGATTGGAGATAAGATCCGAGCACCCTTGAGGAGTGATGAAGTGCTAGCCAACTAAGATTTTATCATCCATTCATAGATAGCTATATTTCAACATCAACAACAAGCTTAAAATCCATAGCCTTGGATCAAGAGAACAGGTTTCACTCTAGCGATCATTATCTTGGATAGTGGCCCATAGGCCTAGTCTAGGGTTTTGGTATTAGCTTCTTGTATTCTATTCTCCTTCATGTTTTCATATCATTATCATATAATTGCATCATTTAATTGCATTCATAGCACTAGTTTCATTCATTGAGCATATTTCCTTTCAATATTAGATTTATTGCTAACAACCTCATCCGGGGAGGCAATCTTGGACAACTAAGCATGTACTATTATTTCATTCATTTCAGGGTTACAATTTCATCGAGAAAATCCACAACATATGAGATAAAGAAGATCCCTTTGGCAATCATACCTAGAGAAGGAGGCATATGTAAGCCCTCATACATTTTCGTGTGCAGAATCGGAAAGTCTTTAAAAGTGCACCACCCCTTTGTAAATGGGACATATTACTCATTTGTAATTCATTGTATAGAAATGGGTATCCCTAAGAGGGATCGACATGTAATTGGGTTTCAATACAAATAAAAATATCTATATTTGTTACTTTTGTGTTATATGCTTTTCATGGTCTTTCATTTCATTTTGGGTATAATATTGCAAGTAGAGTAAAGTGGTGTGTGCGTCCCAAGGTCGCTACATATGGTAATCACGGTAGGACCCCCGCCAAGTTTTTATTTTTTGCCACTTTACTGATATGTGTTTTTGTGTGCAAGTTAGCCACTCTAGTCTACAATGGCTAGAAATCAGCCACTCTGGTCTACAGTAGCTAGAAATCAGCCGCTCCTACTAACAACAGCCAAAAATCAGTCACTCTGATCAATAGTGGCTAGAATAAGAGTGCAGCTGTGGATAAAATTTTTGTCATCTGAGTGGAATTCAATTTTGGTACCTCTTCCCAATATTTCTCTGATTTTTTTTCTACATTTGATTTCCAGAAATAACAAGCATAAACATAGATTAATTAGGGAAAATGAAATAAAAAATAAATAAAAACTGCATTTTGTATTTCCTAGGTTTCTTTTAGATTTCCTCTAGGTGTTGCTAGGAACAGTGAACCTCTACTTGTAAGGTTTGCCCTAGTATATATCGTGCTAGGCCATTGTGTTTTGGTTTGCTTGCATGTGGCCCAATAAGTGGCTATTTTCATCACAAAGTAGGAAGTATATTGCATGGAAAATCATTTAGATTAAATTAGATATGCATATTTCTGAAATGAAACATTCTTTGTAGGCATTGTAGGAAAATAGTCATGAATGCTAGTTGATGCATTGCTTTCTATTTAAAAATATAAAAATAATCACACACACTCGCATGTATAATTTTAAACATTAGGGAGTTAGATTTCATCACCAACCCTCAATTCTATCTGGTGACATTGGAATTCACCTCCTTCCATCGGCTTACCCCCTAGATATTCTAGAATGGATTAAGGCACTTAATTATAGTGGTACTAGTTATTTATGTTCAAAATGTCTCCCACTATTGGAACAATCATTGGTTCAGAGTGGAAGAGCTAGGCAAACCTCTCACTGGGATTTAAGAGGTGAACCCTAGTCTCTTTTTGAGAAAATCATGTTTGGCATGGGTTTTCTTGGTTCCCACTATGGATGAGTTCCCTCATTCTAAATACAAAGCAAGAGCAAGAAAGAAAAGCAAAACATCTAAAACACACTAAAATAAGTTCTTAGGATGCACATTTAATCCTTAAAAAGAGATAATCATATTGTTTTCTTAGTTTGTTTCTTCATTGTTGGGGTAATCAACCTAACCCTAATTTTTCAAAGAAATATATGACACCCACAACCTTTTTCGGAATTAAAAAAAAATTATATCAAAAATTATGGCCGGGAGACCTCCCATGGTGAGCAAGACCTCCAATATAGAGATGGAATCAGGTTCTATACCCACCACATCTCATTACATAGAGAGTTCAAATCAGCCCAATGAGGGGCAAGATAGAGGGAAGAAAGTTGCCAAACTTGTGGTGCAATTCTAAGTAGATAAGAACCCTCACATAGAGTTACAGATTCATAGACCCAGGACAACAAATCGATCAAATTGGTCACATGGGTCACATGAAATTCAGAGAGAACAAATGCTCCAAGATCAATTAGATGAGTAGGACCAAATTTGTTTGAGATTGACTTCCAGAACCATAGCCATAGAATATTCTGCATCTGGAAGCTCATAAAGCGTGACTGATAAATGCACCACTCAATCTAGGGATGCTTTAAAGTGACACCACAAGTCTCATATAGAGTTTGATCATAGGGATACTTATCAACATACAAGATACACAGAGCAAGTTACACTAGATAACCAAAGTAGAGAAATAGTTGAAACCTCTTTGAGGAATCTATGAGTCAAAACTACTAGAACAGGATTAGATAAGCATGAGTCTTCTATGACCATGCAATTTAACTGCATGCAATGGTTATAAAATCCCTTGCATAAAGAGCGAGATCTTGTAAAATCTCTCAAACATGATAAACAAAGAGAATGGTTATTGCACCAACATGAGCAACATTAAAGAGAGCAAGTTGAGTAGCTAGCTCGTAGCAACTAACAAGAAAATAGAAATGATCATCAAATAGATCAACATGCTGACTCACCAAGAGAGAAGCACACTAGAAAAGAAGGAAACCCACAATAGAATCACCCTCTAAATCATGAGCGAAATCCAATTGGTGGAGAAATGGTAAATCTAATAGATCAAGATCAGGCACATCTTGAATCCCTTCATAGGAGGGAAGAAAACAAAACAAATCAAGTGGATAGAGGGCTACTTACATTTCCACCATGAGGGGGCATACAAGAAGAGGAAATCCTCACCTCAAAGGTATTCCAAGAACTTGTTGAAAAGATGAAGTCCTTTGAGAAACAAGAGATGGTTGGGAACCAACCAACATTAAGCAAAATACACAACCAACCATTGTGTCCATCAGTTCCTAACCCTGCATATCCTAAGCATTTTGAGATGCCTAGGTTGGAGAAGTTTAAGGGTGAAGAGGATTCATAAGAACATGTCACCAACTTTATCAATGCATGTTTTCATCTAGAAGATAGCAATGCCCTTATGCTGAGAACCTTCATTATGACATTTTTGAGGGCTACCACCCAATGGTTCAACCAGCTTCCCAAGCACATCATATCTAGTTTTGAACAACTAGTGAATGCATTCTTAAAAAATTTCTCTTTTGGTGCTAAGAATAAGGTAAACAAACCTAAGGAAGTATGATGATGAGCCAGTCATGGATTATGTGGATAGATGGAGAAAAAACATGGCAAAGTTGTCATTTTCATCCTGATAAAAGAGTTAATCTGAATGTTAACAAAAAGTTAAGCCAAGCACATCTCATTACTATTGCAACTACAACAATATTATACATTCAAATAAGTCTTGTCTCAACCTAAGATTATTGAAGATATAAAGATGGAACAAGGAGACCCAAAGCTCCATAGTGAGAAAGAAAGGAATGAGAGCACACAACATCAGCCACAATAGACTGAACCTACACACGTCAATCAAATTGTGTTAAATATTACAAAATTAGCACAAAGTCAACAACAAGAAAACTATCAGGATCAACCTCCAACTGTGCATTACAACTAGCGCAACAAGAATCAAGGTAGGGGCAAACAGAAACAACCCCCTTGCAACTATACACCATTTCCTGAATCCTTGGCATCAATTTTCAACCACCTTCTCGAGGCTAAGGTTTTAAACTTGCCTAAGGAGTGCATCCTGGATCCTAATTGCCCCAAACCTAAGGGGTATAGGGAAGATCTCTATTGTGTTTACCATCAAAAAAATGGCCATGATATCCAGGATTATGTTGTGTTTAATAATATAGTGCAAGATATGTTGGATAAGAATAAATTGCAAGACATCAACATTTTCAAAAATATTCTCCCCAATCATGGGGCCAACAACAGTCAAGTTGTGCATTTCAATGAGGTGCACATAGCCCCACCTAAAGAGGGTCTTATCAGTATGATCAATACTACAATAAGAAGCAAAAGATGCCTTGATCAGCCCAACATACCAAAAAAGTTAAGTAAAGCTAGTAATCTATCATAGTCCATACCCACAATAAGTTCAATGCACTTACAAAAGGACCTTGTGATTTCCTTTCATAGGTAGGAGATTAATATAATCTCTCAGGATGAACCTGATTCTCTGCTTCACATCATAGTAAGCATCAATTTAATTTCGTACAAGAGTCTTGATTGACACTGGATCATCTATCAACATCATCACAACTACAGCTTTGAAGCATTTAAATCTACCACCTTCACACATTAAGGACATAACATTTACATTGAGGGCCTTCAATGATGCTACTTCCCCAAAAATTGGCACAATAATCCTACCTATACAGGTTGGGATAAATATGATACCTACATTGTGCCATATCTTGGAAGGTGAGAGGTAGTACAACATATTGCTAGGCAGACCATGGATGAGGGATATGGAATGTGTGCCTTCTATAGTACACCAAAATTTGAAATTCATACACTAAGGACAAATATATGTGGTCTCCCATGATCTTGAGCCATTCAAGTATTACAAGAAGGTCGATGAGCCACAAGAAAAAGTGTCTTCTCAAGAGTTTTTGGCAATGGTCAACAACAATATAGAGGACCAAGTGTCTATAAAATAGATAAAACAAGAGGTGGAGCAATCAGATGTTGCTTCCCTAGTGAAGGGATCAAAACCATTGGATTTATTCACCCCCAATTCACTTTGCATGTTGCCTCATCAAGAGTAAAAATAAGTTCAACCCCCTATCAGATTGGGGATACTCAAGGTGACATAGTTCAACACCACCAAGTAAGACAGAAACATGAACTGAGTCATAAACATGAGCATGTGGATGCCACTATTAAAATAGATCATCATGAAGCCTCCACATCAACTCAAATGAAGGAAATGGGTGAGTTACAGTTACCTGGTGGATCTTTATCATCTCATTTGATAGATAATGGTATTTTGAACCAATCGCTAGAAATACACAAGGGAGCCTTATCAGCATTGGAGCATATGCAAAATCACCTCTACAATATAGAGGTCCAAATGGATAAGCAAAATGAGGTATTGCAATACATCATGAACCAACTCAAGAACCAAGAATTATAGAAGCAACCTTCATCTGAGGTCAAACTATCTCTTGCAAAGTCATAGGAAAAGCCTCATATCAAGCCAAAGCATGCTAAACAATCAAAGCAGAAGCGACACATTTGGACTCCTTTAAATGAGTCTATGTCTAATATTTTTTAAAATATTTAGGAAGCTAGGGTCATCACATTACCCAACATAAAGCCTCTATACCCAAATAGAGCTAAACCCAAGGGTTGTAGGGAGGACCATTACTGCATCTACCACCGAATAAAGGGCCATGACATTTGTGATTGACATGGATTCAAGAATGTGGTCCAAGGCCTATTAGAGAAAAATAAGCTTTGTCCATATGGTTCACTCATTCCTCCCTACTCGGACAAGGGCACCTCACAAGGATTTGTGCCCCAATAAGAAGAGTTAATTTCTATCACTCTTCCTAAGTAGATTGATTACATTGTAGTGGACAACATGTGCACTGGGGGTCTTACAGGTAACATACCTTCCCCATCATCCAAATCAAGTTCAATGATACAAAGTGAGGGTTTTGAAGGTATCACACCTTCCTCAATTTCAATGAGTAGCACACACATTGGAGGTATTTAATGTGTCACACCTTTCCCCCAATAATATATCAAAAATACAAAAACATTCAAGTATGTCATAAAATATAAAAACAATATAAAACATAAAAATACAAACAAATCAGAAAATAGTAAAACCAAAAACAAAAGGCACTGGGGGCATCTCTAATATGTTTGGTCAAAATCTCATCAAAGATGCTCCAGGGGCATCTTCATGTCACTTGGTCAAATTAATAAAAAATTCTCCAAGGGCATCTCTATGCCGCTTGGTCACCTTAACCAAAAATGCTCCAGGGGCATCTTCATGCCGCTTGGTCAAATTAATCAAAAATTCTCCAGGGGGATATTCATGTCGCTTAGTCAAATTCAACCAAAATACTCCAAGGGCATCCCCAAGCCACTTGGTCACACCCACAAAAATCCCCAAAGGTTTATTAAGACCTTTGGTAAAAAATAAACAACAAAATACCAAAAACATTCAAATACACCAACAAAATTCAAAAACATTCAAATAACTTCAAAGTTTCAAAAATAATAGAAAACATTAAAATAAAAAACAAATCACCAAAAGGCTCCAAAGGCATCTCCAAGCCATTTGGTCAAATTAATAAAAAATGCTCCAAGGGCATCTTCATGCCACTTAGTCATATTAATCAAAATTCACCAAAGGCATCTTAAATCCCTTTGGTAAAATCAAATCACAAAAGGCCCCAAAGGCATCTTAAAGCCCTTTGGTCAAATTAAATCACAAAAAGCTCCAAGGGCATCTTAAAGCCCTTTGGTCAAAAGCAAAACATAAAAGCATAAAAACAATTTAAAATCAAAAGTTCAAAAACATTCAAAATAATCAAAAGCTCAAAAACAATTGAAAGCATTTGCATCTTACATTTAAATCCACATAGTTGCATTGCATCAAATATTCATATACATTACATTTGCATATGTTATTATCACAACCTAGCAAACGATGCCACAGTTTGTATCACAAATACTCAAATCCATCTTCATCCATCCATCCATGTAACTGTGTTTTTCAACACAACCATTTACTATTGCTATACAAAATATACTATGGTTTTCTGGTTATTCAACCATACCTAGTGATCTTATCAACTTTTGTGGGAACATCTTGGTTAGTAGAAAGTAAGGTCTAGTGGTGACAAATCTTAGTATACTTTAGGATCCCATCACTAATTACAAACACTAAATTCTAGTTGGTACAAGGGAAAGATAAAAGTTGTAAGTGGTTAGGTTACCTAAAGCGAAAAGGGTCTTCCTTGCTTATCCCCCTGTGCGATTGGTTCAAAAGTGCTAAGAATTGAAAAAAGGACAAGCTCTGCCCTATACAAAAATTCCTTTCTTAATTCAAAACAAGCAAAAATCTTGAGTCAAAGCAAAATTTAAAACTTCACAAGTCATAGTTCAATTATCAAAAAGCACAAAAATAAAATAAACAATGATTATCATCACTAAAAGAATCCTTTTCTCAAAGGAAAAAAAACAAAAACAAAAAATCAATAAAAAATAAATAGTGATTCTCATCACTGAGCATGAGTAAGTATCCCATGTCAAAAGGAATAAAATAAGGGAATGAAGCTTGAATCCATGGATTTCTCAGCATTATACAAAATTGGAAGGCAATCCCCATTACAGGTTTGGTACACAGCCAACCTGGCAATGATGATATCCTTACGCATGACGATATGTCTATCACAATAGCTACACATTTGTGTAGACCAATGTTTGCATGTGGATGAGTTATCTTTAGGTAACCCAATACTGCCTAGTGGTATAGTCCAAGTAAGTCCAACATAAGAATGAGATGAACACTAAGGATCATCGATCTTAGCAATGGGCTGAAAGAATCCCGCCCGACATCAAGGAAATATTTAAGTTCTATCTAAATATATATTCATTTGCACACATAGGGATAATGAGTATTTAGGTCCATGATGAAAGCCTTACTTTTCAAAAGCCTTGTATGGTCAATATGCAATTATTAATAGGGTAACTAGAGTGTTTGAGTCTCAGGAAAAACCTCAAAAATTCTTATATAGCAACAAATCATATCATCAATCACATCATCAATTTTATTTATAAGATTCTATAAATTAGGGGGTATCAACAGAGTAGGATAGATACCGGATATATATTAGAAATGATATATAAACGACCACTAACTATTTTGTATCTTTTAATTTACAGAAACTTATCAAGAAAATATATGCATTTCACGCCATTACATCTCACATATGAATACTCAATCAATTCTTATGATAAGAGTGATTATTTAAATTCATGGTTATTTCTTTATTTACTTTCTTTTGTGTCACCCATTAGATTGTTAAACTCATATCATATCCATTCCTTATGTTTTAAGTGATTAAAGCATATAGGTTCATTTACATCATATCAAAACCATGTAGATAATGCATTAGCACACATTACATTTACCATATCATAACAACATAAGTTAGATGCATACAATACACCAAAATTAAACATGCATCCACATATGCATCCATCATCATCATCTATATCATACCATCTAATCATATATCTATCATCTAGCTAGTACATATCATTAATACATTGCATACATATAGCATAATCAAATCATTATCTAGGCATTGAATTCATAATTGCATCCATAACATAAAATCAAAGAAAAAATATTTTCAAGCATCTACTGGGGCAATATTGGTATCATACATTCCATAGTCAAAAATCAAACAGTTAAGCAATCAATTTGCAAAGGCCCCAAAGGTATCACAAGCCCTTTGGTCAAAAACAAAATACCCCAAAAGGCATAAGCCCTTTGGTCAAACAAAAAGCCCCAAAGGTATCACAAACCCTTTGGTCAAAAAAAATGCCCCAAAGGACGTAAGCCCTTTGTTCAACTTAAAAAAATACCCCAAAATTCATAAGCCCTTTGGTCAACTTAACAAATGCTCAAAATGACGTAAGCGCTTTGGTCAACTTAACAAATTCCCCAAAGGATGTAAGCCCTTTGGTTAACTTAACAAATGCCCCAGAGGACATAAGCCCTTTGGTAAAATTCACAAAAAGCCCCAAGAAGCACAAGCCCTTTGGTAAAAAACAAAAAGCCCCAAGGAGCACAAGCCCTTTGGTCAAAAACAAAATGCCCCAAAGGGGATAATCCCTTTGGTCAAACCAAAACGCCCCAAATGGGATAAGCCCTTTGGTCAAACCAAAATGCCCCAAAGGGGATAAGCCCTTTGGTCAAACCAAAATGCCCCAAAGGGGATAAGCCCTTTGGTCAAACCAAAATGCCTCAAAGGGGATAAGCCCTTTGGTCAACTTA
The DNA here is from genome assembly GCA_028583015.1 of Wollemia nobilis. Taxonomy (NCBI): domain Eukaryota; kingdom Viridiplantae; phylum Streptophyta; class Pinopsida; order Araucariales; family Araucariaceae; genus Wollemia; species Wollemia nobilis. The sequence continues at coordinate 3,920,709 of JAQPPZ010016994.1, forward strand.
ACAAAATTTCCAAGGAGAACAAGCCCTTTGGTCAACTTAATAAATTCCCAAGAGAGCATAAGCCCTTTGGTCAACTTAACAAATGCCCCAAAGGATGCAAGCCCTTTGGTCAACTTAACAAATTCCCCAAAGGATGCAAGCCCTTTGGTAAACTTAACAAATACCCCAAAAGACACAAGCCCTTTGGTAAACTTAACAAATGCCCCAAAGGACGTAATCCCTTTGGTCAACTTAAAAAATGCCCCAAAGGACATAATCCCTTCGGTCAACATAACAAATGCCCCAAAGGACGTAAGCCATTTGGTCAACTTAACAAATGACCCAAATGACATAAGCCCTTTGGTCAACTTAACAAATACCCCAAAGGACGTATGCCCTTTGGTCAACTTAACAAATTCCCCAAAAGACGTAAGCCCTTTGGTCAACTTAACAAATGCCCCAAAGGACGTAAGCCCTTTGGTCAACTTAAAAAATGTCCTAGATGACTTAAGTCCAAAAAGCCTCAAGGAGAACAAGCCCTTTGGTCAAAAATAAAATGCCCCAAAGGGGATAAGCCCTTTGGTCAAACCAAAACATCCCAAAGGGGATAAACCCTTTGGTCAAACCAAAATGCCCCAAAGGGGATAAGCCCTTTGGTCAAACCAAAACGCCCCAAAGGGGATAAACCCTTTGGTAAAACCAAAATGCCTCAAAGGGGATAAGCCCTTTGGTCAAACCAAAATGCCCCAAATGGGATAAGCCCTTTGGTCAAACCAAAATGCCCCAGAGGGGATAAGCCCTTTGGTCAAATCACCCCACAAACATATCAGTCTACGTTTTTGCTCAGCATTGTGTTTTCCCACATAGTGCATCGCAAAAAGGATCATTTGTAGAAACCTAAAATATATCATGTTTAGGAAACCACTCATATAAGCACATCTTAAGACCATATCTCCAATTTTGGACCTTTCTAAGAGCAAGAAGTGGTCCTAACCACTCAAAATGGCAGTTTTAGCCCATTTAAGCTTAACTGATGTAGACTAGAGTGGCTAGCCAGTAGTTGTAGCTAGCTGCTATAGACTAGAGTAGCCAATAAATCTTTGCTGATGTAGGTTAGAGTAGCCAGCCAGTAGCTATAGGTAACTGTTGTAGACTAGAGAAGCCAACAATTTTGGCCGCTATAGTCTAGAGCGATGAATAATTAGTTGCTGCAAGCGACAACAGCTAAACATTAAATAGCAATTTGCTGATAAATTAGCCCAATCATGAACGGAAGTGGTAATGTGCATGCAATAAGTGAGAGAGGATAAATTTGCATTACCCCTCACAACCAATTCACATGGGAGACTTGAGTCTGAATTTAGACTTCAATTAACTAGTCTTTAAACATAGAAAAGACAAAAGCTTCTCATGCTAATATTCACTACGCATGAGAGATTCAATACTAGGGTTTTGAACATAGACATAGGGTTTCACACACTTTAAAAGGTGTAATCCTGAGAGCATCAAGGGGTCTAGAATAATCATCAATTCCAGGACCTTAAGCATATTTTAGCAACTTTCTTTGAGAGAATTTTACTTGGAGAGCATACGTAGTGAAGCCTTGTCAGATTGGAGAGTATATCCAAGTACCCTTGAGGATCAACGAAGTGCTAGCCGACTAAGAGGTGATCATCCATTCACAGAAAACAATCTTTCAACATCTACAACAAGCTTAAAATCCAAAGCCTTGGAGCAAGATAACATGTTTCACTCTAGCAGTCATTGTCTTGGACAGTGGCTCACAGGCCTAGTCTAAGGTTTTGGTATTAGATTATTGTATTCTATTATCCTTCATGTTTTCATATCATTAGCATAGAATTGCATCATTTAATTGCATTCATAGCACTAGTCTCATTCATTGAGCATATTTCCTTTCATTATTAGATTTATTGCTAATAGCCTCATCCGAGGAGGCAATCTAGGACAACTAAGCATGTACTGTTGTTTTATTGATTTTAGGGCTACAGGTTCATCGAGCAAATCCAAAACATATGGGAGCAAGAGGATCCCTCTAGAAATTATACCTAGAGAAGGAGGCATCTGTAATCCCTCATACATTTCTATGTGCAGAACTGGGAAGCCTTTAAAAGGGCACCACCCCTTTGCAAGGGGGACATCTTACTCATTTGTAATTCATTGTATCGAAATGGGTATCCCTAAGAGGGATCGACATGTAACCGGGTTTCAATACAAATAAAAATATCTATCTTTGTTACTTTCACGTTATATGCTTTTCATGGTATTTCATGTCATTTTGGGTATAATATTGCAAGTAGAGTAAAGCGGTGCATGTATCTCGGGGTCGCTACAGATAGTGAATATTGAATAATCTAGGAGCTCAATAATCAAGGGTTGATCACTAGAAAGTGGAGCTTCCACAAGATGATCAGCTATGACCTGACATTTAAATGATTTTTGGCTTATGAACTCAAGATCAAATTTAGTAACTAGCATTATCCATTTAGCAGTGCGAGTGTTATTGTAAGTGTGAGATATCATATAACGCAAAGAATTTTCTTTAGCTATGACATATGTGGTGTGACTAAGCATGTAATGTATGAGTTTCTTAGTGGAAAAAACCACTTCTAAGCACAAATTTTCCATGTAAGTGTATCTAGTTTCATAACTTACTAATGTTCCACTAATGTAATAGACGACTTGCTCTTGATTGTTTTCATTATTTTTTGTAAGCATTTCCCCTAATGCAAAGTCCATTGCTAAAACCTAAAGATGGAAGGAGACCCCTAGACAAGGATAATTTAAGATTGGTGGAGAATCCAGGTATTTATTGATATTATCAAAGGTTTTTTGACATTCATTTGTCCATGAAAATGACACCCACTTTTGTAGTAGGTGATTGAATGGCCTGCATTTGTCAGAATGTTGCGTAATGAAATGATGAATTGATTGAATATTTCCATGTAAACTACATAATTTATTCAAATTTTTTGGTGGAGGCATCTACATGATGACCTTGAATTTGTTTATATCCACCTCAATGCCTCTTTTGGAGACAATGAAACCTAGTAATTTACTAGAGATAACACCAAAGACACATTTCTTGGGGTTCAACCTTACATTATGCTCTAAAATTTGATCAAAGACTTTTTCCAATACACCATTGTGCTCTTGTCAAGTTTTAGATTTTACCAAGAGATCATCCACATAAGCTTTGATGATATTATGCATGTAATCATGGAAAATGTATGTCATGGCATGTTGATAAGTGACACCTACATTTTTGATCCCAAAGGGCATCACCTTGTAACAAAAAGTCACTCAAGATGTAGTGAATGTTGATTTGTGTTGGTCATTAGGATTTATTCAAATTTGGTTGTATTTTGAAAAACCATCCATGAGAGAAAGCATTTTATGACCAACATGGGTGTCGAAAAGAGTATCAATGTTTGGAAGAGGAAAGTCATCCTTTGGACATGCTTTGTTAAGGTCTCAAAAATTAGTGCAAACACATATCACCCTGTTAGGCTTGTGAATAGGTACCATGTTTGAGAGCCACTCAGGATAGTCAATGGGAATAATGATACCCACATCTATTATATGTTTAAGCTCTTGTTTGACCAAGAGGGCCACGATAGGATGCATCCTTCTAAGTTTTTTTTTTATTGGCTTAGCATTAAAGTTTAAGGTGAGATAATGGACAACCAAATTAGGGTCAATACTGGGCATGTCCTTGTAGGACCATGCAAAAATACCCTTCTTCTTCTTGAGGAGAGCAATTAATTACTCTTTTTCATCTGTGGATAAAATTTTGCCAAGTTTGATAATTTAGGGATTGTTTGCATCTGAACTAAGGTTCACATCGATAGTATCTTCAATAGATATGTGAGAATTTTCCTCAAGTTTATGGGGTGTTGGGATCATATTAATGCCATCTATGATATCATCAAACTATTCTGATTCAACCTTGTCTATGTCTGCCTAGAAAACCTCATGATTTGAAGGTGAAGGTGAAGGTGAAGGTGAAGGTGAATGTGGGGATGATGGAGGAATGTAGTTTGTTGAAGTCCTTAACAATTCCTTGCTCATAGGTCCAAGGTGTAGACCAATTGGTTCATCCAAACCCCATAAGGGGGCGGAGGTCCAAGGTTCAAATATCGAGCTTCATCGGAATGAATTCTTGTCCCTTTCCTAGTGCTTTCAGTGACATAAAATGTTTAAAATGATTATGGCATGGTGGTTATAGGGTCAGACTGTACAAATATCTATGTGGAGGCTTCTGAGGCAGACAATGCAGAATACTGTGGCAACCATAAAAAGCTGGACAACCTACCCGAATTGGATTTTCCACCATGTAAATTAAAAAAAAAAAATCCTTGCTCATGACAAACTTAGAAAAGGATGAAGGTAAGGAAATCATGTCCATATCAATAAGGCTCATGTCAATAGGAATTGGATTTTCCAAATTGTATGGATTATGAAGGGGGGTGAATAAGTCAACAAGATTCATATTGACTTAAGGGGAAAATGGATGGTTGAAAAAGGTGAATAGATGGGTGGATCATGTTTTCTAGAACCGATTATAGAACTCTGCTAAACTTGAACAACAAAAAGCACTACAAATAACTTTAATGTACATGTAATGCAAACATGTTTTTTTTTTGTTAGTTGATTTTTTTGAAATTTTGAAATTTATTTTTGATTTTTTTAGTTATGTACATATATTATAAGCAAAATGGCCAATGATGTGGATCAATGTAATGGATGTGGTGGCTCACCAGTTGGTTTGGCTCACTCTTATGGAAGAAGCAAGTGAATTATGGGCTGATGGATGGGGAAAATTCTGAGGTAAAACTCATCCTATTCAGTGTGTGGGATGATGGGGTTTGACTCCTCTTCAGATTCATTAGAAGTGTAGACACCAAAACAACACCAATTTGATTATGTGACAACAAGTGCTGATCACATTGACACAAACAACCCCTAGGGCAGCCCCCAGAGGTCAAACAGTGGTTCTAACCACTCCCAAAAGCAGTTTTGAGGGTCAAAAGTCAATTTTGCACCTTTTTGGCACCTTTTTCTCTATTCGTCCCACCCAAGGATGAATTTAGACTGGTATTCGTCCCACCCTGGGACGATTAAGCAATCACTCCAGCGTGGGACGAATAGCAGGTTTGACTGGAAAAAATTCAAACCTCAAAAACTCTACCAGTTAACTAAGGCTTCAGGCCATGCAATTGCGAGGAATAGCTTTTATTCAAGAGGAGAGACTTCAATCATGCATGTGTTTATTTTAGAGACCTCATGCAAGAAGATTTTTTATCAAGGAGTTAGCTTTTCTCTGAAAAAAGGACAGTTAACTCAAGTGGCGCCCTCGCATGCGCAATTCAAACAAGGAGACCATAAGGTCTATAAATTGGGGAGTTTTCCCACCCAAAATAATATACAGAGAAGGAGCATTTTGAGCGACGAAGTGCTGCTAATTCACTTACTTGCGATTTGTGCTTTCAACATCCATAATATCTTAATCGAAAGAGAGGTTATTGGGTGGATTTTGAGGGCACGAATCAAGAACCAAAATCCAAATTTTATGACCACAATATCCTATCAATTTGCTGACAACACATCACATCAGGTTTCGGACCCATCCCAAGCGGATTGGTGTCGAAACAAAGTTTCACCCACGGGTGGTTTGCCTTCGGGCACCCCCCGTATTAGTCTTTGGTGACTATTTATTTTGTAGTATTTAGCTAGTTTCATGTTTATGCTTTTGTCAAGTTTTCAGTTTATTTAGACTCATTTTAACCATCGTTAGATTTATCTTTTATTTTTCATACACAGGTGCTACTGATTCTTTGTTTGTTTCTTTGAACGCAGATTTTCAGCATTAGAGGAGCAGGGAGGAATCTACCTTTACCAACGCAAGCGACAACAACATTTTGGTTCGCCCATCTTATATGTGGGCACACGAAAGAAGGAATTCTGAAACAAGTTGTAAAAGACCAACATTTAATGCTCCTATCCCTTAAAAAGGAATGAGACGCATTGTAACACAAATTTGAAAAGCATATCAATAAAAGGGCCGTATTTTATATTGCTTTGATATCTTGTGTTCATGTTCTTTCTTTTTACGCATTTTTCAATAACATAGGGTTTAAGCATTATTTTGGTTTCGTTTACATTACAATTTTAGTCTATCCTTTTTGTTTCCGAAATCTCGTGTTTTCAATGGCGATCATAGTGGGACCTCTGTCCTCTTTTTTTTTTTTTTAGGTTAGATTTCTGATCTGAAATTGCTTGTTTTGATTACAGGTACCTATTTTTCAATCATCAGACTGTTATTCATTTCTGCAAGTGACGATTACAGAATTTGTATTCGTTTCACCCAGGGACGAATAAGCATTCGTCTCACCCTAGAACGAATACTGTTCAGATATTCGCCTCACCCAAGGACGAGTATATTTCTATGCATTTTTCAGAGCAAATCAGAAACATCCTGTTGGGCAAAGAAGAGGTAGGGGTTTTTAACAAGCTTCTGTCAAATTTCTGTTTTATGTTTTCTGGTTTTCAATTTTCTATGGCTTAGGGAAAGTTTCCTTTTCATTTGCCTATTTCAATTTTTGCAAATTAAAATGAACCCCGCACACCACGTGGTATTTTAAACACAAGGAGTTGGTCATAAAACCCCAACCCTTGAGCAAGACCAAAGGTGGATTCTATTATCACTTTGGCTTGAGATATTGCATCCATTACCCCGATCGTGACTGTTGCTAGACGTAAATCCTGACGAAAGCTGACCGAGTGTAGCTAGGGTGATTCCTAGCGCATGAGGATAAGTCTTCTATGGTAGGTGTCATAAAAAGAGTGATTTCCATTTTATACCACCTATTTTCTATGTATCATCTGCTCTCACGTACCTATAGTCTCCCTCACATAAGGGCGGGTATATAGAGAGGTTGGTATATCGGTCCGGCAATGGTATATTGAAGGGGTGACCATTTTGGGAGTCATAAGAGCCTTCATGTTGCATTTAAACGTTCTTCACAAAAATCTTCAAAACAAAACAAAAAAAAAAATCATCAAAAACACACTAAAACCAGTCTAGGACACACCATTAATCTTTAAAAGAGATAATCATTGCTTTGTGTGTGTATGTTCTTTTCTGCTTAGTGTAACAAAAAAATCAAAAAATCATAAACAAAAGATAAAAATCTACGTAGCTTGTAGAGAGTCATCACCATGGTATTCACCCGTAGTCAAGCCCACTCATAGGCAGACGCTATGGAGAATGTCCAAGGAGGCATGAGTCACCTCCGTTACAGTCCCAAGGATTTGGTCATACCACCTTGGTGACCTTACACACAAGGTAGTCCCCTCCACACCTTAACGGAAAGGGACTATAAGGGCACCTCTTCTAGGGGCATTCTTGTTTAGCATGGCACCCAGAACACACGCTTCCATGAGGGTTATATCCGTAGGAGAGCTCCCTTAGATGCTCGCTATGAGTGGTCACCGCGCGATGAAGCGCTATGTCAACATAGGGTTCGACAGGAGGAACAACATGATTACATTATCCCTCCTTCATCTCCTCTAGTTGTCAGGACTACAAGGAAAAATCCAGAGCACAAGGCCCCTCAGGAGGGGCAAGCCAACTTCGCCTGTTCCTTTTTCACTTATGAAAGAAAGCATGAGGAAAACCCTTACCTTCCTCAAGAGAAATATACATCGTGGGAGCAATACGCCTTCGCAACTGCTAGCTATAAAGATCACCTACTGAGGACAAAGCCTCGGGGAAATGCTACTACCACCAATAGAGGGAGATGGCCTATAGAGATCTCAGATCACCATGACTGGGATAGATATCTAGGAGAGGCATCTAGGCCTTCTAGACAGGAGACGGTAGGACCAACTATCTTAGAATCTGCCAAGCATATCGCATGCCGGATGCAACTCACGCTACTTGAGCTAGAACAACAACAGTTAGAGCAATGGTATATTCTAAATAAAGAGTGCATTCAGTGCCAAAAGGATGAGTTGTTCCAACACACTATGCAGGCAAGGACTCCAACCCTTTGCATGCATAAGACAAAACATTATGAGGGACACAACCCGTTGATGTGAGATAGGTCACCGTGATCTTATCAAGTGCTACCCCCAATGCCTCATAGACAGGAGCAGGAGGCTACTCCCCCAATTCTTCAAGCACCCACCCGGGTTCATGGGCCACCCTCAAAAATCCCTCAAGAAGCCTCTGAGAAATCTGAGCAAGCAAAAGAGTGGACTAAAATGCAATACCAAGGCAGGGGGGCGCTATCCGGCTACCCCTCCATAGGCCCCACGTTCCTCAACAGGAACCAACCAAAGAGGAGGAGCCCAAATCCCCCGATACATGCACAACATTAGAGCACTTAGAGTTGATAGAGACTAAGATCTCGGGGTCCCAAAAGCCCAACTTATGCGAGGCTCCTCTTGAAGAGGATCAGCCTCTGACTATAGAGCTACCCGAGGATGAGGTCTTCCATGTCTCAGAATTTCTAGAGAGCTTAATGGAAATATTCCCCTTAGAGGCACCAATCGAGCAAGCACCACATCAAAGAAATTAGGTCCCCCCGCAAAGTGTGGAACAACCCTGTCGGGACCATGTCAATCTACTCGAGCAAAATGAGCCTAGAATATCGTAGACAGCTGTCGAGGCCAACGAGGGCCTTTGGATCATCGATAATTATTACAAAGATGAAACTGAGATGGAATATCTCAATCATGCACGATGACACAATCACCCTGTAACCCATGAAGAACTGATGGCACAACTAGGCATAAGACTAGGGCATGAGTGGCGCCTAGACCTGGCCCACTGGAATCAATTGTTGATTCCACTCCTTTGGGTAGACCGCGAGCACCTTCCACTAAGAGATATCATAGCCACATCAGTGCTGAAGGCAGACCTTGCCCTCCTATCCATGCATAGGGCCGATCCATTCGTGCCAATCCCTCTAGAGCCAGATCCGATGCATAAATATCATCAAGTTGGGGGTACCTCTATTCCCTAAAGAGCAATTGGATTACACAAAATGCTCCAAAGGTGTCCATAAACCCTTTGGTCAAACCAAAAGCTCAAAGTATTATCGCAATCACTTGGTCACACTAAAAGCTCCAAGGATTATCGCAATCACTTGGTCACCCTAAAAGCTCCAAGGATTATCGCAATTACTTGGTCACCCTAAAATCTCCAAGTATTATCGCAATCCCTTGGTCACATCCAAAAGCTCCAAGGATTCTCATAATCGCTTGGTCAACCCTAAATGCCCCAAAGGCATCTATAAACCCTTTGGTCAAGCCAAAAGCTCCAAGGATTCTCATAATCGCTTGGTCAAACCCTAAAAAGCTCCAAGGATTCTCATAATCGCTTGGTCAAGTCTAAAAGCTCCAAGGATTCTCATAATCTCTTGGTCAAGTCTAAAAGCTCCAAGGATTCTCATAATCGCTTGGTCAAATCCACAAGCTCCAAGGATTCTCATAATCGCTTGGTCAACCCTAAACGCCCCAAAGGTATCTATCAACCCTTTGGTCAAGCCAAAAGCTCCAAGGATTCGCATAATCACTTGGTCATCCCCAAAATGATCCAAAGGTATCCATAAACCCTTTGGTCAACACCAAAACCTCCAAGCGTTACCATAACTGCTTGGTCAAAATAAATATTCAAAAATAAACAAAAAAAATCCAATCATCAAAAATCACAAAAACAATTGCATTTCAATTCCATTTATACTCATAAAAATCAAAAATCACAAAAACAATTGCATTTCAATTCCATGCATACTCATAAAAATAAAAAATAACAAAAAAACATTGCATTTCAATTCCATGCATTCTCATAAACATCAAAATACAAAAATATAGGTTGCATTAGGCATCGCATCCATACATTATATATTTGCTAGGTCATACAAGTCAAAAGCACCATAGGCTGTCATTACTTGGCAATTCCATCATTTCCACATCAAATCCATTTTCATAAACGCATACATCCAGCATATCACCATTTTATTTTAGCATAGTCAGTTGTCTCCTAAATGTATATAGGGTTTTCGTCATTCAGCTGTCTTTAAATTTCTAGCCAAAAATTGTACACAGTTAAACAGATTTTACATGGGAAAGTTTTACTTGGATCACCTTGTTACGTAGCATCCCAACATAAATTAACACACATAAAATAATTCCTAAGTTGTGTGAATGCAAGAGAAACCTACAAAGAAGTCTCGGGTACCATAGGTAAAATATTAGCCTGTTCATCCCCCTGTGCGAATGGTTCTAGAATGATGAGAATTGAAAAAAGGATGAGCTCTTCCCTATTCATTCACCTTAATAAACAATGGTTTTTACCACTACCAAATCCCAATCATAGTTGGTCCCTAAAGTTGTAAGGATTCATACTACACGTCCCTGCCAAGGATGGGTAGTCATCCCCAAGACCTAAAAGGATCAACGCCATTCACAAACAAAATTCCAACCAACCATCATCCTAACCCTTTCCATTCACCTTTGGTCTCCAAGTTGTAAGTATTCGTACTATCCGCCCCTAACCAGTATGGGTAGTCATCCCCAAGGCCTAAAATATCAACGCCCTTAATTCATAATCTCCATCATCCCCTTGATTCCCAAAGTCATAAGGATTCGTACTACACACCCCTAACCAGGATGGGTAGTCATCCCCAAGACCTAAAAGGATCAAGGCCCTTCACAAGTTCAAATTTATAAAGCTCAAAATACAAAATCAATTAACAGTGGTTATCACCACTATTCAAAATCCTTGCTCAAAAAACAAAAGAAACATAAATAGAAAAATAAACAATGATTTTCATCACTATATTGACGAGCAAGTCTCCCAAATCATTCAACCAATAAATAACCTGAACTTGAATCCCTGGAATTCTCAGCATTCGAAAACCATCTAGGTGATCCTCATTACAGGTTTGGTTGATAGCCTACCTAGCAATGGTGGTATCCTACCCGCACGATGATATGTCCGTCACATTAGCTTTGCGTGTGTGCAGACCAATATTTGCATGTGGATGAGCTAGCTTATGGTATCTTAGATTGTCACGTGGATTAATCTTGCTAAATACAACAATGGAGTTAGTGGAGCTAATTAGGTGATCCTCAGTACAGGTTTGGTTGATAGCCTATATGGCACTAGCGGTATCCTGATGAATACCACATAAATGAACTCAATTGCACACACAGGGATGTGAAATAACTTGGTTAAATTCAAGTTAGATTTAGACCTTGTTCAAAAGTCTTGCGAGATAAATGTACAGTCTTGGCTAGTTAAAATATCTGCATCTCAGAAAAGCTTAACTACATTTTCAAACAATTGGTACATTTCATTCCGTACATAACCATCAAAATATATGCAAAATACAAAAACAAAGTTTTCACATGCAAAGTCATTTCACAAAGTCATCCCATTAGTATAGAAAGTCAGTCAAATCTTGTACAGTCTATGGTGCATCGACAAGTCATCAACAACTCATTTCATTCATTCCACATGCAACACCATATGTTAAACCTCATATGCAATGCCATTGAAAACACGAGATTCCGAAAACAAAAAGGATAGACTAAAAATGTAATGTAAACGAAACCAAAATAACGCTTAAACCCTATGTTATTGAAAAATGCATAAAAATAAAGAACATGAACACAAGATATCAAAGCAATATAAAATACGGCCCTTTTATTGATATGCTTTTCAAATTTGTGTTACAATGCATCTCCTTCCTTTTTAAGGGATAGGAGCGTTAAATGTTGGTCTTTTACAACTTGTTTCAGAATTCCTTCTTTCGCGTGCCCACATATAATATGGGCGAACCAAAACGTTGTCGCCACTTGCGTTGGTAAAGGTAGATTCCTTGCTGCTCCTCTAATGCTGAAAATATGCGTTCAAAGAAACAAACAAAGAATCAGTAGCACCTGTGTATGAAAAATAAAAGATAAATCTAACGATGGTTAAAATGAGTCTAAATAAACTGAAAACTTGACCAAAGAACAAACATGAAACTAGCTAAATACTACAAAAGAAATAGTCACCAAAGACAATAAGGGAGGGGGTGCCCGAAGGAAAACCACCCGCGGGTGAAACTTTGTTTCGACACCAATCCGCTTGGGATGGGTCCGAAACCTGATGTGATGTGTTGTCGAAAAATTGGTAGGATATTGTGGTCAGAAAAATCGGATTTTGGTTCTTGATTCGTGCCCTCAAAAGTCACCCAATAACGTCTCTTTCGATTAAGAGATTATGGATGTTGAAAGCACAAATCGCAAGTAAGTGAATTAGCAGCACTTCATCGCTCAAAATGCTCTTTCTCTGTATATTCTTTTGGGTGGGAAAACTCCCCAATTTATAGACCTTATGGTCTCCTTGTTTGAATTGCATGCGAGGGTGCCACTTGAGTTAACTATCCTATTTTTCAGAGAAAAGCTAACTCCTTGATAAAAAATCTTCTTGCATGAGGTCTCTAAAATAAAGACATGCATGACTGAAGTCTCTCCTCTTGAATAAAAGCTATTCCTCGCAATTGCATGGCTTGAAGCCTCAGTTAACTTGCAGAGTTTCCAAGGTTTGACTTTTTTCCAGTCAAACCTGCTATTCGTCCCACCCTGGAGCGATTGCTTAATCATCCTAGGGTGTGACAAATACCAGTCTAAATTCGTCCCTGGGTGGGACGAATAGAGAAAAAGGTACCAAAAAGGTGCAAAATTGACTTTTGACCCTCAAAACTACTTTTAGGAGTGGTTAGGACCATTGTTTGACCTCTGGGGGCTGCCATAGGGGTTGTTTGTGTCAATACGATCAGCGCTTGTTGTCACATAATCGGATTGGTGCTGTTTTGGTGTCTACAGATGCCCCTTTTTGGGAAGCGTTGTGCAAGGCGCAGCGCCGAGCAAAAAGAGATAACCAAAGCACTAATGATTAGGGTTTATCAGTAACCTAACCAAATCTTGATGCCCCAAGTATGGAAAGGGCATGCATTCTTGAATCCTTGCTTTTGACGAGCTAAGGAATTTGATTTCAAGTATTAACCTATTTTGGTGAGGTGTGACTTGAGCTTGGTCATTGATCATTCATGAATAGGCAAAGGGTGCAACATTTTATCCATGGGGGAACCTTGTGTTCATGATTCACGAATGCCAAGCGTTTGATCAATTTGTGATTATTGCTTGTTTGCTGCCCCAAGCAGGAGCGTGATTGTCTTTGTCAATGATTCTTGGAATGCATGCCATTGCCTTGATTGGGTGTGTGTTTGTTGGTTGATGACTTAAGTGTGACTACCCCCTCAAGCAACGAATCGATGAAAGAATGACGGCCATGAGAAAAGAGATGAGTCGCTTGACCCAAGATGACTTAAGTGAGGGTGCCTTTAGATGTTTTCCATTGAATGCTCGAGCAGTTTCCTAATTTTTGGACCTATTTTTGGTGGGTGAAAACCCTTTTGGTGATGCCAGAATGGGGGGAAATTATCGAAAACCCGTCTTCCCGTGGAGTGGTTTGGCAATGGTAGCCTTCTTGGGGAAGTATGAGAGTGACAAGTTGAGCCCCGACATCGATTTTCTATGCCAAGAAGTTAAGTGCAAAAGCACTTGTGTCCGGCAATGCTTATTACTTTGTTTTTGTGTTGCATTTTTTTGTTGTTTTTGTTGTTTTTGGGGGTTTACTGTTTTATTGTTTTTGAGTGGGTTTTGACCCATTGGGGACGTCGTTGGGGGTGAAATTGTCAAAAATCCGTCTTCCCATGGAGCGGTCCGGCTATGGTAGCCTTCTTAGGGAGTAGGATAGGGACAAGGTAGACCCCGACATCAGTTTTTTATGCCATTGAATGTCAAGTGCAAAGGTGCAATTGTTCAACACTTTTACTGCTATTGTTTGTAGATATTGGCTATTTTGTTTTTATGTATATGTATTTACATTGATGTATGCAAATGCTTTTATGAATGCGATGTGTCTAATTTGTATGATGTATGCATGTGGAATGAATGAAATGAGTTGTTAATGACTTGTCGATGCACCATAGACTGTACAAGATTTGACTAACTTGCTATACTAATGGGATGACTTTGTGAAATGACTTTGCATGTGAAAACTTTGTTTTTGTATTTTGCATATATTTTGATGGTTATGTACGAAATGAAATGTACCAGTTGTTTGAAAATGTAGTTAAGCTTTTTTGAGATGCAGATATTTTAACTAACTAGCCAAGACTGTACATTTATCTCGCAAGACTTTTGAACAAGGTCTAAATTCGACTTGAATTTAACCAAGTTATTTCACATCCCTATGTGTGCAATTGAGTTCGTTTATGTGGTATTCATCAGGATACCGCTAGTTCCAGATAGTCTATCAAACAAACCTGTACTAAGGATCATCTAATTAGCTCCACTAACTCCATTGTTGTATTTAGCAAGATTAATCCACGTGACAATCTAAGATACCATAAGCTAGCTCATCCACATGCAAATATTGGTATGCACACATGCAAAGCTAATGTGACGGACATATCGTCGTGCGGGTAGGATACCACCATTGCCAGGTAGGCTATCAACCAAACCTATAACGAGGATCACCTAGATGGTTTTTGAATGCTGAGAATTCCAGGGATTCAAGTTCAGGTTATTTATTGGTTGAATGACTTGGGAGACTTGCTCGTCAATATAGTGATGAAAATCACTGTTTATTTTTCTATTTATGTTTCTTTTGTTTTTTGAGCAAGGATTTTGAATAGTGGTGATAACCACTGTTATTTGTTTTTGTATTTTGAGCTTTGTAAATTTGAACTTGTGAAGGGCCTTGATACTTTTAGGTCTTGGGGATGACTACCCATCCTAGTTAGGGGCATTGTAACACAAATTTGAAAAACATATCAATAAAAGGGCCATATTTTATATTGCTTTGATATATTGTGTTCATGTTCTTTCTTTTTATGCATTTTTCAATAACATAGAGTTTAAGCATTATTTTGGTTTCGTTTACATTACATTTTTAGTCTATCCTTTTTGTTTTCAAAATCTCATGTTTTCAATGGCGATCATGGTGGGACCTCTGTCCTCTTCTTTTTTTTTAGGTTAGATTTCTGATCTGAAATTGCTTTTTTTGATTACAAGTACCTATTTTTCAATCATCAGACTGTTATTCATTTTTGCAAGTGATGATTATAGAATTGGTATTCGTTTCACCCAGGGACGAATAAGCTATTCGTCTCACCCTGGAATGAATACTGTTCAGATATTCGTCTCACCCAGGGACAAGTATATTTTTGTGCATTTTTCAGAGCAAATCAGAAACATCCTGTTGGGCAAAGAAGAGGTAGGGGTTTTTAACAAGCTTCTGTCAAATTTTTGTTTTCTATTTTCTAGTTTTCAGTTTTGTATGGCTTAGGGAAAGTTTCCTTTTCGTTTGCCTGTTTCAATTTTTGCAAATTAAAATGAACCCCACACACCACGTGGTATTTTAAACACAAGGAGTTGGTCGTAAAACCCCAACCCTTGAGCAAGACCAAAGGTGGATTCCATTATCACTTTGGCTTGAGATATTGCATCCATTACCCCGATCGCGACTATTGCTAGACGTAAATCCTGACGAAAGATGACCGAGTGTAGCTAGGGTGATTCCTAGCGCATGAGGATAAGTCTTCTATGGTAGGTGTCATAAACAGAGCGATTCCCCTTTCGTACCGCCTATGTTCCACATATCATCTGCTCTCACGTACCTATAGTCTCCCTCACGTAAGGGTGGGTATATAGAGAGGTTGGTATATCGGTCCGGCAATGGTATATTGAAGGGGTGACCATTTTGGGAGTCATAAGAGCCTTCATGTTGCATTTAAATGTTCTTCACAAAAATCTTCAAAACAAAACAAAAAAAAAATCATCAAAAACACACTAAAACCAGTCTAGGACACACCATTAATCTTTAAAAGAGATAATCATTGCTTTGTGTGTGTATGTTCTTTTCTGCTTAGAGTAACAAAAAAATCATAAAATCATAAACAAAAGATAAAAATCTACGTAGCTTGTAGAGAGTCATCACCATGGTATTCACCCGCAGTCAAGCCCACTCATGGGCAGACGCTGCGGAGAATGTCCAAGGAGGCACGAGTCACCTCCGTTACAGTCCCAAGGATTTGGTCATACCACCTTGGCGACCTGACACACAAGGCAGTCCCCTCCACACCTTAACGGAAAGGGACTATAAGGGCACCTCTTCTAGGGGCATTCCTATTCAGCATGGCACCCAGCACACACCCTTCCATGAGGGGTATATCCATAGGAGAGCTCCCTTAGATGCTCACTATGAGTGGTCACCATGCGATGAAGCGCTAGGTCAACATAGGGTTCGACGGGAGGAACCACATGATTACATTATCCCTCCTTCACCCCCTCTAGTTGTCAGGACTACAAGGACAAATCCAGAGCACAAGGCCCCTCAGGCGGGGCAAGCCAACTTCACCCGTTCCTTTTTCACTTATGAAAGAGAGCAAGAGGAAAACCCTTACCTTCCTCAAGAGCAATATACATCACGGGAGCAATACGCCTCCGCAACTGCTAGCTATCAGGATCACCTACTGAGGACAAAGCCTCGGGGGAATGCTACTACCCCCAATAGAGGGAGATGGCCTATAGAGATCTCAGATCACCATGACTAGAATAGATATCTAGGAGAGGCATCTAGGCCTTCTAGACATGAGACGGTAGGACCAACTATCTTAGAATCTGCCAAACATATCGCACGCCGGATGCAACTCACGCTACTTGAGCTAGAACGACAACAGTTAGAGCAATGGTATCTTCTAAATAAAGAGTGCATTCAGCACCAAAAGGATGAGTTGTTCCAACACACTATGCAGGCAAGGACTCCAACCCTTCGCACGCATAAGACAAAACATTATGAGGGACACAACCCCTTGATGCGAGATAGGTCACCGTGACCTTATCAAGCGCTACCCCCAACGCCTCCTAGACAGGAGCGGGAGGCTACTCCCTTGATTCCTCAAGCACCCACCCGGGTTCATGGGCCACCCTCAAAAATCCCTCAAGAAGCCTCTGAGAAATCTGAGCAAGCAAAAGAGTGGACTAAAATGCAATACCAAGGCAGGGGGGCGCTATCCGGCTACCCCTCCATAGGCCCCATGTTCCTCAATAGGAACCAACCAAAGAGGAGGAGCCCAAATCCCTCGATACATGCACAACATTAGAGCACTTAGAGTTGATAGAGACTAAGATCTCGGGGTCCCAAAAGCCCAACTTATGCGAGGCTCCTCTTGAAGAGGATCAACCTCTAACTGTAGAGCTACCCGAGGATGAGGTCTTCCATGTCTCAGAATTGCCAGAGAGCTTAATGGAAATATTCCCCTTAGAGGCACCAATCGAGCAAGTGCCACATCAAAGCAATCAGGTCCCCCCGCAAAGCGCGAAACAACCCCGTCGGGACCATGTCAATCTGCTCGAGCAAGATGAGCCTAGAATGTCGTAGATAGCTATCGAGGCCAACGAGGGCCTTTGGATCATCGATAATGATTACAAAGATGAAACTAAGATGGAATATCTCAATCATGCATGATGACACAATCACCCTGTAACCCATGAAGAACTGATGGCACAACTAGGCATAAGACTAGGGCATGAGTGGCACCTAGACCCGGCCCACTGGAATCAACTGTTGATTTCGCTCCTTTGGGTAGACCGCGAGCACCTTCCACCAAGAGATATCATAGCCACATCAGTGCCGAAGGCAGACCCTACCCTCCTATCCGTGCATAGGGCCGATCCATTCGTGCCAATCCCTCCAGAGCCAGATCCGGTGCACAAAGATCATCAAGCTGGGGGTACCTCTATTCCCTGAAGAGCAAGTGGATTACACCAAACACTCCAAAGGTGTCCATAAACCCTTTGGTCAAACCAAAATCTCCAAGGATTATCGCAATCACTTGGTCACCCTAAAAGCTCCAAGGATTATCGCAATCACTTGGTCACCCTAAAAGCTCCAAGGATTATCGCAATCACTTGGTCACCCTAAAATCTCCAAGGATTATCGCAATCCCTTGGTCACATCCAAAAGCTCCAAGGATTCTCATAATCGCTTGGTCAACCCTAAATGCCCCAAAGGCATCTATAAACCCTTTGGTCAAGCCAAAAGCTCCAAGGATTCTCATAATCGCTTGGTCAAACCCTAAAAAGCTCCAAGGATTCTCATAATCGCTTGGTCAAGTCTAAAAGCTCCAAGGATTCTCATAATCGCTTGGTCAAGTCTAAAAGCTCCAAGGATTCTCATAATCGCTTGGTCAAATCCACAAGCTCCAAGGATTCTCATAATCGCTTGGTCAACCCTAAATGCCCCAAAGGTATCTATCAACCCTTTGGTCAAGCCAAAAGCTCCAAGGATTCTCATAATCGCTTGGTCATCCCCAAAATGCTCCAAAGGTATCCATAAACCCTTTGGTCAACACCAAAAGCTCCAAGCGTTACCATAACTGCTTGGTCAAAATAAATATTCAAAAATAAACAAAAACAATCCAATCATCAAAAATCACAAAAACAATTGCATTTCAATTCCATTTATACTCATAAAAATCAAAAATCACAAAAACAATTGCATTTCAATTCCATGCATACTCATAAAAATCAAAAATAACAAAAAAACATTGCATTTCAATTCCATGCATTCTCATAAACATCAAAATACAAAAATATAGGTTGCATTAGGCATCGCATCCATACATTATATATTTGCTAGGTCATACAAGTCAAAAGCACCATAGGTTGTCATTACTTGGCAATTCCATCATTTCCACATCAAATCCATTTTCATAAACGCATACATCCAAACATATCACCATTTTCTTTTAGCATAGTCAGTTGTCTCCTAAATGTATATAGGGTTTTCGTCATTCAAATTGTCTTTAAATTTCTAGCCAAAAACTGTACACAATTAAACAGATTTTACACGGGAAAGTTTTACTTGGATCACACCTTGTTACGTAGCATCCCAACACAAATTAACACACATAAAATAATTCCTAAGTTGTGTGAACGCAAGAGAAACCTACAAAGCAGTCTCGGGTACCATAGGTGAAAGATTAGCCTATTCATCCCCCTGTGCGAATGGTTCTAGAATGCTGAGAATTGACAAAAGGACGAGCTCTTCCCTATTCATTCACCTTAATAAACAATGGTTTTTACCACTACCAAATCCCAATCATAGTTGGTCCCCAAAGTTGTAAGGATTCGTACTACACGTCCTTGCCAAGGATGGGTAGTCATCCCCAAGACCTAAAAGGATCAACGCCATTCACAAACAAAATTCCAACCAACCATCATCCTAACCCTTTCCATTCACCTTTGGTCTCCAAGTTGTAAGGATTCGTACTATCCGCCCCTAACCAGGATGGGTAGTCATCCCCAAGGCCTAAAATATCAACGCCCTTACTTCATAATCTCCATCATCCCCTTGATTCCCAAAGTCGTAAGGATTCGTACTACACGCCCCTAACCAGGATGGGTAGTCATCCCCAAGACCTAAAAGGATCAAGGCCCTTCACAAGTTCAAATTTACAAAGCTCAAAATACAAAATCAAATAACAGTGGTTATCACCACTATTCAAAATCCTTGCTCAAAAAACAAAAGAAACATAAATAGAAAAATAAACAGTGATTTTCATCACTATATTGACGAGCAAGTCTCCCAAATCATTCAGCCAATAAATAACCTGAACTTGAATCCCTGGAATTCTTAGCATTCGAAAACCATCTAGGTGATCCTCGTTACAGGTTTGGTTGATAGCCTACTTGGCAATGGTGGTATCCTACCCGCACGATGATATGTCCGTCACATTAGCTTTGCGTGTGTGCAGACCAATATTTGCATGTGGATGAGCTAGCTTATGGTATCTTAGATTGTCACGTGGATTAATCTTGCTAAATACAACAACGGAGTTAGTGGAGCTAATTAGGTGATCCTCAATACGAGTTTGGTTGATAGCCTATTCTGCACTGGCGGTATCCTGATGAATACCACATAAACGAACTCAATTGCACACACAGGGATGTGAAATAACTTGGTTAAATTCAAGTCGATTTAGACCTTGTTCAAAAGTCTTGCGAGATAAATGTATAGTCTTGGCTAGTTAGTTAAAATATCTGCATCTCAAAAAAGCTTAACTACATTTTCAAACAACTGGTACATTTCATTCCATACATAACCATCAAAATATATGCAAAATACAAAAACAAAGTTTTCACATGCAAAGTCATTTCACAAAGTCATCCCATTAGTATAGCAAGTCAGTCAAATCTTGTACAGTCTATGGTGCATCGACAAGTCATCAACAACTCATTTCATTCATTCCACATGCATACATCATACAAATTAGACACATCGCATTCATAAAAGCATTTGCATACATCAATGTAAATACATATACATAAAAACAAAACAGCCAATATCCACAAACAATAGCAGTAAAAGTGCTGAACAACGGCACCTTTGCACTTGACATTCAATGGCATAAAAAACTGATGTCGGGGTCTACCTTGTCGCTATCCTACTCCCTAAGAAGGCTACCATAGCCGGACCGCTCCATGGGAAGACGGATTTTTGACAATTTCACCCCCAACGACGTCCCCAATGGGTCAAAACCCACTCAAAAACAATAAAACAGTAAACCCCCCAAAAAAAAAAAAACAACAAAAAAATGCAACACAAAAACAAAGTAATAAGCATTGTCGGACACAAGTGCTTTTGCACTTAACTTCTTGGCATAGAAAATCGATGTCGGGGCTCAACTTGTCACTCTCCTACTTCCCCAAGAAGGCTACCATTGCCGGACCGCTCCACGGGAAGACGGGTTTTCGACAATTTCCCCCCATTCTGGCATCACCAAAAGGGTTTTTACCCACCAAAAATAGGTCCAAAAATTAGGAAACTGCTCGAGCATTCAACGGACAACATCTAAAGGCACCCTCACTTAAGTCATCTTGGGTCAAGCGACTCGTCGCTTTTCTCATGGTCGTCATTCCTTCATCGATTCGTCGCTTGAGGGGGTAGTCACACTTAAGTCATCAACCAACAAACACACACCCAATCAAGGCAATGGCATGCATTCCAAGAATCATTGACAAAGACAATCACGCTCCTGCTTGGGGCAGCAAACAAGCAATAATCACAAATTGATCAAACGCTTGGCATTCATGAATCATGAACACAAGGTTCCCCCGTGGATAAAAGGTTGCGCCCTTTGCCTATTCATGAATGATCAATGACCAAGCTCAAGTCACACCTCACCAAAATAGGTTAATACTTGAAATCAAATTCCTTAGCTCGTCAGAAGCAAGGATTCAAGAATGCATGCCCTTTCCATACTTGGGGCATCAAGAGTTGGTTAGGTTATTGAGAAACCCTAATCATTAGTGCTTTGGTTATCTATTTTTGCTCGACGCTACGCCTTGCACAACGCTTCCCAAAAAGGGGCATCTATAGACACCAAAATAGCACCAATCCGATTATGTGACAACAAGCGCCGATCGCATTGACACAAACAGCCCCTAGGGCAGCCCCCAGAGGTCAAACAGTGGTCCTAACCACTCCCAAAAGCAATTTTGAGGGTCAAAAGTCAATTTTGCACCTTTTTGGCACCTTTTTCTCTATTCGTCCCACCCAGGGACGAATTTAGATTGGTATTCGTCCCACCCTGGGACAATTAAGCAATCGCTCTAGGGTGGGACGAATAGCAGGTTTGACTGGCAAAAATTCTGGCAACAACATGTTGGAAATGAGGCTCATAAGTAGTGCATGCCTCACTCCCAACACCCCCCTCTTATACCACCATTGCACTAGGATACCACCAATCTGACAATCCTCCTCAGCCTTCTCCACTGAGCTCATCCCATCCACATCCTCCCCATGTCCAAAACACCGAGTCAGTACGTGCCCGTCCTCTGGCCTCGTGGCATCGTTCGGATGGGAACCTCGTCTATCAAAATCCAGAGAATCTGATACACGTTCTCTAAGGTGACTATCATCTCCCCTGTCGAAAGATGGAAGGTGTTCGTTTGAACATCCCATATGCTAATCAAAGCTGTCAAGTATGCCCGATCCCCCACAACTGCCTCCAATCGCGTCACATGCTTGAGCCCTAAGGCATCAAACCACTCCCAGTCCTCCGCACTCAACGCCTCGCGGGCAATAGAAAAAATAATATAAAAAATATTTGGTACCCGATGTCGACTCTTCATCACCTGCACATCATAGAAAATAACACACATCAAAACCATGCATCAAATTACTATCACATGTACAAAAATGCATAACTGTACAGTAACATCTTTCATTCACATGTACATCCATTACCAAAAAAAAAAACAATTCATCAAGTTTTCATCTTACATTTCATCAAAAACAACAAAAATTTGACATGGTTTACCTACGGTTTTACCTAAGTTTACCATTTCAAAACAAAAATATTCATCCAGTTTTCATCTTACATTTCATCAAAAACAACAAAAATTTGACATGGTTTACCTACGGTTTTACCTAAGTTTACCATTTCAAAAAAAAAAAATAATTCATTAAGTTTTCATCTTACATTTCATCAAAAACAACAAAAATTTGACATGGTTTACCTACGGTTTTACCTAAGTTTACCATTTCAAAACAAAAATATTCATCCAGTTTTCATCTTCCATTTCATCAAAAACAACAAAAATTTGACATGGTTTACCTACGGTTTTACCTAAGTTTACCATTTCAAAACAAAAAAATTCATCAAGTTCTCATCTTACATTTCATCAAAAACAACCAAAATTTGACATGGTTTACCTACGGTTTTACCTAAGTTTACCATTTCAAAACAAAAAAAATCATCAAGTTCTCATCTTACATTTCATCAAAAACAACCAAAATTTGACATGGTTTACCTACGGTTTTACCTAAGTTTACCATTTCAAAACAAAAAAAAATTCATCTAGTTTTCATCTTACATTTCATCAAAAACAACAAAAATTTGACATGGTTTACCTACGGTTTTACCTAAGTTTACCATTTCAAAACAAAAATATTCATCAAGTTTTCATCTTAAATTTCATCAAAAACAACAAAAATTTGACATGGTTTACCTACGGTTTTACCTAAGTTTACCATTTCAAAACAAAAAAATTCAAGTTTTCCTCTTACATTTCCTCAAAAACAACAAAAATTTGACATGGTTTCCCTATGGTTTTACCTAAGTTTACCATTCAAACAAAAAAAATTCATCAATTTTTTTTAATCTAGGGTTTCATTAAAAAAAAAAAAAAAAAAAATTCATCAAGTTTTCATCTTACATCTCATCAAAAACAACAAAAATTTGACATGGTTTACCTACGATTTTACCTAAGTTTACCATTTCAAAACAAAAATATTAATCCAATTTTCATCTTCCATTTCATCAAAAACAACAAAAATTTGACATGGTTTACCTACGGTTTTACCTAAGTTTACCATTTCAAAACAAAAAAATTCATCAAGTTTTCATCTTACATTTCATCAAAAATAACAAAAAATTGACATGGTTTACCTACGGTTTTACCTAAGTTTACCATTTCAAAACAAAAAAAATTCATCTAGTTTTCATCTTACATTTCATCAAAAACAACAAAAAATTGACATGGTTTACCTACGGTTTTACCTAAGTTTACCATTTCAAAACAAAAAAAATTCATCAAGTTTTCATCTTAAATTTCATCAAAAACAACAAAAAATTGACATGGTTTACCTACGGTTTTACCTAAGTTTACCATTTCAAAACAAAAAAATTCATCAAGTTTTCCTCTTACATTTCCTCAAAAACAACAAAAATTTGACATGGTTTCCCTACGGTTTTACCTAAGTTTACCATTCCAACAAAAAAAATTCATCAATTTTTTTAATCTAGGGTTTCATTAAAAAAAAAAAAAAAAAAAAAAGAGAAAAAAATGGACATGGTTTACCTAAGGTTTCGACCTAAGTTTTACCGTTAACAAAAAAAAAAAAAAACACATTTTTATAACCATGGTTACCCTAAAGTGTTACTCTAAGTTTAATTTGGGTTTCTCCTACGGTTTTCCATCTAGGTTTCCATCGGTTTGCATACACGTTTTAGTTTGTTTCAGGGTCTTTCAATCAAATTCATTCACCTTTTAATTTAATTAATTAGGGTTTCATGTCTTAAACACAAGAAAAACATAATAAAAACACATTTGCATTTTTCAAATTCAAACTCAAGGAGATAGTGCACTTACTGGTCTCGCCTCGGCTCCACTGCCTGACGACCCGGTCAGTGCACTCATGGTGGCTGGAATATCTGGCAGCGTTTTGCATCAAAAAATCTACCTCCTCCTCCCTAGAGCTCCAAATCGCAATCGATGAATAGTGCAAATGAGCCAAATCCATCATTTTCGCATATTTATACTTTTTTCTTGCTAGTATTCATCCCTGCATGGAACGAGCGCTTTTTCCTCGGAGGCACGCTCGTCCCACCCCAGGACGAGTACAATCATGGTGTTCATCCCACCCCGAAATGAATAAAAAATAAATAAAAATAAAAAACAACCAAAACATAAAAATAACAAATGCCAACAAAATCACTAAAAATTGCCGGACAAAAGTGCTCTTGCACTTAACCTCTTGGCATAAGAAAACTGATGTTAGGGTCTACCTTGTCGTTATCCTACTCCCTAAGAAGGCTACCATAGCCGGACCGCTCCATGGGAAGACGGATTTTTGCCAATGTTAACCCCAAATGGCATCCCAAAATGGGTTCACACCCACCAAAAATAGGTCAGCACAATCGGGAAACTACTCGAGCATGCATCGGATAACATCTGAAGGCACCCTTGCACAAGTCATCTTGGGTCAAGCGACTCGTCGCTTTTCTCATGTCGGTCATTCCCTCATCGATTCGTCGCTTGAGGGGGTAGTCACACTTAGCTGCCAATCAACAACAATATACCTAATCTTGGAAATGACACGTATTCAAAGGATCATTGCAAAAGACAATCGCACCCTTGCTTGGGGCAGCAAACAAGCAATTATCACAAACTGATCATATACTTGGCATTCGTGAATCATGAACTCCAGGTTTCCACAGACAAAAGGTTGCGCCCTTTGCCTATTCATGACTGATCAATGTCTAAGTTCAAGTAATACCTCACCGAACTAGGTTAATGCTTGATTTAAGTTCCTTAGCTCGTCAGAAGCAAGGATTCGAGAATGCATGCCCTTTCCATACTTGGGGCATCAAGAGTTGGTTAGGTTACTGAGAAACCCTAATCATTAGTGCTTTGGTTATCTATTTTTGCTTAGCACTGCACCATGTGCAGCGCTTTCCAAAAAGGGGCATCTGTAGACACCAAAATAGCACAAATATGATTATGTGACTGCAAACATTGATCGCATTAACACACATAGCCCCCAGGGCAGCCCCTAGAGGTTAAACAGTGGTTCTAACCAATCACATAGCAGTTTTACAAGTCAGGGATCAATTTGGCACCTTTTAGACACTCTGCTACTTATTTGCTCCACCCAGGGACGAGTGCGGATTTATACTCATCTCACCCAGAGACGAGCATAGATTGGTACTCGTTTCACCCAGAGACGATTACCAGTGCTCACTTCGGGGTGGGACGAATGCCAAGTTTGACCGGCAAAAAGTTAGATCTCGACGCATGACAACTCAGAACTGCCACTTAGCTTTTCCTGCATGGCATAAGAGTGCGAGTGAGTTCTTTTGACAACTCATATCTGCCAATTGACTCTCCCTTCACTACATGGGAAGGGGAGTGAGATTTTTAGGACAACTCAGATTTGCCACTTAGCTATCCCTTCATTGCATGGGAGTGCGAGTGAGTTTTTATAAACATACAAAGACATGCACAGAGGCAGTTAAGAAGCCCTTAATCAAGAAGAAGTCTTCTCTTCACAAAAAAAGCATTGATGCAGAGAAACACTTTTGCATGTTAATTCAAAGAGACCCCTTGGGTCTATAAAATGGTGAGCTTCCTCACCCAAAAGAGAGAGAGAAGGAGCATTTTGAGCGACGAAGTGCTGCTAATTCACTTACTTGCGATTTGTGCTTTTAACATCCATAATCTCTTAATCAAAAGAGAGGTTATTGGGTGGATTTTGAGGGCACGAATCAAGAACCAAAATCCGATTTTTCTGCCCATAATATCCTATCAATTTGCTGACAACACATCACGTCAGGTTTCGGACCCATCCCAAGCGGATTGGTGTCGAAACAAAGTTTCACCCGCCGGTGGTTTGCCTTCGGGCACCCCCCGTCTTATTGTCTTTGGTGACTATTTCTTTTGTAGTATTTATCTAGTTTCATGTTTATGCTTTTGTCAAGTTTTCAATTTATTTAGACTCATTTTAACCATCGTTAGATTTATCTTTTATTTTTCATACACAGGTGCTACTGATTCTTTGTTTGTTTCTTTGAACGTAGATTTTTAGCATTAGAGGAGCAGTGAGGAATCTACCTTTACCAACGCAAGTGGCGACAATGTTTTGGTTCGCCCATCTTATATGTGGGCACGCGGAAGAAGGAATTCTGAAACAAGTTGTAAAAGACCAACATTTAATGCTCCTATCCCTTAAAAAGGAAGGAGATGCATTGTAACACAAATTTGAAAAGCATATCAATAAAAGGGCCGTATTTTATATTGCTTTGATATCTTGTCTTCATGTTCTTTCTTTTTATGTATTTTTCAATAACATAGGGTTTAAGCGTTATTTTGGTTTCATTTACATTACATTTTTAGTCTATCCTTTTTGTTTCCAGAATCTCGTGTTTTCAAGAAGCTATCGACATAAGATCAAATTATTAATATATTTCATCTTTGGAGTCATCAATGTGATGAATATATTCTCATAAATTTAAATTTAAAATTTGGAAAGCTTGTTTGAGAGAAGAAGTGGATGAAAGTGGATGATAGCCTAAACTCGAACAATCA
Organism: Wollemia nobilis; assembly: GCA_028583015.1. NCBI lineage: Eukaryota > Viridiplantae > Streptophyta > Pinopsida > Araucariales > Araucariaceae > Wollemia > Wollemia nobilis. The sequence continues at coordinate 3,947,709 of JAQPPZ010016994.1, forward strand.
TATGTTTATCGATATGAAACATCGATAATTTTATGTATTCCATGTTCATGCCGTACTAGGCCATGTCCTTGCCAATTAACAATGTGAAAATATTGAGATGGAAAACCTGATAAATGTTATATATTGGTAGGTGTTGGTTTCTTAGGTTCATCTGGAGTAACTAGACTGGACGATGAATCCAACCCCCATATACAAAATTAATGCTATTAGGCACTGAAACCATGTTATATATCACTCCTATAGATAAGGGTGGGTCACGTGGGTGACCGTAATACTTACCATTTTGAATGTTGTGCGATGTAACTATGATATCTTAGACCATATATTCACCAATACCAAGATTAGTGAGGTGGACCTAGCCTTGGGATGATGTGGATGGATTAGATGTAGATGTGGATGACTCATGGTTGGTTGATGGTAGCTCACAATCCGTCATTTTTACTTATGAGACATTGGTTAATGGGAATGGATATTGAAGAACACAAGCTTATACTGAGAGGGGGGGTGAACAGTATAAGACCACTTTTTACTTTTGCTTTAAATCAACTTTCAAATCAGCTTTATGCAGAGAATAGATAGCAGTATCAAGAGCAGCAATTAAAACAATGCACAACACATCAACAACAAAGAGACACAACAATTTACGTGGTTCACCCAATGCGGGCTACTCCACGGATAAAATTTCTTACTAAATTTTATCAAAGTCCTCTGGGAATACTTCCCTATTACAATGTTTATGAGCCTCTGCCCAAAGGAGATACCTTCCCCTAATTCTGCTTTGGCTGGTGATCCTCTAGAAGACCTCTACCTCCTATGCCCTTAGCAAGTGGAACTCTTTCCACAGAAGACACCTGTCTTCCCTGCTCTGGCTGGAGATCTCTGTCCTCAACTCTGTCACCGCAAAGCTGGTCCTCGAATTTGCACTAAAACACAGTCCTTCGGTCTAGCACAAATGTCCTCTTCTGCCTCAATCTCTGTCCTCAATCTGGTCCTCAAAAATGGTTAATGAAAATGGTTCTCAAGCTTTCAGATGCTTGCTCAATGTTGTCCCCAAGTCTTCACCAACTTTCACACAGACTGCGCAACACAGCAGCACACAACACTTCGGCTATCGCACTTCTCACTTCTGCACGCTGTCTTCGAATGTTGCAACACCAACAACTTCTGCTCCTATGCGCATACACCACAACACAGTCTTCGCACACTCTGCACCAGCATAGTATTTGCACACTTCTGCGTCTCGACGATCGAACTTCTCCCCCGCACTCTATCTTCGCAACTCGCACTTCGAACGCACACTTCGATCGATGCAAAACTCTTCAAGCATCCCTCCTTTTATATTCATAATCTCAAGATTAGAATCTTGATCTTAGTCGGCTGATTAACCTTCAATCACGTCGGTTGTAAAACCCTGCACTACGTCGGCCCAAATTTAACTCTGTCGGCTTCACTCCCTCCCTGTTGCTTCTGGCGCGAAACTTCAACATGTCACGATATCGTGACACCTTTGCCTGTCGTACACCTTCTATAGCTTGTTGTAGCGATATCACGACGCTTTTGCTTTTGTCTGCTTCCTTTGCTCTTTTGTCATGAAATCGTGACACTTTTGCCTTTCGCTGACGTCATCTCACTTCTGTCATGAAATCATGATGCTTTAGACTTCAAAGCCTTCTTCTCCACTTCTGTCATGAAATCGTGACACCTTTGCCTCTTGTTGACGTCATCAGCAACTCTGTCATGAAATCGTGATGCTTTAGACTCCAAAGCCTTCTTCTCAACTTTTGTCATGAAATCGTGACACCTTTGCCTCTTGCTGACGTCATCTGCAACTTTGTCGTGAAATCGTGACACTTCTTGCTTCTTCAACCTTTTCTCGGTTTGCACTAGCAAAAATGGAACATGTCACGAAATCGTGACGCTTTCGCTGCCTTAAGCTCTTTTCTCCCAACTGCTCGTGAAACTGGAACATGTCACGAAATCGCGACGCTTTCGCTGCCTTAAGCACTTTTCTGCCATATGCCCGTGAAACTGGAACATGTCACGAAATCGCGACGCTTTCGCTGCCTTAAGCACTTTTCTGCCATATGCCCATGAAACTGGAACATGTCACGAAATCGTGACGCTTTCGCCAACTGCAAGCTGCCAACTCAACCTGTCGTGAAATCGTGACACTTTCTGCATCCGTACAACTTCATTGAAACTTGTCGCGAAATCGCGACACTTCCTGCAACTCAACACTGCCAACTCAACTTGTCGCGAAATCGTGACACTTCCTGCAACTCAACACTGCCAACTCAACTTGTCACGAAATCGTGACAGTTTTGCCTGAACTTTCTCTCTCCTCAAATATGTCACGAAATCACGACAGTTTTGCTTGCTTCGTCTCTGCCTTCCAGCATGTCGCGAAATCGTGACAGTTTTGCCAAAACTTTCTCTCTCCTAAAACATGTCGCGAAATCGTGACAGTTTTTCCAATCGCCTGCAAACTTTTTCTAACTTATCTTTTTCTTGATCTTTTGCAACTGGGCTACTCTGATTTTCTTGGAGACTTACTGACCAGTTGAAACCTTCATCAAAACACATACTTAGACATAAAAACAAATTGCTCCAAGAACTCCTTGACATCAAAGACAACAACTACCAAGAGCTTCTTGACATCAATGACAACAACTAAACTTAGGCAAAGGCAATGTACTCAAGGTACCCAAAATTGCCAACAATCTCCCCCTTTGTCATTGATGGCAAAACCTTTACTAAAAACACATCTTCAAGAGCCAAAACTGAAAACAATCTCTTGAAGTTTTTGCTCCCCCTGACTTGAAGCTTTCCTCTTCACTTGAAGCTCTCCCCCTTACTCATATCTCTCCCCCTTTGTCATCAATGGCAAAGGGTCACCTTTGGGGCTTGGGACTAAGAATGAGCCTCTTAGCTTAGTCCCTCCCCCACCTCCTATTGAGGTGATTTTAAAACAGGGTTGGGAGTGAAACTCCCATTAGACACTCATCATCATCAGTGTCTACAATTTCTTTGTCGGGCCTTTTCTTGAGCTCTTTGTTAATGTTTTTGTTCTTGGCACTTTTCTTGTTCTTGTTCTCATCTCTTTTCTTGTCCACACCTTGATCCTTGGACCTGTTTATACCACTATTTTTGTTCCTGTACCTTGGAAGATCAGCTCTGCACTTTCTGGCTGAGTGACCTGTATTGTTGCACTTGTAACAAACAACATTATTTCTTTCAAGCATAGCTGTTCTTTGAATCCGCCTGTTCTGACTAACCCGGTTCCTGTTATTTGAATTGCAAAAAATTGCCTTGTGCCCGAACTGATTACAAGAGTAGCAATACCCTTGAAATAAATTACGACTTCTAAAATTATTGTTAACCTTCTTCATTTGAGACATGCAATGTGCAGCCATGTGTCCAAACCTGTAACACGCAAAACATCTATCGTGAAATGTTCTTTTAATCGATCTCTTGGGTCCCGAAAACTTCTGTTTCACATTCAAAAATCTGTTTTCTATTTTTGCGCATTCATCACTCACGGACTCATGATCTGAAGTACTTTCTTCATCAGAGCTTTCTTCTTTTTGAAATCTCTTGTTGGATTCCCCAACCTGTTTCTTGTGCGACTCAACAAAACCGAGACCTGTTTTATCTGTTGGATTTCTTTGACTTTTGATGAGAAACTTAACCTTCTTGGAGCTATCCTGAAATCTGTAGAGCTTATCCTTGTAATCTTTATTTTCTTCTTTCAGAGAAACCATTTTCTGCTCTAACCCATTATACTCAAGAATCTTAGACTCTAACTCATCCTTGAGTTCCTGTGTTTTGGCTATAGAGAAGTCAAGACTTTCTATAAGATCGTCTCTCTCCATACAACATTCATCTAACTTAACCTTGAGTCTATCATTCTTCTTTCTTTCCTTTTCCAAAACATTGAGAGCATTATTGAGTTCACTTTCAAGATTCTCTATTTGATTGCATTTTGAATTATCAAGGCCTTTTTCTGATTTCTTATCACTAGAGGTGCTACCCTTTTCAAAAACCATACATACATCTTCCTTATCATTTTCTGAAGCATCCTCATACATACTAGTAACCAATTCATTATTTGTGCAATCATCCTCAAGGTGCCCAAAATTTCCACATCTAAAACATTTCATGACAGTGAATTTATGTTTCGGTTCTTCCTCCTTTTTTGAAATGAACAACATCTCATTTTCATTATCACTGGAAGAGCTTTCACTATCACTTCTGGAACACTTACTTGCTTTGTCCAGATAGAAGCTCTTCTTGTTCTTGTGTGAATACCTCTTTCCTTGATTGTTGCGCTCATCATTGTTCTTTCTGTAATACCTGTGCTTTTCAGAATCCTTGCTCTTAACATCCTGTATATCTTCATCACTTTCATTTTTGGAAACAGTACAGTCAGTAGCATAATGACCATACTTTCCATAGTTGAAACATCTTATATTTTTCTTGCTTTTGTGCTTTCTAGAGAATTTGCCTTTCTTGCTGTAATATGCTTCTTCCTCACTAGAAGACTCATCACTTTCTTGAATCTGTTTGCCTTTTGATTTCTTGGTAGCTTTGAAAGCTGCCTCTTTCTTTATATCAACATTTACTTGAGTTCTCAGCTCAAAAGCTGCAAGAATACTATGGAGCTCATCCTTTTTCAACTTATCTAAGTCTTTGGCTTCTTCAATAGCAGAAATCTTTTCACTAAATCTATTAGGAAGAGATCTTAAAATCTTATCACATACATCATTTTCAGCAAGTTCAAGACCGAGGTCTTTCATAGAATTAACAACTTCATCCATACGGAGCATGTAGTCACTAATATTTTCATCATCATTCATCTTGAGTTGTTCAAATATACCTTTGAAGTGTCTCAACTTGGCCTTTCGGACATTTGCATCACCTGTATGAACAACCTACAATTGTTTCCACATTTCACTCGGTTGTCTTGTAGTGAATAACTTTGGTAAGATTAGCCTTCTGTAAACCCTTCAGGATTGCATTCATGGCTTTTGAGTTGCTTGTGATGTAGGAGCCTGTCTTCTTTAGTATAAGGACCATTTACAGGAATGGTGTACCCATCTTCAATAACTTCCCATACCTCATTACCAAGAGCCATAAGATAGACTTTCATTCTTGCACTCCACAGACCGAAATCTGATCCATCCAGAATAGGTGCTGCATTGCCACCTGAAAAATCCATTGTGTTCTTAACCAGTTCTTCCTTTTAGCTGTAAAACCTTTTCGAAGGAACCCGCTCTGATACCAATTGAAGAACACAAGCTTATACTGAGAGGGGGGTGAACAGGTATAAGACCACTTTTTACTTTTGCTTTAAATCAACTTTCAAATCAGCTTTATGCGAGAGAATAGATAGCAATATCAAGAGCAGCAATTAAAACAATGCACAACACATCAACAACAAAGAGACACAACAATTTACGTGGTTCACCCAATGCGGGCTACTCCACGGATAAAATTTCTTACTAAATTTTATCAAAGTCCTCTGGGAATACTTCCCGATTACAATGTTTATGAGCCTCTGCCCAAAGGAGATACCTTCCCCTAATTCTCGCTTTGGCTGGTGATGCTCTAGAAGACCTCTACCTCCTATGCCCTTAGCAAGTGGAACTCTATCCACAGAAGACACCTGTCTTCCCTGCTCCGGTTGGAGATCTCTGTCCTCAACTCTGTCACCGCAAAGTCTGGTCCTCGAATTTGCACTAAAACACAGTCCTTCGGTCTAGCACAAATGTCCTCTTCTGCCTCAATCTCTGTCCTCAATCTGGTCCTCAAAAATGGTTAATGAAAATGGTTCTCAAGCTTTCAGATGCTTGCTCAATGCTGTCCCCAAGTCTTCACCAACTTTCACATAGACTGCGCAACACAGAAGCACACAGCACTTCGGCTATCGCACTTCTCACTTCTACGCGCTGTCTTCGAATGTTGCAACACCAACAGCTTCTGCTCCTATGCGCATACACCACAGCACAGTCTTCGCACACTCTACGCCAGCACAGTCTTCGCACACTTCTGCATCTCGACGATCGAACTTCTCCCCCGCACTCTATCTTCGCAACTCGCACTTCGAACGCACACTTCGATCGATGCAAAACTCTTCAAGCATCCCTCCTTTTATATTCATAATCTCAAGATTAGAATCTTGATCTTAGTCGGCTGATTAACCTTCAATCACGTCGGCTGTAAAACCCTGCACTGCGTCGGCCCAGATTTAACTCTGTCGGCTTCACTCCCTCCCTGTTGCTTCTGGTGCAAAACTTCAACATGTCACGATATCGTGACACCTTTGCCTGCCGTACACCTTCTATAGCTTGCTGTAGCGATATCGCGACGCTTTTGCTTTTGTCTGCTTCCTTTGCTCTTTTGTCATGAAATCGTGACACTTTTGCCTTTCGCTGACGTCATCTCACTTCTGTCGTGAAATCGTGACGCTTTAGACTTCAAAGCCTTCTTCTCCGCTTCTGTCATGAAATCGTGACACCTTTGCCTCTTGTTGACGTCATCAGCAACTCTGTCATGAAATCGCGATGCTTTAGACTCCAAAGCCTTCTTCTCAGCTTCTGTCATGAAATCGTGACACCTTTGCCTCTTGCTGACGTCATCTGCAACTTTGTCATGAAATCGTGACACTTCTTGCTTCTTCAACCTTTTCTCGGTTTGCACTAGCGAAAATGGAACATGTCACGAAATCGCGACGCTTTCGTTGCCTTAAGCTCTTTTCTCCCAACTGCTCGTGAAACTGGAACATGTCACGAAATCGCGACGCTTTCACTGCCTTAAGCACTTTTTTGCCATATGCCCACGAAACTGGAACATGTCACGAAATCGTGACGCTTTCGCTGCCTTAAGCACTTTTCTGCCATATGCCCGCAAAACTGGAACATGTCACGAAATCGCGACGCTTTCGCCAACTGCAAGCTGCCAACTCAACCTGTCGTGAAATCGTGACACTTTCTGCATCCGTACAACTTCATTGAAACTTGTCACGAAATCGTGACACTTCCTGCAACTCAACACTGCCAACTCAACTTGTCGCGAAATCGTGACACTTCCTGCAACTCAACATTGCCAACTCAACTTGTCACGAAATCGTGACAGTTTTGCCTGAACTTTCTCTCTCCTCAAATATGTCACGAAATCGTGATAGTTTTGCTTGCTTCGTCTCTGCCTTCCAGCATGTCGCGAAATCGCGACAGTTTTGCCAGAACTTTCTCTCTCCTAAAACATGTCGCGAAATCGCGATAGTTTTTCCAACCGCTTGCAAACTTTTTCTAACTTATCTTTTTCTTGATCTTTTGCAACTGGGCTACTCTGATTTTCTTGGAGACTTATTGACCAGTTGAAACCTTCATCAAAACACATACTTAGACATAAAAACAAATTGCTCCAAGAACTCCTTGACATCAAAGACAACAACTACCAAGAGCTTCTTGACATCAATGACAACAACTAAACTTAGGCAAAGGCAATGTACTCAAGGTACCCAAAATTGCCAACAGATATGGATTTGGTTGGGTGGATAATGATGATTTGGAAGGAATAATTATGGAAGGTGATGATGTTTATGATGTGGCTAAGGTAGATTGAGTTTGACCACATGTGCATGTAGTCAATGGTGATGAATATGTGGGTATGGAAATGGATGCTTGATGTAAAGTGGTGATGGGAAGCTCCTTTGAAATAGGGGCTTTAGATGAAGATATGGATGGGGTGGTTGATGAGATGGTTGATGAAGTGAGGAATAGATGAGTGGAAGGTAACATGGAATCATAGGGGTTTGAGATAAAACTGCAATACTTGAATGGTTCAACATCTGTTGGTATACAATGTTCTTGTCCCTCATGTATGTATTTCAAGCATTGATGTAGTATAGAAGGGAAACATTTGATTTCTCTTATCCAAGGTCATATAAAGAGTAAATTATACGCCATCGATCCTTCCAATATGTGGAACATGGTATGCAACATTTTGACCCTCACTTCAATGGAAAAGCAATAGTTCCAACTATAGAGCAGAGAGCATCATTAAATGCTTTCAAGGTGAAAGTGGATTTGGTAATGTGATCTACTAGAAGATTGTTATGTTGAAGGATGGATGTGGTGATGATGTTGATGGAGGAGCCGATGTCAATTAAAAATATTTTGAATGTATTACTATCAATTTGATCCATAATATGTAATGAAGGGTCCACTGATTCTAATGATATTGGTTTTATCTTAAAATCATAGAAAGAGATGGAAGGTTCCATACATGTTTGGATACTTCCCACAAAATTGTTAAAGGCATTAGGATCTTGGGATTGGAATTCAATGGATTTTAGAATATCCATTAATGCCTCATAATGTGGAAGAGATTTTTGAATGAGCTCATATATGGAAAGTTTAGCTGAAGCTATTTTTAGGCTAGTAGTTAACTGGCTACTCAAGGATATGATTGGCCTTGGGGGGAAATTGATGGGATGAATGGGTGGATTTGGACAACTCAGAATATGGATTGATGGTGAAGGATTGGTGGTGATTATGTGGCAGTTTGAGACACACTTTCTCATGGTGCTATGGGCAGTTGAATAGGTTGCTACTGTGCATTTTGTTGATTTATAAGTTGTTGTTGACCTTGGGTTACTACATGAATAGCACCCATAAAACCTTGGGTTATAAGTTGTTGTTGAATTGCACATGATTGACTTGATTTGGAGGATTCTTGATGTTATATCCTCCTATTGTTGGTTGTACTTCCTCATGATGAGGAAGTGGTGTTTGAAAGATACCAAGATTTTGATTTTGTTGAGCTAGGGGGTTAACAAGCTTGATGGCCCCCAATTCAATGAGATATTGCACTCTATCTTTAAATACATGGTAGTTGTTAATATCATGCCCATTTTGCCTATGATAATGGAAAAACTAATGCTCTCGATAGTGTTTACTATGTTTGGTAAGATCATCAGGTTTAACCTTAGGCAAAGCAAGTTGGTTAGTATCATATAACCTATGGAAGATGGAAGCATAATATTTGGCTAATGGGGTGTACTAACGAGGTTATCGAATAGATTGTTGATATGGTTGATTTTCCACATCTAGCATTGTGTTTTGACTTGATTGAGTTGTTGAGGAAAATGAATGATATTCAATTTATCATGGTTGTTGTTGCATAAATTTTTGTTTAGCTATTACCGGTTGGCTCTTCACCACTTGATTAGCTTGGTTGGTCGGATTGGCCTGGTTTGATTTTGACTAGCCAAAATAGTTACTTTTATATTGGCCCTTACTTTACCATTATTTATTTTAGGCTTAATTACACCTTCTTAGATTTTTATTTCCTCAATGATGATAGCCTGGGTAAGAGCTTCCTCAAATGACCAATATTGTTGCAATTGTAACAACCAAGAGATGAGTTTTAAGAAACTCTTAGTGAACAATATAGTAAGCTCTTACATTGGTAGGGTAAATGACAGTTTGGTATTAACAACCCTCCAATAGTTGCCAAAGTCATAGGCAGACTCATCATCATATTATTTTAGACCATATATATATATCGGATAATGAGACTTTATTTCTGAAATTAAGGGAAAATATTTTAAGAAATTGGTCAACCAATTGCTCAAAAGTATAAATACTATGATGAGGCAAATGGTTATACCATTCTACAACATATCCCTCCAATATTTGAGGAAATATTTGAAGCATTCGAGTATCATTGTTTTGGATTCTAAATCATGAATATATGAATGTGGTCACATGTTCTTTAGGGTCCTCAGTCCCTTTAAATTTTTCAAACTTTGGTACTATGAATTCTGCTAGATATGGCGATGATGGTACCAAAGGAGGAATTGGTTGATTTATCAATTGACGTAAAGTGGGCTTTTGGTTCATCAAACTAAGAGTGTGTTGTATCAGAATGTCAATCTGTTGTTGCATAGTTTGGATCCTAGGGTCTTCCCCTGGAATGCAAAAACCCTGAATCACTTGATGATTCTATGAAGGTGGGGTGGAAATATGTTGAGGTGTAATGATTATTTATGGGAATGGTATGAGTATGGGTTGACGGTGGTGTGGGGATGGAAACCATAGAATATTTTTGTACCCATGATGGACTCTAGGTGATACATGTGGGTTGAGTGGAAATAGGTTGAGGCTTACGATTGACCACTTGAGCTTCCTGTTGAGTGTTCTATCACTTATTAAGCAATTTATTAAGGTGTTACCATGCTTCATGTATTTCCATATCTGAAGTGGAAGGTATGGATGTGGATGGAATTGATAATGTGAGTGGATGACAAGTTGCAAAAGGAATTACAAATGTGTTGGTGATATTGGATGCGGTGGATGTTGGCATCTGTGAAGCAATATTGACATGTGTTTCATACAAAGGATTGCTATAGGTAGTGGTGTAATATGATGGGATGGATGTTCTTGGAGCACATGATGATTGGGGTATGGAACAATGTTGGGAAGGTACAGTTGATACCTAAAAAAAAGGATTGTTATACACTTGGTTAAGGCTTGAAGGCTGGGAGGAGATAAGTTCCTACTAGAAATAAGGATCATGCCTACGTGATTTATGGATTGATTCTAAGACATAGTTAGTAGATATTCAAAGAGATTCTACTTGGGCCATATTTATATGGGTGATGTGGTGACCAATGGTAAGTGAGTATGATTCTATTTATGAAATGGCTATGTGGAATGACTGTGTTAATGACATAGTGTGTGAGGGATCCATAGAAAAATGACTTACCTGTATCACACTAGTGGGATTGACCACAAAATTGGTGGGGAGGGATGATGAATTATCCATGGATGCAATGTGTTGTAGGATGTAAATTTGAATTAGTGCTTCTTTATTTTTTTAATTTCTAGTTAAGACCATAAGCTAAATGAATCAAATATATGCATTGTAAAATATGGTAATGTAAATAAAAACTTCACAAAAATAAAGTAAAAAAACTCAATTCTAAGTCTCCGCAACAAATGTGTCTTACCTTCTATTTTTTATTTATCTCATCTTTAATATTTTTTTTTGTGTTTTGATGTACTAATATGAATTATGATGGGTGAAATCTAGGTATTGGCTGGGTAATGAGATTATTCCTGGTGATGAAGTCCAATTTTTTTCTTAGGGGTATCCTAAGGTGGCTAAAGGCAGAGATTGATGGATGGAGATGAAACCCACCATCACAAAATCTCAAGCAATGGTTGGTGATGAAATCCAATGCATTATTGTTTAATGTGATATGTGTTGTGTGTGATTCCTATTAAAATTTATAGTTTCTTTATGGTGTCAAAAATAACTAATTTTCCAAGTCTAAATCAGAAGCCAACAACAAAAATATCAATTTCTTCAAAATATGTAGAGTACACCTCTTAAGACCCTCATTGAATAGAGGAGGATTCGTCTACTCTTCCACCTTGAAATCACCAAATGCATGAATATTTTTGATATTATGATATTGTTCCTACTTAGAATAGTAAAAAGAGAGATTTCTAACCCTATAATGCAAACATTTTCATGCAATTTATCAATTCAAAACAAAATGCAACATTTCGAGTACAATAAACCAGAAATAAATGAAATTTTAATCTAAAATATGAACATGTAGATGAATATGGATGCAAAACTATTCTAAATGCCTAAAAATGTAGCTTTAATTTTCTTGTTTTTATAGATATTTAATGATGTTCTTTTTAGCCTTTAATCTGTAAAAAACGTAAAAACAAAAACAAAGGGGTTAGGATTTTGAAGTAGTCTTACAAATAAGCCTAAATATTCTTCTTAAATCTCTATAAAATGCCTCCCAATGCCTCTAAAATTCTCTTGGACATTTTATAAACTTTGGAGGGTGCCCCTCGAGTACTGTCGGGTGTCTGTGTAAATTTTGCAACTTCTGCAATTCTTCAAAAACCTTGGTTCTACAAAATTTACATGATCTATTTTTGTTAAAACCTACAAAATGAAGATAGAAAACCATAATTTAGTGAAAATATAATTAAAGCTTAGAACCCTTTGTGGATCCCACCATGATCACCATTTGTGAATGCAAAAATGAAACACCAATGCAATATATAAAGTAACAAAAGCACTATAATCACACAAAATTACACAAAATATATATTCTTTTATTGAATGGGGTAGATCTCTTGATTGTACAAATAATATACCCCAATGTGGGGTCTTTACAATGCCCTTGATATAGTTGTTACAATGTTAAGGTTTTTGAGACCCTAATCCAATGAACAGTGGTGTCTTCTTGCTTGTATTTGATACCAATAGATTGTGGATGGGCTTCTTATATCCTTGATAGGGTCACCCAAGATTCAATAGCCTTTAATGAATATTTATCTCACACCTGTACACAAAAAACAATGACAAGAGTTAATAATACCTGTGAGGGCTCCACTATGTGAGACCCTCAAAAATGAGATCATTAACCCTAATTTTACATAAAATATGTAAACAAATTATAAGAACATATAATTATGTGCACAAACATATTTACCTTGTATTCACTAACTTTTCATTTCTATATTCATTGTTGTTGTAGAGGATGGTTACGCAAATGTGCCCTAACAACACCCGAGGGTCATAGGGCTATAGAAATAGAATGGGAAATACATGTGGGTGCTTGGTACTAACCCGAAGCATCTAGAGTCACCTGATAGGCTCTGGTGGTAACTCTATAGACTTTGATGGGTGTTCAAGAAGCTTTGAGGAGCATTCAACAATTGAGGGGAAGGTCACAAAACTATATTTGGTTCACACGGGGTATATGACGGTGGAGGCGTAGGATGCAATAAGGAGCGGTGGAGGATGGAAGTGGTGAGGATGCTTGAGAATGCTTAGGACCTCAAGAAATTAGAGGACTTAGGGCATTAAAAAACTTAGGGGATTTCGAGAACTCAAGAAACTTAGGTTTGATTCATCAAAGTGACTCCTCTTTATAATATTCCCTTAATGACACAATTTTTATGGTCAATATTAAAACATGATGAAGGGTGGAGAATAAAGCGGGGCAAGTGGCGTGGATTAATGCGGATGGATGACTAGGATTAAAACATGATGGATGGCTGGGATTAATTCATACATATATACATATATTTATTAAATATATATAAATATAATATATAAAATATTATTATTTAAATATATATTAAACAAATATATATAAATAATGGATAATGTGGCGGGAAACTATGGATGGATGACAAGTGGCTATATTTTGGTGTCTACAAATTTTTCAAGGTGTACATAGACCCAAAGGGAAAATATAACCAATACAAGTAAAAAAGTTGATCGTAGCCTCAAGAGAAGCTTGACAACCACATATTCCAACAAAACACTATGTAGAATTATGTGGGAATCACATTCAATCTATCCTTATAAAAATTTTAAAGATAAGGACTAAAAATATGTAATTTAATATATCTATTTAGTTTTATTTTTTAAAAACAAAAATCATATTATTTTTTACATTTCATTCACAAAATTTTGTTAGCTTACATATTCCTCTAATTATAAAAAAAAATATTACTTATTCCTTGGTAAAGTTTAGCATAGTTATTTCAAAATAAATTGTTGCTATAAAATACGCTAAACATGTGTCATAATACCATGTTTATATTAACAAAGGATTTTAAAACTAAATGCTTTGATACATCAAATATATTCTCTCCTTAGGATTAGAACTAGTTAAAATATTAGCATAAGTTTCTAAAGACTAAAAATGGAACTTCTTCATTAAGTAAAAAAGCATGGGTTGATGTCCCTTGAAATTTATTTAGATTAAGAGATGGACTTCTTTAAAGGATTTAAATGGAATATTGGATTATTTTCTTTAATTTTTCGCCAAGGACCTATATAACTTCATGTTGGACCTTGCCATTCAAGTATAAATTTAATGAGATATGGAACATTAATGGTTTTACAAAGTTTAGCTTTATCATTTTTAAATCTGTTTGGTCTACTTGTATTGCTCTTAAGAAATACTTTTATTATGTACTTTTATATAAAAAAAAGTTTATCATTAAGAAAACTTTAAAAAATTTAGTTATTTTATTAATTAGATATTTTATAATTTTGAAAGAATGTGTATTCTATACATTCTTTGTCTATAAATTTGCTAAGCACAATTAGTATACTATATTTCTAAGTTGATGAATATTGATTGGAAGATATATTTATTTGAATGATATATATGTATTATATTATATTATATTATGTGTTTTCAAAATTTATATTATTATTCTATCCTTTAATATATAACTTGCAAAGAGATATTTTGGATCCTCTAGAAAATAGATGATAACCATGTTTTTAGTGGAAGATAAACAAAACTAACTAAATTATCTAAAGTCAAATTTTACTCTAATGACATGTAGGTATCATCTCATCTTAGAATTCATATAGAGTCTATTGCTCACTTTCACATTGACGGTACTAGAGACTAGATGAACCAATGAAATATAATGGTAGAGGGAAGTTCCTTAGATCCATAATATCGTAGGTCTTTATGATCTTTATGCTTCCTTAAAGTAGAATATCAAATTGTAATCAATAGATATTTTTTTTATTTACATGGTGGAATCGGTAGCCGCCACGAATCTGGGCAGGCTATCCAAATTTTTTGGCCGCCATAGTATTCTATGGTATCCACCTCGAAAGCCGCCACACATATATTCATGAAGTCCGCCCCTATAACCGCCATGCCATAATCATTTTAAACCTTTTACGCTATTGAAAGCACTAGGAAAGGGACAAGCATTCATTCCGACGAGGACCAAGATTTGAACCTTGGACCTCCGCCCCCTTATGGGGTTTGGATGAACAATTGGTCTACAACTCAGACCTGTAATCAATAGATATTACAATAGGAGACAATAAACCATATAATTATCAACATGAGTAAAACTAGTCATATTCGTAAGGCAATTATAGTTGATGATAAATTAGACTCCATTGGTAATCTAAGGAGATGAGTTATAAATGACAAGTATAACCTTATGGTGGTGATATTGGTTATAGTGAGTATGAATATCCTAGAATTCAATGTTGGTTTAGACCTTATTAATTGTAACAACCCTATACTTGAATTGGTCCAAAAATAGCAATACGTTTATTTATTTATTATTATTTTAAAATTACATTTCTATTACAACTGATAGCAATTCATGTATTCCCATTATCAAATGGAATTAGCTCAATCAATTATATTGCTCAACATTTAGGGAGGAGACCTAGGTTCAAATCTTGACAAGCAATATATGCATAATTTCCAAGTTGTTGTAATGCCACTATGTGGTCATGATGTATTGTAGGTGGGATCCATTTTAATACCTTACAACTAATTAAAATATTCATATATTTCCACTTGGTGGAATATAGTCTACTAAAAATATAAATTCCATAATTAACATATATCTATCTCACATGTTATAAAATTATTCAATCAATGTTGTAATCATCCTTAGTCATCCTTTGTTATATTTAACTTGTGTATACTCTATTAATTGGTCATGTCAATATTTAAACCTTCTAGGTTGACCAACTTTAAAAATACCTTTCATTATAGATATGAAATTATAAGCACTATTTATTTTGTTAGGACTAGTGTCATGCTTTTATGTGAAGTAGAGTTGAAGCTCCATCATCAACTCTTGATGGTTGAGTTCAAGTACGAGAGATATCATAACTATATCTCTAGAATTTTACATTTAAAAACTAGTCATTTATCTAGTTGAAACACTCTATATTTACACCCTTTAATTAATAAGCTTGTGTTTTATAATGATACTTAAACTTTATTGCAGCCAACCACAAGGTTGCTTGTTATTATGGACTAAAAGATTTTATATTAGCTCTACCAACTTGGTTAACCCCAAGTGAACATACATGTCATAGTCCTCTCTATATTTTTGAAATGATATGGAATATGGTCATATTCATCTACATAAGAAGTCTAACCTAATACATTATAGATTAATAAATGGATAATATGCTAACAAGCTAGTAACTAGAACTCAACCTCCATCAATTTATTTTTAGAAAAAATACCTTTAACTTTACAAATAAAGCTATAATAGGCATAATTATATGATAATAAAATATAATTTAATCAAACTAGATTCAAAATTTTAATTGGATTCAACATAGAATCAATCATGTTCATAATTATTATAAGTACAAATAAGTTTATATACTTAAAGAAGGATAGCATTTATTCTATGCACAAGAGCTAGACAACCGTTTTGTTCATTTTGATAAACTCTATGAGAATCTATTATATTCATGAATCACATAAGAGGTTTTATCACCATTAGAAAACATATAATATGATTTCTATTAGATAAAATATTTTTAACCTTTCCCCTACATAAAGGAGGTCACTTCAATTTTCATTAAAAAAGACTACGTTTCAGTTTTAGTTCATATCCATATGTTGAACTACAAAACTAGTTATTCAATAGACTTATTTCATTAATCATGAAAAAATTCAAGTCTTAATACAAAAATCCATCTAATATTCCAACCAATAATTGTATCAAAACCATAATGCATCATTTCTTAAGTAGAGAATAATTTACAACCAACTTAACCTATTTACATATTATGCACAATGTTATTTTTACATTATGAAATAGATCACAACAAGTGAAGTTTATGCAAGCATTATTTTCATTTTTTCTAGTATTAATTATCATAAAAAGAAATAAATAAATATATTCAAGTTCATTATCAAGATAACCATACTAGGAATATTCATATTTTTGAGGTTTTTACTCCTATATTGGCATGTTCATATCCATACAAGATTTCATGATTGTATGGAAATTAAGAACCAAAATTTAAATATAGCTATAAAATAATAGGTTATATAAAATATTGGGTAGGTTAAAACCACATGGCTTAAAGCATGGAAATACATTACAAAGTTTTTAAAATATAACACTTCATAGATTTCATCATTTTAGGCAACTTTTACAACTTCGAATACAAGTAAAAGTTACAAGTTAGAATAATAAACACAAGGTAAATCAATTATATAAGGTATTTGAAATATGTTAAAAGCCTTCTAGTTTACACACTTTACTAACATGAGTTGAAGGTAACTAAGTTGATGATGCTTAATATTCATTGACCATCATACACCAAAATTTACAACTCTTATAAGTTGAGTGGAGATAGAGCATTATGGAGTGATTTACCAACCAACTAAGTGGTATCCCAACTAGAATGCCCCTATCTCAATTTCATACACTAGAGTTTCAACCCTTCTATAAGGAAAAAATACTAGATACCAACATGAATGAAAGAGATATCATGGATTTAATCTCCTACAAGAAATCAAAAAAATAATGTAGCTTAACACATAATGAATGCATCCTATTACATGAATTCCAATATAATCCATGTAAATAAAATTCCTTATGAATGCATTGTATTCACATGAAGTCAACCAATGTATCATGCAACATATATAACACAATGATTACTTCAATCATAGTTTGGACAAGCATTTGTTTATGCAATCTACCTAATTTGTATAATTGGGTATAACTACTTTTTATTTATGATAGATACATGTAAATGCTTATTAACACGACTTCCTCTATTCACCCACATAAGGTCTACCAAGCAAGTCTATATGTGAGACATCTCAACCTTTTTCTATGTATCTCATACACTCCCTTCTATAATTAAGATTCTTGGCTAGGATAGGCATTATACATTACAACAATTATATCCATATATATGAGAAAATAATAATCACTCAATTATCCTCTATATCATTTAATAACAAGACTTGAAATTTAAGCAATCAAGCATTCATGCTTGCATATATACAATTAAGTACACTATCACATTACATAGTAGTAACACATAATTCCTTTAGCAAAAATATGCAACTTAGATTAATTTTAATTTGTGTCTAATCTTTAAGAAATTTCAAGGTGAATGAAATTTGGTAAAACTCCTACTACAATAGCACATGGGATTATAAACAATAAATTTTACATGAAAATAGGGTCCAATAATATGTGCTCATACCATTGTAAATCAAGGTCAAATCATATTAATTAAAAGCTTGAATCATATAAGGAACAAAAAATTCTAACTATTTATTCATTTATGAGTTTGGGTCACAAGTTCAATCAATGGAAAACATATGAATGGTATCAACAAATTCCAAACAAGCAAGAAATATCATTTGCACATGAACAAAGTCATGAGTTCCAACTATTAATCATATATGTGATAATGTCACAAGTTTGAACAATCAATTGAACATATGAAATAGTGTTAAAGTTTTAGCCAAAAATTATATACATTATAAAGTGTCACAAGTTAATGATACAATTTATAGTCATCAAGGCTCTTAGTAATTAATTCTACTCCCTCATTCAAGTCATTTTGAGTATCATCATTTGTACTTATAGGGTATGTATGTATGCATCAATTCCAGGATTTATACCTCATAAAAGACTAATGTCATACAAGCTCTAACAAATTTTGTAGTAAGCAACTATAAGAGATATATGTCATAGTGGTGTTGATTCAATCACCACCCAATGTGTGACAACAACAATAGTGAAGTTTTCAAGGTTTAAAGAATCAAAGTAATGTATCTTTTATTAATTGTTAAAGATATTGATGACCATATTCTTCTCTAGTTTAAGAGACAATACACAATACCAAATTTCCAAGTGTCAAGAGGATTGTTGTACCACATAATCAAACTTAAAAGAGTCAAAATATTAATTACAACATTTTTTTAGCATCAATTTGATATGATTCACAAGATTTGTTATAATGTATTTTAATGATTCAAGAATTAAGTTTTAAAATTTATTTAACAAGTGTTAAATAATTGGTTATAACATAATTGTTACTAATTTAAGAAGTAAATTTCAGTATCAAATAAGTAAGGGATAATATCATCAAAGGGTGATTACAACCATAATTTTATCTATTTAAAATTCTCCCTATTAAAAAGTTTAATCAACATGGGATATTTGATGGGGAGCCAATTTAAATTAACAAAGAAAAGACGCAATTTTATTTCGAAGCATGGAAAGCTTTACAATTCGGAACCATGAAAAATTACACAGTACAGAAAATGCCAAAAGAAGCCGCAGCCTTCGTCTCTCCAGCCTTCGCAATCCTTCAAAAAATCTCTTTTTATCATCATAGGTTCTTGCTGCAACCGTCGTTCGTAACCGTCCCTGTAACCGCTGCAACGGTCCCCTGGAACTGCCTTAACGACTTCTGGAACTGTCAACTGTCGTTCTGCAATGGTCCGTGAAAACCTGCCTTCTCTTTCCTAGCCAGGTCGCAAAAACGCGACATGTCACGATTTCGCGACACTTTTTTGCCTTTGGTTCTTTTTCGCCAATGTGTCACGATATCGCGACACTTTTTCGTCCTTCGACCTTCTTTGTCGAGGTGTCGCGATATCGCGACACTTTCGTTTGCTCTCTCTTTCATTCCAAAGTTTGTCGTGATATCGCGACATCTTTTATGTCACGATATCGCGACATCTGCATTTTAGCTCTTGCTTTGTTCTGAGGTGTCGCGATATCATGACAGCCTTTATGTCACGATATCGTGACACTTGAGTTTTTGCTTCTGCCTTTGATCGGAGGTGTCACGATATCGCGACAACCTTTGTGTCGCGATATCGCGACACTTGGGTTTGCGCCCGTCGTTGTGCTGATTGTGTCGCGATATCGCGACAACTGTTATGTCGTGATATCGCGACAATAGAGTTTGTGCCTACTATTGTGCTGATTGTGTCATGATATCGCGACAACTGTTATGTCGCGATATCGCGACAATAGAGTTTGCGCCCGCCGTTGTGTTGATTGTGTCGTGATATCGCGACAACTTTTATGTCGCGATATCGCGACACCTTTGAACCTTAGAATATTTTTTCATGCTTAGAACATTTTTCTTGTTTCTTTTGTTTTTTTTTTTTTGGTGATGCAAGATTGTTGTGCTGCCATTGGATGCTCCTGCATCAGACATCCGGGGTAGATTTTTAGAAGTGATCCTCACTTCTGGACGGTCAGAGGAAAACCCAGGTGATCAACCTCTGATTTGGACAACCACGTGGCATCTTCGACAGGTCGGTCCTTCCACTTGACCAAATACTCCGAATATTGCCTATTTTGGGTACTTCTGCCTTCGCGAGTGTCGAGTATGTCTTCAATTTCTTCTTTGTCTGGAGTGGATGTTGGAATGTTCCACAGATCCGGACTGGGTGGTTCGCTACAACTTCCTGCATGATATTCAACCAAGTCTAAAATATTGAAGATAGGTGAAATATTCAGCTCACTTGGGAGATCAACTTCATAGGCATTTCTTGAATCTCGTTTACCTATGATCCGGCATGGTCCAAACTTCTTCATTTTTAGCTTATTGTAGGTTTTGGTAGGAAAACGTTCCTTGCACAAATGAACCATGACTTCATCTCCTATCTGGAATTCCTTGAAACGTCGCTTCTGATCTGCTCGGGCTTTGTACGTAGCATTCATTTTACTGATATGTTGCTGTACCTCTTCATGTAAATTCTTCATGTGTGCTGCAAAGTCTTCAGCTTCAGCACTGCGCTTTTCTCCCTTATCGATCGGCCTCAACTCAGAAGCATTTCTCGGGTTGTTCCCGTGCACTATCTGGAATGGGGATTTACCAGTACTATGATTGACAGAATTATTGTAAGCAAACTCTGCCTGTGGTAAAATTAGATCCCATCCCTTGGGTTTATCTCCTACCAGACATCGTAGAAGATTACCCAAACTTCGGTTGACTACTTCGGTCTGTCCATCAGTCTACGGGTGGTACGCAGAACTGAATTTCAATTATATTTTCAGCTTCTTCCATAGGGTTCTCTAGAAATAACCCACAAATTTGGTATCTCTGTCCGAGACAATGCTTTGGGGTAGACCATGAAGGCGCACAACCTCCCTGAAAAACAAGCCTACAATATGAACAACATCACTTGTCTTCTGACATGGAATAAAATGAGCCATCTTCGAAAACCTGTCAACAACAACAAAAATGGCGTCATTTCCACGTTGTGTCCTTGGTAGACCAAGAACAAAATCCATACTGATGTCCTCCCATGGTCTCTCTGGTACAGGAAATGGCTGGTACATTCCTGTATTCTGGCTGACTCCTTTCGCCATCTGGCACACTCTGCAACCCTGCACAAATTTGGTCACATCCGACTGCAACTGCGGCCAATGGTAATTCTCACTAACGAGAGCAATGGTCTTATCTCGACCAAAATGCCCTGCTAGTCCTCCGCTATGTTTCTCTTTGATCAAATTTTCCCTCATGGAACTTCGTGGAATGCACAACTGGTTCTTCCGAAATAGCATCCCATCTTGGATCATAAAATCCAACCACTTAGTGTGATCCACAGTAGTAGGAGACACACATGTCGTCCATGCCTCTGCAAAATCTGGATCTGCTGGGTATAAACTCTTGAGTTCATCAAACCCAACAACTTGCACTCTCATTTCTATCAACAAATTATGCCTTCTACTCAAGGCATCTGCAACTCTATTAGATTTACCACTTCTATGCTTCAGGACAAAGGTATAACTCTGCAGGAATTCAACCCACTTCAAATGCCGTTGGTTAAGTTTACCTTGACTATTTATATACTGCAAAGCTTGATGGTCAGTATATAAAACAAACTCTTTGGTTAGCAAATAATGTCTCCATTTCTTAAGAGCCTGAATGATAGCATAGAATTCTTGATCATAAACAGAGTATTTCTTTCTAGCATCATTTAACTTTTCACTAAAGTATGCAACAGGTTTACCTTCTTGGCTCAACACGGCTCCAATGGCACTGCCACTGGCATCACAGTCAACCTGAAACACTTTATTAAAATCCGGAAGTGCCAGAATGGGCTGTTCTGTCACTTTCTTCTTCAATATGTCCATATTGGTACCTGCCTTGGCAGATCCACTTAAATTCTCTCTTATCCCCTCTCATAGTTTCTGTTAGGGGTGCACAAATACTGCTAAAGTCTCTAATAAACTTTCTATAGAAACTTGCAAGACCATGAAATGATCTTACCTCTGTTACATTCCTTGGGGCAGGCCATTCAATGATAGCCTTCACTTTTTCAGGATCCATTTTCAGACCCTCCTCTGAGATGACAAATCCCAGGTAAATCAACTCTTTCTGTACAAAACTGCACTTCTGTATATTTATCAATAACTGCTCCTCTCGCAGTTTTTCAAAAACTGTCCGCACATGCATCAAATGCTCTTCCAATGTTTTACTGAAAATTAAAATATCATCCAGATAAACTATCACGAACTTTTCCAGGAAGTCACGCAATACCTCATTCATCAGCCTCATAAATGTCTTGGGTGCATTAGTCAATCCAAATGGCATAACTAACCACTCATACAAACCCTCTTTGGTTTTAAAGGTTGTCTTCCATTCGTCACCCTCTCTAACACGTATCTGGTGATATCCGCTCTTTAAATCAATCTTAGTGAAGTATTTAGCTCCACTCAAACAATCCATTATATCGTCCATTCTGGGTAATGGAAAGCGATATTTAATGGTAATTTTATTAATGGCTCGGGAATCAGTGCACATTCGCCATTCGCCATTCTTCTTTGGTGCAAGTACTACTGGTACTACACAAGGGCTCAAACTTGCTCGAATCAAACCCTTTCGCAACAATTCATGAACCTGGCGGTTCAACTCTTCATTCTCTACAGGAGACATTCTATGGGCGGCCTTATTGGGTAAACTAGATCCTGGCATTAAGTCAATCTGATGACTAATCTTCCTCATTGGCGGCAAACCCTCAGGCACATTGTCTGATATAATATCAAGAAATTTTGCTAACAGATGTTCAACTTCTATTGGAATGTCAGTAGTATCTTCTCTCTTTACAGTAGGAATTAATGCATAACACATTGAATCCCTCTTTAGACCATCCAAAATATTTTTGCCATCTACTAAACAAATTCTAGCATTATTGCATACCTTTTCCTCAACCTCCTTCAATGGCTTCAGTTTGTGGCGTACTCCGTCTTTTGTCAGGGAATAGGTATTTGCATGCCCATCATGCGCTGCACGTCTGTCAAATTGCCATGGTCTGCCCAACAACAAATGGCAAGCATCCATCGACAAAATATCACACAGGACCTCATCCTGGTATCTTCCAATTTGAAACTTGACCAAGCATTGTTCACTGACCAATGCTCTATGGTCCTTCTGCAACCACGCAATCCGGTATGGATGCGGGTGTTGTCTTCTTTCTAGCTTTAACTTAGCTACCATTTCCTTAGAAACCAAATTATCTGTACTACCATTATCAATAATAATATTACAGATTTTACCTGAACATTTGCACCTCGTGCGGAATAGGCTTTTCTGTTGGTCTGGTTCCTTCTCTTCGTTCAACAAGGTTCTCCTTGTGATCATCACTTCTCCTCGCTCTGCTTCTTTAGAGTGCTCAAATTCAACACCATCCTCAACAACCGCAGCTCTGGCATTACCTTCAGGCCTTATGTTCGGTGTTTCTTGGTGTTTGGGACACTCATATGATCGATGCCCCTCTTCTTCGCAATTGAAACAGGTTCCACGAAATTTGCCTCTGCCATATCCGCGTCCACCTCTACCTCGTCCCCTTTGATAATCATTGTTCTGATTACGGGGTCGGTAAGCATTCTCCTCCTTCTATTCCTGGTGATTGCTGGTTTCACCAGTCTGCTTTTGGTCATCATATTTACCTCCACTGGTTCTTCCACCATGACCTCTTCCTCTTTGCTTACTATCAAATCTACGGTTTAGTTTCTCTTCCACTTTCAGAGCAAACTGGTAAGCATCTTCAATGGTGCTCATTCGAACCAGACTCAATTCTTCTTGCACGCTGGTTCTTAACCCATTAATGTAACGGGCTACTCTCTCTTTATTTGCTTCTGTATGGCCGGTTTTGATAGAAATTTTAAAAAATTCCTCTGTATATTCTTTAACAGACTTGCTGGACTGTCGCAAACTCTGCATTTTTCTCAGCAGATCTAATTCGTAATCTGTCGAAATAAACTGCCATTTCAATTTTTCAACCATTCGATCCCACCTGGTGATCTTTTCTTTTCCTCTACGATTTCTTTCCAGTTGCACTCCTTTCCACCATATGCCAGCATGGCCTTTCAACTTTGTTCTTGCAAATTTTATTCGATTTGGATCTTCAACCTCCTCATATTCGAAATATTCCTCCATGTCATTAATCCAGTCAATCAATTCTTCTGGATTTAAATTTCTAGAATATGTGGATACGTCAATCTTCGGCCTTTTCCCAATTTGAGAAATGGCTTTAATCATTCGAGATTCTGCAGCACTCATTGCTTCTTCTTCTTCTTTAGACGGGTCATCAACTCCGCAAGCTTCATCATCGCTCTGGTCTTCTCCTCTTGGCTCTACTCCTCTACGCAATTCTTCCTGTAGGGCCTGCACTTGCCTCTGCAATGCTCGAAAGTCTCCTTCAGGAACCACGTTCCTTCCAGCACCACGATTTCTTCGCGGTGGCATTCTCTTCGCTCTACTTTTCTCAGAACCCGTAACCCTAGATCCTGGTGCAAGCTGCCTCACGTTCGGCGCTCTGCTCACACACTCAGAATCTTACTGCTCTGATACCACTTGATGGGGAGCCAATTTTAATTAACAAAGAAAAGACGCAATTTTATTTTGAAGCATGGAAAGCTTTACAATTCGAAACCATGAAAAATTACATAGTATAGAAAATGCCAAAAGAAGTCGTAGCCTTCGTCTCTCCAGCCTCTGCAATCCTTCGAAAAATCTCTTTTTATCATCACAGGTTCTTGCTGCAACCGCCGTTCGTAACCGTCCCTGTAACCGCTGCAACGGTCCCTTGGAACTGCCTTAACGACTTCTGGAACTGTCAACTGTCGTTCCTGCAATGGTCCGTGAAAACGTGACATGTCACGATTTCGTGACACTTTTCTACCTTTGGTTCTTTTTCGCCAATGTGTCACGATATCGCGACACTTTTTTGTCCTTCGACCTTCTTTGTCGAGGTGTCGCGATATCGCGACACTTTCGTTTGCTCTCTCTTTCGTTCCAAAGTTTGTCACGATATCGCGACATCTTTTATGTCGCGATATCGCGACATCTGCATTTTAGCTCTTGCTTTGTTCTGAGGTGTCGCGATATCACGACACTTGAGTTTTTGCTTTCGCCTTTGATCGGAGGTGTCGCGATATCGTGACAACCTTTGTGTCACGATATCGTGACACTTGGGTTTGCGCCCGCCATTGTGCTGATTGTGTCACGATATCGCGACAACTGTTATGTCGCGATATCACGACAATAGAGTTTGCGCCCGTCGTTGTGCTGATTGTGTCACGATATCGCGACAACTGTTATGTCGCGATATCGCGACAATAGAGTTTGTGCCCGCCGTTGTGTTGATTGTGTCGCGATATCGCGACAACTTTTATGTCGCGATATCGCGACACCTTTGAACCTTAGAATATTTTTTCATGCTTAGAACATTTTTCTTGTTTCTTTTGTTTTTTTTTTTTCGGTGATGCAAGATTGTTGTGCTACCACTGGATGCTCCTGCATCAATATTGTTCACAAAAATATGTCAATATGGTTCTTATAGCATGTGACAACAATAGGTTCTAGGTTACTTTAACCCTACTAGCATTCTACTCTTCTCCATATATTCTTATCTCAACTACTCAAGATATAATAGTTGCTTAGAGTTAGTCTTAGGAGAATACTCATTAAATGTTAGGATTCAACCAACTTGATTTCAAACATTGAAGGAAAAGTCAAAATAGAACCAAATTTATATTTTACAACAATATTCCTAGATCCAAATATTATGGAAATTTTGGTATATATTGAAATAAGAGTAAGCTTTGTGATTCATATAAAATTTTGTATTTGAAAGACCCTATTCAAGGTTACCAATAGTTTACTATAGTAAAACAAGGTTTATCCTTCTTCAAACTAAAAAGATATAAGTAGCTAGGGTTTTAATTAGTTGAGAACTATGTGCAAAATACCTAGTGCTAAAATCAAACAACACATCCATTTCTAGCCAGGGTTTAACATAACGTCACAAGGTAAGGAACAATAAATGCCATAAAAATGAAGTTTAGCATTTCCCTTTAAAATTTTGTTAAGCAAAAACTACCCATATTTTATTTTTACATAACAATAAAACCCATGAATTTACTTGCAAAGCAAACATAATTTTCCTAGATTTTATATATTTTCAATGCACGTTTTGAATAAAATTATTATAGACGAGAAAGACAAATATTTACAATATTGAGCCCAAAATAAAGTTGTATAATATTTATACCTAGAAAAAACTCCTTTGGATGAAAAATTGAGATGTGTTATAGTTGCAACTCTCAATTACTTGGCCAAAGCTTGCTCTCCTCTTCTTTTATCTAAAATGGTTTTTCTTTAAATATGTTGTTCTTTTACCAATGCATGAAAAGGTTTCTTAAAGATGAACCCATAGCTTGTATATTTATGAAATTACTAATTTGGATTCCCATTAAAAATTAGGTTGTGTTTTAAGAATGAAAAGGTTGGGGTACAAATTTTTCTCAAACAACCTATTTCTGTATTTTTCCACCATGGAAAACTCCTATTTCTTTCTTCCTTTATCCTCTACATATAAAAATGGCATATAAAAAATAGAGCCACCCCAAATGACATCCAAATTATCATCATCCACTAAGGGTAAGTCAAGATGGATTAAAATATATTTTGATGTCATGGTGTTATTTCCACTTATGTCCCCTTTTCAATTTAAGGTGTTAACATGGTGGCCTAAGACCTTTAGATAATGGGTGGCATATAAATGTTCTAGGAGACATTCTAGTAGATTTCTAAACCTCCCTTTAATCCATGGTTAATTGCACATAACAAAATTTCTTCACGTCTTAGAAGATGTCAACCAAAATTTTATCTATGCAACACACATCTGCCACATGCTTTTACTTGCAATAGTAAGTGACTATTTAAAATCAAGCAAAGCACCAAAATTGATAAGCATTCAAGTATGCTTATATGTATTTTTTGTTGTCTTTTTGGCTAGATTATCACAGGTTCCAATATCTAGGATATTTAATAGACTCAAATATTAGAGCAATCGATATATTAAATGGCCAAAATCAATGAATATAACATTCATGAAAATCCATCCAAAGGTAACTCAGGAAAATTTTGGGTAGAAGGTATCTTTAGAGACCACAAAGGGGATGCCATCTTGACCTAGTTGAAGGTATTGTCTTTCAATCCAATCATTTTTCTAATGCCAGAGCCCTATGGAGAGGGTTTATTGAAGATGATTCTCTCAACATCATCAATTACTTGAGGAACAACAAAAATCCCTCATGGAAGGTCAAAGGATGCATCGAAGAAGCTAGGAAAATCATCTCTCATCAGCAGGAACCCATTATTCAACACGCTTTTAGAGAAGTGAATAAAGTGGCAGATGCATTGGCAAATCATGGGATCAATCTTAATGGTTTAATCAATTGGTCTGATACCTTTTCCTAATATATTTATGAGGTGGTCAATATGGACAAAGCTTCCATTCCTCAAAGCCATAGTGGAGCCTATTTGTGAGAGATTTTTGGTTGTGTTTTTGGAGCTTGTTTGTCTGCGTCTGGTTGGTTGTTTTTTTTGTGTGGTTTGTCTTGTAGGCAAGATGCATCTTTGCTTTTATTATTTCTCTTCACAACACTCGTTAACGCTATTTTTGTAAAAAGGTTTTGGGATTCCTTTCAAAACCTGCATTAATACAATTTTTTTACTTATAAAAATATATTAATGAAAATAACAATAATATGAAATAAAATGGCCAATATCAATAACAATATGTATAAACAAACTTACAATATAATTTCTCAAAATATTGCATACAAGCTTCAATATTCTTAGATGAGTCTTCTTTTACAATGGAATGTATTCAATATAATCTTCTATGATATCATATAAATTTCATGGATCTTTATCTCCATACTATAACCTTAGGAAGATGACTTCAATACCTGACTATTGAACTCCTCAAATATTTGGTAAATGCATCCTTTCCTATTCCATACATTGGATAAATCTCTCATGTCCCTTGAATTTACATCTTGCCACTTGTATACACAACTCTTGACTCTCTATTTGCATGCACATTTTACTCTATGACACTTGCACGCTTCACTATATAACACTTGAACACTTGCTCACTCTACACATTTGACATATTGTTACATGAAACTTGCACACATCCTACATAGACACATAAATAAAGGTAAATATAAATCACAAATATAAACTATTAACTCACACCCTATTATAATATTTACAATTGTACCATGAGGTACCATGGAGATTCATTAGTGTGTACCAAATAATGTAATATTCTTCAACACCCCCCTCTATTACATTATTTGGTTATTGAAGACTTTAGTATTCATTCTAACCCTTTAGTAATTCATCTTGATCTTCTTTATCTTTAGCTTTTGCTTCATGTCTTCTATTCTTCTTTCTTTTGCTTTTTGCTCTACTTTTTTCTTTGACGTTATTGTCTTCATCTTTGAATGTGGTATTGCAATTGATGTGAATTATGGATAAACAAATAACAAGTCATCACAATAATATATATTATGAATATTAAAATTTAAGGATTCCACATAGGCGGCATTCAAATCATATGTCACAATTTACGTCTTTCTTCTCTTATATTTTCTCTTGATAAATATCGAAAGTGAGTAAAGTCATATACATTACTATGCATACTTTAGTGGATAATATAATGGTGTTTTGAGAATTTCACCATGCTCTAAAAAATTTCTCATGAATATAGTTGATGAAAGTTGTAAACTTTTCATATTTTGCATTTTTAAGAATTGAAGACAATCTCATCTTCAAATCATTTGACATTTCCTTATTTCCATTGAAATCATCCATCAAATTTTGTGTATAAAATTTTAGTTTGTTCAACATTTCTTCACTATCTTCATCAAATGCATTTTTAATGATTTCTTCCATAATGCAATCCTTTGATGTAGAAGACATTATGTCTCCCAAATAATCAATTTTAATTTGTAAATTCTAATAAATCTTTCAAATTTTCAAATATCTTTTGGAGTAGAAATCCTTATCTCTCCAAAATTTCAAATTTCAATATTTAATTACAAAAAAAAAATTTCAATCAATCAAATATTTAAATCTTTCGATTTTCAAATTTTCTTTTGGAGTAGAAGTCCTTGTCTCCAAAGTTTAATTAATCAATCAGTTTTTTATTTATTTTCAAAAATCATGTTTTTGAAATAAATTTTAATTTATCAATCAATTCAAATATCAAATTTTATTTTCTTCCAAATTATTTTTCAAAATCATTCTTATCACTCCATTGATATTTATGATAAAATTTCAACTTTAATATAAATCAATTTTCAAATCACTAAAGTTAAATTGTGCGCTCATGAATTCAAAATATGGAAGAAATATAAGTTGTTACCTTAGCGCATGCAATATCCACATGGAAATTATGGCAATGGATATTATCCCTTTTTTATCTCCATTTCCTTATGATAAACATAGAATGCTCCTTCTCAACAAGTGTTACGCTAAAGTTTTATTCTACCTAAGATATTTCAGATCTTTCATCCTTAATAACGTGCTTCAACACTATTGTTCTATTTCTCCTCTCTAGTTTGCTATGGCTTTTCCAAATGCATAATTTTGCTTGTGCTCATTCAGAAACTCAATATTTTGAGAATCTTCACCAGGCACTTAAGCTTTTGGATGTCTTCACTAGGTGCTCAATATATTGAATGTCTTCACCAAGCACTCAGGTTTTTGGATGTCTTTTTTGAATTACTCTAGGCACACCAGGTTGCAACTTCCTTGAAATTTGCTTTAGTATTTCTATTCACCATATTGCTCTGGTTTTCCTTGAGATATTTCAATCCACTTGTCTTCATTAATTTTCTTTATACTCCATTGTCTACTCTAGTTTGATCCATATCTAGACTGCTAGCCAATGTTTCTATCAAGAATATCTCTCTTCTAAATTACTCTTCAGTACTTTATATTGGAAGTATTCACAATGATATTTTCACGTTCATCCATTTCTTTCTCAAGCCACTATTCTTTGGCTTATCAATGTTGGACTTTGTCCTATCCAACTCAAATATTTTTCTTCAATGAAGTATGTTAGGCAATAAACATTCAATATTCTCATCAATAAAAATATCAATAATATATTCTACCTAATCAAATTTAAATTAATACCAGATTCTTCTCTGATGCTAGATTTTATACTGGAACTTTTTCTTGAAATAAAATTCTTCAAAAATATTCACACCAATTTTTTTTGGTGCTAGATTTAAAGACTACTCAAAGTAGCTTTGATACCAGTGTTGAATTTTTAGCCATATTATCATAGGATCTAATATCAAAGATCTTGAGTGGAATAAAATATTAGAGTAATCGATATATTAAATAGCCAGTATTAATAATAATATGCAGGAGCAAAATTACAATATAATTGCTCAAAATATTGCATACAAGCTTCAATATTCTTAGATGAGTCTTCTTTTACAATGGATTATATTCAATACAATCTTCTATGATATTAGATACATTTCATGGAGCTTTATCTCCATAATATAACCTTAAGAAGGTGACTCTTCAATACTTGACTATTGCACTCCTCACATATCCAAGAGATGCATCCTTTTATATTCCATACATAAGATAAATATCTCATTTCCCTTGGATTTACATATTTCCACTTGTATACATGAATCTTGAATCTCTATTTACATGCACACTTTACTCTATGAAACTTGCACACTCCTACTTGCATTCTTTATTGTATAACACTTGCACACTTTCTCATTGTACACACTTGCACACATTGTTACATGACACTTGTGCACATCCTACACATAGAAACATACATTAGGGGAAATATAAATCACACATCTAAACTATTAACTCACACTTTGTTATAATAATTACAGTTGTACCCTAAGGTACCATGGGGGTACATTAGCATGTACCAAATAATGTAATATTCTTCAATAATTTTAATAATGGTGAGTTCACAATTTTTTCGTTCTCTTACTTGCTATACAACATCTATGATCATCTCTCCTATGATACCCTTCCTCTCAATCTTAGTTGAGGGTAGCTCCTATCAAAAATTAAAACCACATTGGTAGTTAGTCTTACTACATATAAAATTATATAAGTAATCAAATTCAAACATGCTTTCATAATATTAAATCATCATTTCATATCATATACTGTATAAATACCACTTCATCATCATTTTAGCCACATGTATTAAAAAATTTTAATCACTTGTTAGAATTAAATTGTCATGAATGAATTGAATAAATTTTAGTTGTGACACAATATTTTTTTAGTTCCCAATCACAAGACTTATACTAAATATAATATGTATTTATATGTGAGACCTAGTCCTTTTTTTTTTGTTTATGAAAAAAACCCCAATTGGGATGCCACTTTCAGGTAAGTCCCAAGGAGGCAAGGGTATCTATTTCATAAAAATTACCCAGGGCTCGCACCTGGTCTGCCCCCTTCGACACACTCAAAGAGCATGCCTAAAACAAAAAAAATATGAATAACAAAACACAAAAACACAAACAAACACAAAAAAAAACAACAAAAAAATACAATAACAATAAAAGACAACAAAAAAAAAACACAAAACAAGCACAAAAGCAACAAAAAACATAAAAACAACCAAAAACATAAAAAATAATAAACAACAACAAAACACAAAACACACACACAAAAAAGCCATGAAAATAAGAAAACAATACACAAACACACAAAAAAAAAATACAAAACACAAAGAAACACCAAAAACACAAAAAACACCAAAAAAAACACAAGAAAACAAAAAACAATACAAAACAACACACAAACATAAAAACTAAAAAGAAGGAAAAACTAGAATACAACTTTGGCCTTTCTAGGCCAAAAGGATTTTTAGGCAAGATTCAATAGAGGAAACATAAGAATGAATTTTTTGAGCTAGGGAACTAAAATACCCTAACCAAACCAAAGAGAAACAAAAACAAAGTAATAAAAACTAGGTACCTCTAGTACTGGAGCCATTAAGAGAAAGGATAGAAAGAAGAGCTTCCCTTATTTGTGAAGCCCACCATCTAGGATGGTGGCCATAGTAAGTAAGATCACCTTTGTCCAATGTTCAATTAGCTAATGCATCAACACTCCTATTCTATTCTCTGACCACATAATTGTATTCAAATTTCAAAAAGCCCATCTGGATTAATTGAATCTTTTCAACAATTCTTTTTATTCCCCAATCAGCCTTATGATTCTTATAAGGAGTCTTCAACAGATTAATCATGACTTCAGATTTAGATTCAACCAAAACATTTTTCTATCTAAGCGTAGAAGCTTCTCAAAAGCCTCTAAGGATATCATACCCCTCAACAAGGTTATTGGAAAGGCTACCCAAATTCTTATCAAAAGTGAAAACTAGGAAACCATATAAAAGTCTATCAGTCCTCCGAAACTAGCTTTTCCAAAGTCCCCCCTAGAAGCTCCATCGGTATCAACATTTCAAAAATACTTAGGAGGAAGCTTCCAATTCCTTGTCTTATCCATATTTTGATTACTCACATTTCCTTTAAGCTAGTTTACCTTAGAAGAGTTAATATTCAATATTTGCATCACTTATCCCATATTTGGTGGGAGTTCTAAGGGTTATTAAGGAGTTATTGTAATGATTCAACTAAGTTGGCAATGGTATTTTTTTAGAAAATAGTGAATGTCCTTCCTTTATTGATTAAAAATCCAGTTGTTTCTTCCTTCCAATGATTCCAAGGTAGAAGGGTAGAACCCATCCAAACTATCTACCTAATAAAATGATCAACACCTTCCTATTTAGACCAATCCCTCCAAAGCTATTCAAAAGTAAAAAAATGGACCACTATAAGCCTAGTAAGATGGCAATTCTCCTCCATATATCAGAGGCTAAGGTACAATTAATAAAAAATGGCTGAGGGTTTCCACATTCTCTCCACACATTTTGCATCTAAACGAGCCATGAAAACCACATTTCATAAGTTTCTCACAAGTTAGCACCCTGCGATGCAATAAAATCCAAGTAAAGAACCTCATCTTAGGCCAAATATTTTAAGCCCATAACTGAGTAAATATGTCATATGATTGGTTGGGATTATTATGGAATAAGGCCAAATAACCTTGAGAAATTAAACACTCAACCTTAGTAGTGTTTTTCCACCCCAAATAGTCTTTATCATGGGATCAAGAGAGATATATCATATGAAGGATGCTTTGGATGTATTTTCTTTGCCTTTATGGAATTTGAATAGGACAATCCTCAATAGGGATCCAATATCTACCAACATATAAATTACTATTATGGTACTGACAATAATTAGCTACCTTTATCCAATTATCTGCTCCTCCATCCAAGGCCTCCAATAAGAAAACTGAGTAATCAAAGGCTAGTGACCATCCCAAGAATCTATCCAAAAATTTACCTGTTGACCACTATAAATGATCCAAAATAATTTTTGCTTTATGAAATCCTCACCAATCTTAAGAATTTCTAAAATGGGAGAACCTTTGATAGGCAATTGATAGCGAACAAGATATTTGGGAATTGTTTTCTCTATATATTCAGCACGAAAATTCTTGGTCCAAAGAGCATTGGGGTTATGAAAAATCCTCCAATACAATTTAGTAGCTAAAGCCTTATTGACATTAGTAGCACAAAATAATCCTAATC
Source organism: Wollemia nobilis (assembly GCA_028583015.1). NCBI lineage: Eukaryota > Viridiplantae > Streptophyta > Pinopsida > Araucariales > Araucariaceae > Wollemia > Wollemia nobilis. The sequence continues at coordinate 3,981,583 of JAQPPZ010016994.1, forward strand.
TCCCTTAATTCTTGGGAAGGCATAAGTATCTCTATTCACCAAGTCCCATTTTCTTTTCTCCTTAGTACCACCCCAAAGGAACTAATGATTGATTTGATACAAATTTTCAAATAACTGCCTTTGGGAAATTCAACACAACAAAAACATAAATAGGTATAACTTGAAGGATTAATTTTACCAACGTAATTATTCCCGCAAATGAAAGTAGCCTATTGTTCTACTTTCCAATTTTATTCTTAACTCTATCCAACAACCAATTCTAGACTCTTTTTCTGTTTTTGAATATTTATAGGAATGCCTAAATAAGTAATCAAAATGAAGGTTTTCTTATATCTTAATTTATCTAGGACCATGGAGTTATATCTAGGAGAGTAGTTAAATAAAACGACTTTAGATTTGTCTTCATTGATCAATTTCCTGGTAGCATTAGAAAAAAAACTAATGAATTGCTTAGTTTTAGAAGCTTATTTAACTGTAGCTTTACCTAATAGAGTAAATTCATAAAAAAATTGAAGATGAGATATAGGCCTAGCTCCATGAGCAATGATAACTCCCTCAAGGGTTCTATTTTCTCTATTTTTGGTTATAGTCTTTCCCAAGAATTCAACAAGAACGATGAATAAATAAGGGGAGGGCGGTCACCTTGCCTAATACATTTGGAATTTGGGAATAGTTATGAAGGCATATAATTGATAAGAACTAGGTGGGAAACTGAAGAGATACATCCCATAATCCAGTCCATCAAATCCTAAGAGAAGACAAATTGCCTCAAAACTTTGATAAGTGTCAGTCCACTCTATCACAAGCTTTGGATAAGTCTAAATGAATGAACATAGATGGAGATATTTGCATTTACATGGAATGGATGGCTTCTAATATAGAAATATCTAATCTACTAGTTGATTCCCTTCCACATAACCCCCTTGTTTAGGAGAAATTATATTATGCAAAAGAGGCTTCAACCTTTCTACCATGATCTTTGTAATGATTTTGAGAAGAAAATTACATAAAGCTATAGGTCTAAATCCTGACATATGTTCTACCTCTTGAGCTTTTAGGACTAGATATATATAGGTATTATTGATAACCTTCAAATTTTCCTTGGTTTTCCTAGCTTCTTACACCACCTCTAATAAATCAACATGAAGGATAATCCAAAACTCTTGGTAGAACTCAATGGGAAAACCATCAGGACCTAGGGTTTTTTATTTTTGTATTTTAAAAAGCACATGTTGAAGCTCATTGATAGTAACTGGAGCATTCAAAACAAAGTTCTCCTTAGAAGTGATAAGAATATGGATCTCTTGAAAAAAATTCTATTGAGAAGCCGAGTCAAGAGGTGCAGTAGAAAATAGACTGGAAAAGTAATTGACAACAACATAGTTCATGCCATCCCAAGTGTAGATAATGTCTCCAAAATCTATATTTAGAGAAGAAATAAAGTTGTGAGATATTTGAGCTAGAAGATATTTTTGGAATAAATTTGTGTTTTGATCTCCTTCTTTGAGCCATTAGATCCTAGATTTTTGCTTCCATAACAATTCTTATCTTTTTTCCCAATCCTCTAACTGAGTTGTGAGTCTAATTTCATCTATACTTCTACTCTCTGTGAGGCCATCTCAGGGTTATGTGTAAGGGATCATCCCTAAAATGTATTTATAAAAATTTGGTGAATTAGTTTTGAAATCCAAGTGAATAGTGTCCAAACGCATGTAGAAGGTTCACTATTATTAGGGGCAATGTTAGAAATTTAAACTTAAAATGGTAAAATTATTATAAAAATGGGGCAAATCAACTCCAAAAAAAATTGCACCCAATGTTTTTTGGCTAATGGATCCTGGTCAAGGGTTTCAAATATTAGCCAATTCCAAATTTTGAAAATATTAATTTTAGCCTATTTGGCGATAAATAGTCGCTATGCATAACCCTAGGCCATCTAAATGGATTTTCTTATTCAAATTTTTAAACTGAGCAATCACTTCATGTTGTTTTTGTCGGACATCACCAAAGTCCTTCTAGTTCCAAATATTGATTTTGGATTTAATGTATTGCAACCTTTTGGTAAAATAAAACATATTAGTTCCATACCTTGGCTTACCTTCCTTCCACCATTGCTACACTTAAGGTCTGAAGGAACTGTCTCTAAGCCATTACCTAAAATTGAAAAGGTTAGAAACTCACATTGGTGTTCCACATTTCCACCATGACTGGCCAATGATCTGAACTAGTATTGTTAAGAATTTTCACCTTAGGATTGTTACCATGGATTAAGACATTGTTAGAGAAGAATAACTCATCCAATCTATCCATGATACAAGCTAAGCCTTGTATTCTCTTAGACCAAGTCATAAGGCCATTATCTGGTTGGATGTCCACAATATGAAGGTTTACAATATATTCACTCATGAGGTTAGTGCTCCTGTCCAAATTTCTATTTCTCCTCATTTTCAGAGAGGATGGTATTGAAATCTTCTCTGATCAAGATCCAAACTTTAGAAAAATTAGAGATAATATAAGTTGTATCTTTCCTCTATATTATATTTTCCTCCAAAGTAGTCAGAGCATAAATACTTATGTAGAGCATAATTTGGTTAGAATGTCTATTTTGAATAGCTACAACAAAAAAATTCCTAGCTTCCAACCATATAGTGAATAACTACCTCTTTTGGGTCCAAAAGATAAGCAATACCACCAGAAGTCCTATGATAACTAAGGGAAGCAACTTTTCCAACTAGCCAAATTTTACTAGCAATTGATTCCATTTCCTCTATTGACATCTTCGTTTCCTGAAGAAAAAAATATTTGGATGGTTTGTATGAATCATTCTTCTAATTTCATTTTGTTTTAAAATTGTATACATAGAAAAAACACCATAACATAAAACAAAGAAAAGGAAATTTGATATATTTGATATTGAGCCCTTTGAATACAATGAACCCTCTTGGGGGTTAAATGAGTGATATGTTTAAGAAAGGGGGTGACCCCTTTTACAAAAGTAGTGAAAAATGATGCAAATATATTTTCTATGTTGCACTCCTTTGTTGGGTGGGTTTTGATGGAGTTATCTTGCTTGACCACCCCAAGTTTCTTTTTGCTACTGTAAATTGTCTACACACAAGCTCACAAAAAATAGGTTAATAGCATTTGAAGGGCCCACCATGGTTGGGTCCAATTTGAATAGAGAGATAAACAAGGAAACTCCAAAATATCAATAAAATGAACTAATATATGCAAAGATGCTATAAAAAACCAAAAGTATACTTGTTTTTACCTTGTTTCCTTATATGTGGCTGAAATATAGGTAGTATTTTGGTAGTATTTTTTCGGAGGCTCCAATGGTTGGAAAGGGTAAATATTTATAGATTTTTTGGAGGGATAAGGGAGGGTACCCAAGATTTGGAGTGACTATTTTTAAACCAGTGTGAAAGGGATTTAGGAATTTAATGTGTATGTTTTGACTTGGGCGGGTAGTGGGAGCTATTTAATGCATGTGGACTTTGGGCCACCCATGGGAATTTTAAATTCAAATAAATTTGAATTTAAACCACATGGAGTGTGAAAGGAGATTTTGCATTTAATGTGGGTGTTAGGTGGAATATTAGAGGGGTTTAATTAGTGGGTAAGTGGGATTATGAAGAATTTGAGGAAGATTAGGAAAATAAAAGAGGATTTTGTGGAAAATTAGGGTTTTGGTGAGTTGGTAGGGATTTGAAGGGTTTTTATGGATTGGTTGTGGAAATGACTAAAATTTTATTTCTACTCTAGTTTGGGTGAGTTGCAACCTTTTTTCCTCCAAAATTATCATGTCACAGAATGACTATTGTTCCCATTTCATTCTATTTTGCATGTCATGTTACGTTTGGTTTTGTTATCTTAATCAAGGGTATTTCTATTATTATACTCGTATCACCTCTTTATATGATCCTTACCACCATGTTATTTAATCCCACAACCATCTATAATAACTATTTTATTTATTAACACTACTTATATGACACCATATAGCTTTTAAAATCTTTGGTTCGAATAATATCTAAGTTCTTTCAATTGCTCAGCCATGCCTAGTGTCTCAATCAAACCTTCATTGATTGTATTCTAATATTTGCATGCTATAGGCCTTTTTTGGTTACCTCAGGTGTTCTCTTGGACCATGTACATATCCCATATTAATTAAATTTTGAGTCTCAGGAAGATGACACCATATGTCGCTTTAGCCATAAAGTGAATGATTTATCTTGCTCTCCTATCATACACATAATCTAAACCTAAGGATCCAAATGGTATATACATCACAAAAAATACTACAAGAAAAATAAAATATCAAGAATAAAACATCAAAATTCAAAAGTAAAAAAAAAAAAAAATCAATAATGACATGATATATTATCATGGATCCTTGGGAATCTTAGATGTATCCATTGGGGCTATAGATGTTTGGCTAGTAGTGGAGCAATGCTGAAGAATTATGGGGTTATCTCCATAGGGGCTATAGATACTTGAATAGTAGTGGTGTATGCCCTTCGTGTGGTGATATGTTTGTCACATTAGTGAACTTATTTTGTATAGAACTTTGACCACTTGTGGATGAGCTAGATTCTAATGGTTTGAGTTGCAAACGGTTAGTCCTACCTCACTCAAAATCATAAATGAACATTCCTACACACACTTAGGTCCTCGAGAGACTTGACTCTCTAGATCTATTTTAGTATCTTCGAGCACCTACTTGATTAGTATATGAGTTTGATCGATGTCACTAGGGTGTTTGAGCTTCTTGAAAGCACTTTACGATTCTCCCTCCCTAGGACATGTGAACTGAAAAATTGTGTCACCTTCACTTCATTGTCCTATTCACCCCATGCGTATTTTTGTGTCTCCCTTCCTACCATCCATTCTACAATTGTGTCACTACCATTGTTTTTATGTCCTTGACTAAGAAATTAATGTCATGCTTAGTGATCCATGTCCAAGTGCTTTTTAAACGATAATCAAACATGCATGCCTATATTTATTCTATTATGTTTATCACATTTTCCATAGTTAATTCTTATCTATTCTACTTCTATCATCTAGAACATCTACCATGCATAATTCAACACATATTCATCATCATCCACCATTTGCATCATAATTCATACCATCTAACACATCATGATTATCTAATCACATATGTCTATCCACCATCACAAATCAACTAAAAAACATTAAAAAAAATCAATCCAAATAACAAAAGCATCAAAAAAGTTAAAAAAACAATGAAAACACCCTTACATATCATCATCCATCATCTATGCATATCAAATCCATGATATTTTACATATCCCATATATCCCACCACATGTATCCATCAAACATCATACTCTAAACACCCTAAAAAAATGCATCACACCATCCATACATCACATCATATCATATTACTCATCCAGTCATCTATCCATATTTATCATGAATAAATAAATCCATCCCTCACATATCAATTTACATTTACAAAAAGAAAATAAATCAAAATCAAATCAATCCCAAAAAAAAATGATTACAAAATGGAGGTCTTTCAGGCCTCAACCAAAAAGATTATTTTTTGTTGTTGTCCCGCATTGACCCCACAAACAAGCTCTCATTCACCTTTTTCTACTGAGGCAAAAGCAACATCACATCAATTAGACATAATGCAAAGTGTGAATGTTCAAGGTCTTGCACCTTGCTCATCAATCACATCAATCATCAAACAAATTAGGGATGTTTCAAGTATAACACCTTCCCCACCAATCAAGAAAAAAATTCAATCACTCAATCAATCAAGCACTTTGCCTTGCCAACCAGATTTTGGCATGGTTTTATCGATGCCATCAAACATTCAATCAAAACATTAGTTGCTAGATTCAAAATGTTGTGTCATTTTGTTAAATTTTGCACCATTTTCCTCACCATTTCAAAAATCAAATTTTAGTTCAAAAGGTTCCAAAGGCACAAAATCCCTTTGGTCGAATTTAAATTTTAGTTCAAAGGATCCAAAGGCACCAAACCCCTTTGGTTAACTTTCAATTTCCATTCAAAGGCTCCAAAGGCACCAATCCCATTTGGTCAAATTCAAAATTAGTTCAAAGGATCCAAAGGCACCAAACCCCTTTGGTCAAATTTCCTTTCACGTAATTTACTTGCTTTCTAGATTAGCTTTCCTTTCACATAATTTATCTACTTTCATAGATTAGATTTTCTGCGTTGGATTACATTTCCTTTCCTGCATTATATTAGATTTAATTTCCTATATTATATTAGATATTATTTCTTGCACATTAGATTATATTTACTTGCTTTCATAGATTAGATTTACTTTCTTGTAATTTACTGCTTTCATAGATTAGATTTACTTTCATGTACTTTCTTTCTTTCATAGATTAGATTTACTTTTCTATAATTTATTGCTTTCATAGATTAGATTTACTTTCCTATAATTTATTGCTTTCATATATTAGATTTACTTTCATGTACTTTCCTGCTTTCATAGATTAGATTTACTTTCATGTAATTTATTGCTTTCATAGATTAGATTTAATTTCATTAAATTTACTGCTTTCATAGATTAGATTTACTTTCATGTAATTTATTGCTTTCATAGATTAGATTTAATTTCATGTACTTTCTTGCTTTCATATATTAGATTTAATTTCATGTAATTTATTGCTTTGATAGATTAGATTTACTTTCATGTAATTTACTATTTTCATAGATTAGATTTACTTTCATGTAATTTATTGCTTTCATAGATTAGATTTTATTTTTTTCATTGATTCGCTAGCCTAGATCCTTGAGTGCACCTTGTATCTAGTGATCTAATCTAGTCACCTGGTAGTTGCAATGAATGGTTATCCATGCAATCAGGTAGGATGGGTAGATTCCCATAAGGATACTTGTTTAAAAAAAACAACAAAATAAAGATAACACACCACCATTTTCCCTCCCCACCTACTACATTTCATTCTTTACCTCTCCATTCTTACATTACACATTCCACCTTTTATCAATCAACTCATTGTTGTCATCCATTATATCTTCCACCCACTCACCGCTTGAGGGGGTATACAATACCCACAAAATCTTGTCTCACCATGATCACCATTTATGTATACATAGAAAAAGCACCATAACATAAAACAAAGAAAATGAAATTTGATATATTTGATATTGAGCCCTTTGAATACAATGAACCCTCTTGGGGGTTAAATGAGTGATATATTTAAGAAAAGGAGTGGCCCCTTTTACAAAAGTAGTGAACAATGGTGTAAATATATTTTCTATGCTACACTCCTTTGTTGGGTGGGTTTTGATGGAGTTCTCTTGCTTGACCACCCAAAGTTCATTTTTGCTGCTACAAATTATCTACACACAAGCTCACAAAAAATAGGTTAATAGCATTTGAAGGGTCCACCATGTTTGGGTCCAATTTGAAGAGAGATATAAACAAGGAAAATAAAAAATATCAATAAAGTGAACTAAGATATGCAAAGATGTTTTAAAATTCCAAAAGTATACTTGTTTTTACCTTGTTTCATTGTTTGTGGTTAAAATTTGGGCAACATTTCGGTAGTATTTTTTTGGATGCTCTAATGGAGGGAAAGGGGGAATATCTATAGATTTTTTTGGAGGGATAGGGGAGGGTACCCAAGATATAGAGGTACTAGTTTCTAACCAATTTGAAAGAGGTTTAAGAATTTAATGCATGACTTGGGTGGGTAGTGGGAGCTATTTAATGAATGTGGACTTTGGGCCACCCATGGGATTTTTTATTCAAATAAATTTGAATTTAAACCACATGGAGTGTGAAAGGGGATTTTTGCATTTAATGTGGGTGTTAGGTGGAATATTAGAGGGATTTAATTAGTGGGTAAGTGGGATTATGAAGAATTTGAGGAAGATTAGGGAAATAAAAGAGGATTTTATGGCAAATTGAGGTTTTGGTGAGTTGGTAGGGATTTGAAGGGTTTTGATGGATTGGTTGTGCAAATGACTAAAATTTGGTGTCTATAGAAAGACTTTATTTGAGTCCTCTAATATTCCAAGTGATTATACTCATTAATACCAAGGCTAAAGAAGTTTGTAAGGCCATTAATATTACCTTCCTCTACAATATTTTCACCTTCTTTTACCATATGATGCTGATTGGTCTTGCAACTTACCTTTTGGTTAGAATCCATCTTCAATTTCCTTATTTCTTGGCTTACCCCAATTGAATCTAGTATGGTTTCTAACCTCAAATAATGTGTTTATAAAACCAAAGTGTTACTGTAAGGTTCAACATAGTCTATCTTGGGATCTGTATCATTTAAAATCTCAACATTTAAAAGGTTGTTTTTCTTGTGTATATTTTCTCCCTTTCTTCCTATTGAAAACCTTTGATTTTTTGGTTTGTCTCTGAGTGCTTCCTTACATATTTAAATTGTGTTTATGATATTTCTATGTCCATTATTTCATCTTAGTCACTTGAGACATCATTTGTGGAAAAAATTTCAAACATATTAGTTGATAACTTTAATTGATCCTTCATGACTAGTTTTTCTGTGTTCTTCTTCTTAGGCATTTTGAAACCTGCTAAGTTTTTATCCTCTTTATTTTGATTTGGAATTTTATTTGGGTAGACACTAGCCAAATGACCATATTTATAGAAAATTTTGTAACAAAAATGAATGTTCTCATAGTCCACCACTTGCTCCCAAATGTTCTCCCCAAATTGTAATGAGATATTTTCAGGTAAGGGTTTGTCAAAATCCATTAAAACACAAATTTGAGCATAAATAATATGTTCAATTTTTTTAGTACAATTAATAATCATCATAAAATTTCCCAAAGAGTTTCCAATTGAAGAAAAATAGTCGTATTCCAGAATTCAACTAGGAGGCTAAAGAGTCTAACTCACACAGGACTTGTAGAAGGCATCTATTCTTCAACTTTAAATTTGGTATACCAAGGCTTCATGAAAAGCCATGCCCTTCCAAATAACCAGGGACCCCATTGAAATATTTTCTCCCTATCTTCATTATTAGAAAATAAAACAAGAAAATGACCATTTGGATAAATAGAAATTTGTAATTCACCTTTTGTTTTCCAGTTTTTTGCAGCGCGAACTTTGAAAGTAGATAGGCTCGGACGAAAACCCAAGAAATAAAAAATTAGTCCTCTTTTTTCTAGATATTCTATGCCATTCTAAATCTCAACCATATCTAGCTTAAAACTTAGAGTTCCATCAATTACCCTAAGGCATATCAACTTAGTTTTCTTAGGATCAATCTTAGGCATTCTTAGAGGTTTAAGGGAAGCCCTAAGATTAATGTTAGCATTATGCTAAGGTTATCCACCATAGAGGGCATCCCTAAAATTTATTTTTATGGCTGAGTCTTTAGATTTATTGCCCTTGAAAGGGGTTTCCATAGTGGATTTGTTTTGGGGGTGCTCCTTAGAACAATATTTTCTTGAGATCTAAACCATTTTATAATAAGCTACTTGAAACTTGTTTTGAGATCTCTTTAATCCATGCCTTAGATGCCAAGGAAAGGTATGATTTTCACTTTTATTTTGTGCAAAAAATTGGAAGTCATTTTCAATCAAGTTCGCAACATGAATATTTGTTGAAAGATAGGTTTCTAACCCATCTTGGGTCCCTTGCAACATATCCTACCAAAATATTTGTTGAAGAATATTACATTATTTGGTACATGATAATGTATCACCATGCGTACAAAATTAGATTAGGTTGTGTCTTCTATTAGTATTTGAGTATTTACTTTATGTAATGTAATAAATGCACAAGTATTATTAAAGTGTGCATTATATTTACACATTAGTCCATGTGTACATGTGTCCATAGATTAGGAAAATATAGTGAAGAGTCATATTACAAGTGTACATCAAATAGGGCTCTATATGTGTGCAATAGAGAGTCAAGAGTCACTAGGAATAGAAGATTCATATCCATCCAAGAGTCATTGTAGCAGGCTAATATACATGTTATGGCCTTGATTTATGTAAAACAATGTAGAGTAAGTGTGTGTGAAAATATGATGTACTTGAGATATCTATTCTATATCAAATTACTATTTTCGTGAGCATTTGTTAATGGTAATTTTATGAGTTGTTGCAAAAATTATTTATGAGTTTTATATATTTAGAATATTACCATTATCTTATATTTGATATAGTATATTTGTTTTAGATCTTGAGGTTATTTTACTTTAGTATTTAGCATCAAAATCTAATAGTGGTATCATAGCTACAACAAGGTTTTATCTTGCACAACTTTTTAAAAAGTTACAAAGGAGATTTCCACTAATTAAGGAGAAACCGATGAAGTTGAAGAAAATTACCTTTGGAAAAGAATAACCAGAGAAGATATTATTTTCCACCATGTTGAAGGAGAACCAGTGAACATTGAAGATTTAATTTATCTATTCCAAGAACAAATTTAGAATAGAAAGAAATTTATAGGTCTTTAAGATATACCTTAATATTGATGAGATTAAGAGACCCAAGAAGGAGGTCCTATTGAAAATGTTGATAGATATAAGAATATTTTAGATTGCAATTTGTATAGAATATTCCATAGGGTTGTAGGAAAACTTGTGAAGACTAGGACTCAACATAGAATTCTTTTCACTAGATTGAAGGATAACTATTTAAGTTTTTTTTATTTTAGAATTTTGGAGATTTGGTTGATTGCTATTGTCTAAGTTTTTTGTTGTAGAAAATTAGTTTTCAAAAATTGAGAAGCTTCCTACAATACATAGAGATGAATTTCATCTTCAATTGCTTGAAATTCTATGTGCTTTCCTCATGCAGTGTTTAGTTTTTGAGTTGCAACAAAATAGTAGACATTGAAGATGAAGGAGGTCCTATTGGAGGTTGAAGATTGAAGATTAAGAAGACCCAAGGGAAAAGTTATCCATTGAATATTGAAGACTGTTGAATGAATATTGAGGAGAATTAAGAAAGAGATCTCCATAGTAGATTGAAGAAGAAGAGAGAAAGAGGTCAAAGAAGCTCTATTGAATATTGGAGAAATAGGAGACCTGAGAGAAGAGGTCCCAATTACATATTTGAGAAAGCAGATAGGATATTTGAGAAAGAATATTAAAGAAAGAGGATACCTGAGAGGAGAGGTCCCCATTGTATATTTGAGAAAGGAGAATGAAGAATTTGAAAATCCAAGAGAAAATGTTTCAAGCAAATTTTGAAGGAGAAATAATAAGGCTAGAGATGCCCTATTGAGAAGTTGAAGTGGTCATTAGAGAATATTTGAAGAAATATTGAGATAGAATATTGTGAGTAGAAGAAGCTCCTAGAAAGAGGAATTTGGGACAATTATCGCCATATGGAAACAAGCATAAAGGGAAGAAGGATTTTCCAAGAAGTTTACCAAATTTTGGAAAGCTTTTATAAATACCTCAAGACATTCAGATTATTGAGAAAGAGTTCAAAAAAAGAGGCCAGATTTAAGTCAGATTTTAGTAAGAGATAGGAGGAGAAAGAAGAATTAAAGGGACCATATATTTGAAAATTTTGAAGATAGCCATAAAGGATTTGAAGACTGATTTTCAAAGGAGAAGATTGTTGATTTTTGCAACAAAATTTGAAGAGTCACAAGATAGCAATTTGAAGGTGACATAAAGCTACAAATTGAAGAAAAATTGGGTAGATTTTAAAGTGCCCTTGAACAACAAAAGAAGCCAAAAAATTGGAGTTAAAAAGAGATTCTTGGACAACAAGTTAAAGGAGGAGAAATCAGATTTTGTAAGTAATAATTTAAGATATTTGAGCTGCAAATTTGGGTAGCATTAGAAGGAGAAAAGAGAGCTACATTTTGGAGAAGTTTGGGATAAATTTGAGAGATCTTTGGATAGAAAAGCAAAGAAATATTTGGAAGTAATTGAAGCTACAAATTTTAAAACTTTTGGATTGCAAGAAGGCAAAATTTGGAGCTTCGAAATTCAGAGAGGTTGAAGACAAAGAAGGCAAGTTTTGAACAACATTTGAAAGGGTATAAAGGCTAATTTTTTTTAGCATTTTGTAATAACCATTTGGACAACATAGAAGCTGATTTTTGGTAGCAAGAAAAGTGTAAGTAAAGCTACAAATTTGAAGGTATAGAACAACAAGTTCGAGTAGGAAGAAAGAAGAGGATATGAGCTACAATAGATAATCAAAGAGGTTTGAAATTAGGTGCTTAAAATAGTATTTAATTTTTCTGAAAAGTGGATTTAGTTTAAGTTTATTTGGCACCATATATTGGAGAGTTCAAATAAGGAAAATAACTCTAAGTTTATTATCTCCTAGTTAAATAAGGAGTTTAATAAGCTTGCAAATTAGTGCGTTGAAATAGCATAAAGACGTTGGTTCATTTTTAAGTTTAAAATCAATAAAATAATATTTGTATGCTATATTAAAGAAGCAAACATAACTCCAAATAAGAAACATCAAGCTAAGGAGTCACGAGTGCATTAAGAAGCACTCAAAATATTGTGCTCAATATATGTTTTTTAAAGGAATCAAATTAAGTCTTTGAAGGCACAAGAGCATCCTCAAAACTTACAAAATTTTAGAAAAATAAGTCAACAATGTGAGTAAAGTAAAGGGAGTATAAGTAGTTTGGAAAAGAGCAACATATTCACCCATCCAAGCTGAGTTGTGGAGAAGACAAACCAAACTAGAGATGAGGTAGAATCTACTAAAAGGGGTAATAGAAGTGGCATTCAAAGAAGCCACCATAAATAGGAGGAAAGGAGCACCACTTAAGTTGATCCACCATTGAAAGGTGGAACCACCAAACAAAAGAGGAAAGAAGCACCACCAAATTGCAATGGATTACCGTAGCTCAAGGAAGAGCCACAAATGTACAAGGAGAAACCATGAAAGTGCCACTACAAGTGAGCATTTGGAGAGTGTAGAGGCTCAAGTATAATTCTAAGGGCACAAACAACCGTTTGCATTCACTATATTGAAGAGTCACTCTCAATAAGGTAAAAACCGAAGAGACACAACTGTGTAGTGCAAGAGCAAGCAAAAAAACTTGTTTGAAAATTATTTGTCTAAGGTTTGGCTTGTTTGAAAAGCCTTGGAAGAAGTGCCATCATTGAAACATTTGCAAGAAGCCATTTTAGTAAAAGATAATTTTGTATATAATGCCCAGGAGAAAGAAGCACTACTTAGAAGCATGTGAAGAGATTGAATACCACATATTCTCATGTAAGGAGCTCCAAACATCATATGAGCAAGGTGAAACATCTTCTTAAATGTATTAATGCATGGAATAAGACTAAACTTAGCACAGACAAGAAGTGATAAAGTTTTTTGAATGAGCGCTACATCAAGTGAGGCTTTCAAGGAGGAACAAATATTGAGGAGGAGGTCAACCACCATTGACCATGATTTGCACACACCTATTGCCAAGTATATAGAAAGGTAGAAAATTTGAGAAAGCAAGAGAAGACAACACAAGCTCCAAAATCACGATGAAGACCATATTGAAGACTGAAGTCTTCAATATCCAAATAATGTAATACAGGGGGGTGTTGGAGAATATAACATTATTTGGTACATGATAATGTATCACCATGGGTACATAATTAGATTAGGTTATGTGTCATATGTTAGTATTTGAGTGTTTACTTTATGCAATGTAATAAATGCACAAGTATTTTTAAAGTGTGCATTATATTCAATAATGTAAATGTGCACATTAGTTCATGTGTACATGTGTCCATATATTAGGAAAATATAGTGAAGAGTCATATTATAAGTGTACATCAAATATGGCTCCATATGTGTGAAAAAGAGAGCCAAGAGTCACTAGGAAGAGAATAGTAATATCCATATAGGAATCATTGTAGAAGGCTATATATACATGTTATAGCCTTGAGTTATGTAACACAATGTAGAGTAAGAGTGTGTGAAAGTATGATGTACTTGAGATCTTTATTCTATATCAAATTACTATTTTCGTGAGAATTTGTTAATGGTAATTTTATGAATTGTTGCATAAGCTATTTATGAGTTTTATGTGTTTAGAATATTACCATTATCTTATATTTGATATAGTATCTTTATTTTAGATATTGAGGTTATTTTACTTTAAGTATTTAGCATCAAAAGCTAACAATCTTGAGCAAAAACCGCAAAAAATGTTCAACTTATTTGGTGAGACCCAGTTTAACACTTAATATTAAATGTCAATAATTTTTTTTGGTAGGTAAAATTTCTTAAGTGCAGGGTTTAAATGGACCCCAAACCCAAGTACATAAACTGATAGCTAAAACAATAGCATAAGATGACACAGGTCTGCACATTGGCCAGCTAAAATCTAAATAAAAAGGACCAAACAATAATAGAGAAGGCTGAGTGGATGCCCGATGTCATAAACACAAAAATATAGCTTGAGTAATACCCACGTAGTGGTTTCTTAAGAGAAGTAACTACTTGTAAACCTTGTAAAGGAGCTATAACAAAAACCCACATAGGGGATGCTCATAAAATATCAACAAAAACTATAATAGATACCTAAACAAGAAGAAACATAGTATTCAAAAAGACCCATGCAGGGGCAATAAAGAACTTGGAAATAGTAATGGGAGGCCTTGGAGCTTAGATTCCCAGTTATGATGATCTCTTTGCACCGCTCACCCTTTTTTTGAAAGTTTTATCACCTCGACCATTAGCTTAACAGTAACTCTAAAACGAAGGTTACGCACAACATAACCATTATTCTATGAATTGAAAAAGGCTTTAGTGATATCTTGCTTAGTCCCTTTGAACTTGCTGAGGAAAGGAATGAGACCATGAGCTTCTGAAAATATATAATATAAGGGATCAAGTAGGGCCATGTTGGTAATACTGGGAAAAAGGAAGACCACAGAAACCAGACACTACGCTTATTTTTGCCTAGGACACACAATAGTAGACAAAGACATATGACAATGGATTGACATAAAACAGGGTTGTAAATATAGAATTTTTTGGCATAGTAAACGACATTTTTGAAAGCTGAGTTGGAGTGATTTGCATACCACTTAGTAATTCTCCATAGGGAATAAACACTAGAAAATATAGACATAGCACAAGATAGACTACGCAAAGGATAGGATTAGGATAAGATTGGGAGTGCCAATTGACTAAAAAAATGATTCTCAAAATTTGTAAGATGCAAAAAATAGGATCTCGAGACTTGATGCATATTGACCTTGTTTGACAACATCCAATTACACTGCCTAGACCTACTAAGGGACTTGACATGCTTGGAGAAGACCACCACAAGATAAACCCACTAACAGGGCCTACCTTGGAACATAACATACTTCAAAAACAGAAAATAGGAGAACCAAACACCAATACTGATAGCAAGACTGAAAGTCACAGTAATCAGAAAACTTCCACCATAAGAATTGGAACCAAAGAAAAAAATCATAATAAAAATGCTAGTCATCATTGGAGAAGTTGACCTGCCAAAACCTGTGACCACATATTTCAAACCAAATCATTATTAGTAGCATTTAAAACTTCTTTGGGAAAGCTTTCTTTCCAAATGGATAATGATTTATGGATAACTCCCTAATTGGTAAGAATATCTACATGTCTGTTAGCGTCATGGTACACATGATTGATAGAGATATCATTGACATTTTAAGACAACTTATTAGCTTCCTAAAAAATGGTTCTGACATTCCAAGAGGACACCCTGTTGTTTTTTAGAGCATTTATAATATTCAAATAATATCCCTCAATAAAATGTTGTCTTTATAATACTTGAGAAGATATAGCCCTCTCCACAGTGCACGACCTTAAACAAAATGATTAGTTTGACACCCCAGATACTCAACATAAGCCATAATAACTTGACCACCTGCACCCGCATCCCTTGGATTTCCTTTGGAGGCACCATCAAAGTTAAGTTTCAACCACTCACTTGGAGGATAAATCCAATGGGCACCCACTCTGGGATGGGGGGCTGAAAAACTAGAATTGGAGTTGTAGGTTATTTTTAAGGAAGAGAACATAATATACTCCAATTTAGAATTAGGGGATTTGGGACAAAGGAAGAGCTGGGAATTTTCTATAGCAAAGGCAATAGATTTATTGGCAATAGATATGGTATCCTTAGAGGAAGAAAAACCCCTGCTATTTCTTTCAAGCTACACTTACCATAAGATATTATGAAGGATCACTTTCCATAAAGAAAATAATCTAAGGTTTTTTAAAGAAGCTAGACATTGGATGAAAATGTGACTCAATGAATTAGGAGGAACCCATGAGATATGAAAAGTGGACATAAGGTTATCCAAAACTATATTGGAGAAAGAGCTCTCCAAAAAGAGGTGATTGAAAAATTCCCAGACATTCATGCACAAATAGCATCTGTTAGGGAAAATCATGCCCATTTTCATAAGATTATCAATCATTAGAATCTTATTTTGGATAGCCAACCAACTGAAATGAGCAAATTTTTGAATGAGATATTTAATCCACACTCGATAATAAGGTATTTAAACCACTTGATAATTAATAGTAAGACCATGAGCAGATCAATAGTTAGTCTCTTTCCAAAAAGGGGAGTTAGGGGAATTACCAGTGGGGATGACTATTGCATTTAGGATGGTTTTGAGAACAGTTGAAGCATCAAATATTTGGCCATTAGCATTTGGAATATGAAAAAATTTCCAACACTTAGAATCATATGAAACATCAATGAAATATTCAACCTTGCTACCAATTAAAGTGTCTAGGAAAGGTTGTAAAACAACAATTTTATTATTCTCTAAAAGCGGTTGATTAGAGATCCACCTGTCAGTCCAAAAGTTAATTTTACTCCCTATGCCTAATTTCCACCTTATCCCCTTCTAAATTAGAGATATAGTCTGGATAATTTATTTCTAGAAAATGGAGCCCTCTCTGGGTATATCATCATCTATAAAACAATGATTTTGAAGATATTTTCTGTTTACATTGAGACCCTTCAAGGTTGTTGTTGGTGAAAACCTTCCATGCTTGCTTTGATAACAAGGTTGTGTTCATATTACAAACTCTTCGAAGCCCCAAGCTCCCTTGAATTTTGGGGAGCACACCTTGTCCTAACTGACCAGATGAAATATTTTCCTATCCTTGGCACCTACCCATAAAAATATTTTCTGAATTTGCTCAATTTTCATATAGACAACAATAAAAACTTTGAAGACAAACATGAAATAAATAGGAAAACTTTAGAGACAAGTCATTATCAGGATGGCTTTGGATTCTTGAGAGAGGAGGATCCCTTTCTAACCTACAATTTTTTTTTTAATCCTATCAATAACATTACTCCACATTGATTCCTTTGGAGCACTGGTGAAAAGAGGGAGTCCCACATATTGGGTAGGCAATTGAGATATAACACATTGAAAAATGCATGCAATATTAGCTTGTCTCTCTTGGGGAGTGTTAATGAAGAAGATTTTTCTTTTAATATAATTTATTTTCTACCCTGCAACCTCCTCATAGGTATCAAGAATACTCTTAATGGATTTTGCTTCCCACATAGAAGCATGAGTAGAAATTATGGTATCATCAACGAACTGCTGGTGATATAAGGATCTTAAATTAGATGTAACCTTAATGCTTGAAATAATATTTTTGGGGTAAGCATTTTTTAGTGCTCTACCCAAGGATTCAGAAATAATGATAAAAAGGATGGGGGTTAGATGATCTCCCTATCTAATACCCTATTACTAGGGAAAAACCTTACTGCAAATCCATTGACCAGGACTGAAAACTAGGGATTAGAGATGCAGTTATGACAAGATCAACCCACTCCATATGAAACCTAAATTTGAGAAGGACATCAATAAAAAAATATCTGTTAACTTTGTCAAAAGTCTTATTCATATCAATTTTGAAAAACATGGTAAATTTTTTGTTACGGTTGGTAGAATGAAGGGCTTCATGCAACGTGATAACATCATCAGTAATATTTATTCCTTTGACAAAGCTACCTTGACAAGGTTCTATGATCTGATTAAGGATCTCTTTGATTCTTTTAGCCATAGCTTTAGTAAGAGTTTTGTACAGGACATTGCAAAGATTAATGGGTCCAAAATCTAACATAGATTTACACATAGGCTCTTTGGGAACCAAGGCAATGAAAGTGGAGTTGATACTTCTGGGTATGGATTTAGTTTACTAAAGTTCAATTATGGAATTAAAAATGTCAGGCCCAATGATGTTCCAAAAATTCTGATAGAACCAAGGAGAAAACCCATCAGGGCCTGGGGATTTATCAGGGTGAATTGAGAAAATAGCTTCTTTAATTTCATTAGGGGTGAGGTGTTTGATAAGAGCCAAATTCATATCTGAAGTGACCAGAATGGGTATATGATGGAGCAATTTTCTATGAGCTTAGGCATAATTTTTGGGGTTATCTCCCAAAAGGCCTTCAAAGAAAGATGAAGCTTCATTTTGAATCTAAAAAATATCCCTGATGATGGATCCATCACTTCTGGTTAATTATTTAATTTAATTAGAAATTCGATGCCTTAGGGTAGTGGCATTAAAGAATTTTGTGTTTGAGTCCCCCTATTTGAGCCAAAGGGCCCTTGATTTTTACCTCCAAAAAGTCTCCTCTTTAGCCAGCACATTGTGGTAGTCTACAATAACTTGTATCTCCTCATTTATGAGTTGTTCATTGAGCTGCCCATTATGAATTTATATTTCAATACTTTTTAGTTTTTGCAAAATATTTTCCTTATTTTCGAAGATGTTACCAAAACCTTCTCAGTTTCATATTCAAATATTTTCTTTGACACACTTAAGTTTTTGGGAAACCTTGAAAATAAAGGACCCATGACAGTCAAATTACCACCAATCAGTAATTTGCATCCACAAATTTAGGTGTTTTTCCACATAGCTTCAAATATAAATGGGATTTTGAAACAAGGGCCTTTTTAATCTTCAAAAAGTAAAGGGCAATGATCAAATCCAACTCTAGGAAGACAAATAAGAGTGCAATCACCCATCATCGATATAACTTCTTGAGACAAGAAAACCCTATCAAGTTTTACTTGAATGTGTTGATCCCCAATTCTCCTATTTATCCAAGTGTATTTTGCCCCTTTACTCTAAACATCCATCAACTCACATTTAGTGATAAAATTATGAAAGTCCCCAATTCTTTTGGTGGGCATCAGGTTCCCTCCCTGCTTATTAGAAGGAAAAATGGGAGAGTTGAAGTCTCCAACCATAATCCACAAAAGTTTTATGAAAGCACTTCTCATCTGACTCAAAGTATCCCATAGATCCCTATGACTGAGAGGATCCTTAGGGGTATAGACATTGGTCAGAACCCAAGAGAAATTACTTCTTTTATAGAAAATATCATATTGAGTACCCTGTTGGAAGAGGAAATAATTTTACCTTATAACTTGTTTGAGTCCCAAATATAGAGAAATCCCCAAACATACCTTGAGTGGGGCAAAAAGAAAAATCACCATTTTTCCAAATAGAATTTGTGATTTTTTGGATTTTGTTTTGATCAATATTTGTTTCTTGCAGAACCATGATAGTGGGTCTATGTTCTTTCCTTAGAGTGCAAACAAGCCTTTGCTTGACAACACTATTGAGGCCTCTCACATTCCATGAGAGGATCCTCATTTATAATTTTTGGAAAGTTTTCAGCCTCCCTTAGTTTGCTACAAGGGAGGTTTGGATATTTTTTATTCATCCTTCTCTTGTATGAGAAGATCTTGGAATAAGGTTTTCTGGGTACCATTTGCAATATTATTTTCTGTTTCATTTTTCTTCTTATCATTGATAGAGGGTCTCCCCTTTTTTTCTTTTCACTGCCAATATCAATAGAATCTTTCTTGATACTTCTAGTGTTAATGGAGCTGAAATCATATTTGTGTTATTTATCCACTTTGTCTAAGATAGGAGTTCCAATTTCTATATGCCCCTCGATGATACAACGAATAGAAAATTTGGTTCAAGACATTGAATAAATCCATTTATTTAAATAGCCCATTGCTTTGTCATTTCAATAATATGATTCTCTTATATTAATGAATTTTTCTCTTTTTTAATTTGGAAGCTTGCCAAGGTTTGCGTTTTATGATTATGATAATTGTTTTGAGTTTTCGTATTCAATAAATGCTCCTTCCAAAGAGTATATATGTATCACTTATTTAGTTTAGGGTTAGATCATATAAACCATATAGATATGGTAGCAATATATCTTCTTCCTAGTGTTTTAAGTCAAATAAAATATAATTAATGATACATTTTAAAGAGAATCCAAGAAAATAAGTAGAACACAAGTTTTCTAACATCATAGATTTTGAAGTGCGTCTTGATACTATATTGGAAAATTATAAGAAAGATATGGTTATGCAAATTACTAGGGCTTATCTATTGGAAGATGAATTTATTGAGGATCCACTTGTTGCCTCCATATATCTATTAAATAATTTGAGGTTTGTGGCATTGATAAATATATTTCTAAATGGTTAGATAAATGTTGATAATATCAATTCAAATAAAAAATATGTATTAAGTTCTAAAAATTTGCTTCCCTCTTTGTTAACAAGACTTGCTCTACCCTAGTCATGATTAAATTTATCCATTACTAAGCATTTGAAAAGAACAAAATGGAAATATGTGCATTTATGTTGAGATGTTACACAAGGGATTTTATACCATCTAAATCATTCTCTACATTTGGTTTTAGAAGAAGAAACCTTGATAAATATTTAAATTAGTTTGAATACATGCCTTCTAAGAAAAGGCCTGTGATATCTAAATAAGCACTATGCTTTTAAGTTGTGAAGCTTATATGTAGTAGTTTGTATTATTATTATTATTTTTTGTAGTTTTAAATTATTTTGAACTTGATAGTTACTTTTGCCTCAAGAAGTCTTTTGATCTATAAAATCAAAATTCTAGTGATATCATCATTGGAACATAAATCTTATTTTTTATGATACAATATTTAAATCTAACTTCAATCCCTTCCCTTTTATCAATGAGTTAAAACTTCGCCTCTCCTTTTAAATTAAAATAAATAATTTTTTGTTTTCAAAATAAAACTAAAGGAAACAAAATGATAAAATTATTATAATATTTAAAAGATTATAAAACTAAATAACTACTTTTGAAAATTAATTTAAAGTAATTATTAACATTAATACATTCAAACTAAATGACATTAGCTAGAATGGTTAAAACATAAGTTTTTAATACAAAGACTTATATAGAATTTGCCATGGAATGCAACAGTGTTATATGGTTGATGAGGAGCAATATAGTAATCCTCTCATTCATTTATATAACCAATTAAAAAAAATTAACAAATTAAAATTCTAAAATATAAAAGTTAAAATTTTTATAAATAATATAATTATTTTTTTATTAAATTTGAAAAGGTTATATTTTTCATTAGTATAATAAATCATAACAATTAATTATATCAAATTATATAATAATAAAATATAATTTATAAAATGTATTATCGTCACCGGTTCTCAAGGTTTCTTTCTAACTTAAAAGTTTATTCGCCTTTGCAATCCAAGTGGAGAAAGCAAGCCTCGCCCCGTCGAATGGGAGGTCCATGATTCGAACCTCTACGATGCGAAGGGGAACACAAAATCTCTTGTGGTTTCCTTTATAGATAGTGGTATACCTCGATAGAATGGCATTGTCGACCACTTAAGAGTGGCTTTTGAGGTTTCTTTTTAACCTAAAAGTTTTCAAACCTTGGTAAGAGGGGACTAAGACTTCTCATAACAACCTGTGTAAACCCAAAAGTTTAGTCCCAAGGGCTAGGTGAATTGGTAATTGTCTGTTTGACCAAGCACTTACTCAAAAGAAACCTAGGTTCGAAGAGACTTAGGTTCAAACCTTGAAGACATACCTGTTTGTAAAGGTAGTAGGACACACCTATTTGTAAAGGTAGTAGTATACTCTAAATCCTCTAAGTGCACGCTCAGATCGATGAACCCCTAAAATATTTAGACTGCTGGGTTTTTTTTCATAGGAAAGTCTATAATCTTTAGATTGTTGGGTTTTTAAGGTGAAGTCAACGAGACCCACCCTCCAACCAAGCAATTTTTTTAAGGGAATTTTTTGATATGAACCTTTATAATCTTTAGACTGTTGGGTTTTTAAGGTGAACGAGACCCACCCTCGAACCGATTTATTACTATTACTTTATGGGCAATTTTTTTTTTGGGAATCGAAATGAAGCCCATTGGCAATCACTGGTTGCCACCAACTAGCTTATCCCTTAAAAACACATACTTTTCTAATAGAAACACATATTGGATTCTCTTTTCTAAGAGAAACACATATTGGATTCCCTACTTGGGCTTTTGTGCCATAAAATCCACATGTTTATTTTGAAAATGTTGGTTGATCTTTCATTAAGCCACCAACTAGCTTATCCCTTAAAAACACATACTTTTCTAATAGAAACACATATTGGATTCTCTTTTCTAAGAGAAACACATATTGGATTCCCTACTTGGGCTTTTGTGCCATAAAATCCACATGTTTATTTTGAAAATGTTGGTTGATCTTTCATTAAGCTCAGCGTAAAAGCCTTTATAATCTATACTCTGCTAGGTAAAGACGAAGTCAATAATCCCTGATGGTTAAGTGGATTGGTAAGTGCTTGTTTGGCTAGACACTTACCAAGAAAATACCTAGGTTCAAACCCAGAGGCAACAAACAACCAACAATAATAAGGTGGAATAGGTTTGGTGGAGTACCCATATGGTTTAAAATATTGTTAGCTACTAAAAATATTGTTCTTATTCAACATAACTAAAAATATTGTTCTTATTCAACCAAAAACAAAATCAATAAGACCCCAACCTTTCAATTGGTCTATCTTATTTTTGGGTAATTGTTTTTAAAAGAATCCAAGAACATTTTTTTTTATAAGGAACCTTTATAATCTCTAGCCTGCTGCTGGTAAAGAGGAAGTCAGGATAAAGACGAAGTCAACGGGACCTATTCCTGGAAAAAAAAAAAATTAAATTAAAAACACAGGTTTTTATGAACTATCCCAATCCTAAAGTTAAATTTGATTCTTCTAAATGAAAACCAAAATTCATACAATACCACTACAATATATTCACATGCAAAGTGTGGTTTTGTTGTGCGGGAGGAATTTCGCTCAATCCGAACAAAAGTTTAGCTTTCCCCCGTTTTGGGAAGAAGTGGTCGGATATAAGCACATGCATAAATTGACAATCTGCAGTAGAAATATGAAAGACGATTTGATCTGTAACGCCTGGCTGGTTCTTGATCCGAAAGAAACGACAACTGCCGAACACGTTTTTATGGGTGCTCTTACACAATCCTTTCAAACGTCAAGATCGGTTGGAATGCATTATCGGTTGAGTTTTGCCGACTGTCACGTTTCGCCCAAATGAAGAGAAAAATAGCCCACATATCTGGTTTGATCCAGCTAATCAAATGCAAAAGTAGATTTTAGCTTATCCTATCCTGTGTCCTGCAAATAAAAGTCGGCATCCACATCTACATAACTCAAAAAATAGGTCGATTGATTGATAGTAGTTAGATTGGTTGATAATTGTGGCAGTTAATCTTTGTTCCATTATTTGAATGGCTATCAATTAATTTCTACTCAAATTTATAAAGGTTTCTTTTATACAACCAAAAAAATCTACATCTATATTTCCTTACAACTATATACTGCCTGTACGTTTGCTATGCTAACAAAGTTAAAGGTTTGAGTTCCCTCAAAGTTAAAGGTTTGAGTTCCCTCATGTTTAAAATAAAACTGATTCTTTTGTAAATTTATAAAATATATTTATAAAAATACACTTGAAAATAAATATTTTAAAATTATTTATTTCTTCAATTTCAAAAATTTGACTCAAACAGCCTTTTAAAGTTGATTACATCCATTGAATTTAATTAATCTTCTCCAATTTTAATTTAATCATTTGAAATACAATTCATTTGACTCAAACAACTCCTTTAAGTTGATTAAATCCATTGAATTGAATTATAACTACATCTAGTTTCACTTGTTTTATATTATTATCTCTCATTTCTATTTTTACAACTATTATCTTTTCTCTTTCATCTATTTTTTTTTTTTAAATTGACTATAAACAACTTTTCTTCTCCTTTAGCAAAAGCACTTTACATGTCTTTTCCACTAACCATTGAGTGTCTAAACAACTTTTCTTCTCCTTTAGAAAAAGCACTTAACAACTTGTCTTTTCCTTTAGGAAAAACAATTTGCTGCTTTTTCCACAAAGCAATATTTCTAATGGCATGTTTTTTTCTATTTTATATTGTCATTATTTTTAACCTTCTTCCCCTTAATGGTATAACTCGTAATGTTCTATAAAGTGAAACACATCTTTCTCTTGGGAATGCTTATACTTAATGATCAAATTCCTAATTGTTTATGAAGTAAAATAAATCTTTCTCTTCAAAGTGTTTTTGTAAAAATATTTGTCAATATATTCTCTATTCTATAAAATTGTAATTGTACTTCTTCCTTAATAAAATCCCAAATAAAGTGATGATGAATAACTACGTATCTGGTCTTTGTATGAAAATTTGTTTTTTTTTTCTATCTAAATGGTTCTAATGTTATCACAATATATAGTAGCAAGAAAATTGATATCTTGCTACAAACCATCTAAAACTTCTTGTAGCCATATTACTTTACAACTTGTTGTCATCTTCTTTGCTCAACTTTTCACCTTGTGTTATTGGGGTTGCCACCTCCTTACACTTGTTTATTAGGAATCACCTCAATATATCTTAGGTATACTTAGATTGATAAATAAAGATAAAATCATATGATTGATATAACATGATGTCAAGAAAGTAGTATAATAATCCAAGATTAGTCACTTTAAACTTATTTGTCAGTAGTTGTTTAAATTCTTGTATCATATCAGAACTGTAACCTATAAAAACCAAATCATCCACATAATGACAAATAATTAACATATGACTAAATTCCTTCTTCACACATAAATATGGTTCATTTGGGCTTCTAATAAAATAATGCCATTGGAGATAACTACCAATTCTTGCATACCAAGATCTAGGAGCTTGTTTCAATTCATATAATGCTTTCTTCAATCTATAGACAAAACCTTATTTTCCTTTATTTTCAAGTCTGGATAGCTATTGCACATAAAATTCTTCCTCAATGAATCAATTCAAGAATGTTGACTTAACATCCATTTCATGGTTTTTTCACTTGTTGTGAGATGCTAATGATATCAATGTTCTTATTATATCCAATCAAGCAATTGGTGTGAAAGTTTCTTTATAGTCTATTTCATGGACTTGTGCATACCCTTTGGCAATTAGCCTTGTCTTCTACCATCACTATTGTACATATTCTATACCCATTTAACTCCTATGACTCTTTTATCCTTTGGAAGCTCAACTAGCTTCTAATTCTCTTTTTTCTCAATTGCCCTCATTTTTTCTTTCATTGTTTCACATCAAATTTCTTGTTGCATCTTCATAACAACTTGGCTCAATTTAAACCTGAGAATATTTACCAAAATTTATCATTAAATCTTCTTAATTATTGGTCCTCTCATAAATTTATCTTATACTTCTTACTTTCCTTAGAGGACATGGATTTGATGTTGGAGTTGATTTTGATGAGGAGTCTTTTGATGATGAACCTTTACTACCGCTTGAAGTGGGACTAGTACTAGAATTACTAGAGAGAGGAATGATTCTATTCTAAGATTTAGTATCCATAAGTGATAGTTTTTATTATTGTATGTCTTCTTCCCATATTCCCTATTCATCAAATATCACATCTCTTGATATAATCATTTTTTTGTACTTAGATTTTAAAATTTATATGCTTTACTTTCTTTAGAGTAGCTAACAAAATACAAGATTTACTTTTTAAATCTAGCTTCTTTCATTTATTCTTTGGAACATGCATATATGCTATTGAAACAAAGACTTTGACATGTGATACACTAGATCTTTTACTAGACAATGCTTCTTCTATTGTGCAATTCCTTATTGTCAATGATGGAACGAGATTGTGAATATCTAATATTATAATAATTGTTATTATAATATTAAAATGATATGGTGAAAACCCCAAATAAAATATTTATAATTTTCATTATAATATTTTATAAATCAAAGTGGGTTTTATAAAGTTTAATTATATTTCATAAACCTAAAGTTGGGTTTGGAGGCAAAGGCATTCGAAGCACCTTATAAAGTTATTAAACCTTCACCAACGTTGTGGAAGGAGAGTCTTTGGAAGCGTCGACGTTCTCCAAGGAGTGGAGAAAGCAAATATAAATAAATTTCCCAAAGGGCATAAACATTATCCTTCCTTGAATTATTAATTGGAATGCAAAAAGGAAGAAGAGCTCGTGAGATTTTGATTTTCATGTACAATGAACAATTTTAAAAGGGAAGCATTAATTGTTCGAAGGCCAACCGAGTAGCATGGCCTAGTTGTGAGTGGTCAAGTTTGAAAATGTTTGTTTGCAAGAGAGCCTACATTCAAAACACGATGACTACATTGGAGATCGTGTTGATTAAAAGACACCCAAGGTGCACGTTCTTTTTGCCAAGGATAGAGGGAGCAGTACTTGAAGCACGTGGTGCTTCATTGGTTTCAAATGAGCACATAGCTCGTGCAACATTTGAGGATGTGGTTAAGGAGCACGTCATGGGTATAGTTGAGGGATCAATTCCCTCGAATGCAAGGTAAATATTTTTTATTTAAACTTTTATTATCTGCCTAAAGTTGTAGGTATAAGGGTGTTTAAGGTCTTATGATTATTTGCTTATGTTGGAGTTATAGGGGTTGTTAAGTGAAAATTTAGAAGGATTAATTATTGGATAAGTGGTGGTATTTGAGTATTGTTATTAGGAGTAATAAGAAGGTTTTTATTTTAATTTCTTATTAAAGTATTAATTAATATATTCCTCCTTCGATCGCGATTTTGCAACATGTCACGATATCGCGACACTTTTTCTCTTCGATCGTAATTTTGCAACATGTCGCGATATCGCGACACTTTTCTCTTCGGCCGCGATTTTGCATCATGTCGCGATATCGCGACACCTTTTCTCTTTGGCCGCAATTTTGCAACATGTCGCGATATCACGACACTTTTTCTCTTCGGTCGTGATTTTGCAACTTGTCGTGATATCGCGACACTTTTCCTCTTCTACCGCGATGATGCAGCTTGTCACGATTTCGCGGAACTTTTTCTCTTCGGCCGCTGTCTTGCAACATGTTGCGATATCGTGACACTTTTTCTCTTCGGCCGTGGTCTTGCATCTTGTCGTGATTTCATGACACCTTTTATCTTCGGTCGCGAGGATGCAACTTGTCGCAATATAGCAACACTTTTTCTCTTCGGCCGCGATTTTGCATCATGTCGCGATATCGTGACACCTTCCTTCCCCGGTCGCGATTTTGTAACATGTCACGATATCGCGACACCTCTTCTCTTCGGCCGCATTTTTGCATCATGTCGCGATATCGTGACACCTTTTCTCTTCGGCCACGATTTTGCAACATGTCATGATATCGCGACACTTTTTCTCTTCAGCCGTGATTTTGCATCATGTCACGATATCGTGACACTTTTTCTCTTCGACCGCGATTTTGCATCATGTCGCGATATCGCGACACCTTTTCTCTCCATCCATGATTTTGCACCATGTCACGATATCGCGACACCTTTTCTCTTCGTCCACGTTTTTACAACATGTCGTGATATCGTGACACTTTTCCTCTTCGACCTCAATGTTGCAACTTGTCGCGATATCGCGACACTTTTTCTCTTCGGCCACAATTTTGCATCATGTCGCGATGTCGTGACATCTTTTCTCTTCGGCCACGATTTTGCAACATGTCGCGATATCGCGACATTTCTTCTCTTCGATCGCGATTTTGCAACATGTCGTGATAGCGCGACACTTTTTCCCTTCGGCCATGTTTTTGCTTCATGTCGCGATGTCGCGTCACTTTTTCTTCTTCGGTCGAGATGACGCTGCTTGTCACGATTTTGTGACACTTCTCTTCTGGCACCAACCTTGCAACTTGTCGCGATATCATGACACTCCTTCTTTTCTAGCAGCAACCTTGCAACATGTCATGATTTCATGACACTTTCTCTCCTTCGGCTACGATGCTGCTCCTTGTCACGATTTTGCGACATCTCTTCCTCCTTGCTGCAACGGTACAACATGTCATGATTTCGTGACACTTTCTCTCCTTCAGCTGTGATGCTGCTTCTTGTCACGATTTCGTGACATCTCTTCCTCCTTGCTGCAATGGTACAACATGTCACGATTTCGCGACATCTTTTCCAAACTGGTCACGATATCATGACACCTTTCCTCGTGTGGTGTTTTGATTTTTCTTTGATCTTTAGCTCTTGGGACTCCTCGGTAGGTTTGGTTTTCATGTGAAAACCTCTTGTACAAGGTTCAGGGACCTTTCAACACCCTTTCAACCAATAAAAAAAAATATATTGATATATTGGAGAATTAAGACTATTGAGAATTGATTTTATTTTAATAAGGGTTTTTCTATTAAAGAAGATTATGGTGAATATTATTTTTAAGTTGGAGTGATAAGGTGTAATTTTGATATCATTTTGTATTGTGTTTTGTTGAGGAAATTATTATCTTCTAACCCTTATTGAGATTGGCAAAGAAGTAATTGTGAGTGTGGAAGATTTGTGAGATCAACTCCTTGTCAAGCAAAAAGGTATGGGCAAATTCTTCCTTGGTTGAGTTGATTGATTGGCTTACTAAAAAATAAATTTTGGAGTGAAAAGGATTTGATTAGGGTTTCCTTTTAGAAAGTGCTTGAGTTAATGCTTCAAGGTTTTCTGGAATTAAGAGTTGTGATTAAAACCTTGTTTGATAAGCATAGTTGTTGAAGCCATTGGTTGTGTGAAGAACTTGAGTTAGGGTTTTGCAAAGATCATGAGTATCATTGTTATATGAAGATTGTTTTATAAGCATTGTTGTTGAAGTGAGTTATTGTGCAAAGAACTTGAACTAGGGTTTTTGAAAAGAACATGAGTATCATTGTTATGTGAGATTTGTTGTTGAGCATTGTTGGAAATATTTTGAGTTGGTTGATATATGCTTGGACTAGGGTTTGTGAGAAAGGGGAGTTTCATTAAGCAATTGATTGAGTTGAGTTGGTTGAGCCTAGTCAAGTGGTTGTATGAAGTGATTGTTCAAGTTCCATAAAACAAACTATTCTACATTCTGATTTGAGTTGTGAAAGTGATTGAGCATTGAGTATAGAACATATTGAGTCTCTAAAAATTCTCTTTATGCTTCTATGAGATTGAGAAAATTCTGAAAGTGATTGTGCATTGAGAGTAGAACATATTGAGTCTCTAACAATTCTCTTTATGCTTCTATGAGATTGGACAAGTTCTATGTGTGGACTTGTTAAGAAGATTTGAGGCAAGTCTTTGAGAAGACTTGTGGACTAATTTTGTGTGAGATTTTGTAGAAGCTTACAATACATATTTGGTTAAGTTCTAGAGAGGACTTATTGAGCATATTGGGACAAGTTCTGTGTGAGCTTGTTGAGCATATTTGGACAAGTTTTGTGTGAGCTTGTTGAGCAGATTTGGACAGGTTTTGAGTGGACCTGTTGAGCAGATTTGGATAGGTTTTGAGTGGACCTGTTGAGCATATTTGAGCAGGTTTTGAGTGGACCTATTGAGCAGATTTGAGCAAGTTCTGAGTGAACTTGTTGAGAATATTTGAGCAAGTTCTGTGTGGACTTGTTGAGCAGATTTGTGCTAGATCAACTAGACTATGTTTAGTGTAGATTTGAGTGGACTTGTTGAGTAGATTTGTGCTAGACTAACTGGACTATGTTTAGTGCAGATTTGAGTGGACTTGTTGAGCAGATTTGTGCTAGACCGATTGGACTATGTTTAGTATAGATTTGAGATAGAGCTTTGGAGGTGATAGAGTAGAGAGGACAATAGTCTCTAGTGGATAGAGATCCATCAGCTAGGGTAGTGAGGATAGGTCTTCTGAGTGGGGACAAGAGTCTTCAGTGGAGAGAGATCCACAAGCCAGTGTAGTGGAGGTAGTAGTCTTCTAGAGGATCACCAACCAGAGTAGAGGAGAAGGAGTTCTCTTGTGGATAGATATCCACAAACCATATTTAGGGGATCAACATCTCCTTTGGAAAGAGGTCCATAAACATTGTAATTGGGAAGGATTCCCAAGAGATTATTTGAGAAATATTTAGAAGAAATATTTTCTCCATGGAGGTAGCCATATTTGGGTGAACCACGTTAAATTTGTGTCTCTATTGTGTGTGGTGATTTGTGCATTGCTTTGATTACTGTTGTTGATATTTCTATCTATACATTGCATAATATTGATTTGGAAAGAAAAGTAAAAAGTGCTCTTATATTGTTCACCCCCCTCTCAGTATAAGCTTGTGTTCTTCAATTGGTATCGAGTAGGTGCCTTCAGAAGAGTTTAACAACTTGAAGGAAAAGCTAACAAGAACACAATGGATCCTAAGGAAGTGTCCTCAAATAATTCAACACCAGTATTTTATGGAAGTGACTATATGTATTGGAGTATGATGATGAAGATCTACCTGATGGCTCTTGGCAATGAAATTTGGGAATCAATGGAATTTGGATATGATCCCTTAATCAATCCTCCTACAGATAAGGAAGGTAAGCTTCTACAACACTATAATTCAAAAGCAATGAATGCACTTGTGAGAGGTTTGCATAGAATAGAGTCTATGAAAGTTATGCATTGTAACACTGCAAAAGAAATGTGGGATAAATTACAAAACATATATGAAGGAGATAAAAGTGTCAAGAAAGCAAAGAGTCAAAATCTCAAAAGACAACTTGAAGAATTAAGAATGAACGAAGAGGAAAATATTAGTGCTTACCTAATTTGAATTGATGAGGTTGTTAATGATATGCGAGGACTTGGTATGAAGATTGATGAATCTGATGTTTGTGATAAAGTCTTAAGATCTCTTCCAAAAAGATTTAGTGAACATGTTTCTGCTATAGAAGTATCAATAGATGGTGATACTTTGACAAGAGATAAGTTGCTTGGTATGCTCACAACATTTGAGATAAGAACAAAATATCCTATGTCCCAGAAGGAAGCAACATTCAAAGCAACCAATAAGACAAAGGGTAAGAAGTCAAAATCAAGCAATGAGTCATCTAGTGATGAAGAAGCTAATTATGGTAGAAGAAATAAAGGTTCCAGAAGATCCATAGATCTAAGATCTGTTAAGTGTTTCAATTGTGGAAAGTATGGACATTTTGCAACAGATTTTCGAGAACCAAAGAACAACAATGGTGAAGAAAAATAGGATCACAGATACAGGGAATCAGAAAGATATAGGCAGGATAAGCATCAAAAGAAAGGCAAGGATGGACAAAGAAGACAAGGAAAGAAGTTCTTTCAAAGACAAAAGAGGAGCTACTATGCGGATAATGCAAGTAAGTACTCAAGTGATAGTGATGCTAGTGTTTCAGACAATGATAGAGATGAAGTTCTGTTTATGATTGAAGAAAAAGAACCAGTTAAGAAAACTCTAGTTATTCTCAAGTGTTTTAGATGTGGTAACTTTGGACATCTTGAAGATGATTGTACAAGGGATGGTTATAGCTTTAGTGATGATGAGTATGAGAATGCACTTGAAGGACCAGATGAAAATCTTCTAATGGCATTAGAAGAAGAAGTAAGTGATCCTATAGAAGATAAGCCAAAAGAGAGTAAATATGTGGACAAAGGCAAACAAATAGAGGATTATTCAGAAGAGAATGGTTATGATCTCAAGGGAGAACTTATCTATGCCCTTGAAACCGTAAATAAGGTAAGGAAGCAACACTCTAAACTTGAAATTCAATTTTAGGAATGTGATGAAGAGAGAAGATTGCTTATAGAGGATTTAGAAAAATCAAAGGCTAAGGCAAAAAGGTTCAAAGATAAGTTAGAAGCAAAGATCTTGGAATGTGAGAAGTTAGCACAAGAAGTGGCACTACTAAAATAAGACTTAGAGGACTCCAAGATCAAGATGAAAGGATTTAAAAATAGCTCAAAGAACTTGGATAAGTTCATCAAGACACAAAAGACTACATCAAGAAAAACAGGTCTTGGATTTGAACAGGTTCAAAAGAAATGGGAAGGAGAGTCAACTTCAAGTTTTGGAGGAGAAGAAACCTCAGATGAAGATACTTCAGAAGAAGATAGTGTAAAATAAAGTGAGACATCAGAGGATGGGTTGGACAATAGAGAATTCAACAAAAATAGGAACAGTGCACAAAGAAGATACAGATGGAACAACAATCAGAATAGGAGACCAATGAGGTCAAGACAAGGAAGCTTCAATGGAAGATGCTTTTCATGTCATAGGTTTGGGCACATGGCTTCACAATGCAGGACACATGAAAAACAGGAATATGGGAACAAACAACTTTTTCATGGGTATTGTTACTCATGTAATCAGTTTGGTCACAAGGCATTGAATTGCAGGGTTAATGACAGAAGAAGATATGGCTTCACTAGGAGAAATCCTAAGACATTTGCACCTCCAAGGAATAATAACATTAAGTGTTATAAGTGCAATAATGATGGTCATACAACAAAGTGGTGTAGAGCAGACATTCCAGAGATAGGTATGAACAGGAACTTGAACATAAACAGGAACAAGAATATGGATATGAATAGGAATAGGAACAGGAATAGGAACATGGACAGGAACAGGAACAGGAACATGGATGTGAACATGGACAGGAACATGGATGTGAACAGGAATAGGAATAGGAACAGGAATGATGACATGGACAGGAACATAGACATGGATAGAAATAGTCAGAGGATTCAAAAAATTTAGAAAAGAAGAGAAGAGGATAAAGGTAAAGAATAGTGCTTTTTGGGAGTAGAAATACTCCCACCCCATAATTAACCACCTTAATAGAAGGTGGGGGAGGGGCTAAGATAAGAGGCTCATTCTTAGCCCCGAGCCCCAAAGGTGACCCTTTGCCATTGATGTCAAAGGGGGAGAGAGATTTGAGTATAGGGGAGAGATTTGATATTTGAGAGAGCATTGAGCCAGGGGGAGCAGTGTCCCAGGGGGAGCAACATAGAAGAAGAAGTCAAGCTTTCAGTAAAAATAATTTGGGTTGCCATCAATGACAAAGGGGGAGATTGTTGGACATTTTGAGCAGTTGTCATTGATGTCCAAAATTAGTTGTCATTGATGTCAAGGTGCCAGGTGATAGCTCAGCTCAAGTGCAAGTGGAAGTTTAATGAAATTCATGATGGGTTTAAATATCTATATTTTACACCCAAGAGAATGGGTCAACCCAAGGAAGCAATTTATCCAAGGCATCAAAAGGATATAATATTATAATAATTGTTATTATAATATTAAAGTGATATGGTGAAAACCCCAAATAAAATATTTATAATTTTCATTATAATATTTTATAAATCAAAGTGGGTTTTATAAAGTTTAATTATATTTCATAAACCCAAAGTTGGGTTTGGAGGCAAAGGCATTCGAAGCACCTTATAAAGTTATTAAACCTTCACCGACATCGTGGAAGGAGAGTCTTTGGAAGCACCGACGTTCTCCAAGGAGTGGAGAAAGAAAATATAAATACCTTGCCCAAAGGGCATAAACATTATCCTTGCTCGAATTATTAATTGGCATGCAAAAAGGAAGAAGAGCTCGTGAGATTTTGATTTTCATGTACAACAAACAGTTTAAAAAGGGAAGCATTAATTGTTTGAAGGCCAACCGGGCAGCGTGGCCTAGTGGCGAGTGGGCAAGTGCAAAAATGTTTGTTTGCAAGAGAGCCTACGTTTGAAACACGGTGGCTGCATTGGAGATCGTGTTGATTGAAAGGCGCCCAAGGTGCACATTGTTTTTGCCAAGGGCAGAGGGAGCACTACTTGAAGCACATGGTGCTTCGTTGGTTTCAAACGAGCACGTAGCTCATGCGGCATTTGAGGCCACGGTTAAGGCG
This sequence comes from Wollemia nobilis, assembly GCA_028583015.1. Taxonomy (NCBI): domain Eukaryota; kingdom Viridiplantae; phylum Streptophyta; class Pinopsida; order Araucariales; family Araucariaceae; genus Wollemia; species Wollemia nobilis. Next base: position 4,015,647 of record JAQPPZ010016994.1, read on the forward strand.
CACGTCGTGGGCATAGTTGAGGGTTCGATTCCCCCGAATGCAAGGTAAATATTTTTGATTAAAACTTTTATTATCTGCCTAAAGTTGGAGGTATAAGGGTGTTTAAGGTTTTATGATTATTTGCCTATGTTGGAGTTATAAGGGTTGTTAAGTGAAAATTTAGAAGGATTAATTATTGGATAAGTGGTGGTATTTGAGTATTGTTATTAGGAGTAATAAGGAGGTTTTTATTTTAATTGCTTATTAAAGTCTTAATTAATATATTGATATATTGGAGAATTAAGACTATTGAGCATTGATTTTATTTTAATAAGGGTTTTTCTATTAAAGAAGATTATGGTGAATATTATTTTTAAGTTGGAGTGATAAGGTGTAATTTTGATATCATTTTGTATTGTGTTTTGTTGAGGAAATTATTATCTTCTAACCCTTATTGAGATTGGCAAAGAAGTAATTGTGAGTGTGGCAGATTTGTGAGATCAACTCCTTGTCAAGAAAAAAGGTATGGGCAAATTCTTCCTTGGTTGAGTTGATTGATTGGCTTACTAAAAAATAAATTTTGGAGTGAAAAGGATTTGATTAGGGTTTCCTTTTCAAAAGTGCTTGAGTTAATGCTTCAAGGTTTTCTGGAATTAAGAGTTGTGATTAAAACCTTGTTTGATAAGCATAGTTGTTGAAGCCATTGGTTGTGTGAAGAACTTGAGTTAGGGTTTTGCAAAGATCATGAGTATCATTGTTATATGAATATTGTTTTATAAGCATTGTTGTTGAAGTGAGTTATTGTGCAAAGAACTTGAACTAGGGTTTTTGAAAAGAACATGAGTATCATTGTTATGTGAGATTTGTTGTTGAGCATTGTTGGAAATATTTTGAGTTGGTTGATATATGCTTGGACTAGGGTTTGTGAGAAAGGGGAGTTTCATTAAGCAATTGATTGAGTTGAGTTGGTTGAGCCTAGTCAAGTGGTTGTATGAAGTGATTGTTCAAGTTCCATAAAACAAACTATTCTACATTCTGATTTGAGTTGTGAAAGTGATTGAGCATTGAGTATAGAACATATTGAGTCTCTAACAATTCTCTTTATGCTTCTATGAGATTGAGAAAATTTTGAAAGTGATTGTGCATTAAGAGTAGAACATATTGAGTCTCTAACAATTCTCTTTATGCTTCTATGAGATTGGACAAGTTCTATGTGTGGACTTGTTAAGAAGATTTGAGGCAAGTCTTTGAGAAGACTTGTGGACTAATTTTGTGTGAGATTTTGTAGAAGCTTACAATACATATTTGGTTAAGTTCTAGAGAGGACTTATTGAGCAGATTGGGACAAGTTCTGTGTGAGCTTGTTGAGCAGATTTGGACAAGTTTTGTGTGAGCTTGTTGAGCAAATTTGGACAGGTTTTGAGTGGACCTATTGAGCAGATTTGGATAGGTTTTGAGTGGACCTATTGAGCATATTTGAGCAGGTTATGAGTGGACCTATTGAGAAAATTTGAGCAAGTTCTGAGTGAACTTGTTGAGCATATTTGAGCAAGTTTTGTGTGGACTTGTTGAGAAAATTTGTGCTAGACCAATTGACTATGTTTAGTGTATATTTGAGTGGACTTGTTGAGCAGATTTGTGCTAGACCGACTGGACTATGTTTAGTGCAGATTTGAGTGGACTTGTTGAGAATATTTGTGCTAGACCGACTGGACTATTTTTAGTACAGATTTGAGATAGAGCTTTGGAGGTGATAGAGTAGAGAGGACAATAGTCTCCAGTGGATAGAGATCCATCAGCCAAGGTAGTGAGGATAGGTCTTCTGAGTGGGGACAAGAGTCTTCAATGGAGAGAGATCCACAAGCCAATGCAGTGGAGGCAGTAGTCTTCTAGAGGATCACCAGCCAGAGTAGAGGAGGAGTTCTCCTGTGGATAGAGATCCACAAACTAGATTTAGGGGATCAACATCTCCTTTGGATAGAGGTCCATAAACATTGTAATTGGGAAGGATTCCCAAGAGATTATTTGAGAAATATTTAGAAGAAATATTTTCTCCATGGAGGTAGCCATATTTGGGTGAACCATATTAAATCTGTGTCTCTATTGTGTGTGGTGATTTGTGCATTGCTTTGATTATTGTTGTTGATATTGCTATCTATACATTGCATAATATTGATTTGGAAAGAAAAGTAAAAAGTGCTCTTATACTGTTCACCCCCCCTCTTAGTATAAGCTTGTGTTCTTCAAAAAAAATGCAACAAACAAGTTAGCCTAATATGCAACTAAATGAATTCAATTTTTTACCTAAGTACTTTGGAATGAAAAATATTTAACTATCCTAAAGTGTTCCTTGATTGGCCAAAATAGATGTGCTTTTAAGCCTAATTTACAAAAAACAAAGAAGTAAAAGCACAAAAAGCAACACAACATTAAGAAGGGAACCATAGAGGCAAGACTACCTATTATAGATATTGAGTAAAAGCATCATTAAGAAGCAGAAGCATCACTAGCACTTTTGAAATTAGATGGTGGTTATGAAACCTGCAAAAATTAAGGGAAAAATTAAATAGGTCTATTTCAAGGGCCTCTCTAAGTGTAGAGAGATAGTATACTATATCCCCAAATTATAAAACCCATTTATTGTATTAAAAATAAATTTTGGCTTGTATTTGGGAGCATAAAATGAACTATCAAAATAACTGCAACTGAACAAAAATGCCACTAGCATTTTTGATAGTGAATGGTGGTTTTACACTATATAAAATAGATTCAAAGCTCAAATTTTCTGGGTTGAGTGGAAATTTTGACCTAAAATTAAGAATTGATAAATTTTAGGAAGAAATTTGATGTTGGTTGGGTTCAAATGATCCTAAAATTAGCAAAATGGTTAAAAACCCTAATCCCTCAGGCCTATGGGCTTGGATATTTATAAAAAACTGCTTAATGATTTACAAATTTTGTAAAACTTGAGGGATTAGTTGAATATGATAGAGAGAAAAGAGAAATGATAATTTATTGATTGAAATACCTCAAATCAAATTTTAAGGATACATAAAAGTCAAGAAAATGAGCTAAAAATGAATACAATTGGGAGTAAAAGGATTACAAAATCTAATTAATTTTTGATTTGATTAAAGAAACATTTAAGTTATTGTCTCTAATATCCTTCTTAAGATAAAATTTAGTAAAGTTAAGTGATATGATCACTAAACTTATAAGCTCAATGCAAGAAAACAAGATTTCTAACCTACGATGCCTTCTGATTTTGAATGATTTACTAAGGAAATATTTTATTTTCAAAGCAAAAAAGAGAGTATGAAACTAACACGTTACCCTAATATGTAACTAAATGAATTTAATTTCTTTCCTAAGTACTTTGAAATGAAAAATATTTAACTATCCTAAATTGTTCCTTGATTGGCCAAAATAGATGTGTTTTTAAGCCTAATTTATAGAAAACAAAGAATCAAAAGCACATAATGCAACAAAAAAATATTAATAAGGGAACCATAGAGGCAAGATTACCTATTCTAGAGACTGGGTAAAAGCATCACTGAGAAGCAGAATCACCATTGACACTTTTGAAACTGGATGGTGGTTATAAAACTTGCAAAAATTAAGGGAAAAAAACTGAATAGGTCTATTTCAGAGGCCTCTATAAGGGTAGAGAGATAGTATAATATCTTACCAAATGATCAAAACTATTTATTGTATTAATAATAAAATGTGGATTGGATTTGGAAGCATAAAATGAGTTGTCAAAAGCATCACAACTAAACAAAAGTGCCACTAGCATTTTTATAGTGAGTGGTGTTAGACTTATCCAAAGCTTATGACAGAGTGGATTGGCACTTCCTTAACAAAGTTTTGAGGAAATTTGGTTTCTCTAAGGATTGGATTATGGGATGTATCTCTTCAGTTTCCTACTTAGTTATTATCAATGATAGGCCTTCTCAGTCTTTCCTAGCTTCCAATGGTATTAGGCAAGGTGACCCGCTATCCCCTTATTTATTCATCATTCTTGTTGAATGCTTGGGTAGGACTATAACCAAAAAGAGGGAAAACAAAACCCTTGAGGGAGTTACCATTGCTCATGGAGATAGACCTATCTCTCATATTCAATTTGTGGATGACTCTACTCTTTTAGGTAAAGCTACAGTTAAGGAAGCTTCTAATATTAAGCAAATCATTAGTTGTTTTTCTAAGGCTACTGGGTAGTTGATCAATGAAGACAAGTCTAAAGTTATTTTCTTTCACTGCTCTACTAGATAGGAATCCATGGTCTTGGAAAAACTAATATATAAGAAGACCTCTCTTCCAATCACTTATTTAGGTATTCCCATAAATATTCAAAGGCAAAAAAATAAAGATTGGAATTGGTTGTTGGACAAAGTCAAGAATAAAATTGGAAAGTGGACCAACAAATGGCTTTCTTCTAGGGGTAGAATCACCTTGGTAAAATCAGTCCTTCAAGCTATTACTATTTATGTTTCTTCCATTTTGAATATCCCAAAGGTTCTTCTTCAAGAATTGGATCAAATCAATCATCGTTTCCTTTGGAGTGGTACTAAGGAGAAAAGAAAATGGGCATTGGTGAAATGGGATACTTTATGTCTTCCTAAGAGTGAAGGGGGGTTAGGATTGTAGTCTTCAATTAATAACAACAAAGCTTTAGCTGCCAAAATATATTGGAGGATGTTGCATAACCCCAATGCTCTTTGGGCTAATAATCTCCATGCTAAATATGCTGAGAACAAAAGTCTTGAAGACCTTGTTTGCTATCAACTTCCTACCAAAGGTTCTCCCATTTTAGCAGTTCTTAAGACTGGTGAGGATTTGATAAAGAAAAAATTATTTTGGATCATTCATAATGGTCAACATGCAAATTTTTGGACAGATTCTTGGGATGGTCACAAGCCTTTGATAACTCAGTTTCTCGATTGGAGGCCTTGGATGGAGGAGCTTCACCAAGCTAATTGGATAAATGTGGCTAATTATTGTCGGTACCATACTAGTAATTCAAAGGTTAGTAGATATTGGATCCCTATTGAGGACTGGCCTATTCAAATCCTAGAAAGTCAAATACAAGATATCCAAGGCATCCTCCATATGAGATCCCTCTCTTGGTCCCATGAAAAAGATTGTTTTGGATGGAACAACACTAGTAAGGGTGAGTATTCAGTTGCTCAAGGTTATTTGACCTTATGCCATAACAATCCCAGCCATTCTTCTAACATATTTTCTTGATTGTGGGATCAAAATCTCTGGCCTAAGGTGAGGTTATTTAATTGGATTTTATTGCATCGTAGGGTGCTTACTGGTGAGCAACTTATAAAGCGTGGTTTTCATGGCCCTGTTAGATGTGAAATGTGTGAAGAGAATGTAGAAAATATCAACCATATTTTTATTGAGTGTACTTTAGCCTCTAAGCTATGGAGGAGAATGGCCACTTTACTTGGCTTACAGTGGTCCAATTTTTTTACTTTTGAATAGATTTGGAGGGATTGGCCTAATCAAGAAGGTGTTGATCATTTTATTAGGCAGTTAGTTTGGATGGGTTCTACCATTCTTCTTTGGAATATTTAGAATGAAAGGAACAACCAAATTTTTAATCAAGATAGGAAGGATATTCACTATATTTGGCAAAATATCATAGCCAACTTAGTTGAATCAATCCATCATCTCCTTAATCACCCCCAAAACTCCCACCAAAGATGGGATCAAGTGATGCAAAGATTGAATATTAAACCTTCTAAGGGCAACCAACTTAAAGGGAATGTGAGTATTAGTAAGATGGATAGGAATAGAAATTTGCAACCTCCTCCTAAGGATTTTGGAAAAGTCAATACTGATGGAGCCTCTAGAGGGAACCCTAGAAAAGCTAGTGTGGGAGGAATTGGTAGACTTTTAGATGGCTCCCTGATTTTTACTTTTGCTGAGAATTTGGGTATTCTTTCCAATAACCTTGTCGAGGGGTATGGTATCCTCAGAGGCCTTCAGGAGGCTACTAAGGTTGGATGGGAAAATGTGTTAGTTGAGTCTGAATCTCAACTTATGATTAATCTCTTGAAGAATCCTTCTAATAATCATAAGGTGGATTGGAGAATAAAAAGAATTATTGAGAAGATTTAGTTAATCCAGATGGGATTTTTGAAAGTTGATTATAATCATGTGGTCAAATATCAAAACAAGAGTGCTGATGCTTTAGCTAATTGGGCTTTGTACAAAGGTGATCTTACTTGTTATGGCCACCCTCCTATATGGTGGGCTTCTCAAATTAGGGAAGCTCTTCTTTCTATCATTTCTTTGGATGGCTCTAGTTTTGAAGGTACCTAGTTTCTTCTTATTTTTTTTTCTTGCTTCTCTTTGGTTCATTTAGTTTTTTTTAGATCCCTAGCTCATTCTATTCTTTATTTTTTTTTCTTTGTTGATTCTTGCCTTAATAGTCTTCTGGTCTAGATAGGTCATTATTTTGTTCATTTTTTATTTTTTTTTTCTTTTTTGTTTTTTATTGTTTAGATTTTTAAGGTGGGTGAAGAACACAAGCTTATACTGAGAGGGGGGGTGAACAGTATAAGACCACTTTTAACTTTATCTATCAATACAACTTTCAAACCATTAACATGCAGAATAAGATAGCAGTAATAACAACAGTAAAACAAGGCACAAAATGCAATCCACAAAGAGACACAACAATTTACGTGGTTCACCCAAGGTGGGCTACTCCACGGATAAAACTTTTCTTCTAAAAGTTGTATCAAAGTCCTCTGGGAATCCTTCCCGATTACAATGTTTATGAGCCTCGACTCAAAGGAGACACCTTCCCCTAATTCTTCTTTGCTGGTGATCCTCTAGAAGACCTCTACCTCCTCTCGCCCTTAGCAAGTGGAATTCTGTCCATAGAAGACACCTGTCTTCCCTGCTCTGGCTGGAGATCTCTGTCCTCAACTCTATCACTACAAAGCTGGTCCTCTTTTTTGTACCAAACACAGTCCTTCGGTCTGGCACAATTCTGTCCTCTTCCTCTGTTCTTTTTTGTACTTGGTCGAAATCAATTTTTCACTTACTATGCACAAATACAGCAGCACTCAATCAGCTTATTTGCTTCTACGAAAAACACAGTAGCACAGACTTCGCGTGTTTCTGTGAAAACACAGCAGCATAGTCTTTGTAAAATATACAACAGCAATTGAACACAGTTCGTCCTTCACAACTATTCGCAATTACAGTAGCATCTACTTCATGCACTTTGCTTTCTTTACACAAACTGCGTGAACTCAGTCGCAATCACAGCTGCCCTTGTTCAAATTCCAACCTATACACAGTCTTCGCAAACACTGCAGCACTCTCTCGCATAGCAACTTATGCGCCTATGTGCAACCACAATAGCATCCTCTTCGCACAGTCTGCTTCTCCTTGATCGAACTCTTTCCCTCACTCTGCTTCTGCAAACGTCGCACTTCGAACGCACACTTCGATCGATTCGACTCGACTGCTCTTTGCGCACAGCAGACTTCACTTGCGCCAACTCGACACATACATTCGACACTTGAAACTCGAAAATAGTCCTCCTTTTATAGCAATAATTCATGTTTAAATTCTTGATCTTAGTCGGCTGTAAATCCTTAAAACAATCGTCGACTGCACAACCTTACACTTCATCGGCAAAAGTTAACTCTATCGGCTTCAACCGCCTCTGTTGTTCTGTAGCTTTCCTAGCGTGAAACTCAAACATGTCGCGATATCGCTATGCCTTTGTCTGCCATACACCTTGTATTGCTTGCTGTCGCGAAATCGTGACACTACTGCCTGTTGTGCGCCTTCTTTGGTTTGTTGTCGCGAAATCGCTACGCCTTCTGACTTTGTTGACGTCATCATGATTCTTGTCATGAAATCGTGACACCTTAGTCTGCAAGGCCTCCCTCTCTGCTCTTGTCATGAAATCATGACACATCTGCTTTTGCTGACGTCATCAGCAACTCTGTCATGAAATCATGACGCTTTAGACTCCAAAGCCTTCTTCTCAGCTTCTATCATGAAATCGTGACACCTTTGCCTCTTGCTGACGTCATCTGCAACTTTGTCACGAAATCGTGACACTTCTTGCTTCTTCAACCTTTTCTCGGTTTGCACTAGTGAAAATGGAACATGTCACGAAATCGTGACGCTTTCGCTGCCTTAAGCTCTTTTTTGCCAACTGCTCGCGAAACTGGAACATGTCATGAAATCGTGACGCTTTTTGCATCCGTACAACTTCTTTGAAACCTGTCGTGAAATCGTGACACTTCCTGCAACTCAACTCTGCCAACTCAACTTGTCACGAAATCGTGACACTTCCTGCAACTCAACTCTGCCAACTCAACTTGTCGCGAAATCGTGACAGTTTTGCCTAAACTTTCTCTCTCCTCAAACATGTCATGAAATCGTGACAGTTTTGCCAGCTTTGCCTCTGCCTTCCAGCATGTCGCGAAATCGTGATAGTTTTGCCAGTGCTTTCTCTCTCCTAAAACATGTCACGAAATCGCGATAGTTTTTCCAATAGCCTGCCAACTTTTTCTAACTTATCTTTTTTTGGATTTTTGGCAACTGGGCTACTCTGATTTTCTTGGAGACTTACTGACCAGCTGAAACCTTCATCAAAACACCTACTTAGACAACAAAACAAATTGCTTCAAGAACTCCTTGACATCAAAGACAACAACTACCAAGAGCTCCTTTGACATCAATGACAACAACTATACTTGAGCAAAGGCAATGTACTCAAGGTACCCAAAATTGCCAACAATCTCCCCCTTTGTCATTGATGGCAACCCTTAACTAAAAACATATCTCAAGAGCCAAAAACTGAACCAACTGATCCAACAACTGAGAATCTGTATTTGAAGTTTTTGCTCCCCCTGACTTGAAGCTCTTCTCTTCACTTGAAGCACTTCCCTTTACACATATCTCTCCCCCTTACTCAAAACTCTCCCCCTTTGTCATCAATGGCAAAGGGTCACCTTTGGGGTTTGGGACTAAGAATGAGTCTCTTAGCTTAGTCCCTCCCCCACCTTCTATTAAGGTGATTTAAAATAGGGTTGGGAGTGAAACTCCCATTAGACACTCATCATCATTAATGTCTACTATTTCTTTGTCGGGCCTTCTCTTGAATTCTTTTTCCACATTGTTGTTCTTGTTACTGTTTTGATCCTCGGACCTGTTCATACTGCTGTTCCTGTTCCTTTCATCATTCCTATTTTTCTCCATACCTTGATCCTTGAACCTTTTTATATCACTTTTCTTGTTTCTGTTGTCATTCCTGTTCTTATCCATGCTTTGATCCTTGGACTTGTTCATACTACTGTTTCTATTCCTGTATCTCGGAAGATCAGCTCTACACTGTCTAGCTAGGTGACCTTCATTGTTGCACTTATAGCAAGTAACAATATTATTTCTTTCAGGCATGGTTGTTCTTTGAATCCGCCTGTTCTGACTAACCCAGTTCCTGTTATTTGTCTTGCAAAAAATTGCCTTGTGCCCGAATTGTTGACAAGAGTAGCAATACCCTTGAAAGAAATTACGTCTCCTGAAACTGTCATTTACTTTCTTCACTTGAGTCATGCAATGTACAACCATGTGACCAAATCTGTGACACGCAAAACAAGTGCCATGAAATTTTCTTTTATTCGACTTCATGGGTCCCGAAAACTTCTTCTTCTCAATCTGAATATCGTTTTCTATTTCTGCGTATCTATCACTTACGGATTCATGAACTGAAGTACTTTCTACATCAGAACTCACTTCCTGTTGAAATTTCTTGCTCGATTCCCCAACCTGTTTCTTGTGCGGCTCAACAAAATCGAGACCTGTTTTATCTGTTGGACTTCTTTGTCCTTTGATGAGAAATTGAACCTTCTTGGAGCTATCCTGAAATCTGTAGAGCTTATCCTTGTACTCTTTATTTTCTTCTTTCAAAGAAGCCATTTCCTGTTCTAACTCACTATACTCCAGAATTTTAGAATCCAACTCATTCCTGAGTTCTTGTGACTTAGCCATAGAGACTTCAAGATTTTCTATAAGTTCATCTCTCTCCATACAGCATTCATCTAATTTAATCTTGAGTCTATCATTCTTTTTTCTTTCCTTTTTCAAAACACTAAGAGCATTATTGAGTTCACATTCAAGATCCTCTATTTGATGGCACTTTGAATTATCACGGCCTTTTTCAGATTTCTTATCACTAGAGGTGCTACCTTTTTCAAAAACCATACATGCATCTTCATTGAAGTTTTCTGAAGCATCCTCATACATACTAGCAACCAAATCATTATTTTTGCAATTATCCTCAAGGTGCCCAAAATTTCCACATCTAAAACATTTCATGATAATGAATTTATGTTTCGGTTCTTCCTCTTTTTCTGAAATGAACAGCATCTCATTTTCATCATCACTAGAAGAACTTTCACTATCACTTGCTAGAACACTTACTTGCTTTGTCTAAGTAGAAGCTCTTTTTATTCTTGTGAGAATGCCTCTTTCCATGATTGTTGTACTCATCTTTGCTTTTCTTGTGATTGTTGTACTCATCTTTGCTCTTTTTGTAATACCTGTACTTTTCAGAATCCTTGCTCTTAACATCCTGTATATCTTCATCACTTTCATTTTTGGAAACAGTACAGTCAGTAGCATAATGACCAAATTTCCCACAATTGAAACATCTTATATTTTTCTTGCTTTTGTGCTTTCTGGAAAAGTTGCCTTTCTTGCTGTAATATGCCTCTTCCTCACTAGAAGACTCATCACTTTCTTGAATCTGTTTGCCTTTTGATTTCTTGGTAGCTTTGAAAGCTGCTTCTTTCTTTACATCAACTTTCACTTGAGTTCTCAACTCAAATGCTGCAAGAATACTATGGAGCTCATCCTTTTTCAATTTATCTAAATCTTTAGCTTCCTCAATAGCAGAAATATTTTCACTAAATCTATTAGGAAGGGATCTTAAAATCTTATCACACACATCATTTTCAGCAAGTTCAAGACCTAAGTCTTTCATGGAGTTCACAATCTCATCCATCCGAAGCATGTAGTCACTAATATTTTCATCATCATTCATCTTGAGTTGTTCAAACATACCTTTAAAATGTCTCAATTTGGCCTTTCGAACATTTGCATCACCTGTATGAACAACCTGCAATTGTTTCCACATTTCACTAGCTGTCTTGCAGTGAATAACTTTGGTAAGATCAGCCTTCTGTAAACCTTTCAAGATTGCATTCATGGCTTTTGAGTTGCTGTGATGTAGAAGCCTATCTTCTTTAGTGTAAGGACCATTTGCAGGAATGGTGTACCCATCTTCAATAACTTCCCATACCTCATTGCCAAGAGCCATAAGATAGACTTTCATTCTTGCACTCCACAGACCAAAATCTGATCCATCCAGAATAGGTGCTGCATTGCCACTTGAGTAGTCCATTGTGTTCTTTGCAAACTTTTCCTTCAAGTCGTTAAACTTTTCGAAGGCAATCGGCTCTGATACCAATTGAAGAACACAAGCTTATACTGAGAGGGGGGGTGAACAAGTATAAGACCACTTTTAACTTTATCTATCAATACAGCTTTCAAACCATTAACATGCAGAATAAGATAGCAGTAATAACAACAGTAAAACAAGGCACAAAATGCAATCCACAAAGAGACACAACAATTTACGTGGTTCACCCAAGGTGGGCTACTCCACGGATAAAACTTTTCTTCTAAAAGTTGTATCAAAGTCCTCTGGGAATCCTTCCCGATTACAATGTTTATGAGCCTCAGCTCAAAGGAGACACCTTCCCCTAATTCTGCTTTGTTGGTGATCCTCTAGAAGACCTCTACCTCCTCTGCCCTTAGCAAGTGGAATTCTGTCCATAGAAGACACCTGTCTTCCCTGCTCTGGCTGGAGATCTCTGTCCTCAACTCTGTCACTGCAAAGCTGGTCCTCTTTTCTGTACCAAACACAGTCCTTCGGTCTGGCACAATTCTGTCCTCTTCCTCTGTTCTTTTTTGTACTTGGTCAAAATCAATTTTTCACTTACTGCGCAAATACAGCAGCACTCAATCAACTTATTTGCTTCTGCGAAAAACATAGTAGCACAGACTTCGCGTGTTTCTGTGAAAACATAGTAGCACAGTCTTTGTAAAATATACAGCAGCAATTGAACACAGTTCATCCTTCACAACTATTCGCAATTACAGTAGCATCTACTTCGCGCACTTTGCTTTCTTTACACAAACTGCGTGAACTCAGTCACAATCACAGCTGCCCTTGTTCAAATTCCAACCTATACACAGTCTTCGCAAACACTGCAGCACTCTCTCGCACAGCAACTTATGCGCCTATGTGCAACCACAATAGCATCCTCTTCGCATAGTCTGCTTCTCCTTGATCGAACTCTTTCCCTCACTCTACTTCTGCAAACGTCGCACTTCGAACGCACACTTCGATCGATTCGACTCGACTGCTCTTTGCGCACAGCAGACTTCACTTGCGCCAACTCGACACATACATTCGACACTTGAAACTCGAAAATAGTCCTCCTTTTATAGCAATAATTCATGTTTAAATTCTTGATCTTAGTCGGCTGTAAATCCTTAAAACAATCGTCGACTGCACAACCTTACACTTCGTCGACAAAAGTTAACTCTGTCGGCTTCAACCGCCTCTGCTGTTCTGTAGCTTTCCTAGCGCGAAACTCAAACATGTCACGATATCGCTACGCCTTTGTCTGTCGTACACCTTGTATTGCTTGCTGTCGCGAAATCGTGACACTACTGCCTGTTGTGCGCCTTCTTTGGTTTGTTGTCATGAAATCGCTACGCCTTCTGACTTTGCTGACGTCATCATGATTCTTGTCATGAAATCGTGACACCTTAGTCTGCAAGGCCTCCCTCTCTGCTCTTGTCATGAAATCATGACACATCTGCTTTTGCTGACGTCATCAACAACTCTGTCATGAAATCGTGACGCTTTAGACTCCAAAGCCTTCTTCTCAGCTTCTATCGTGAAATCGTGACACCTTTGCCTCTTGCTGACGTCATCTGCAACTTTGTCATGAAATCACGACACTTCTTGCTTCTTCAACCTTTTCTCGGTTTGCACTAGCAAAAATGGAACATGTCACGAAATCGCGATGCTTTCGCTGCCTTAAGCTCTTTTCAGCCAACTGCTCACGAAACTGGAACATGTCACGAAATCGTGACACTTTCTGCATCCGTACAACTTCTTTGAAACCTGTCACGAAATCGTGACACTTCCTGCAACTCAACTCTACCAACTCAACTTGTCGCGAAATCGTGACACTTCCTGCAACTCAACTCTGCCAACTCAACTTGTCGCGAAATCGTGACAGTTTTGCCCGAACTTTCTCTCTCCTCAAACATGTCGCGAAATCATGACAGTTTTGCCAGCTTTGCCTCTGCCTTCCAGCATGTCGCGAAATCGTGACAGTTTTGCTAGCGCTTTCTCTCTCCTAAAACATGTCGCGAAATCGCGACAGTTTTTCTAGCAGCCTGCCAACTTTTTCTAACTTATCTTTTTCTGGATTTTTGGCAACTGGGCTACTCTGATTTTCTTGGAGACTTACTGACCAGCTGAAACCTTCATCAAAACACCTACTTAGACAACAAAACAAATTGCTTCAAGAACTCCTTGACATCAAAGACAACAACTACCAAGAGCTCCTTTGACATCAATGACAACAACTATACTTGAGCAAAGGCAATGTACTCAAGGTACCCAAAATTGCCAACAGTGGGTGGGTTTTTTTATTTTGTTTTTTTTTTGTGTTCTTTGTGTTGTTTTTTGTTGTTCTTGTGTTTTTGTTGTTTTGTTTTGTTTTTTTTTTTTTTTTATGTTTTTTGTTCTTGTTGTGTTTTTTTTTTCGTTCTTGTTTTTGGGTTTCTCTTTGTTTGTGTTATTTCATGTTTTTATGTGTGAGTGTTTCCTATGTTTTTTGTTTTTGTTTATTGTCTGTTGTTGGTTTTTATTTTATTTTTTAATTTTTTAGATTTCGGTTGTGTTTATTTTTCATGTTCTTTTTGGGTTATGTCTTTGTAGTGTTTTGTTGTTTTTGTCTTGTTTATGTTTTGTTATGTGGTTCTTGTGTTTTTCTATGTGGTTTGTGTTGTGGTTTCTTTTATCTTATTGTGTGTGTTTGGTTGTGCTTTTGTTTTTGACACACTCAAGGAGCATGTTTTTTATTTTATTTTATTATTTTTGTTGTTATTTACTTATTTTTAAATTGTTTCGTGTGTTTGTTTGCTCCTTGAGTATGTCAAAGGTGGTAGGCTAGGTCCGAGTCCTGGGATTTTTTTGTAGAATGGGCCCTTGCCTCCTTGGGTCTTACCCGAAAGTGGCATCCCTTTTGGGATGTTTTCCACAAATAATAAAAAAAATAGTGAGTGGTGGTTTTGCATTATATAAAATAGATTCAAAGCTCAAATTTTTGGGTTGAGTGGTGATTTTGACATAAAAATAAGAATTTATGAATTTTAAAAATAAATTTGAGGTTGGTTGGGTTCAAATGGTCCTAAAATTAGCAAAAGGGTTAAAAACCCTAATCCCCCAGGCATATGGGCTTTGAGATTTACAAAAAAATGCTATATGATTTAAAAATTTTCTAAAAACAATAGGATTAGTTGAATATGGTACATATAAAGGAGAAATAACAATTTATTGATTGAAATATCTCAAATCAAAGTTTAAGGATACCTAAATGCCAAGAAAATGAGCTAGAAATGACTACAAGAGGCAGTAAAAGGATTACAAAAGCTAATTGAACTTAGGATATAAAAAATTATATGGTATGAGATAATTATTATTTGATTAATAAGGAAATATGCTACTGATACAACTCAAGTAAACTTGCAATAGGGATTAATGATTTTTGTGAGCTCAAAAGAGCAGCTAAGAGTAAGCAAGACAAAAGAAAATGCTATAATAAAGCAAGTATAATGTTATTATGTTTGAAAAAATATTAGTACGAGATAAAAACTAGTATATAAATATTGAAAATAAATACAATATAAATTTACAACAAAGGTTAATTATTAAATAATGAAAATAATAAAACTAGTCTGCAAAAGTGATGCATAAACTTGCAAATAAGATGTTAGTAAGTAGATAAAATGATCATAACATGAAATAGACCTGAAATAAGATAGGATTGGATAAAATAAGCACAAATTCCTACAAATAATAGATATTATATATTAAAATTCTTGAATAAAATATGAATTAGAGATTTAATATGCAAAATGGAGTAAAATAACCCTACAAAAGGTTAGAAACTCAGATAAGTAGATATTGCTACAAATAAATTAATAGAAACACAATTAATCCTGTTATGGAGCTAAAAACATGGATTAAAATGCAAATAGATAAATAAATACAATGTTTAGTGGTAGTAATATGAAAATCAAGTGTTAGCATGACTCAAACAAGAGGAAAATGCATGAAATAAAAAACAAGGAGATAGAAGATAATAGAGCTAGGAATGTTACAATCTAGTAGGGAATCCTTGTGCCAAGATGGTCTCCTTGACTCAATGCCTCTCTAACTTTCTTCACTTATCCCAAAATGTTTGATTCAAGTTCTCCAAATGCAAGAATGGAAGCATGAGAATGAGAGCAAACTTTGATAAAATATAGCTGGCATAAATTCTTCATAAAATATCCATTTCAATGGTTCTATTTAATTATTTTGGGAGGGAGAATTGTTGGAGGGAATATGGAGTCCAATATGCCATTAGGTAAAAGTCCAAATTCAAATTTAAAGGACTAATTTGAGACTAGAGCATGTGTGATGAGAGAAGGGAGTGGGATGAAGGAATATATGTGCTTTTGGCTCATGCCATAAGCAAGCATTCCATTTGTGTTGAAAAAATGACATTGAATGTCAAAAAGAACCACTATAAATTTTGCACTCGATTGGTATTTTTGACCAATAGTTAATTTGATCGATCAAACTACCAAAAATGACTACTTCGAAAAAATACCACTATTTTCAATAGTGCTAGTGGAACTTTTGACAACTATGACATTTTTGATGGGACGGTAAATTTGATGTATGATTTGCTTAGGTTAGGATGATTATCTTTCGATGTGATGCTTGGTGTCTTTACCTATAGGTACATATCACAAGGCATGTCAAAATTGGGTGTCTATATTTTGCCCCATTTTTATGTGATAATTGTGAAATAATTGCATAAAAAATAAGTTATAAGACTCAAATTTTAACACTATGATGTTTGTTGATGTCATAAAATTCTATGTTGAATAAATGATTACAATTGGATTTGATTTGGAAAATTGATGATTGATTAGTGTTATTGCTACATGCAATTGATGCCCTGTGGGTACCTTGTAATTAATGCTCCATTGGTGCCCCCTCAATATTTGTATTAGACCCAAAATATAATTTGGATATAATTATCAATATTATGGGGTGTTAGATTGAGTCGTTAGTGTTGGATTTTAATCCTTACTATCTCAAAATATCATAGGTCCTAATATAAATAAGCCATAATATTATAGGTTAAAATATCAATATCAAGAGTAGAATTATATATGTGAGCAATCGAGTATATATATATATATCCAGGACAAGAAGGAAGAACTCATGGTTGTGACTTCATGCATACTGAAAGGAAAACACTTAGAATGAATGTTATGTCTCATATTGGGTTGGTCAATATGGTGTTTAGTTTGTTTGGTTTTGTCATTTAGAAATCCTTTTCTAAGGATGGTGGCAAGGTCTCTATCATTAAGTAGGATGCCAAAGTTTCTACTACTTCTGAGGATGATAAATACAAAGATAAAGACATCGATATGGACAAGTCAAATGATGAGCTCTAGGAAGTCGGTGCAAAACCCAAATACGAAGCTTAGGGCTTCCTTTCTTGTTGAGGTTTTTTGTAAAGGGAATCCTTTGTGTCACTCTTAGCTTCTTTTTATTGTTCAAGGGTATCATCTATGTCACCCTTAGTTTCTTCTTGTCTTATTTTTAAGGGCATCCTTCATGGCACTTCTAGTTTTGTGGGACTCCATTCCCTATACTTGTATCTCTGGTTTATGTAGTTGGTTTTAGATTTTTGTTCTTTGATGTAATTAGGTTTTGGGTACCTATTAAAACCCATTTTTTAATCAAATATTTTAATTGATCGAAAAAAGTTTGTTTGGTTTCATTAATGGGGTTCAATTTTTTGCATCAATGTTTTGCTACAATCTTGGTCTCAATTTGTGTAGTGGTGTTGGTGTTATATTTATGTCTAAGTCTGTAATAGATCATATAGTTTAATATGGGTTGTATCCTTGAATAGGAGGACCTATGTATTATCCCATTTTGCATTAAAAATGAGGCATATATATGTTGTGTGACAATGTAAAAGGGTTGGGGACCTTTCAAAAACCCCTTCTTCCAACCTTATAAATAAAAAAACATCTAGATCAATATAATAATGAAATAAAATTAACTTATAATATCAAATATGAATGTAAATGGATAAAATAATTTATGTACATGCATGAAGAATACTTACAATAAAATTGTTCAAAATCTATATACAAGCTTTATTATCAATGCTTGTTATATGGTGATTGCTATAGACCATTTATCGTTACATTTTATGGAGCTTTATCTCTATAATATAGCCATAGTAATGTGACTCTTCAATACTTATCTATTGCACTCCTCACATATCCAAGAGATGTAACCTTTCCTATTCTTGACCTTTGGCTTCTCATCTTACCACTTGTATACTAGACTCTTCACTCTCTTCTTACATGCATACTTGACTCTATGACACTTGCATACTTCTACATGACTCTTACTCTCCTACATACACTCCTAATACAAGACACTTGTGCACATCCTATTAGGACCCCATCCTAACACCTTGTTGTAATAGTACTAATGGAATGTGGATAACACCCCTTTTAATATTATGTAATGTTTTGTTATAGTTTTGGATTAAGAAGAACCTAGCCAAATGGAACCCTTCTATGTAACCATTTTTCAAGAATGTAACTTATTGTAGGTAGGATATTCTAGCCCGAGTGACATTTTGCATGTAAGCCAACCTTGGGAGTTAGGTGTTATAGGAATTCCTTAAAACTATGAAGGACAATATTATATGTATATTTTTGCATGATTGAATTAAGTATTGAAGGAGGTTACCCCCTCGAAGAGGCTTGCAATTCAGTGCTATTGTGAGATTATTCCATTTCTGCAATTCATTTCCTTAGTGTGCATTTTATTTCCATAGTGTGTTGTGAGCATATATGTTTATTTTTTTTATTTTGGTGAATGTGTTTATATTTAATAGTAGGTTTCTAACAAGCACTTTTCAGGATCGTGTTCTATTGTGACTATGACTATTTCTACCATATTGACTATTAGGTATAGTATTTTTGTATTTTGTTTTTTCCCAGTTTTTCCTTATTAAAAAAATATTATACAATCCTTTAATCATAGTAGTTGATTAGGTTAGAAAATCTATGTCAAGGGTTATAAAATATCGTTAAGGAGTTATCATTATTGTCTAAGCTAGATAGCCCATAAAGTGTCTAGTGAAGTGAGGGGCTATTAGGATCCAATACCCAGATCTCAAACAAAAATTACACATGGATTTGAGCTCCCATGTATCTTTGAGTATATCAAGAAACCATCTAGAAGTAAATCAAATTTTATCCCTAGGAAGCTTATCAACCTTGTATTATCCATATTATAGTAGACACAACATCCAAAAATATTATCCTCTTGTATTGTCAAATATATAGATAGTGTGCTCAAGGGCATGCTTGGAATCTTCCTTGGATAGTGGTCTAAAATATTGGTTCGTGCACTATTATTTGTCACTGCGGTATAATATAGGGCCTATGGGTATTACATACACCTTTTACTAGCATACCCTAGTTCTATTTAAACTTGCAAACAAAGTTTATTCCTCCAAGTCTTTCTCTTTTGCTTAAATTGCAACCAGAAATTTGAATATGTTACCATATCCTTCATAGAAGTTGAACATATGAAGAAGACATCCATATTCCAAATTTTTTGCATGAAAAATAGACAATACAAAATCATAGAAGAGTATAACATGCAAACATAAAACTTCATAGTCTAAAATATGAAAAAAGAGGAGTCAGAGTCAATTACAATCAAGAAATTATGTTAGTAAAAATCATTACAGGGTGGTCAGGATATCAGTGTCCTAATAATTACCTATGATAGTCTATATAGTTACTTGGATGGTCAAAACAATTACTTGTGATAGTCAAAATAAAAACATAAAGGAATATTTGTGATAGAGTTAGAATTATACATGGGAAAAAATAAGGTTAGGAATCAGCTAGTCGGATTAGTTAGAACAAATTATCAAAAAGGGTGTTCAACATAGAACTCAATTTTTGAACCAAACCTCCAAAGAAAAAATTGACCACACTAGTAGACTTGTCAATATAGCAATCTATATATATATATATATATATATATATATATATATATATATATTGGGTGCCCAGAATTAGTGTTATGATTATTTTTTGAGCTGATCATTCTGATATACCACACCAGAAGCCTAGGGTACCCAAAATTAGTGTTGTGGTAAATAGCTCATTATGATTATTTTTTCAAGCTGATAATTTTGATATACCACACCCAAAGCATAATTCAGACCTTTACTAAAAATAGTAACTCCTAAAACCACCTTTCTATTTTTAGTAAGTTCCATAAAAAGGAATACAAACCTTTAAATATGGTTAGGGGTACTTGACAATAAGAATTAGACAAGGAAATTCAATCCAAAGTGGATGCTATGGGCAATAAATTATGGGATATAGTTAAAATAAGCCTACAGGCGATACAATCACAACTCCAATATTTCCAAGAAACTATGGGTGACATCTCCCTTGCATAAAAATTAATGAAGGTTGAGTTGGATAACTATGTCCCTACTGGTTTCACAGATCAACATGACCAAGAAGAAAATGGTACAAGCAACTCCCAGTGAATTATACCAACTCATAATGGAATGATATTACCAAAATTAGACTTTCCCAAGTTTTATGGAAAAGATACTAAGGGATGGATTTATAAGTCAAAACAATATTTCACTCTTCATAATGTTGATCATTTCCTATGGTTGACCATTGCTTCTTTTAATTTTGAATTAGATGCACTCCATTGGTTTTTATGGCTTAGAAAGGTTGAACCTAAAATTTCTTGGCCTGAATTTTATCAATGCCTACTCAATAACTTTGGTCCTAATGAGTTTGAATATTTTATAGGAGCCCTTTTCAAACTCAAACAAACCTCAACCATTTGAGATTACCAAACTCAATTTGAAAAACTTGCCAATTGAACCACTGATTTAAGTGCTAACTCTTTCCAAAGTTTTTTTGTGAGTTTATGGAAGGATGACATTAGGGCTGAGGTTAAGTTGTGACATCAATCACTACCACAAGACATACAATTGGCAAAATTGGTAGAAGATAAATTCAAGGCTCTTGGTCAAACTTTTAAATCTCCTCAATTTAAGCCATCCTTTTAGCCAAGCCAATCCCAATTCCTACTACTAAATCTCTACCTATAAAAATATTGAGTCATGAGGAGATGGAGAATAGAAATGCGCAAAATATTATGCTATAATTGTGATGAATTTTTTTTATAGGGCATAGGTGTGTGCAAAAAAATTGTAATTGCTCAATATGAGTGAAGTTACCACTACAAAATCTTTTGAGGATGAGAAGGATCCTCAAGAGATAGAAACCATAGACTAGGCGATTGAGCAAGAGGAAGCCCAACCAAAAATTTATATAAAATATTTAGTAGGAGTGTCCACCCACCAAACCATGAATGTGATTGGCCATTTCAAGGGATAAAGGGTCATGATTTTGATTGACTCTAACAGTACACATTATTTTATTGATCCATGCATAAGTAAACATCACCACATGAAATTCCTTTGAAGTCATGAATGCTAATAGTGGAACCCTACCATGCAAAGGAAAATTTCATAATGCTAAACTCAAATTTTGGGACTATAATATCAAGTTTGGCATGTTTACCTTACCCTTAGAAGGATGTGATATAGTTTTTGGAGCGGAATGGTTGAGAATGTTAGGAGCAATATTATGGGATTTTATAGAATTATAGATGAAATTTAGTTAGGATGGGCAAGAGTATACTTTTTGTGGCACAAAGGTATGAGTCGTTCAGTTTATTTCTTCTCATAATATGGAAAAATTGTTAAAGAAATATTTCCATGGTATGGTAGCTCAGATTTTTGCTATCGCTACCCCCGAACAAGGAGAGTCTAATCACCTACAATAATTATAGGGTATATTAAATAGGTATTCTCATGTTTTTGAGGAACCCAAGGGACTTCCTCATAAATTCTCACATGATCATGTAATACAATGTTTTCCTGGAAATCTACCTCCTAGTGTTCGTCCATACCAGTATGCTTATGTTCAAAAAATATAAATTAAGAAAATTGTGCAGGAACTTCGAGCTTCTAGAATTATCTATTCTAGTGTTAGACCCTATTCCTCACCAGTTTTTTTTGTAATAAAATAGGATGGCACTTGGTTCTTGTGTGTGGATTATTGGTATCTTAACAAAATCACTATTAAGGATAAGTTCCCTATTCTTGTCATTGATGAACTACTTGATGAGTTGCATGGGACTCAGTATTTTTCCAAGTTGGATTTGCGAATGGGCTATCACCAAATTCACATTAAGAATAAATATATTCCTAAAAAAAATTCAAACTCATGAAGGGCATTATGATTTTTTGGTTATGCATTTTGGGTTGACCAATGCTACTTCCACCTTTTAGAGTTTGATAAATTCTATTTTTTGTCCTAATTTTTGCAAATTCACCTTAGTTTTAATTAATGACATATTGATCTATAGTCACACATGGGAGGAGAATTTTCACCACTTAGATGAAACCCTCAAACTTTTTTTTGATCATCAAAATTATGCAAAGCAATCAAAATATTCCTTTGGCCAGCAAGAGGTTGAATATTTGGGACACATAGTCACTAAGGAGGGATTTCAAGTTGATCCTAAGAAAATCCAAGTGGTTCAAAATTGGCCTAAACCTCATACATTTAAGGGAATTTGTGTATTCTTGGGTCTCATAGGATATTACAAGAAATTTATAAAAAAATATGGCACGATAGTAGCTCCCCTGACATCCATGTTGAGGAAAATTTCTTTTGTGTGAACTGATTTGGCCAAGAAGTCTTTTGTTGATTTGAAGTATGATATGACCACCACCCCTATTTTTGTGATGCAAGTTTTTCTAAACCCTTTTTCATTTAGAGTGATGCATTGAGCATGGGTATTGGGATAATTTTAACGTAGTAGAGTCGACCATTGACTTTCAATAGCAAGGAACTCTCCCATTGAAATTTGGACAAGTCCACTTATGAGAAGGAGTTGCTTTCCATTTTCCATGCGATCACTCATTGGCATCCATACCTCATTGGCAAATATTTTTCCATTAAAACTAATTATTAGGGTCTAAAATATTTTTTAGAACAAAGGGTGGCTACTCCGAAAAACAAAAAGGATGTTCAAATTATTGGGGTATAAGGAACTCTCCCATTGAAATTTGGACAAGTCCACTTATGAGAAGGAGTTGCTTTCCATTTTCCATGCGATCACTCATTGGCATCCATACCTCATTGGCAAATATTTTTCCATTAAAACTAATTATTAGGGTCTAAAATATTTTTTAGAACAAAGGGTGGCTACTCCGAAAAACAAAAAGGATGTTCAAATTATTGGGGTATAAGGAACTCTCCCATTGAAATTTGGACAAGTCCACTTATGAGAAGGAGTTGCTTTCCATTTTCCATGTGATCACTCATTGGCATCCGTACCTCATTGGCCAATATTTTTCCATTAAAACTAATTATTAGGGTCTAAAATATTTTTTAGAACAAAGGGTGGCTACTCCGAAAAACAAAAAGGATGTTCAAATTATTGGGGTATGACTATGACATCTCTTATAAGAAATGTAAATAGAATGTGGTGGCAATTGTATTGTCTCATATCCATGAAGATCAAGCCATGTTGCATGCTTTATCTACTCCTTTTTTGTAATGGATTCATCAACTTCATGAGGATATAGCGGAGGATTCCTCATTATAAACTCTCATTTGCACTCTCTAGAAGGATCCTCATTCCCACCCTAGCTATTCTTGGGATGTTCAGTATTTATGGTTTCATGATTGTTTGGTTATACCGTGTTAGTCTTAAATCAAGGAAATTCTCCTTCAAGAAATGTATACTTCTCCCATAACTGGTCATTTGGGGTTTCTTAAAACATATACCCAAACCAATAGTAATTTTTTTTAGAGGGGATTGAAAAAGAACATACAAATATTTATAGCCAAATTTGATCACTACCAACTCATGAAAGGTGAAATTGGGAGTTCTCCAAGGACACTTTAACCTTTTACCATTCCTAAGAAAGTTTGGACAAACATATCTATGGAATTCATCGAAAGGCTACTAAAATCTATGTAAATCAATTATTTTGGTGATAATGGATCATCTTTCGAAGTATGCTCACTTTTGTTTCCTATACCAACCTTATACTACATCCATTATCACCCAACTCTTCCTTGACTTCATATTTCACCTCCATGGGATGCTTAAATCCATTTTATTTGATCGAGATCCTACCTTCACTAGACACTTTTGGAAAGAACTATTCAATTTACAAGGGATACAACTCAATATGATTTTGGCCTACCATCCTCAAATCGATGATTGAACCAAAATTATCAATAAATGCTTGGAAACCTACCTTCACTACTTCACTTTTGAATATTATTGTCATTGTATCAAGTGGATTCCTTTGGCTAAATGGTGGTATAAAACCACCTATCACTCTACCACTAATGTGACTCCATTTGAATAAGTTTATAATTAGCTTCCATCTACTCCAACTTCTTACATTCTAGGTATCTCCAAGGTTCAGGTTGTGGATTCCACTCTTTTTCAGCATGACTCCATTCTTCACCAACTCAAGCTCAACTTGGATATGGATAAAAATAATATGAAATAACAAGTAGATAAAAATATTACCAAACATATATTTTTTTTTGGTGACATGGTATTTATTTAATTACAAACATACAAACAATCATCTCTCCAATTGCATGGTTGTTAGAAACTTATCGCCAAATACTATGGTCCTTATCAAGTATTGTAGATGCTTGGGATGATAGTGTACAAACTAGCCCTTTTGACTAGTTCTAAAATTCATCTAGTCTTCCATGTGTTATATATCAAGTATATTATTAGCAATAGGGTGTAGGTGCAGTATACACTTCTAGATTTGGATGAGAAATGGTCCATCATTCTTGAACTTGAAGGTATTATTGACTAAAGATCGTGTACCCTTGATCGATGTGTTATCATAGATGTCTTGGTCTAGTGGTATGGCTTACAACTAGAAAATGTGATATGGTAACCTCTTAGACAACTCCAATAATAGTTTCCTCACCTTCATCTTTGAGGATAAAGCTTTTTGAAGGGGAAGGGTATGTTAGTACCCCATATTAACACCTTGATGTAATAGTCCTCATGGAACATGGGTAACACCCATGTTAATATTTTATAATATTTTGTTATATTTTTGGATTAAGAAATGGCTAGCAAAATGGCACCCTTATATGTAACTGTTTTTCAAGAATGTAATTGATTGTAGGTAAGTGATTCTAGCTCGGGCGACATGTTGCATGTAAGCCAACCATTGGAGTTAGGTGTTAAAATAATTCCTTAAAATTATGAGGGGAAGTGTTGTATGTATATTTTTACATAATTAAATGAAGTATTGAAGGAGGTTTCCCCCTTGAAGAGGCTTGTGATTAAGTGCTATTGTGAGATTGTTCCATTTTTGCAGCTTATTTTCTTAGTGTGCATTTTATTTCCATAGTGCATTGTGAGCATATATGTTTATTTTTTGTATTTGTGTGAGTGTTTTTATTTTTAAAAGTAGATTCCTAACACATCCTCACTTGACACATTTGCACACTTACACACATGACACTTGTGCACATTATCTCAATATACATTTGCAGTCTTACATGACACTTGTGCATTTCCTATACATTGTACTTTTATATGATAGTTGTGCATATCCTGCACATTGCACTCTTAAATGACACTTGTGCATATCGTACACATTGAAACTTACATAAAAGGAAAATATAAATCACTCAACTAATATATAAATACAAATTCTAATCTATTACATATTTACATTTGTACCATGGGGGTACATTTTCATATACCAAATAATGGAATATTCTTCAACACCCCCTTGTATTACATTATTTGGTTATTGAAGACTTTAGTCTTCAATCTTCATGTGATCTTGCATTTAGCATGATCTCCCATGTCAGATGCATATTGATCTTATTGCTTCAATATACTTCTTTTAGGGCTTTATCTAAATCTTTAGTATATGATCCTTCTTTGGCTTATGATTCATGTCTTCATTTCTCCTTTCCTTTGTGTTTTCCACTAATCTTATTCTTTGTTTTTATTTTCTTCATATTTAGTTGTGATGTACCTAATGGTGTGCTTTCTAAACTATGAGTTAGTAAATCATCACAATAATACATTCTATATTTCAATGATTCCTCATTGAAGCTAACATAGGCTTCATTCAAATCATATAATTCACAATTTACATTATTCTTCTCTTATATTTTTCCTTGAAATATCTCAAAGGTAAGTAGTGAAAAATACATCATTAGCATTCTTTTGAAGAAGTTATAATGGTGTTTTGTGAATTCCACCATGTTATAAAACGTTTTTCATGAAGATAACTTATGAGTGTTATGCAATTTTCATCTTTTGCATCCTTGAGAAATAAAGATAATTTTTATTTTAAACCATTTGATATTTTCTTCTTTCCATTAAAATCATCTATTAAGTTTTGAGAATAAAACTTTAACTTGTTAACCATTCTTCAATATCCTTATTGAATGCATTTATAATAATTTATTCCATAATATGCAATTAAATGATTCAATTTCTTTGAAGTGGGAATCCTTATATCTCCAAAAATTAATATGCACTCAAATATAAAATTTGCAAAATTTAAATTACTAAAATTTTGAATTAGAAATCCTTTTAACTCTCTACTAAATTAAATTTACAAAATCTCAAATTTTAAATTTCATTTTTTTTCTAAATTTCAAAATATTCAAATAACTTTAAATTTCAAAAACTTCAAAAATATTAAAATTTTAAATCTTCAAACCTTTTAACTCCACTACTTTCAAAACTCAAATCTTGAATAGCTTAAATTTTCCAATATTTAAATATTAAAAATCTTCAAACATTCTAGACTCAAACCTTATAAAATTAATTCCTAGTAGAAATCCTTTTCACTCCAAACCTTAAATAACTTTAAATCTTTAAAAAAAAGTAAAAACTCTTGAAATAAATAAACTTAAAAAACTTAATAAGGTAGAAAACCTTATAACTCCCTACTATAAAACTTAATAAAGTTTAAATTTAAATAACTTGCTTTCCCTCCAAGCAATAAAGGAATGAAAGGTAATTTAATGTACCTTTCCTTTGAAACATTTTAAAAGCCAATAATAATGCTTCTAATTAGTAATGTATGAATATTACCTCTATTAACTCCACTTTCTATGCTTAATATCAACTACAATACTTAACCTCAATTAGATGTTTAAATTTTCCAAGCATGGTACTCAATATTCATCATTCTCAAGTTATGGCTAGATTCTTCTAAGTTATATGGCATCCTAGGGTTATGTATTTTTGGATGCTCAAATCTTCTTGATCTCCTTCTGCTAAATAGCTTTCATAGTGCAATCATGATCTCATTTGGCTTAGTGCATTCACTATATATTGTGGCTTAGTGTATTCATAATTTCTTGTGGCTTAGTGCATTCACGATCTCCTTTGACTAGATTGTACGCTTAGTGCTTGTTGCTATATGACACAAGGGGAGTGTGCTCTAGTTTTTGTATGGCACGATGATAATGTGTTCTATCTTCTATTTATGCTGGATAACATGATGAGAATGCACTCTAATTTTAGTTTTCATTATATGGATAACATGTTAGAACATGCTCAAACTCTATTGGATTTTTCTCAACTCTAAACAATGCCCTTATGCTACAATGTAGCTTTACTATGGACTGTGTTCTTTTATTCCTGGACAACACCCTTCTATGACAATGTTTCTTGTGCTCTTTTATTCTTAGGAAATGCTCTTTTGTTCCAATATAGATTTATTCTCGTATTACAATGTTTGTCTCCTCTAGAAAATGATCTTTTGTTCCAACATTGCTTTTTGATGGCATGTTTCTTAGTTTCCTTAGTTGGCCACTTTGTCTCCTTGATGTTGACCTCTTAGTCTCCCCTATGTAGGCCACTAATAATTTTATTCAATCTTCTATATATGGACCACTTGAATGATAGAATCTCAACTATATTGGCCACTTAGATGGTAACCACTCAACTTCTATGGTGGATGATAGCCCCACTATGCCTAGATGCTTCTTGCTATCTCTAGACTACGCTCTGGTAGCACTATTATTTGCTATAGAATAAAAATTATTTTTAAAATATCTTTGAAAATAATTCAAGACCAAGGTTGATATTGTTACAGTCAACCTAATGCTTGAATAACCAGAACTTATCTATACCTCTATTCTTATCTATGGAGGCTTCTTCTCTATACTTCTCAATACAACTTTTATCTATTCTCTAGAAGCTTATACTACTTCTCAATATTAGGAAGCTTAGATGCTTATCTATCCCTAGAAACTATGATGCTTCTCAATATTTAGAAGCTTTGATGCTTCTAAATATTCTAGAAGCTTTGATGCTTATCAATATTTTGAAATATATCTCCAATGTCTTAGGTTGCACCTAAGAACAATTGATTCTCCTATTTTCTAGAGAATCCAAAATAAATATTAGGGTGACTATAAATATCCCCACATGTCCAAATTTCTCTTGAGTTCACTCTCTCAATATTCAAGTGATTCTCCTTTTTCTAGAGAATCCAAAATATTATCAGGGTGAATTTGAATGTCCCCAAATTTCCAACTTTCTTCTGAGTTAGCCCTTAATAAATTTTAGCTAAGTCCTAGTCTTCACTCATTTTTCTTGAACCAAGTGGAAATACCCTAGAATACAAATTAGGGTGACTTATCCTTGTCCCCTTAATATCTACTCAATCAAATATTTAAAATAGAGTCTAAGTTTTCACTACCTTTAAAGTGGATAGACTCTAATATTATGGTGGATTTGATACCACTATTGGATTTTAAGCCTTACTATCTCAAAATATCAATATCAATAGTAGAATTATATATGTGAGCAATCAAATATATATATCCAAGCCAATATAATAATGAAATAACATTAACTTATAATATAAAATATGAATGCAAATGACCATAATCATTCATGTACATGCATGAAAAATACTTACAATAAATTTGCTCAAAATCTATATACAAGCTTTATTATCAATGCTTACTATGTGGTAGTCGCTACAAACCATTTCTCCTTACATTGTAAGGAGATTTATCTCCTTAATATAGCCATAGTAATATGAATCTTCAATACTTGTTTATTGCTCTCCTCACATATCTAGGAGATGCAACCTTTCCTATTCTTGACCTTGGCTTCTCACTTGCCACTTGTATACTAGACTCTTCACTCTCTTCTTACATGCATACTTGATTCTATGACACTTGTATACTTCTACATGACTCTTACTCTCCTAAATACATTCCTAATACAAGAAACTTGTGCACATACTCACTATACATATTTGCACACTTACATACATGACACTTGTGCATATTCTCTCAATATACATTTGCACTCTTACATGACACTTGTGTATTTCTTTTATAGTGCACTTTTACATGATAGTTGTGCATTCCCTGCATATTGCACTCTTACTTGACACTTGTGCATATCTTGCACATTGATACTTACATAAAAGAAAAATATAAATACCTCAACTAATCTATAGACACAAACCCTAATCTATTACAAATTTACATTTTTACCATGAAGGTACCATAGAAATACATTTGCATGTACCAAATAATTTAATACTCTTCAATAATTAGAGCAAAAGTTGATTGGTAGGGATAGTTATATAGGGTATGTTGGGTGGATAAAATAAAAAGGGGATAAAAATAAGTTCATCTTGACTGCATAAGGTTGGTATTTGGGAGAGCTCATGATTTATTGCTCAAAATTCAACGGTGAATATCAAGAAACCTATTCATTTCATAGACTTGGTTGAGGGTTGACTTTAATACCAAAGGTAGTTATATAGGTATGCTATAAAAACAAAAATTAAATTTGGGTTTGGGATCATTTTTTTATGTTTTTAATACATGGAATTTTTTTCATGAGTGGCACTTTTGACAGTGGTGCTTTTACCATTGTTGGCACTTTTACCAAATTGAGAAAAAGAATGTAAAACATGTTGATTGGGTTTTAGTTGCATTGTTTGCAATGATTAGGATGCCAATGATTTGAGAGTGATGACCAAAGATGATAGACACCATATTATATTTGGTAGATTATCACAACATTGGGATAATTATGGCAATTGGGTTGTACCATGTAGTATTTATGTCAAATATAGAGTTTTATTGGACACTACTGATAACACTAGCAAATAGGTGGTGTCCTAAGATAAATAGATTTCAACTATCGACTAAAGAGATGATAGTTATGTTTGAGGATGTATGAAATATTCTTTACATTATTTTGAAAGAGTTTTGATCTATATTTGGAGTGATGAGAGGGTATCCATGGATATTTTGATCAGTGACAAAGGGTATCCAAAGGTGTGATCAATACTATGCATTAATAATGCATTCTAGAGAGGTAACTTGGATCACCTTACAACATTAAAATATGTTATTGTTTCTATAATTATGATGGTAGATATGAGTCAATGAATGATACATAGGGATGGGGGAAGTGATTTAACATATTTAGGATCATGGGATGATATATGCATGTGATCCTATTATCTTGGTGAGGCTATATAGGACTCTTTATCAGGTAGCTTATCATAGTGGAAAGAGTATGTTTTGCTATATACTCCTACATGTGGGAGATTGAGAGCATATTTTGATTAGAAAACTAGTGATAAACATAACATAGAGGTAAAATTTGGATAGTATTGTGTCATATAGGTGGATTGGGTGTCAAAAACCTAGTTGATGTACTTTGATGTAGGTTCATCAAGTGATTGATGGATTGAGGGATGTGAAAGCTACTTGGTATTTATGGAGGAGCTAATATATATGGGCCAAGGATGATTAGGTGAGGACAACCTGATAAGTAGATGACAGGGGTGAGGATTACAACCTATATCAATACGATAGAGTGGTATGTTAGTTTGGAGAGGTACAATAGGTCCGAATTTTTGATGAGATATGGGTTCAATGGATCACATAGGATAGAGAGTTCGATCCTCTTGATTTCATTTTATTTATGGAGGATGTAGATGATTTTGAGATGCCATATCTAAATAGGGATAATATTGGATGCATGGAGTACTGTATGATATGTATAACAAACCAAAACTACCAATCCAATTTAAAAAAAAAAACAATTACAAGAAAATTTTGTCAAGGGGAAACACCCCTATTTTATTTAACTCAGCATACAAGGCTTCACCACATTTGAGTTCTAAGTCATTATAGATGACACTCATTGGACAGGAGGGACCAACTCCTATATTTTTTGGGGTTTATTTTACTAAACCTACACATTTAGAAGGATGAAAAAAGTGGTCCCCCCACCTTTCCCATAACCTCATCGACATAGGACCATGTGACCATGACATAAGGATTACCATTTAAGGCCCATAATACTTAAATAAGATATATATTCCCTAACCTTATTCTAAATCCATCTTGGTAGGTTAATCAAGCGTAGAGCCTTGATGCTTAGTTACCACACCTCTGTGGGATAACTAAGGTTATTGCCACTTTGAAAACAACATACATAATCACCTAATCCTACATAATCGAGGGATCACCATTGCTAACTTGTGAATTATTTCCAAACTCCTAGTTGGGGTACACCTGATCCTACTCGTTCAAGATATAAATATTCACAAGATACCTAGATATTGTATTCACACAACTCCTTCTAGGTTTATGAGATCTTAGTTATTGCATCCTTGCAACTCCTACAATATCATATTTACCTAGTTATTGCATCCACACAATTCCTAGGATTGGGTTTTATTATGTTTTGATCTACAAGAGAAAAACTAACCACCCCAAACCAAGGTAATAAACTTGCATCAAAAACTTAATTCTCTAATAAAACCATTACATAATACTATATGAAAAGTATTTATAAGAGAACTACTTGATTCCACATGTTTCTACTTATTAATAATATTCAAAATACAACAAATCCAATTTGCACATATTACAAATACTTTAACATATCTTCCAAATATATTTTATGCTAAATTACATACTTTAAAACAAGAGATACAACTATCATAGTGGTGTATTCTAGAAACTCATTTCCTCATTTTTTTTCCAAAGAAAAATTTCTGGAACACATTTAGGGAGTTCAAAACTCAAAACATCATTAACAATATAACCTTTAAATTATTGAACAAAGTATTCCTTTACAAAGCCTTTGATTCATTTTCATCAACTAAACATTTCTAGAGCCTATGAAGCCACTCCACAAAGATCTCCAAGCCTTCTAAATATTTACAACATCTTATGGGTGGAAACTCCATCCACAAATTATGAGAGATACTTAGGGATTAGGACAACCCTAGATGCAATGCAATTTTTAAAAGAAACATGTCATTTCCTAGTATGTAATAAATAATGCATAAATATTATAAATATAAACAAAGGAACATTGAGAGAATCCCATACTTCTCTTTATAATGGACCCCTTTATCTACATAGATCTTAGGAGTTCATTATAAGTTTTCAATTATCCCAACTCATACTTGAAACTTAAGCCAAATCCATAACTATGAAGAATCTATCTTCCTTCAATAATAAGCCTAAGCATCTATTAAGAAATAAATAAAATACAATACTACAAAGGATCTATTATTCTTTAAATTAATATGCTTAACATTTATTAAGAAATTAAACAAAACCATTAACTAAATAATTCATAATTTAACAAATAAAATATTACACTTAAGGTTCAACAACAAAAAATGCCTAAAAACCTAACGTTGCCGCTTGAGGAATGTTGTGCATAGGCCAATTTAGGAAGAAGGGAAACAACACAAAACCAACATAGGATGAAGTAAGATACACACTCTATATTATTTTCCTAATCATCACAAACACCAAGGTGATCCAAGAAAAACAAGGAGCCACTGAACACATGCTCTATGTATCTAAAGAGAAGCATAGGCGGGAAACCAGTGGTCTAAGTGGTAGGAACACAAAAAATTGATCCCAAAAACAACTTAGCTAAGCAAAAAAATCCCAAGATATTGAAGGATTAAAAACAAATGTAGGTCAACCTCCCAAAAACAACAAAGATGATTAATTTGAATGCAAGCACAAGAAAGGGCAACATCAAATGATTCACAATAATAAAAATAAGACATACAATAAAAAACAAAGCAAAATAAAATTTTAGCAAAGCATTGCATACAAGCCAAAGCAAGGAACCACCTAACTTGAGACTTTCTTTACACTTGCTTCGAGCTCTAGTGAAGCTTTGGTTCCAAAAACTACTCTACACATGCCATCCAACTTATCTCCTTTCCTCCATTAGTGTTCTGATCCTTGCTCCCCCTAACAATTACTAATCCATTTCCATAAATTTAATTCCTTTCAAAAATGCATCCATACGTTGATATTGTTATAACATATAAGATGCTCCAGAGAGTGCCACCCTTAATGCTCTCCATTAAGGCATCACATCAGCCTTCTTGAATAAAATATCTTCAAGGTGCTTTAGAAAAGGAGTTCTTTACAACCCACTACTTATTTAATTAATTAAGTAATGGTAATTTGATTAATATCCAAGGTTAGTGTAGACACCTAAAATACATAATCACAAGGAGGTTCTCCAAAAGACCTCCTTCTAACCCTTTCAACCCACCTAGGGTAGCCTTAGGTCTAATTTGGTATCTTTCTCCAACAAAAGGTACTTTTTTTCCTTGGGAAACATGATCATATTGATTCAATATGGTCTCCAAGTTGGGACCACCTAGTCCCAAGATGGTCATGCATGCACAAAAACAAAAATAATAAATCAGGCAATAGGACTGCCTATCAACATGATGATTGATTTCCCGCCATGCTAGATGACATGCAATCATCCCTGCCACATCTTACTGATAATCGAGCTGCCCCTCATTTCCATTTGCCTCTTTGGCTGTGTGCCAAGGAGGCTATAAAATGACGGTCTCTCCCATCTATTTTCTAACTCTAAATTCAAACACTCTCATAATGAAGTGCTACCCAAATCATTTGCCAAGCCTTTTTGTTGTTGTCATGTTGTCGGATTTCCACACAGAATTCAAATTTGCCTTCCATCACATTGTTTGATCAAAATTGTTGATATGGATCATATGCAATAACAAAATCACATCCACGTTCATGAGATAATCGATCGAAAAAACCTCTTGAATCACCTAAATGCCATATAAACCTGGTTTCACAAAGTTGCAAGTCTACGATAGAAATTGTCTCACCTCAAGATAGTCTGCAGATAGAGGCCATATCAACCTAATATGATCCCATTCAAGTGAAAAATTTTCATTTCTTTTCTACATATTAGCTCAGATTTTTATTTTGCATATTTCTTCTAGCATTTAAAATTCTATTTTACACATTTTATCTTGCCACATTAGCATAGATTTCCATCATTTCATACATGCATTCACTTTATTTCATTTTATTTCCTGATAAATATGGGTACAAACTTAGTGGGCCCTCCAAATACTATTGATTCCTCTTTTATTTCATTGTGTGTAGGTGACATGTGTCAATAATAGCAAGAGAATTTGGACTCAAAACTCAGGCAATGATCGTGAGGAAACCTGCTCTCAAAACATTGTTGTGGTCACATAAACACTCTATATTGCACCCAAGAAAAGCTCTTTTCAATGAAAGGGGAATCATATCCCTTATTGTAATATTGTATACTTGGTGAAATCCATAAAGGGGACTCTATGTAACACATTTTAAAGGAATCAATACAAATTAATATAGTTGGATTCATTATCATTTGGTTTCTTTGCATTGTGTTATCTATTTTATTTCATTTTTATTTGTTTATGGTGCAATTTTTCATGCTTTAAAATGGCAATCATAGTGGGACCCCCATGGGATTTCTATTTTTCATCATTTGTTGTTTTGATAAATCAAAATGACTAATTTTTGTTTACCTTGGTGATTTGCAGGTACATAGTATTAACCATCCCAGGTCAAGATGACCCCTCTGCTACAACCATATTAGGTCGATATCACCCATATTCTGTAATCATCTCAGGGTGAGACGGTCTCCAACTAGGGATAAGATAATACTATTTTGCAAGATCTACATCAATCAAAAGGATTCTAGGTTACATTTATTTACCTTTAGATATTTTATTTCATGTTTTGAATAGAAATATAAATAAAATAATAAAAACACATAGCTTAGTTGCATGCATGTTTCTTTATATTTAGATTTAAAACTATCAAATCATGATCGTATCAGGTCGAGAGGATCTCTGGTCTATGATCATATCAGGTTGAGATGGTCCTTATTTTGCAACTATATTAGGTCTATATGGTCCCTATTTTTCAACCGTATCAGGTCAAGATGGTCTTTGTGTCCTCATTATATTTTTACATTATTATTTGATAAAAAATATAGAACTTCATGTAGTGAAAAATAGATGCATTTTTGCTTCATAATTTGCATTATTTAGAATCATTTGTGTGCTCTTTATTTTCCTTTTCAAAAATAAAAGAAACACCACATACTTAAATATCACATAAATATTGGTAAAGTTGGACTTCATCACCAATCCCAAATCAAGACTAGCGATGTTGGATTTCATATCCTTTTGCTAGCTTGCCCTTATAAACACCATAGCAGCCCTCACAAGTTGTTTCTCAAACTTCATCACTGAGAGGACCCCTACATTTGGTTGCATCCCGAGGTAGGTTAGGTCTAGATGCTTCTTAACCATAAAGCTTAATAATCTATAGAACGAAACTATTGTTTGTATCTGAGCATGCTTGAGTGTGAAGCAAAAGCCTAGTTGAAAAAGTAGCAAGAATTAGACAACATGAACCCTACTTACACGGGGGTATTATTCTTATAGCATCACCTATCACCCATATATTACCTATAGGAAGCCATTTTTGTTGTTTGTGTTGCATTCCTCGATAGAGGTTGCACACAAACTACCTTTCTATAGTGATCATTTCATCTTCCTTAGTTTCTTAGGAGTAGATTTGCAAAAATAAAAACACAAAAATAAAAGAGAAATTAAAAAAAAAAATTAAAATATAATTCTAAAAATCGAAAAAAAAAGTGTTTTATTGATTGTTTGTTTGCTTTTTTTTCATAGTTTAAAATGTTCTTAAAGGTATTTTTATGCCTTTTATGCATCATTTGCATAGCATATGGTTGTAATACATAGTTAGGATCATTCATAAGTATAAATTTCTAATCCATCACCTAGAACCATGGATCATTTTCAAATTTATCTATAGGACCTTATTATCCTAGAGTGGTGACACAATCATCTTGGTGCAAATGTCATCCATCACTCCACTAACACTGAAACATTGGGTGTTCCCATTCACAATTCACCCACAAGTTCTAACTATCATCAAGATATGGATTATTCAGATCAGGATACTGTTGGAACGAAATCTGCCTTAAATTATAATTTGTGTCCAATACTTCGTCAAAATTGAAAGACCAGGCTAAAACTGAGGTTTGCTTGGTTCAGTCTCTAGAGAAGGTTGGTTCCTTATTTTTATAAGAAAATGGTAGAGAGAAAGGAATGCTTAAAGAAGGGAAACATAGCCAATGCTATGAGATTAAAATTGGTATAAATTAAGTAACCACACAGTGGTGATTCAACCTTTTGCAGAAAAGCATAATAAAACCCAATGCACAATAAACTAAGATCACTCGATGAATATTTAACTCTAAAGAATTCTATTAGTGAAATAAATTGCAGATCTAATAGGACATTTAACACAAAAATTTAGTTTAATAATTAATGTATGGTATATTCAATATAGATTCGACTTTAGTAATAAACGATCACATACATACTTGCACACCAAATGAGCTCAGAACCAGGGCAGATGATCTCTATTAATATTTTAGAAGTCTAAATACATATCCTTGTAAACACCTAAGAGTCGACCTTGTGTTTTGGTTGTTCATTCTTTATATAGAGTTTTACATAACAGACTAATGAAAGTTGTTACAACATAATTCCTGAAGGCTTATCCTAACAACAGAGTGGTTAGAGATTGAGATCTCTTCTTGTTACACATATATCTTTTGATTGATGGAAATTTTAACCGAAAAGGTTAAGATATTCTTGTTACAAAGATCTTCTCCACTCACTTTTATATATGTTGGTTCTGGCTTGGCAAAACATTGCACTATCATGAATTTTTCTCCTTCGCTTGGTCCTCCTCTTCAAAACGTTGTGCTATCATGACTTTTTCTCCTTTGCTTGGTCCTCTTCAAAACATCGCGCTATCGTGAATTTTTCTCCTTCGCTTGGTTCTCCTCTTCAAAATGTCACGCTATCGTGACTTTTTCTTCTTCGCTTGGTTCTCCTCTTAAAAATGTCGTGTTATCATGACTTTTTCTCCTTTGCTTGGTTCTCCTCTTCAAAATGTCGTGCTATAGCAATTTTTTCTCCTTCGCTTAGATCAACTCTTCAAAAAATTGTGCTATTGTAAATTTTTCTCCTTCGCTTGGTTCTCCTCTTCAAAACGTCATGCTATCGTGACATTTTCTCCCTTTCTTGGTTCTCCACTTCAAAATGTTGTGCTATCATGAATTTTT
The DNA here is from genome assembly GCA_028583015.1 of Wollemia nobilis. Taxonomy (NCBI): domain Eukaryota; kingdom Viridiplantae; phylum Streptophyta; class Pinopsida; order Araucariales; family Araucariaceae; genus Wollemia; species Wollemia nobilis. The sequence goes on from JAQPPZ010016994.1 coordinate 4,052,743, forward strand.
CTCCCTTGCTTGCTCAAAAATAAGGAGATTACATTTATTTCCCTGGGTGTTGTCATTTTGACCAACATTCTTGGCGCCTCCTAGGGTAATTTTGTTAACTGAATGTCAGAACTTAGAGCCTTTATCCATTGGGCAACGAAGTCAAAAATGAGAAAATAAGAAAATAAAAAAAAGGGGAAATAAAGGGAATGATACCAAGATCAAAAAACAAAAAATCAAGCCTATGGGGGGATTATACTTCCATGGACTCTTCTTCAAACTGCTTTGCCCCTTCTTGACCTGAAGTGTTGTACTGCTTGACGTAACCTTCTAGAATTTTTCTTGCTTCTCCTTATCCCATTTGTCTCTAGATTGAATAACTTCATAATAAGCGGTACATGCTTTCTTCCAGGTCTCTTCATTTTTATCTACATTTTCTTTGAAAGTTGCATATAGGTACTCCAATTATTCTACCTTATCATAAGATAGACTTTTAGACTTAAGGTACAACTCATTCTAGATAGAATTTATTTGAGTGATATCTTGTGCCAACTAAAATTTTGATCTTCCTGTAATGGCTCTTCCCAACTGTCAATTTTTGATGTATCATAAAATAAAGTCTCCCAAATAACTTTCGTCTCATCCTCTGATAATAGTTTGGAATGTGAGTCCCAAAAACTAGGCATACCATAATATTTGACCATATTAGCATGTTTTAAAATTGACTTTGCTTCTAAGCATAATTCTTGTATAATTTTTACAACAATCATCACCAAATTATGTTGCTTGAAGAAGTTCTTGGCAACTGGTTTAACTTGAGACTAGTTTTCATCTTGGGTTCTGTAGCCAACTATTGTTTGTGTGCTTCTTTCCAGGACCTTGATATTATTTTCTATAGATACTCTTGGCATCAAGAATTTAACCGAAGCTTCAAAATATTTCTCTATCTAATGTAGTACGTTGTATACCTTGAATAAGTAGACCAAAGTGGGTCTAGCTTTCAGGATCAATTTTCTTAACCTCGTGAGCTTTTCTTTCTGAACTACTATTACCTTTTCTTTAGAGAACCCTTGAGGCTCGTTTGGGACTGCTGACAACTATTGTTTCAACTCTTCTATATTATATTATAGGATCTGATCATGTTCTTCTACTTTTGCTACCTTTTCTTGGAAGGATGTGGTTCACTGAACCTTTGTTCCCATTTCTTGGCTTTATTTTTAAGAGCTTTCTCAGTGATCTCTTGTTGATTGAAAGCTTCTTATAGCTACTTGTGAGCGTATTCTTCTCTAAGGAATTTTTCTTTGAAGTGCTCTGCATTAAGATAAATCATCCCCATGTGATTTTGAGCCTTGCTCCACTCTTCTTCCATTGATAGTTGGGTCATGTCTTCTATGATGATTTCAGCTTGATAATCATCTAGAATCATTTGTTTCTAAGGCTTCTGTACTAAAGGAGTCATATTCATAGTAGAGCATTGCATACTAATTGGGTCTAGTACTATCCCTTCTCAGACATGGGCCATCTCAGTGGCACTCGGGGAACTTTGTGTCTTCAACCATGTAGCAGTGTTTACCGTAGTTTTCTTTAGTTTTCAAAATTTGGCAACTATGGGATTATTGGAAGAAGAGGTACTTTGTACGGATTGCAGGCTCAATAGATTCATGGAAAATGAAAAAGGAGTGGGTGGTAACAAGGATTCCATGCTTGTTTGTTGAGAGGGAGATCCTATTGGGATCTGGTGAGGCAAAATATAGGGGGATTTAGGAGGTGATGATGGCTTTGAAGTATCTTTATCCTTTTGAAAAGGAGAGGAAATTCTCTATGAATGAGGGGAAGAAGAAGGGGTATCAAGATTGATTGGAGACATTTCTCATTCCTTCTATGGGTTAGAGCCTCCCATTTCTTGTGATTGTTTTGTGTAAGCTTTCACTATATGCTTTAGACATGAAATATTTGCACCATTTATCACTAGCAGTGGAGTCTGCTCTTGGCTCGATGGCTCGTTTTGAGGGGGCTCTTTGATCTTTTCAACCACTTATTCTTCTTTGCTATCCCCTATTTTTTTGTGTTCTTATGTTTCTACCAATTTTACTTGTTCTTCTTCTAATTCTTTAGGAGAGGATTCTTGAATTTTTCTTCTATTTCAGCCTCCTCCTTGATATTTCTTTGCTTTCCCCTTCTTTTACTCAGCTATCATATTTCTATGTTCCAGAGGAGTGTTGTCATGAAATTTTGTATCTGATCCTGAATGCGGGATACATATCTGATGTCTCTTTTTTGTTGTTTCTGCTTGTCCAACTGCTACTTCTTTTACTTTTATCTTTTTAGTATCTTTCTTAGATTACTTTTGGTAAACTTCACCTATTCCAATCGGGACCTTATCGACCAATTTTTCAAACTAGATCTGATGATACTCATCATATTTGGCACAAAACTTAGTATCCATATTGAGTCCATACCTCGTGAAAGTTTTGATGTTGCACCATATTTTCCACTAGGCTGAGATTTTGGCCTCATTCCAGTCATCTCCATTTTTCTTCATTTTTTTGAAGGTCTTGGTGGGGATTTTGTGTGATGGGTAGGAATCAGGTCTGTAATCTATCATATCTTCATATAAATCATGCCACGGAGCTAGTGGTTGCATTTTATCAACATGCCATTCCAGAGGATGCTATTCACTATTATTTCAGATTTTCTCAATGTCTCTCCCAAAGATGTAGAACTTTTGGAAGGGAGCTTTGTTCAGAGTGGCCTACCTTTTTGTGAATATATCCTTGGGATCATATTTCCACCTCTGTGGAAGTTCTACTAGCCCCATACCTCTTAATAGTTGAGTAATATTCTGATGATCTCCCTTTTTTGAAACAAGTATCCCTTCAAAACTAAAAGGCATAAGGCAAGTATGGGTTTTCAGAGTGCCTATCCCAAATATGTAATTTATGAATTCTTGTTATCTTACATATTATAAGGCAAAGAGCCATTTTGTGACGTAGTACGAAAACAATAAAGGCTTCTCTATGAAGCCAAAAATCCTTATAACCACTCCTTGAGTTAGGATGAAAAAGTCTCCTTTTGCATGAGGGTGCCTCAGGGTCTCTTCCACTTCCTTAGGAATCCTCGACATGGGTCCTAGCAAAATTTGTATAAGAGTGCCTAGGAATTCCATGTTGAAATGGTGAAACGAACTCACTCTTGAGAGAAGTGGAGTCTGAAGAACACAAGCTTATACTGAGAGGGGGGTGAACAGTATAAGACCTCTTTTTACTTTTTCATTTATACTTCAAAATAGTAAAGCAATATACCCAAAGCAATATCAAAGCAATGCACAATATCATCCACAAAGTGACACCAATTTTAACGTGGTTCACCCAGAATGGTTGGGCTATGTCCACAAAACTTTTCTCTAAAAGTTATCTCAAAGTTATTTGGGAATCCTTCCCAATTACAATGTTTATGAGCCTCGGCCCAAAGGATATACCTTCCCCCAATCAAAATTTATGAGCCTCTTATCAAAGGATATACCTTCCCCTCTATCTAAATTTATGAGCCTATGCTCAAAGGAGATACCTTCCCCTCAATATGAATTTATGAGCCTCTGCTCAAAGGAGATACCTTCTCCTCTATCTGAATTTATGAGCCTCTGCTCAAAGGAGATACCTTACCCTCTGCTCTGGAAATGATCCCTCAGAAGATCAACTACCTCTACCTCTTGCCAGCATGTGGAACTCCTTTCCACCGAAGACCTCCTGTCCTCAATGCTTAGCCTAAGATACCTCTACCTTCTATGATCACGTCCACAACAGCTCAGCAACCTGTACCAAACACATTCAGTCGGTCTAGTACAAGTCTTCCTCTATCTGTCAGATTTGTCCAACACTTGAACAAATCAATCCTCTGCACACAAGCCTTCTCAAAGACTTGCCAAATCTGTCCTCAGGTTCTTCTCAAAGAACCAGTGCTCCTATGTCCTCAAGTTCTCTGATAGAACTATCAAAACTCAGCTCACAAGTCCTCTGCTAGGACCTGTCCAAATCTACTCACAAGTCCCCACCAGAACCTATCAAAAACTGCTCACAAGTCCCCACTGAAACCTATCCAAAACCTGCTCACAAGTCCCCACCGGAACCTATCCAAAAATTGCTCACAAGTCCCCATCGAAACCTGTCCAAAACCTCAGCAAGCTCACCAAGAAAAAATTTCTTAGTAGGAAATCACAAGGTGAATTTTTAGAGACCCAATGTGATTTGAAAAACTCATAGAAGCATAAAGAGAATTGTTAGAGACTCAATATGTTCTATACTCAACTCCCAATGTCAAAACTCAACTCAAATCAACTCAGCTCAAACTCAATCTCAAATCTAAAATCTCAACTCAAACTCAATCTCAAATCTGAAAAACTCAACTCAAACTCAATCTCAAATCTGAAAACTCAACTCAATATCTGAAATGGATAGGATAGAATGCTTTCTTTCAAGAACATGAAACTCCAACAATTGCCAACTATGCAAAGAATCACATAACAATGATACTCATGTTCTTTTCACCATCAATTAGGGCTTCAACAACAATGCTCATCAAACAAGGTTCAATCAACACCATTCAGCTCAAAACACAACCTTGAAGCATTTCACAATCAACATTAGAAAAGGAAACAAGTAGAACTCATTTTCTCTCCAATATTGTTTGAACAAAAACATCCACCAACTCAACTCACAATAGCACACACAACCTTTCAAATCATCAATAAAGGAGTAAGCCCAACACTTTAACCAAGTAAATAATAGCTTGATTATTACCAATTTAATGAAAGCAAATATCAATCTCAAAGCTGCCCACTTAAGGTTTCACAACTTCACACAAGAAGCAATTGACCTTAAAACATCATGCTTTCATTTCCATAAACAATCAAAAGCACTCTCAACATTACAAGAAATATTTAACCCTTATACACCTTATTTCTCCCTTATAGTCTTATCACAAATAAAATTTATCTCTCATAATAATGCAATAATAAATTTCAACATCTTCAAAAAGAATATTTTATCAAAATACAAACAAGCTTTAAACTCCTTATAACTCCTAAGCTGTTTTTCCCTCTAACAAACTTCCTCCATCCGCAAAAACACTTAGCAAAAATTAATTTCGAATACCTTAGCCACATCAAAAATCGCTATGGGGAAATTTGCACACAAATTCTAACACCACCTGCTGCGTCCACTTCATGACGAAAAACCCTTTTGCGATATTCGAATGCGGAACCTCCCGTTTGGATAGTGCGCCAATAGCCTAGCCACTACCGGTGCGCCAAAGGCACTCGATGAGGTTTAAACCTCACGCTGTTAACCTTGATCCTTCTGCACTAGGGATAAAATGAAACCACAATCCCTTCCTTTCCTCTGACGTGACATGATGACAATAAACTTTATGGTGGATTCAACAAACGATGAGTGCAGAAAAACAAACAACGAATCCACGAAAATCAACAAAGACACAGTCAAATTTATAGCGAGCAACACCTTTCAAAATTTGGATGGGATAAATCTTTGTTTTCATCGAGGGAGATTTATATGAAATTTACCATAATCTCTTTGACGTCGGCGAGAAGTTTAACATGTCGACGGAGGTCTTGGCTAGCGCCCACAATGTTAAATCATTTGCGCCATGGATTAGGAGAACCCATTGCAAATAATAATTTATTTATTTAAAAATAATTAAATGGAACCTTAACAAGGTTTTTAATTATTTAAATAAATACTTCCTCCTGGACCCAAATGCATTAAACCAATGCATCCACCTGTAATATCTAAACCTGCCAACTTGGGGTTTGCAAAAGACCTTTGAAACTATCATGCCGTAACCTTCATCAAAACAAATTATTTGACATCAAATAAAATTCCTTCAAGAGCTTCTTGACATCAATGACAACTTATACACTTGAGCAAAGGCAATGTACCCAAAGTACCCAAAATTTCCAACAATCTCCCCCTTTTTCATTGATGGCAAACCTTTACTGAAAACACTTCTCAAGAGCCAAAACTGAAACCAACTGTGCTAACAACTGAGAAACTGTGCCCACAACTGAGAATATTCCTTTGAATTTTTGCTCCCCATGACTTGAAGCTTTCCTCTTCACTTTGAAGCTCTCCCCCTTACTCATATCTCTTCCCCTTTGTCATCAATGGCAAAGGACCACCTTTGGGGCTCAAGACTAAGAATGAGCCTCTTAGCTTAGTCCCTCCCCCACCTCTTGATGAGGTGATTAATTCTAGGGTGGGATTAAAACTCCCATTAGGCACTGATCATCATAAACATCTATAACTTCCTTGCCGGGCCTTCTCTTGAACTCTTTGTCCATATTCCTGTTCTTGTCACTATTCTTGTTCTTGTTCTCATCCCTATTCTTGTCCATGCCTTGATCCTTGGACCTGATCATGCCACTTGTTCTGTTCTTATATTCGGAATTTTAGCTCTACCATTGTCCGATTATGTGACCTTCATTGTTGAACTTGAAACACTTGATGATGTTGTTTCTCTGAGGTAAACCTGATCTTTGAATCCACCTATTCTGACCAAACCTATTCTGGCCAAACCTGTTCTGACCAAACCTGTTCTGACCAAACCTGTTCTAATCAAACCTGTTCTTGTTATTTACCTTGCAATAGAATGCCTTGTGCCCAAACTATTTACAAGATTAGCAATACCCTTGAAAGAAACTAGCACTTCTGAAATTGTCATTTACCTTCTTCACTTGAGCCATGCAATGTGAAGCCATGTGACCAAACCTGTGACAAGCAAAACATCTGCCTTGAAACTTTTCTTTATTTGACCTCTTGGGTCCTGAAAACTTCTTCTTCTCATTCTAAATTATGTTTTCTATTTCTGTGCATCTATCATTCAAGGACTCCTTTTCTGAATTACTTTCCTCATCAGAACTCTCTTCCTTTTGGAGTCTCTTACTAGACTCTCCAACTTGTTCCTTGTGTGGCTTAACAAAACCAAGGCCTATTTTATTTGTTGTCTTTCTTTGACCTTTGATGAGTGACTTAACATTTTTGGAGCTATCTTGAAACCTATAAAGCTTATCCTTGTACTCTTTAGTTTCCACTTTCAAAGAATCCATTTTATGTTCTAACTCACTTTACTCAAGAACCTTAGACTCTAACTCATCCTTGAGTTCTTGTGTCTTAGCTATAGAGAAGTCAAGACTTTCTATAAGATCATCTCTCTCCATACAACATTCATCTAACTTATCCTTGAGTCTAGAATTCTTCTTTCTTTCCTTTTTCAAAGCACTAAGAGCACTAATAAGTTCACCTTCAATATCCACTTCACCTTCCTCTATATCTTCCTCTATTTTTTTGCTTTTTGAATCATCAAAGCCTTTTTCAGATTTCTTATCACTAGAGGTGCTACCCTTTTCAAAAACCATACATGCATCTTCCTTATAGTTTTCTGAATCATCCTCATACATACTAGAAACCAAATCATTATTTGTGCAATCATCCTCAAGGTGACCAAATTTTCCACATCTAAGACATTTCATGATAATGAATCTATGTTTCGGTTCTTCCTATTTTTATGATATGAACAACATCTCATTTTCATTATCACTTGAAGAACTTTCACTATCACTACTAGAACACTTACTTGCTTTGTCTAGATAGAAACTCTTCTTGTGCTTGTGAGAATGCCTCTTTCCTTGATTGTTGTGCTCATATTTGTTCTTCCTGTGATGCTTGTGCTTTTCAGAATCCTTGCTCTTAGAATCTTGTTTATCTTCATCACTTTCATTCTTGGGAACGATGCTGGTTAGTAGCATAATGACCAAATTTTCCACAATTGAAACATCTTATATTTTTCATACTTTTGTGTTTTCTAGAGAACTTGCCTTTCTTGCTATAATATGCCTCTTCATCACTAGAAGACTCATCACTATCTTGAAGCTATTTACCCTTGGATTCCTTGGTAGCCTTGAAAGCTACCTCTTTCTTGACATCAACCTTTACTTGAGTTCTCAACTCAAATGTTGCAAGTATACTATGGAGCTCATCCTTTTTCAACTTATCCAAATCTTTAGCTTCCTCAATAGCAGAAATCTTTTCACTAAATCTATTATGAAGAGATCTTAAAATCTTATCACAAACATCATTTTCAGCAAGCTCAAGACCTAAGTCTTTCATGGAGTTAACAACCTCATCCATACGAAGCATGTAGTCACTAATATTTTCATCATCATTCATATTGAGTTGTTCAAACATACCTTTGAAGTGTCTTAACTTGGCTTTTCTGACATTTGTATCACCTGTATGAACCACCTTCAATTGTTTCCACATTTCACTAGTTGTCTTGTAGTGAATCACTTTGGTGAGATCTCGCTTTACGTAAGCCTTTCAGGATTGCATTCATTACTTTTGAATTGCTATGATGTAGGAGCCTTTCTTCTTTAGTATTAGGACCATGTATAGGAATAGTGTACTCATCTTCAATCACTTCCCATACCTCATTACCAAGTGCCATTAGATGAACCTTCATCCTTGTGCTCCAAAGACCAAAATCTGACCCATCAAGAATAGGTGCTACATTATCACTTGAATGATCCATTGTGTTCTTTACTAGCTTTTCCTTCAAGTTGTTAAACTTTCCGAAGGTACCTGCTCTGATACCAATTGAAGAACACAAGCTTATACTCGAGGGGGGGGTGAACAATATAAGACCTCTTTTTACTTTTTCCTTTATACTTCAAAATAGTAAAGCAATATACCCAAAGCAATATCAAAGCAATGCACAATATCATCCACAAAGTGACACCAATTTTAACGTGGTTCACCCAGAATGGTTGGGCTACGTTCACAAAACTTTTCTCTAAAAGTTATATCAAAGTTCTTTGGGAATCCTTCCCAATTACAATGTTTATGAGCCTCGGCCCAAAGGAGATACCTTCCCCCAATCAAAATTTATGAGCCTCTGCTCAAAGGAGATACCTTCCCCTCTATCTAAATTTATGAGCCTCTGCTCAAAGGAGATACCTTCCCCTCAATCTGAATTTATGAGCCTCTGCTCAAAGGAGATACCTTCCCCTCTATCTAAATTTATGAGCCTCTGCTCAAAGGAGATACCTTCCCCTCTACTCTGGAAATGATCCCTCAGAAGATCAACTACCTCTACCTCTTACCAGCCACGTGGAACTCCTTTCCATCGAAGACCTCCTATCCTCAATGCTTAGCCTAAGAGACCTCTCGCCTTCTATGATCACGTCCACAGCAGCTCAGCAACCTGTACCAAACATAGTCAGTCAGTCTAGTACAAGTCTTCCTCTATCTGTCAGATCTGTCCAACACTTGAAAAAATCAATCCTCTACACATAAGAGGGCCTAGGAATTCCATGTTGAAATGGTGATACGAACTCACTCTTGAGAGAAGTGGAGTCTGAAGAACACAAGCTTATACTGAGAGGGGGGGTGAACAGTATAAGACCTCTTTTTACTTTTTCCTTTATACTTCAAAATAGTAAAGTAATATACCTAAAGCAATATCAAAGCAATGCACAATATCATCCACAAAGTGACACCAATTTTAACGTGGTTCACCTAGAATGGCTGGGCTACGTCCACAAAACTTTTCTCTAAAAGTTATCTCAAAGTTCTTTGGGAATCCTTCCTAATTACAATGTTTATGAGCCTCGGCCCAAAGGATATACCTTCCCCCAATAAAAATTTATGAGCCTCTGATAAAATGAGATACCTTCACCTCTATCTAAATTTATGATCCTATGCTCAAAGGATATACCTTCCCCTCAATCTAAATTTATGAGCCTCTGCTCAAAGGAGATACCTTCCCCTCTATCTAAATTTATGAGCCTCTGCTCAAAGGAGATACCTTCCCCTCTACTCTGGAAATGATCCCTCAGAAGATCAACTACCTCTACCTCTTGCCAGCATGTAGAACTCATTTCCACCGAAGACCTCCTGTCCTCAATGCTTAGCCTAAGAGACCTCTGCCTTCTATGATCACGTCCACAGTAGCTCAGCAACCTGTACCAAACATAGTCAGTCGATCTAGTAAAAGTCTTCCTCTGTCTTTCATATCTGTCCAATACTTGAAAAAATCAATCCTCTACACATAAGCCTTCTCAAAGACTTGCCAAATCTATCCTCAGGTTCTTCTCAAAGAACCAGTGCTCCTCTGTCCTCAAGTTCTCTGATAGAACTATCAAAACTCAGCTCATAAGTCCTCTTCTAGGACCTGTCCAAATCTGCTCACAATTCCCCATCGAAACCTATCAAAAACTACTCACAAGTCCCCATCGGAACCTGTCTAAAACCTGCTCACAAGTCCCCATCAAAACCTGTCCAAAACTTGCTCACAAGTCCCCACCGGAACCTATCCAAAACCTCAGCAAGCTCACCAAGAAAAAATTTCTTAGTAGGAAATCATAAGGTGAATTGTTAGAGACCTAATGTGATTTGACAAACTCATAGAAGCATAAAGAGAATTGTTAGAGACTCAATATGTTCTATACTCAACTCCCAATCTCAAAACTCAACTCAAATCAACTCAGCTCAAACTCAATCTCAAATCTGAAAACTCAACTCAAACTCAATCTCAAATCTGAAAAACTCAACTCAAACTCAATCTCAAATCTGAAAACTCAACTCAATATCTGAAATGGATAGGATAGAATACTTTCTTTCAAGAACATGAAACTCCAACAATTGCCAACTATGCAAAGAATCACATAACAATGATACTCATGTTCTTTTCACCATCAATTAGGACTTCAACAACAATGCTCATCAAACAAGGTTCAATCAACACCATTCAAATCAAAACACAACCTTGAAGCATTTCACAATCAACATTAGAAAAGGAAACAAGTAGAACTCCTTTTCTCTCCAATATTGTTTGAACAAAAGTATCCACCAACTCAACTCACAATAGAACACACAACCTTTCAAATCATCAATAAAGGAGTAAGCCCAACACTTTAACCAAGTAAAGAATAACTTTATTATTACCAATTTAATGAAAGCAAATATCAATCTCAAAGCTGCCCACTTAAGGTTTCACAACTTCACACAAGAAGCAATTGGCCTTAAAACATCATGCTTTCATTTCCATAAACAACCAAAAGCACTCTCAACATTACAAGAAAGATTTAACCCTTATACACCTTATTTCTCCCTTATAGTCTTATCACAAATAAAATTTATCTCTCATAAGAATGCAATAAGAAATTTCAACATCTTCAAAAAGAATCTTTTATCAAAATACAAACAAGCTTTAAACTCCTTATAACTCCTAAGTTGTTTTTCCCTCTAACAAACTTCCTCCATCCACAAAAACACTTAGCAAAAATTAATTTCGAAAATACCTTAGCCACATCAAAAATCGCTATGGGGAAATTTGCACACAAATTCTAACACCACCTGCTATGTCCACTTCACGACAAAAAACCCTTTCACGATATTCGAACGTAGAACCTCCCATTCGGGTAGCGCGCCAATAGCCTAGCCGCTACCGATGCGCCAAAGGCACCCGATGAGGTTTAAACCTCACGCTGTTAACCTTGATCCTTCTGCACCAAGGATAAAATGAAACCACAGTCCCTTCCTTTCCTCTGCCAGTGACACGAAAACAATAAACTTTACGACGGATTCGACAAATGATGAGTGCAGACAAACGAACATCGAATCCACAAAAATCAGCGAAGACACAGTCGAATTTACATCGAGCAACACCTTTCAAAATTTAGATGGGATAAATATTTGTTTTTGTCGAGGGAGGTTTATATGCAATTTACCATAAGCTCTTTGATGTCGGCGAGGAGTTTAACACGTCGATAGAGGTCTTGGCTAGCACCCACAATGTTAAATCATTTGCACCATGGATTAGGAGAACCCATTGCAAATAATAATTTATTTATTTAAAAATAATTAAATTGAACCTTAACAAAGTTTTTAATTATTTAAATAAATACTTCCTCCTGGACCCAAATGCATTAAACCAATGCATCCACCTGTAATCTCTAAACCTGCCAACTTGGGGTTTGCAAAAGACCTTTGAAACTGTCATGCCGTAACCTTCATCAAAACAAATTATTTGACATCAAATCAAATTCCTTCAAGAGCTTCTTGAAATCAATGACAACTTATACACTTAAGCAAAGGCAATGTACCCAAAGTACCCAAAATTGCCAACAGAGTCCATTCACACACATGCAAATTTTCTCCCTTTTCGTTCTTTTGTGTTACAGATATAGACTTAAATTTTTTATATTAAAAAAAGAAGAAAAGCCAAATAAAAAAGGAGTACCTAAAATCATCTCGGGCTTCTACGTGTAGTCTTGAAAGTCTTGCATGTAGCTGTTGAGCTATGTAGGATGGACAGTCGAAGAAAAATGAGACTTTATTTGGGTCCAAGTACGCTTTATCATAGAATTTATAAATTGAAATACATTGTGCCATAGTAACTTGCCACCCATGCACCTGAGTATCATCTTCCATACCTACTACCATGGCTAACATAGAGAAAATCTGCTTGTTTTTGAACTTGGACAAGGGTATGGCAGATTGGGGAATGGAACCCTCTAGGAGCTCACTCTCAAAGTTTTACTGTAGGAAAGCTCTTATGTTTGGGGTATTGAGATAGAACTTTGCAGAGTTGGTTCAAATAAAATAGGAGGTACTAGAGGCTTACATCCTTGAGAAAACACAACTTTAATTATTTTGGGATCTATTGTAAAAAGGGTCTCACCTCTGTAATTTTTTACACTCCTTCTCTTGACATCATACAACTTCGTCATTGCTCTAACCAATTCTGGACAGGGGTGGACTTGAGAACATATGTACTAGTAGATCATAGAGTAGTAGGTGAAATTTCTTGGGTTTGATAGAGAGGCATCTGCATTCAGTCTGATGACTATTTCCTTGCGGATTTATCTTGGATCCTTCCATATCAGCTTTGTGTTTGTAATGTGTCCATCAAGATTGACAAAGTTGTCTACTTTAGTGCTCAAACTCCTTTTATTTTTGGGATATGTAGACGTAGAACCTGGGGTTGGAGAGGCAAACATTGTGATACTACTATAATTCAGGTATTCGAAATACTACATAACTTTCAAGGTGACTATTAGAACTCAGTGAATCAAATAATCAAGAAAATAGGAGATAAACTGATAAACTTTGTTTATTAAAATAACTATGTATGCTTGTGCCCCAACTATTCAAGTAACATGGAGTAATTGTGGTTGGGGGCATGTGTCCCAATGCTGATTTAGAATGCTGGTGGGAGTTTCAACCTGTGTGCCAGATTTTAATGATACCAACTACCTCGAGTTGCCATTTTTAATAAAAACCAATGGGAGACTTCTACTATGGTACCGAGCCAAAGGGACGACATCCTCTTTTGGTCCTATCAAAAAGTACGATCTTGATTTAAATAGTGGCACTTTTTATATTCTTGATATGCCTGATTATTTTGGCATGGTGCACAACTGTACAATAGACCCTTGATGTGGCACTCCGATGTTCGAGGCATCAAATCTAATGTGGCGTACTGATATGGTTCCTTCTTTCAAACAATAAAATGATACTATTTTTTCCCAAAAGTCATGAAATCATGACATTTTTCTTGAAGGATACCATGAGTGCTCCAAAAGTCACAAAATCGTGACATTTTTTCTAAAGGATGCCATGAGTGCTCCAAAAGTCATGAAATCGTGATATTTTTCCTGAAGGATGCCATGAGTGCTCCAAAAGTCATGAAATTGTGACATTTTTCCTAAAACGAATCAGCTTGCAAAAAATAACATATGTACAAGGTTACTTATATACATAAAACAAATATATACAAGGATAGGGCAGGATCCATTACTTATAGTATAGATTCAGGTGGAAGACATTAAAAGGAATGGGTAGGACCTGATCCTATTCATCCCTCAGCTAGAAATAATTATGTTGGTTTTCTTCAATTATTTCTAGGGGACCATCCCAGAATGTATCAAACTTATCGTGGTTCCCTGGTTTTGACCTCTTTTCGTTTCACTTTAGAACTAGGTCTCCTACCTTGAAATTCCTTAAAGTGGCTTTCTTGTCAAACCATCCTTTGATCACAACTGCATGTTTTTGGTCATGATCATAGGCATGTTCCATAAATTCTTGTAGCTATAGGAGTTGAATCAACCTGTTTTCCATTGGTTCTTCTTCAGTCCTAGTTAAATCCAATAGTTTTAGAGCTGGCATATCTATGTGTATTAGAAGCATAACCTCTTTACCATAAACTAGAGAATAGGGAGAGGTGTTGATATATTTTTAATCATGATCCTGTCAGCCCAAAGTGCCTGGTTTATCAAAGAATGCCAACTTCTTTTATTGTCTTTGAGGGTCCTTTTCAAAATTCTAAGTAGATTTTTATTGGTGGACTCGGTTAATCCATTACCCCGAGGATAATAGTTCAAAGATGTCTTCAAGTATATCCCATATTTACTTGTAAATTCGATCATTTTTTCTCCCAAAAAATGTGAACCATTGTCTGTGACCAAGGCCTCTGGGATGTCGAACCTTGTTATCAAGCTTTCCATAAACTCGATCACCACCTCTTGGTCATTTATTTTAGTGGGTATAGATTATGACCATTTTGTGAAGTAGTCAGTGGGTGTGAGAATGTACTTATGCCCTATAGATGAATTTGGTTCTATGATCCCTATGAAGTCTAAACCCCATTGCTGGAAAGGCTCTTCAACTTGAATGGTCTTGAGGGGTAGCAGGGCATTCATGTTTCTTCCCACATATTTCTGATATTCATCATAATTTCTTGTGATATTAAATACATCTACAAAAATTTTTGGCCAGTAACACCCAGTTCTGATAATTTTCAATTATGTAGTTCTCTCGGAGTAATGTCCTCCTGATAGGTCTCCATGAAATTCTTTTAAAATCTTCTACTTCTGATCTTCTGACACACATCGAAGCAAAACTCCATCCAAGTTTTTTTGTATAATCCTTCAGGAAATAAAGTGTATTTCAGATCTTGGATCCTATATCTTCTTCTCCATGAAGAGTTCAAGCCTTATGGACATATCCCAATCTAAAAATATCTAGTTAATTCATCTGCACAATCAAGCTGCTCTGAAGGTTGTTCTTCATCTAATACATAATTTTGAGCCTAACAAGCCACATACTCTGTAGATGCTTGTTTTGCAAGTTCCTGGCACAAATATCTACCCCTAACTAGTTTGGATGGGTGTATCTCTATGTCATATTATTATATTTTAGTTGCCCAACCCGCTCTAGTATCGTCGAGTTTTCCTTGTGTAATGAAGCTTCATACATCAGGGTGTATTGTATATACAATGACTTTGCTTTGCGATAAGAAGTGCCTAAACTTTATTAGGGATTTCATGATGGCATAATTTTTTTTTTGATGAAATTGTACTTTTCCTCATGTTCTTGCATATTTTGACTCAAGAAGGCGATGGGCCTTTCTTCATTGTCAGTCCCTTTCTGTGTCAGAACAGTGGTGTAGCTTCCTTGTTTGCCTATTGCATATAAGATAAACTATTTGGAGTAGTTTGAATTTACCAGGATGGGGGCTTGAGCTATATGCTCTTTGATCTATCAAAAATCTTATTTTCTTGTGTCAATCCATTTAAAAATGGTATCCTTCTTCAACATTTATGTCATAGGTTTAACAATTTGTGCAAAGTCTGCTATGAATTTGTGTACAAAATTGATCTAACCAAAAAATGACTGTAACCCCTTTTTGTTTAAGGGGAAGGGAAGTTCCAACAATGATTTTAATCGACTGGGGTCTATGGATAGACCTTATTTTGAAACCACATGGATAAGTAGAATTCCCTCCTCTACGGAGAAAATAGACTTTTGGGGGTTTATGGATATACCAAACTCTCGATATATTTCTAGTACTCTCCTGAGGTGAGTTATATGATCTTCTTTCCTGTGAGAGAAAACAATAATGTCATCCAGGTATATCACTATTATTTTATTCACAAATTCCCCAAAGGCTACGTCCATGGCTCTTTGAAAATTCACTCCAGTGTTTGATAACCCGAAGGGCATCCTTTGGTAATCAAATGTTCCCCATTTGGTTGTGAACATTGTTTTGAATTGGTCTTCATCCTTGACTCATACTTGATTATACCTAGAGAAACAATCTAATAGAGAAAATATTTTAGCTCCAGCCACTGTGTGCAATATCTGATCGATTTATGGGAGGGGGTAATGATCCTTGAGTGAAGCTTTGTTTTGATTATAAAAATCCACACATAGTCGAATATCTCCATTTTTCTTTCTTACTAGTACTAAATTAGCAACCCATGTCAAGTGCTTGATTGGATATACAATCTTAGCCTCTAGTAGTTTTAACAATTCTTGTTTCATCAAAGTTTCTATTTTTGGATTTACTGGCCTCTGCTTTTGATGGAAAGGCTTGGCACTTTCTTGAAGCTCAATTGTATGTTGGATTTTTTCCTTTGAGTACACCTTTAGATCACCATAGGTCCAGGAAATTGTATTTGGAAATTCTTTGCATAATTCTTTGATCTCATCCAATTCCTTATTTGTAGTTTTCACACCTACTTTGATGGCCTTGTCAGGTCCTATTGTAGCTTCCTTATACCTGTGTTTGTCAACTTTCATCTTATGACCTATTGATATGTCATTGTTATCAAATAGGGACTCGAGTGTGACTAGCCCCTTTGGGATGTGATTATTTTTTAACTGGATGACATTTGTCTCTTCTTCATATTTGTTTTCCCTTTTGTTGAAGCAGTTCATTTCATGGACTAGAAAATATACTATATGTTGATCATTTTTGAAAACTTGCCAAAAAGTATCTCTATTAGGTACAGAAGGTCTATATATCAGTATGACCATATTTGATTTCTGGTTGATGTTGCTTATAGGATAAAAATTTGCTCCAATTGAAGCCAACAAATTAGCATGTGTATTCTTCTCCCTAGGAATCGCTTTCATGTTTAGAGCTTCAAAATATTCTAGTAAATCTTAGACTTTATTTCTATAAGCCTTTACATAATGTTGTTTTCTTATACATTTTCCTATCACTTGATTTACTATCATTTCAAAATCACCAAAAACTTGCAATTTCTTGATACCCATATTCTTAGCCTTATTGAGGCCCAAATAGAGCGCTTCATATTTTGCTGCATTATTGGTGTAGCTCCAGGTCAACTTGTAAGAGAAAAATTTCTCTTCACCTGTCGAAGCGATTAGGAAAATGCTTGATCTTGCTCCATTTTTGCATCTGGATCCATCAAAGAAAAGTTTCCACAACTAGTTAGTGGATATATCAGGTAGCGGGGAAGAAGGTGATTTACTTTTATCAAGCTTTTGAATGGTATAGATACCCAGATCTATCTTGATCATGGCATTGAAATCCAGGAGAGAAAACTAGACTTCTTCTTGTAACTCGTTAAGAGCTTCTTCCATTAGACTCAAGTCTGTCAGTTCTTTGGTCATCATGTTTATAGTAGTAGAGTTTTTCTCCTCTTCTCCTAGCCTCTCGACATGATAGGTGGAGGGTTTCTGTAGCACCCTAAAATTGGCGCAGTAAAACTTAGCAATAATTAAATTACCTTAGTAATAATTCAAATTTAAATTTTCAACCCCAAAACCGCTCCAAAACCGCCTGCTACCCATTTCCTCATTTTTCATGCCATTCTTAGGAGTTGTTGTGACCGTTGGACGATATCGTCGCCGATCAGACGATATCGCCTCAGATCGGACGATTTCGTCTGGACTAGGACGTCCAGACGATTTCATCCCAAAACTGATTTTTCATAATTAGCTTCTGTTTCAACGGCGTCTCTAAGTTGGGCAGAAGCGTGTCTGCATCGCTAGAGACCTCCCCCATTGGAGATCTTCCAAATTAGGATGATCTCCAACCTCCTAACCTCCCTCCTAAGCCTATTTAAACCTTAGGACCCCCCTTGACATTCCCTTGGCTGAATTTTCCTGTAACTTGACCTTTACACGCATTAGAATACCCTGGATTACCATCTGCATTTGTGCTTTCCAAGTTTTCTTGCAGGAACTTTGTTATTCTTCAGCTGGAGCAAGCTCAGATCGTCGCAGATGATCCTGTCCAATTCGAGACGATTTCGTACCAATTCGAGATGATTTTGACTGCAGTCTGCATTGGGGGCAATCAGTGCCCAGAGTTTGCGCTTTTCCTATACTTTGCTGCTATTTTATTCTGCATTTAGTCAGTTTTATCATTATTTCCTGTTATCCTGCATCTTGGAGTTCACCCATGTAGTTTAATTGCATAATAAAATCATGATTAGCTATTAAAGTGTCACCATTTACTTGCATTTCTATTCGGGATTATCTTATTAACATCCTTATTATTATTGTACATCATTTTCCTTCATCAGAATAGTTGTATTTTTGGTATTTTGTATCTATTTCTCTGTTTGCAGGTCTCTTGATGAATTCGTCAGATCTCAGACGATCCTGTCAGATAGGAGATGATCCTGTCAAATTACAGACGATCTTGACTGCTTCAAAAATTAGAACCTCCATCAGACATCCGAAACTAGGTATGGATTTCTTCACTTAATTTATTCTCTGTGTTTTATATTAATTCTGCTTTCTGTATTCATTTAAATCTGCATTTCATATAGAACAACTTAGATTCATTTGGCCAAACCTAGGCTTTGGATGATTAAAGATAAAATTGAACACATCAAACATATTCCCAACCTAGGCGTGGAAACTGCCATTCAAAAGTTTCCTGGTGAACCCACCATCCATCAAAAAATCACCTTAATACACCTCCCCCGAGAGGCGGGACCTTCCAAAGGCCTCTCAGTCCGAGGTATTGTCCCATCCTTTTCACATCCCCCTTCCGGGCACGGATCCTATAGCCTGAAGGTAAGGGTGTGAAAAATTTGGAACGATACATTTTGGTGAACCCGACGTGAAACTAAAACCTTTTGAAAACAAAAAAAAAAAAAATAGATGCATTTAAAATCATTAGAAAACTACTAAGTTGCATATCATGTTTAGATGGTAGCTCCTAAGAAAAGACTAGCAATTACTATAAATGTTGAAAACCAATTAGCAGCCATAGAAATCAATTATGTGCTTAGTGTGCCTGAAACAGATAGAAACCAACTTTTGTGGGATGAACTTGATAGGAGACTAGGTATCATTTCATCTAGGTCAACAGAACTTAAACAAATCAAGAGGCTTGCCCTAGATAGAATCCTGGATCCTCATCAACTCATTTTTTATCATGAACTTCAGAGAGCTTGCCATAGGTGGTTAGCTTATAGGAGAGCTCTTGTGTCTTCAGAATTGTTCACCTTCGAGGAATACCTCGAGAACGCAGCCACTATACACCAATTCCTAGGTCGTGTAGAAGACCAAGAGGTCGTTCTTACGGATAGGGAAATATGGAGGAGAGTTCCTAGAGCTATGTTATATCGAGAGTATTGCCACGAGCTTTACTTTTACAAAACAGAATCTGAAATAGATAATATCACTATAGCACTTTTTGTCAAATTCTTGAAAGAAAATTTTCAATTTGAAGAAGAACATTTCATGAATCCTGAAGAACTTGAGCCCATTAATGATATTTATAAATTGTTTATAGAAAACTAGATCATTGCTTTCATTATTATTATTTCTTGCATTTTGTGTGTTGTTTGTTATCTTTATAATATTGTTATTAAAACCAAAAACCAAAAACCAAAAAAACATAACAAAAACCAAAACATTTCATTTTAAATATTATAGTAGGTATATAATTAAAATATATACCTCTTAAGCTTGTTGCATATATATATATATATATATATATATATAAAAATATATATATATATATATATATATTTGCTGAAATCTAAGTTTAAGCACAATGACTAAACTTAGGAATGGTAAACAAACTGAAGAAGAAGAAGAAGAAGATTGGTTAGGCAAGAAAAACAAAAAATTAAATACCCTTCCTGAGGATACAATCCCAGAAGAAGAAACTCTAGAACAACCAGAAGATGA
The DNA here is from genome assembly GCA_028583015.1 of Wollemia nobilis. Taxonomy (NCBI): domain Eukaryota; kingdom Viridiplantae; phylum Streptophyta; class Pinopsida; order Araucariales; family Araucariaceae; genus Wollemia; species Wollemia nobilis. The sequence continues at coordinate 4,072,758 of JAQPPZ010016994.1, forward strand.
CCTGGTTGAAGAAAATGAACAACAAGAAAATGTTAGGGAGGAAGGATCCTCATCCCCTAGAATGGCTCAAGATGGAACTGTTACTTTTGATAACATAGATCATTTTTGGAAATTCTTCAATAATAATATTGGTGCTCTTAATATGGCAGTTCGTATTGATAGGGGACAAATTAGTGACACTCAAGCAGCCATGGAACATATGTTTGACATACACACTAATCCCTTGTCTTTCATTGATCAAGAAAGTGATAAAGCTGGGCCATCCAATATGGATATGGCCGCTATAATTCAGAATATGCAAAAACAACAGGTTACCCAACCTCCTAAGGAACCTGTTATTGAGCCTAAAATCATGCCCACACAAAAGAGACCTTCATTTACTTGCTTTATTTCGCCAAACTATTGATCAATATGCTTCAAATCGACAAAAACCTAAAATGAAGCCAAACACCAATTTCCAACAATATGGGATACAACATAATACAACTTCAAAACTTCTTCATAACACCCTTCCTACCAACAATTTACACAATAGTAATATAGCATCTAATATGCATGTCCCTCCATCATATGCTCACCAATCCCATATTCATGCTCCACCGAATCAATATGGTGGGCAAACCAATAATCTGGAAGCCATGGTGAAACAGTTAGCTTCCCGCATGGACCAGATGGATCCCTACCGTCCCTCGTACAATTATCGAGAGATGTGTAGTCAACCTCTAGACCCTATAGTTGTAGCACAACCGTACCCTAAACACTTTCCCATGCCCGTCCTGCCTATATATAAAGGAACTGAAGATCCCATAGAGCATCTTCGCATGTTTAGGATAGCATGTCATGATATATCACATGATGACTTGTTATTACTAAAAATGTTCCCAAAAAGTTTAGGAGGAATGGCATTAGAGTGGTACTACCAATTGCCCACTCATTCTTTGAGAAATTTTGAAGAGACCACTGAATCTTTTGTCCATCAATTTAGTGCCTATATCGAGAGGCATGTAACCATTAAAGATTTGTACAACTTAAAACAAGACAAAGATGAATGTTTTGCTGATTTCTTAGCTAGATGGAGGCAGTTGACAGGAAAACTGCACTTTGTGCTACCTTATAGGGAAATGTTGGACATTTTTATTAATAATTTGCAAGAACAAATATCTTATGAGTTATCAACTGCTACCTTAACTACCTTCGATCAGGCTATAGACTTGGCTCGAAGAGTAGAAGATGCTCTCATTAGGAGAGGCCAACTTAGGAAGAAAGATGATGAGAAAACATCCAGAAATCAATATAAAAACAAACAAGTTGTAGGTGATGGAGTCATTGACAGCAGAAATGTTGCTAATATCAATACAACGAAGACAACAGAAAAATTTATATTAAAACCTCCTGATAAACCTCCTCGAGAGTTTACTAGATTAAATCAACCATTATCAACTATTCTACCCCAATTACTCGAAAGAGGTTTGATTCAATTACCGGCTATCCGGGAACCTGATCCAACCATACCCGGATACAGAGCCGATTTACACTGTGATTTCCATAGAGGACCTGGACACTCTACCAACTCTTGTAAAAGGTTAAAACATAAAATACAAGATCTGATTGATAATAATGAAATGGAGGTGCAAGCCTTCCAACCTAAACAAAATGCTCCTAATAATGCTCAAAAGAACATTCCCCAAAATCAAAATCAAAATGCTAATCAATCATTAGATATATTTCAACATCCTTTACCAAGACATGGTAAAGAGGTGGCCAATCAAATTGAGCATCATAATGTTCCTCCTCCTACCCGATATGTAGGAACTATTAGCGGACATTTACCTAATCATGATTTACAAAAATTTGACACAACTTTATCCATGGTCACGACCAGGCCCCTACATAATATTCAAACACCGGATCTCAGTGATGTAGAATCGGATACTGAGAGTGACATGGAAATCACTTCAAATCAATCGAATAGTTCTGAAGATGAATCAGATCCTATTCAACCTATCACAGATTCTATGGTTCCGGAAGAACCATTTCCTAGAAGAGTTACTACTCGACCCTCTTCTAATCAGTTCCTTTCTAATGAACAAGCTATAAATGCTAGACCAAGACCTATTCAACGTCCTCAATATAACATTGTAGGTACCATCGGAGTCGTTACCAGACAACAAGCTCAAAATTCTCAACAAGATCAAGTTCAAAATGATGGATCAGCCCCATTTGTTTTGAAAAATCCCAATAAAGGGAATCATGCTCCTAATGTTCAACCTAAACCTCCTTATAATATTAATGAGCAATTATCCAATACTACAGCCAGAATTTCCCTTTTGGACTTATTAAGATCTTCTCCTACCCATAGAGATGAATTGATGCTTACATTAAGCCAAATGATGGTACCACAAAACATTCAACCTGAAGCCATGACCAATACTATCATCACTAGAGAAGTCGATTGTATTGACTTTCGAGATAAAGATATACCGCAACATAGTTTACATAAGGATAACCCCTTATATATTACTGCCCTAATAGGAGATGTAGCAGTCAAAAGGGTTTTGATTGATAATGGTTCATCTCTAAATATTTGCACTTTTGACTTCTACCAAAGATTTGGGTTTAGAAGTGATGAAATGAAGAAAACTGACATGATCATAAAAGCTTTCAATGACGAAACACAAGAAACGTGTGGAGTTATCACCATCCCATTGCAAGTTGGTCCGAGAACCTTAGATACGACCGTGTTTATTGTACATTGCCCCGCATCATACAATATCCTCTTGGGTCGTCCTTGGATCAACGCAATGCGGGCTGTCCCATCAACTTTACATCAATGTGTTAAATTCGAATTTAAAAATCAGTTGGTCACTATCCATGGTGATCCTAGACCCTTTGATATGTGTGCTTTGGCAGAACCTGTTGGAGTCCAATTTTGCCCTGCTCTATCATCCACACATCCTAATTCTTATTTTTCATCTAAAACTGTGAAACACACACCCGTAACTTCATCTGTTTCTCCTCCATTAATTTCACCCTCATATATAGATCAACAATCTTCTAAACAAACCACACTAGAACCTCAAAAAGATCTTAAATCCATAACCAATCCTTCATGTTCTGTCCCTATCATTTCAAAACCTATAGACCCATCTATTAACACCTCCACATTATCTACATCTATCATACCTTCCACATCTAAAGATATAGGGAATGATCCTTCTACATCTTATGCTCTTTCTGATGAACTCTTACCTGATTTATCTCACATTCTTATATCAGAAAAAACAAATGCTTCTATGCAAAATTCCATTATCTTAAGTAATTTGCCTCCATCTCCTCGTACTTTGGGCCTCCCACAACCTATGGGAAGTACTTACCAAGTCGGGAGTTGTGCCTTCATTTATAAGGGATATGACTGGGGAAGAATACCTAGGAATATCAAAACTCATCATGATGGATATGCTCGATGTTATTTTACTAATGAGTATATTAAAGCTAAACCTATAATGCTTAAAATGGGATATAAAGGGAAAGGCTTGGGACCTTTCCAAAATGGTATGAAAGAACCTTTTGAGGTAGAACCATGGCCCGCCCGATGTGGTGTGGGCCTATTTCCTAGTAAGGGTCAACCCTTCCCTTTTGAAGATGATGATCAACTTATATGTTATCAAGATTATTTGGATGATCGTGATGATTTGCCTCTAAAAAATCAGCCATTTACATGCAATATGCTGTCCATAGCTTATCCTGAAATGATTGCTGAATCCGATGATGAGTTGGAAGGAGATATTTTCCATGACGTCTCCGTTGAAGAGATGTTACACAATGGTTTTTATTTTGATGGTTCTATACCTACTATAGCCCAACTTGAGGCCACGACTCCTCAAGATGAATTATCCAAGTTAACCTTAAAAGAATTACAAGAATTGGGCGTTTCACCCGCCCCACCTAATTTTGAAAGAGATTTACACATGGAAGTAGAAAACGTCATTAAAATTAACATTGGAACTGAGGATAATCACCACATAATCAATATTGGATCAGAATTAAGTCAAGAAAAACAAGAGCAATACATTGCATTTCTTAAAGAATATGAAGATGTCTTCGCTTGGACATATGAAGATATGCCAGGTTTAGACCCTTCTGTAGTCATGCATCACCTAGTAGTCCATCCGGATGCTAAACCTGTTAAACAGAAACTTAGAAAAATGCATCCCAAAGTGGCCTTACTAGTCAAAGGGGAGTTAGAAAAACTCCTGAATGTTGTTTTTATACAAGCTATTGATTATGTTGAATGGATTTCGAATGTAGTTCCAGTCACCAAGAAAGAAGCTACCAAAGTTAGGGTTTGCACAGACTTTAGAGATATTAACGTTGCATGCCCTAAAGATGATTTTCCTCTTCCAAACATGGATCAAATCATTGATTTTACTACTGGAAGCGGAATGATGTCCCTAATGGATGGATTTTTTGGTTATAATCAGATCGGGATAGCTCCTGAAGATCAAGCTAAAACAACCTTTATTACCCCTTGGGGAACCTTTTGTTGGAAAGTGATGCCATTTGGCTTAAAGAACGTAGGTGCAACCTATCAACGAGCTATGACTTATATTTTTCATGACATGATGCATGATATCCTACATGATTACGTAGATGATATCATAGCTCGTTCTATCAAAGAAGATGATCACTTAAAATATTTAAGGATAGTGTTTGATCGGTTAAGGGAATATCTTATCCGACTAAATCCTGCTAAATGCATATTCGGAGTTAAGTCCGGTAAACTATTAGGGGTTATAGTTTCTTTACGTGGCATCGAAATCGACCCTCTCAAGATTGCGGCTATCACAGATATGCCCGCACCTACCAATATATCTGAGTTACGAAGTTTACAAGGTAAGCTTCAAGCTATCCATCGCTTCATCGATAAGCTGGCGGACAAAACCGGTCCCTTTCTTAAGCTCCTTAAGAAGGATGTCCCTTTTAATTGGGATGACGAATGTAAGGAAGCTTTTGAACTTCTCAAACAATACCTCCTTAACCCACCTGTGCTTTCACCGCCTAGACCTGATCGCCCATTTATCCTGTATATTTCAGCTTCAGATTTTGCTTTAGGAGCTATGTTAGCTCAACTTGATGATGAGAAAAGAGAACGTGCTAATTATTATATTAGCCAAACTTTAATCAGTTATGAAACCCGCTACACAACATTAGAAAAACTATGTCTAGCGAGTCATATTTTCTATGCAAAAATTATGCCATTATATGCTCAATCAGAAAACTTATGTCATTGCTAAATATGATCCCTTGCGGTATCTCATGAGTCGACCTTATTTATCGGGTCGCACAGCTAAGTGGGTTCTTGCTCTGAGCGAGTTTGAACTCGCGTTTATAGGACAAAAGTCTGTTAAGGGTCAAATCATAGTAGATCAATTAGCTGCTGCACCCTTAAAGTCTACCCATCCCCTCATCATTGAGTTTCCTGATGAATGCCTTCAATTAGAGGCAGACCATGTTGAACAATGGTCCTTATACTTTGATGGAGCCCGATGCATGAGTGGGGCTGGTGCGGGTATTATTTTAATATCTCCACAAAAACACATTATACCTTTGTCCTTTAAATTAACATTTGCTTGCACCAATAATACTTGCTGAATATGAAGCTCTAATCCTTGGATTACGAGCTGCCTTGGCGCTAAAAATTAAACATCTGCTAGTTTTTGGTGATTCTCAACTTGTTATAAACCAAATTAATGAAGTTTATCAGACCAGAGATGATAAATTGCACCCATATAAAGCATATGTTTTACAATTAATATCTCTATTTGATCAAGTTACCTTGGAAGCTATTCCTCGAACTAGCAATCGTGCGGCTGATGCTATGGCCGCAGCTGCATCTCTTCTGCCCTTGGAGTTAGATGACGAATATGCCACCATCATTATTCAGTCGACTCCAGGAACCCACTTCAAATAAGTCATGCTTAGAACCTTTGGATGTGTTTCTAATCAATGAAACTACTCCTGAACCTTGGTATCTAGATATATTTGATTTTCTTCACAATGGGACTTTCCCTGCCAATTCCAATAGAAACCGACATCGGTTATTACGTAGACGAGCAAGTCGATTTGTAATAATTGGCAATACTTTATATAGGAGATCTTTTGAAGGTATCCTATTGAGATGTTTGAATTTAGAAGAATCCAGATCAGCTTTGAGTGAAGCCCACGATGGATCTTGTGGAGGACACTTCAGTGGTAGTGCCATTGCTAAAAAGCTCCTTAGGATAGGATACTTTTGGCCTACCATGGAGAATGATGCACATGATTATGTGCGCCATTGCGACAAGTGCCAAAAACATGCTGACCTTGTCCATGCCCCTGCACAAGAACTGCAGGCTATTTCATCTCCTTGGCCCTTTTCAAAATGGGGCTTAGACATTATTGGCAAAATCAATCCTGTGTCATCTGATGGACACAAATTCATCATAACCGCCATCGAGTATTTCACGAAGTGGGTTGAAGCTATGCCTTTAGCTTCCTGCATCGGAACACAAGTCTCTAAATTTATTTTTAATCAAATCATTTGTAGGTTCGGAATTCCTACAAATCTCATCTCAGACAATGGAACTTGTTTTAAAAATAAAGATGTTAAGAAATTATGCCAAAAATATAAGATTCAACATCGTTGGTCCACTCCCTATTATCCTCAGGGTAATGGCCAAGCAGAAGCTTCTAACAAAACCTTAATCAAAATCCTCAAAATATTGGTCAATAAATCTGGCCGTGATTGGCACATTCAATTATATCCAGCTTTGTGGGCCTATCGAACTAGCGTTCGTACTCCCACAGGTACTTCACCTTTTGTTTTGGTTTATGGTGCTGAAGCCATTTTTCCCTTTGAATTAGAAGTTCCTTCTTTGGCTCTACTACTTCAAGATACCGAAGTAGGAGATGAATATCGAGTTGGCAGACTCAGTCAGTTGGAACTCCTAGATGAAAAGCGCATCAATGCTTTGGAGCATCTTCGTGCCTACCAAAACAAGCTTAAAAGATCATATGCTAAGAAAGTTCGTCATCGATCCTTTGAGGTCGGCGATCTTGTTTTAAAAGAAAATCAAAAAAATACTAATGCAACTAAAGACCTCAAAGGTAAATTTGAGCCCAACTGGCTTGGACCATATATTATCATTGCTAAATTTGAATCGGGAGCATACAAATTATCTACCTTAGATGGTAAAGAACTTAAAGAACCTATGAATATTATGCATCTTAAACGTTACTATGCATAAAAATTGGTCATTTCATCATTGTATATATTTGTTTAAAATATTTTCAAAAACCACTATCTTGTATTTCTTTCAATTTATAAACTTAAAAATCTAAAAAACACCAAAAACATTCAAAATCATCAAAATCTTCAAAAACATCTTTTATTTTTGTACTTCTTAAATTGTGACATAGTGCAGTTATATTTTCAGTTATTTTGGCTAAATTAGCATTTATTTGGAATCCCGCACTTTCACATTCACATGAATAAATATCTTGATTTATTTGGCATGATTACTAATCTCTCTTATATCAAAGTCCACAAAATTCAATTAAATAAAGTTTGAGCATAGAGAATTGATCTTGTTATTTACTTAAACCAAGCATATCTTTTCACAATAAAATGATTATATTTGTAATGTCCATGCTATGCTACATAGTAGAAGTGGTTTCTTGAGCGAAAAGTTTCCCCTGCTATCCTATCATGCACATGGTCTAGAATCTTTGAGAATTGGCAAAAGGACAAGCTCACCCCTACCCGGAATAAAAATCCCTTGCTCTACGACTAATCCGAGCAAGTATCCCTAGCATAGGAAGAAAAGAAAAGTTCAAGAAAAAGAGAAAAAGAAAAAGGTTATTTCAGCATTATCTCAAATATCAAAGCAAAAGATACGAAAAAGAAAAAATAAAAAGAAAAGAAGAAAGCAAGCAAAATGAGCAAAAGCAAATGCAATAAAATCCCTTTCCCTACCCCTTGAAAAGAAAAGAAGGGTTGATGAGCTTGAATCCCTGGAATTCTCAATTATTCAAAAACTGTGAGGTAAGCCCCATAACAGGTGGTTTGTGCCCAACCCGCTTGGCCTTGGGTAACTCCTAGCATGGTGATATGTCTGTCACATTAGCGACCTTCTTTTGTACGGACCTATGTCTGCTTATGGATTAGCTAGCTCTTGATAACCCGACTTACATAGTAGTCTGGTATGGTTATATGCATCTAAATCATGGTTAATGAACACTTATTTGGTTAATTCAAATCACTTGTATCATAGTATCTTGCTCAAACCTGGTAAATGAATACTACAATCGCACACACATTTGTATTTGAGAGATTTTGTGTATCATTATGATAAATCAAGATCGGAAATGAACTCACATACGCACATGGGATTCCTTATAAATCTAACTTTTGTCTTTAAGATACCTTGAAATATTTTTGCAAATTGTCTGGAATAATTTCATTTTCTTCTCTGAGAACAATTGTTTAGTATAAGGACAACCACATGCATTACCCAAAAAAAAAATCAAAATCATTTTCAAAAATATGCAATAAAGTTACATTTATATATAACTTTTGACTTTCGTGACGATGGTATAATTCCAAAACCACAATTGGAATTTTATGCCTAGCGCAAGTCCTCATCTTCATATTTTCTGTTTATTTTCAAAAATTAAAAATCAACCATGCAATAAAACTATTATTTTCTTCTTTGGATTTCGCGATGATGGTATAAGTCTATACCTAAATATTCTATGCCTAGCGCAAACCATTGTTTTCATTTTATTTTCCCATTTATTTCAAATCATAAAAACATATGACTTACATCATTATGTTACACAATTATGCTTTACAAACAAACGAACACTTATTCTATTTCATGTCATTATGTTCAAATTCAGTTTTTGCAACCATGGTATAATTCCTAAGGAATTGTTCAAAACTTTTATCACACTTAGGAATTTATGCCTAGCAAAAATCATTTTAAAATATTTCATGCATACTATTTTTATGAAAAGTCTGAAAACAAATCACCATCATCATCATCATTTGCATCATCACAACAAAGTCTTAAGACAGTCTCTTAAGCACTCTTTTACTTTTTAACAATATTTCTATACTGGGATTAGCTTGACGACCGAGTGAGCGGCGACTCCATGAAATGGTCTATAATAGCGACAATGTCCTTTGAAATTATTGTTAAAAGTCCCCTTTTATTTTTTATCAAATTATTACATCACAACAACCAATTTGTTTACATCAGATTATTTCATTTAAATCTTAAAAGCATGACATTCAAACCATAATATTTCCAAACGGCATAATTACATGAATCTTCAAATCAATCACATCAAAAACATTAAAGCATCATACAAACACATAAGACAAGTCATATGATCAAAAATATCATATATATATATATATCTCAACAATATATGTACATCATATCAAAACTAGATTGGTATGCCACAATCTACATCTTGGCATACTCAATCCTCTCAATCATATATCCAATCTGCAGTGCAATAGCCTAGCCTCGAGAACCCCTCGAGCTCTCAGCCTCATCTCCTCCCTCACCCTGAGGTGGAGGAGGTGGCCCCATCGTAGTCCATGTGGTGCCATGAGTCCTGGACGTCGATCGTGATGATGTCCTAGATGACCCCATCATGATAGGCTCTGCAATATGAGCTGGTAATGGCACCCTCTCGCCCTGCTGGCACCGCTTGGTAATATAGATCCTGATAGAATGTAACTTGGGCAATAGCCCATGCCAAATCCTGAGTGCTCGCTCCTCCACCTCGAGCTCTAAGTCGTGTAGCCTCATCCTGCAATGTCTGCACCTGAGCCCGAAGGCGGGCAACCTCAGCTCAGAGAGTAGCCATCTCACTGCTCTCCCCTGTGTCAACACCCTTGCCCTTATCGGGCGATGGTGGCCTCTCTCTATGTGGAGAAGGGGGTCTCTCCTCCCTCCTCTCCCACTGTCATGGCCTCTACTGAGCCTGTGGCCTCCTCTGCTCTCTCCCATCGTGACCCTATGCTGCCTCAATGGCCGCCTGGCGCCGCCTCCCCATCCGATGCACAACTACATGAATCGGACCCTGAGCCCTCGTCATCCGAGGAGGGCGGATGCCTACGTACCAGGCATCATAGCCGTCGGCAACCCCTACATCATCCCCATCCATTGGCTGGATGGGGGCATCATCTGCGTCCTGACTCTAGAAGCGCTGCATATCTGGAGCCCCGCTAACTGTAGTGTTATCCCGGATAGTCCAGGAAAACTCGTAGTCTCTGAGAGATGGGATCCCCTGCTGTAGACCGAACTGCCTCAAAACTCGGTCGTACCGATGGAGCTCCACCTCTCCCCTCTCCATCCTCAGCCAGTAGACTCACCTGACGTGAGCCAGCTCCTGTCTATCCTCGGCCCACCCTGGATGATCTCTCCAAGGCCTCCAGGTGATCTGGTCGGAGACAAGGTCGTCAAGTAGTCTCCGGGACACTGGCAGATCTATCCGCCACTGTGACCCTCTCTGGAGCCACCAGTAGAAAACTCGGGGCCTCTCCCCATCAATCCCTATCAGTGGGAGCCCTACCGGCCTCCGCACCGTGATGTGCTCCTAGCACCAAACCTGTAGTAGCGATGTCATGACTAGACATCGGTCGCCTTTGTATACGACCCCATGCAGGATCCTATACAATCGGCATAGAACAAAGCTCCCCCAAGCAAACCTGTATCCGTGGTCTCTCATGTCGCAGACCACATCTATCAGAAACCATGGTAGCCTGCATCCACTCTGATGGCATAGTAGCAGACCACCTACCACCCCAGCCAAAACCTGTGTCAGCCTAGATGCCCCAGGCATCTGGCGTAGTGACTCGATGTTCACTCCGCCCTTCTCCAGGGTGAAGCTCGGGTCTCCGCATAGCCGCATCATCACGTGGCCCTGATTGGCCATGGGAGTGATTAGTCATCCTTGTATGGGGATCCTCAAAATCCTCCATACATCCTCCAGTGTGGGAGTCATCTCCCCTGTCGGTAACCAAAAAGAAGAACCCGGATACCACCTCTCTGCTAGGGCTGTCAATAGCCCCATGTCTGTAGACACTTGTGGCATATCTGCCACGTGCTGCAAGCTGACCTGTGCCAGCTGATCTCGCTCTGCCTGAGATAGAGCGGCCAAGTCATCCCTCAGTCCATCGTATTTCCATTCTCGGCTCTTTAGTAATCCTCTCTGCAACATAAACAACAAAATCATCAATAACAATCATTAATAAATCATTAATTAAAAAATGCAAGTAAAATAAGTTCACTTTCACACAAATGATGATATCGTCCACTATTGGACGATATCGTCCCAAATTTGAGCAAATTCGTCTTCGATTTTGCATGAGGGAATCATCCCTTATTGGACGAAATCGTCCCCCTATCGTCGATTTCGCCCTTGGACGAAATCGGCGATATCGAGACGATTTTGGTGAAATCGAGACGATTTCGTCTCGACGACGTCGACGGCCCAAAAATGGCCACGATGCTCAAAAATCAATCAAAATTGATCTAAAAAACATGAAATTCTAAATTAAAGCACTCTAAACTAAGTTTAGACCCTTACCCGTAGCCCGCGTCGGACCTCTGTCGATCTGTGCGCTGTCTCAACCATCTTGTCTCCAGAGCTCTAAAAACCAGTAAAAATGAACAGTAACAATGAATTAGGGTTTTACCCTATTTTTCTTAATTTTATTCAAAAACACTTAAACAACATTTTTAAAATTTTGCTTTTCCGCGTTTTTACCTCAAACGTTCGATTTGGGTAAAAACACGGAGGGGGCACCATAGTAAGTTGTCGTACGATTCGACCAAGAATCGTCGCCTAAAAATGGGAATAATTTTTGCTTTCTCGTAGATCGAGAAGAACTCATCTTTAACGCATTTTCTTCGAAAAATTCGCTAAAGAGGGGGCAAAATGTAGCACCCTAAAATTGGCGCAGTAAAACTTAGCAATAATTAAATTACCTTAGTAATAATTCAAATTTAAATTTTCAACCCCAAAACCGCTCCAAAACCGCCTGCTACCCATTTCCTCATTTTCCGTGCCATTCTTAGGAGTTGTTGTGACCGTTGGACGATATCGTCGTCGATCAGACGATATCGCCTCAGATCGGACGATTTCGTCTGGACTAGGACGTCCAGACGATTTCGTCCCAAAACTAATTTTTCATAATTAGCCTCTGTTTCAACGACGTCTCTAAGTTGGGCAGAAGCGTGTCTGCACCGCTAGAGACCTCCCCCATTGGAGATCTTCCAAATTAGGATGATCTCCAACCTCCTAACCTCCCTCCTAAGCCTATTTAAACCTTAGGACCCCCCTTGACATTCCCCTGGCTGGCTGAATTTTCCTGTAACTTGACCTTTACACGCATTAGAATACCTTGGATTACCATCTGCATTTGTGCTTTCCAAGTTTTCTTGCAGGAACTTTGTTATTCTTCAATTGGAGCAAGCTCAGATCGTCGCAGACGATCCTGTCCAATCGGAGATGATTTCGTACCAATTCGAGATGATTTTGACTATAGTCTGCATTGGGGGCAATCAGTGCCCAGAGTTTGTGCTTTTCCTATACTTTGCTGCTATTTTATTCTGCATTTAGTCAGTTTTATCATTATTTCCTATTATCCTGCATCTTGGAGTTCACCCATGTAGTTTAATTGCATAATAAAATCATGATTAGCTATTAAAGTGTCGCCATTTACTTGCATTTCTATTCGGGATTATCTTATTAACATCCTTATTATTATTGTACATCATTTTCCTTCATCAGAATAGTTGCATTTCTGGTATTTTGTATCTATTTCTCTGTTTGCAGGTCTCTGACGAATTCGTCAGATTCGTCAGATCTCAGACGATCCTGTCAGATAGGAGACGATCTTGTCAAATTACAGACGATCTTGACTGCTTCAAAAATCAGAACCTCCATCAGACATCCGGAACCAGGTATGGATTTCTTCACTTAATTTATTCTCTGTGTTTTATATTAATTCTGCTTTTTGTATTCATTTAAATCTGCATTTCATATAGAACAACTTAGATTCATTTGGCCAAACCTAGGCTTTGGATGATTAAAGATAAAATTGAACACATCAAACACATTCCCAACCTAGGCGTGGAAACTGCCATTCAAAAGTTTCCTGGTGAACCCACCATCCATCAAAAAATCACCTTAATACACCTCCCCCGAGAGGCGGGACCTTCCAAAGGCCTCTCAGTCCGAGGTATTGTCCCATCCTTTTCACATCCCCCTTCAGGGCACGGATCCTATAGCCTGAAGGTAAGGGTGTGAAAAATTTGGAACGATACAGTTTCTCATTGAATATTTTCACCCTTTTACCTTTGAATGGAATTTTGAGGTGTGAAAAGCCAAGAGATAGATATCCACCTATTTTAGCAGTAAATTCACTAGACAGACACATGCCAAAATAAGGTTTTAAATCAACCACTACCACTTCTTGTATAACTTTAAGCTGAGGGAGCCTATGAAGGACGATAGGAATATCTTTGATCACACATATTATTTTTACAGGAGTTACATCAAGTTGAAAAACTCCTGGAGCACTCCTTGTATATTCCATCCCCATGATATCACACACTACTTTGGGCATAACAGTAGTCGCGGCCCCAGAGTAAATCATACAATTATGGAATACCCATCCTTCCATCTGGAGAGATAAATAAAAGGAGGGAGGTCTATTATTTCCTGAGGTGGAAGAGAGACTTACTTGGGCAGAGCTTAATTTAATTGGATCTTTATCTTTATTTTTCATAGATTTCAATTATTCCTACAGTAGATCTATATGTCTTGGGACCCGTAGGGCTTCATACATAGTGGCTTTGGAAGGAGTCTTATTCATTTATTCAACAATATTGAATGGGAGAGAATCAACACTCTTATCTTTTACTAATGTATAAAACTTATTACTCTACCCCTGAGTAGCATCAACTCTTTGGTGTTTAGTTAATGAGGGATACCTCAAATTTTCCCTGAATTACTCGTGAGTCTTTGTTTCTTTAGCCGAAGGTGTTTCCTTCCAAAAATCTGCTCCTTTTGGGTCTAGATTTTGTGGAGGTCTCTTTTTAGTAGGAATACTTGCATACATAGGTACCTTCAAAGGATTAAGGTCTTTAGGATCAACTTGGAAAGGTTTATTTCCTTATCTAGTCAGAATCGAGACTTGTTCTAGAGAGGGCATCATAAAATTTCTATCGTCTTCCCTGATCATGCTTACCTGACCCTTAAGGGACCTTTCTGATTTTTCTATGGCTACTTTTTGGATCTGGTGTTGATGAATCATGCAAGCAGTCTCACCATGAGGATCATTGCATGTGGAACACCAGAAGGATGATTTAGGTGAATCAAAATTGGGTCCTGCATCTTCATTGGCATAAACTATGTTGGTTTTTTTATAATTTATTCCACCAATGGATGCTTGATATCTTGTTACTTGTGGATAACGTCTCAGTTTGAGAGTTTATTTTTGCTTCTCTTTGCTCCATAGATATGAATTTATTTGATAGATTCTTGTATGAGGCTTGTAAATCTTGCAATATTTTCAGCTGGGTTTCTTGAGTAGACGTGTTTACTGCTGGGGAAAGTACATGAACAGGAGGGAGCATCGAAAGAGGAGGGGATGCTAGTAGGAGCGGGATGCTTGAATATCCATTCCACTTGGAAAGGGTGGCATTAGGATTTTTAGGAGGAACTGGAGGAGCAACACTTAAAATTTAAGGGAGATCTGGAAAGATAGGTGGAATTATCATGGAAGGGAATCTCCCTATGGCTATCAAGTTCTTTTTCGCTTTCTATGTTTCTAGATCGATTTTAGGAAATTTTTTTACTCAAGTTTGTCTGATAGCCATACTTATTTCCGAATTGAAATCTCTCAAATAGTAGTATATAACTCCTTCTCATGATGGTCTCAGGCCATTAGGAACTCTCTTCTAGGTTCGACTGAACTTGATATTAAAATCCACGATCTCTTATTGAGGGTGCTTCTGAATGGCATTAAACTGATTTAGTAATGAAAAATGATCAGTATGCTCATTAAATTCTTCCACTAATTTTTTGATGAGCTGAGCCCAAGTAGATATAGATTGATATTCCAGGGCTTTGTACCAATAGAGCAATTTTCCTTTTAAGGAAATAATCAACAGCCTGATCATCACGTCTTCCTCTGAGATATCATATAATGGTGCCAATGCCACCACATCCAGATAATGTTCATATGCTATTTTTCCAGTACCATCATATTGGTGTAGCACTTTCAAGGCCACTCCTGGTATTGTGTGTTGGATTCCAATATTCAAAGGGCCTATATGGTTCCACAAAGGATAGGGCAGTTCAGGAAGATTTCCAGCCATCATAGTTAGAATGGTAACTAGAGCTAGGGTTCTGATAGAAGTAGTGCTAGATAAGGCTATATGAGAAGTATTTACTTGTCTGGGATTACTATTGTGAGTAAGAACTGTCCTAACAACCAAAACTGGGTTAGCACGAAGGCTACCAAGGTGTAGTTCGAAGAACTCTATGGGCTCTTCTGAATTTTTTGCTTTAGATTTGGTTATCATAAGAATGGTTCATAACCAAATACTGGGTAAGTATTTATTCAGGGTTCCTTTCCTATGCGGAGTCACCAGGTGATAAAAAAAAAGGTTAATAGGACAAAGGCTTCACTAGGAATTTTACTATATATAATGCGTGGCATTTGGGTCCCATCGAGCATGCCAAAAACTATTGGAACAAAATCTGCCTTAGGTTATAAATTA
The DNA here is from genome assembly GCA_028583015.1 of Wollemia nobilis. Lineage (NCBI taxonomy): Eukaryota > Viridiplantae > Streptophyta > Pinopsida > Araucariales > Araucariaceae > Wollemia > Wollemia nobilis. Next base: position 4,088,609 of record JAQPPZ010016994.1, read on the forward strand.
TGTCCAAGACTTTGTCAACATTGAATGACCAGACTAAAACTGAGGTTTTCCTGGTTCAGTCTCCAGAGAAGGCTGGTTCCTTGTTTTTATAGGAAAAGGGTAGAGAGAAAGGAATGATTAAAGAAGGGAAACGTAGCCAATGCTATGAGATTAAAATTGGTATAGATTAAGTAACAACATAGTGCTAATTCAACCTTTTGCAGAAAAGCATAATAAAACCCAAGGCACAATAAACTAAAATCACTCGATGAATATTTAACTTTGAAGAAGTTTATCAATGAAATAAATTGTAGATCTAATAGAATATTTAACACAAAAATTCGGTTTAAGAATTAATGTATGGTATATTCAATATAGATACTTTAGCAATAAACGATCACATACATACTTGCACACCAAATGATCTCAGAACCAGGGTGGATGATCTGTATTAATATTTTAGAAGTCTGAATCATAGCCTTGTAAACACCTAAGAGCTGACCTTGTGTTTTGGTCGCTCATTCTTTATATAGATTTTTGCATAACAGACTAATGAAAGTTGTTACAATAGAATTCCCGAAGGCTTATCCTAATAATAGAGTGGTTAGAGATTGAAGTATCTTCTTGTTACACATATATCTTTTGAGTGATGGAAATTTTAACTGAAAAGGTTAATATATTTTTGTTACAGAGATCTTCTCCACTCGCTTTTATATATGCTGGTTCTGGATTGGCAAAACATCACGCTATCATGAATTTTTCTCCTTCGCTTGGTCCTCCTCTTCAAAACGTCACGCTATCGTGACTTTTTCTCCTTCGCTTGGTCCTCCTCTTCAAAACATCGTGCTATCATGACTTTTTCTCCCTCGCTTGGTTCTCCTCTTCAAAACATCATGGTATCACAACTTTTTATCCTTCACTTGGTTCTCCTCTTCAAAAAATCGTGCTATCACAACTTTTTACTTTACTTGGTTCTCCTCTTCAAAATGTAGCGCTATCATGAATTTTCTCCTTTGCCTGGTTCTCCTCTTCAAAACGTCGCGCTATTGCAAGTTTTTCTCCTTTGCTTGGTTCTCCTCTTCAAAACGTTGTGCTATCATGAATTTTTCTCCATTTCTTGGTTATCCTCTTCAAAACATTGCGCTATCGCAACTTTTTCTCCCTTGTTTGTTCAAAAATAAGGAGAGTACCTTTATGTCCCCGGGTGTTGTCATTTTGACCAACAGATACCTTGTGCACTTTTTATAGGGATAACTACATCCAAGCTAAAACATATATGAAGCCCCTATCATGCAATTGTATCCCAACTCAACCTATGACTCCTATAGATCAAAATTAGGAGTGCACCCCACAACTAGATAGGGACATTCAAGTTATCCCAACTGATCATCCTTGGATGATTCGTAAGTACGATTATTTAAACATGTACATCTCTTAGGTTCATAACAATGCTACCTCATTGACTCATGCATTTATCATGTCGACGTGTGGGTCTAGGGATGACAATATTAATCCTCATACTATACCTTATGATAGATAATACGATTAAGAATGGTGTGCTTCAGTACCTCCTGATTACATGAAGTCCACCCTTTGACAATAATATCAGGTCAATGCAGCTTCTCATGACCTCAAAAAACAACTTATCGATATCTTTGGGTGAAAAGCACAAAATACATCTATCCACATCACTCATACATGTGTAAATAAGTCGCACACCATTGACCTAGAAAATTAAAACCAGATACCTAGGAAATCCTTGGACCATCAAATTTTATGGGTAATGCATCAGAGATTACCCACACTTATGCATCAAAAGCAATCAACCCAACAACACCTAGGACACCAAACACAACATCACAACCTTCCACTGCACCCATATCAAAATATTCCATCGTATCCACACCTAAATCAAACTCATAATAAAATATCACCGCTCATCCCTCATCATCAAGCATACCCAAATCAATAGGATCATGAAGCTTATGAGGAACAACAAAAAAAGTATTAAGAACCAATTGATATGTATCCAAATGCAACATATGGTGGTAACACTAGCCAACCACCTACTCAACAACAAAATATTCAAACTCATCAAGGTTGAAGGTGAGTGGATGACATCATCTTACCAAAGGCCTATAAATTTTTGATAGAGAACCTCAAATCTTTATAAAAGCAAGCCTTAATTTTAGATTACCAGAAATCTACCTTACAGTAGCTCACCAATCAACCTCTTCATCCATCCATTTCATCACCATCTTATCCTGAGCATTTTGAGATGCTAAAATTGGATAAGTTCAAAGGTGATGAAGATGCATAGGAGCATGTGATGAGCTTCATGAACAATTGCTTTTATCTTCAAAATAGTGACCCCCTCATGCTTTGAATGTTCCTTCTAACGCTCATTGGAGGTAATTTGGAGTGGTATAACCATTTACCATGCCATAGTATTTTCATCTTGAATAACTAGCTGATATGCTTTACCTTCAGTGTCAAGAAAAAGGACACCATGATTGATTTATTTAATCTTTATCAATTTGAGGATGAACCAATCATGGACTATGGGAATAGATGAAGAGTATCCTTCACTCTACCCATCATAGAGCTTACCCAAATGTTTACTAGGAGTTGCACCAAACAAATCTTATTATTATTGCAACTTCAAGAGTATAGGACTTTCCTGTATTGAAATAAAATCAAAATAAAAACCTATTAATTCCTTAATAAATATTTTTTTACGGGTCTTAATTATACTCCTAATATTCCATGATAGCAATTTCAATGCCACTTTTTTAATTTGATTTATGGTCTTATCTCAACTTCTTGTTAAAACCTACAATATTTATTTTTGGTTTCCAAAAATCCCAATGAGTTTTCTTTTCTCTTTTTTCTTTATTTTAGGGTCTTCCTCTCATTTTTCCATCCCCACCAATACTTTAAGCTTCATCAAGATCTTCTATTTTGAAATTCTAATACTTATATTCTAAAGGTTTATGTTATCCTAGAGAAGTTAAAGTGGACCGAATATCGTCACCAATATTTTATTTTTTATGTTGTCTCAAAAATCTTAAAGTGAAAGTATGGTCCTCCATAGTAGTTACTTTCTTATGCTACTATGAAAATCCTAAATGTTACCCTAAAAATCCTAAATTTATATGGATATACTCCATAGTCATTTCTTTATCATGCAGGTCTTGAAACCCTAAAGTGAAAAGACTATACTCTATTGTACTTTCATTTTCATTACAAGAAGAAAATTTTATATTACTTGAGGAAATTGAAGATGATTTACTTGGATTAGCCTTGATTTATTTCACATATTTTGTTTTAAAATTTACCTCCTCATATTCCTTCAAATATTTAGCTCCTTCTAAATTTAAATTTATACATTGTACTTCATAATATCCTATGTCCTTCTTTGTTCCTTCTAATGGTTGGTCCAAGTAAACCATAATGGCCTTTCACATTTATTGATATAAAGGAGGTTTTTTACCACTTTCCTAGGAGTGGAAAATATTTTATCTAATATATCTTCTACTATGGCATGATCTCCTTAATTCATATTAAACATGGTCTCATACCCTAATTTTTTTGTCTCTTTCTCCATTGTTTTCACTTTCCAATCTGTCGTCATGTGTCTAATTTTGTAATATTTGTGGCAATGTAATGCAATATTTTCATAATCCACTAGTTGATACCATTTAATCAATTTAGGTTTAATCTTAATAGTGTAGCACCCTAAAATTTTGCGTAGACCTTAGTAAAAAGATAAAAATTTGAATTTTAACCCAAAACCGCCCGTTACCCACTCCCCTTGTTTTTCACACCATTTTTAGGATTTGTTTTGACCGTTGGACGATATCGTCAATGATCACAAAAAATCATCCCAGATCTGACGAATTCGTATGGAACAAAATGTCCAAACGATTTCGTCCCAAAATTGAATTTTCATAATTAGATTCTGTTCAACAACTTCTCTAACTTGGACAGAAAGTGTGTATGCGCGGTTAGAGTCTCCCCCATTGGAGATCTCCCAAATTGGGATGATCTCCAACATCCTAACCTCTTCCTAATCCTATATAAACTAGGATTTTCTTAGTTTATCCCCCTGAACCCCCTGGATGACTGATTTATTTGGAACTTTAACTTTTCGTGCATTAGAACACCTTCACACCTTCGTTTGCATTGTGTATTTCAAGTTTTCTTGTAGGGATTTTACTGTTTTTCAACTGGAGCAAGCTCGGATCGTCGCAGGCGATTACAGACAATTTCGGACGATCCTGTCACAGATCGACGATGATCACGTATGATTAGAGGTGATCTTGACTATATTCTAGATTGGGGGCAATCAGAGCCTGGATTTTGCATTTCTTTATCTTCTATCTTCATTTTCTTTATGCATTAACTTGGTTTATTCTATTACTGCATCTTGGAGTTCACCTCATTTAGCATAGATGCATGATAAAGTTAAATTTTTTTATTAAATTAATGCATTTATTTTAATTACTATCTAGATCTATCATTTAGGCAAATTTACTATCATTTTTATCATTTCCCTTTGCTTTTGCAGTTGCATTTTTGGTTTTTGGTATCTGTTTCTGTGACTACAGGTTTCTAATGAATTCATCCAACGAATTCATCTGATCGATGATGATATCATATGATCTTAGATGACTGACTAAGATTTGTGATGGTTCTGTGCAATTTTAGACGATTACGTATGATTTGAGATGATTTGGACTTCTACAAACCTTAGAATCTTCATCAGACATTTGGAATCAGGTATATTCTGTCTTATTTAGCATACTCTCTGTGTTTAGCACTTATTCATGTTTTCTATATTCACATAAATTAGCATTGGCATATAGAATAGCTTATATTCATCTTGTCCAAACCTAGGAATTGAATGATTAAATTATAAAATGAACACATCAAACCTACTCTCAACCTAGGCATGGAAACTGCCACTCAAAAGTTTCCTGGTGAACCCACCATCCGTCGAAAATTCACCCTTATACCTCTCCCCCGAGAGGTACAACATTCAAAGGGCCTCTTAGTCCGAGGTATTGTCCCATCCTTCTTGCATCCCCCTTTCGAGTGCGGATCCTATAGCCTGAAGGTAAGGATGTGAAAAATTTGGAGCGATACAAATAGCATATAGAAAAAATTTAAATTATTCAATAGATATTTGTGTATATGTTGAGCAAGGTGCAGCAAAAGCATTTGAGAAAGTATTGTCATTGTTGTCAACACAAGGCAGTTGATGCGATTGATGCGATTCGGAGGTCGATCGGATCAAGTGCAGAAAGTTTCAAGCAAAACAGAGGTGACCCAGATTCAGAACTTGGCAGAAAGAGACAAGGAAGAAAACTGTCGCGATATCGCGACATGTTTTCTATCGTGATTTCGCGACAAAAAGTAGGAGAGAGAAAATGCAAGCCAAAATGTCGCGATATCGTGACATGTCGAGTTTTTGCTGAGGAGAGAGAAAATGTGTCGCGATTTCGCGACAAAAAGCAGGAGAGAGAAAATGCACGCCAAAATGTCGCGATGTCGCGACATGTTCCATTTTCGCTGGAGTTGGCAAGGAGAGTTGTACGGAAGAGCAAAGTGTCGTGATTTCGTGACATGTTCCTTTTTTGCTGCTGCTGGAAAAGAAGAGTGTACGAAAGTTGGAAGTGTCACGATTTCGTGACAAGCAGGATGATGACGTCAGCAAGAGTCGAAACGTCGTGATTTCATGACAAGAAGGATGATGACGTCAGCAAAGTTGAAAAGTGTCACGATTTCATGACAGGATGAAAGAAAAGCCATTGGAAGCCGAAAACGTCGTGATTTCGTGACAACCTTCAGGGTGACGTCAGCATAAGTTGAAAGTGTCGCGATATCATGACAAGATGCAGGGAAAGCTTTCAAGAGCCAAAATGGTCACGATTTCGTGACAGCAAGGGCATGAATGGTACGGCTACAGAAAGTGTCGCGATATCGTGACAGGTAATGATTTAGCGGGTAAAAGCCAAAAAAGCATGCATGGTGACACGTGTCAGAAAAAGGAGACGGGGAAAATCATGCAGCCGATTACGTAAAAAGTAAGCGATGTCGGATCGGCGATTACAAATTGACGAGTGTCGAACATGCACTTGAAACAGTTGAATTTGCATGATTGAAAAGCATTCGAAGAATGGTATAGGCGAGGATTAAAAAGCATTCGAACTGTTGTATTTGAAGTATTCGAACAGGACAAATATGCGAGGATTGAAGAAGCATTAGAAAAGACATATTTGCAGAATTCAAAGAGTCGGATATGCGAAATAGAAATAGTATTCGAATGGCCGTATTTGAAGTATTCGAACAACCGAATATGCGGGTTCGAAAATGCATTAAAACAAGCCGTATTGCAAGGAATCGAACCGCCGTATTGCGGGGTTTCGAACAGTCGTAGTGCATGTAATCAAACAGTCCGTATTGCATGGATTCGAACGGTCGAGTATGTGATTCGATTGCATGCGGGATTGAAAGATTATAAAAGAATAGTCGTACGAGAGAAGATGTTCATCTGTTAGAGAAAAGTTGTTGCGAGAAGAGAAATATTCTTTGTGAAAAGAGGGTTTGGATAAGAAAATTAGCGAGCCGTGAGAGTGTGCGAGTTGGATTAATTGCAGACCAGTCAGGGTTGTGCATGAAGTGAAGACACTTTTATGTCATTCTAATTGATCAGAATTGTAGTCCAAGTTGGTGCTTGGTACTAGGGGTTGGTGCTCCATATGTTGTAGCAGAAAATTACAGGGGTTGGTGCTCCTTCCAGTGGATGCTGGTAAAGAAGTTGTAAAATTGAAATTTTGCAAAGACTGGATTTGGATTGAAGTCCAAGCGGTTAATTTTTGAGGAGTAGCCAAATTGGTGAACCTCGTTATATTGTGTGTTGTGGTGTGCTCTCATTTTGTTCTTCGGTTTTATAAGTTTTTTGTGCTTCAATCTTTGAATGCTACTGTTTCGAAATTAAATAACTACATTGATTCACCCCCCCTCTCAGTGTCATTGTGTGAACATCAATTGGTATCAGAGCGAGTTTCCTTGTATAATCTTAATCAGCTAAGGAGATCTTGGAAGAAACAATGGCAGGGCGGTGAAGGATTTTCATCCAACAAAGCTCCCTTATTTGATGGAACAAATTACACCTTACGGAAACTCAGAATGCAAACATATCTGAGTGCATTGGGATATGATATTTGGGATTCTGTAGATAGTGGATACACAGCACCCACTACTCCTCCAACAGATACTGTTGAGAAAAAGAAATTTGAGAACAACTCCAAAGCTAAGAATGCCATAATGTGTGGGCTTGTTGACAGTGAACTGATAAGAGTCATGAGTTGTAAATCAGCAAAAGACATGTGGGATAAAGTGAAGAGCATCCATGAAGGAGACAAGTAAGATTAAGGAAGCAAAGCCGCAAACTCATCGAGCACGGTTCGAAGCACTCGCAAATGAATGAAGATGAAAACATAGAGACTTATATCCTTGAGAGTCAACGGAATTATTAATGCAATCGAGAGGACTCGGTGAAGAAATTGATGATGCAGTTGTTGTGAAAAAGGTTCTCAGAACACTTCACTAAAGATTTAACTCCAAAGTCTCTGCAATAGAAGAGGCAAAAGATCTAAACAACTTCAGCATGGATGAGTTGCATGGTTCCCTGACAGAATATGAAATGAGAATAGGACAAACCAAGTCTACGAGACGAGAGAAGCGACTTTTAAAGCACACAAGAATGTAAAAGCTGAACATGAATCCGAGGATGAAGGAACACCTGGATGAAACGAGAAGCCAATTTTGTTCGAAAACTCACAAAAGGAAAAGGAAAATATAGAGGGAAGCTACCTTTTAAATGCTTCAATTGTGGAGGAGTCGGTCATTTTGCAGCCAAATGTCCAATGCGAGGAGAGAACCAAAAATGGTGAAGGTTCACACCAAGAAAAAGGTGACTTGGAAGAAGAAACAAAATTTTAGAAAGAACAACTTCAAGAAGAAAAGCTTCATAACCAAGAATGTCAGCGAGTTAGAAGAAAGCACGAGATGAGGAGTCCGAAGAAGAAGGAGGTGAAGCTCTTTTCATGGCACTTGAAGAAGAAAGAACGAGAGAAAAATCGGGAAGGTGATGAAAATTCCAAGGATGAAGCTGAAGTGTATTTGGAAGGAGAATTGGTTGCTTCACTTGAAGAGTTGAGTGCAGAAAGGAAGAAGAATAAGAAATTTTCAAAGAAATTAGAGAATGCCACTGACATAATAAAAAATCTGAAAATACAGAAAGAGGAATTCAAGAAAATGTCTGAAGTTCTTGATGAACAATTAACTGTAAAGACAGGTTGAATGCGACAAGCTAGAGGAAGACATTGTTAAGTTAAGGATGCGGTTAGAGGAGATGAATAGAAAATTGAACTGTTTTCATAAGTTTGAAGAAAGTCTTGTAAAGTTGGATAAAATGTTAAATAACCAAAGGCCTTCGGGCATAAAATTTGGTTTAGGCTTTGATGAAGGAGAATCTTCAAAGGATTCAAAGAACTTGAATATAGAACTCATAAAGAAAGAAGAAAAGATCGAGGGTTGAACCAGAAAAACCAAATCTTGCAAAAGAAAACAATAATGCCGGATTCAAGAAGAATACCGACAAAGATGGATTCACAAAAGTCACACATCCAAGGAGGAGAAGAGTCATGGCTCCTACTTCAAAGTGGCAAAGACCGGCACCCAGGTTTAATCATGCATTTTTTGGTTATTGTTTTAAATGCAATGCTTATGGCCATAAGATTTCAGATTGCAGGCATAATGTATCTCAAAGGAATTTTACCAGCAGAAATGTTTTTTCTCCTTTAATGAATTATGCAGTTGAATGTTATAATTGTCATAATTTTGGACATATTGCTAGAAAGTACAGAAGCACTTTTGCATCAAATAATTATCGGGGTAGAAAATCTCAGCCAAGTGGGTTGAAACAAAACCAAAAATTTCTTGAAAAACAGGCACATGCTAATGAAAGGACAAAGGCAAAACAAGTAGCAAAATCTGCTATCAAACCAGAATGGAAAGAAAAGGAATCTTTGATTGTCCAGACTGCTTTTAAAGCTCAGAACAAATCAGCACCTTGGATACTTGACAGTGGTTGTTCCAGTCACATGACAGGTGACAAGCAAAAGTTTGAGAATTTATAGAATTATGAAGGTGGTTCTGTGAAATTTGGAAATAATGATGGAGCAAAGATTGTTGGAAAGGGATCAGTCAAGATCAGTGATGGCAATATAAAATCAAAAGAAGTCTTGTTTGTAATTGGCATGAAGCATAACTTGCTAAGTGTAAGTCAAATATGTGACAGAGGCCATGATGTAATCTTCAAGAAGGAGGGCTGTGAAGTAAGAAAGACAAAAAATGGAAAGTTAATAGCCATTGGACTGAGAACTTCTGGAAATCTGTATACACTTTCAGAAACTACAGAAGGAACATGCTTGATTGGACAGGAAGATGAAAAGCGGCTATGGCACAAGAGGCTTGGGCATATTAGTTTTGACAATCCGGCAAAAATCAGTTCAAAAAGAGCAGTTAGAGATATACCAAACATTGGCAAACCTATAAATAGCATCTGTGAGTCATGCCAAAAGGGAAAACAAACCAGAGCCACTTTCAAAGCAAAAGAATACTTCACTAGCAAGCCATTAGAACTAATTCACACTGATCTATGTGGACCCATGAGAAATGAAAGCATAAATGGACACAAATATTTTATCGTTGTGTATAGATGACTACTCAAGAATGACATGGGTACTATTTTTGAAACTCAAGTCGGAAGCCTTTGAGATGTTTAAAACCTTCAAAAATCTTGTTGAGAATCAATCGGGAAAAAGAATTAAATGCCTAAGATCGGACCAGGGGAGGAGAGTTTATCTCCGAAGAATTTGTAGAATACTTTCAAAAACATGGGATAAGAAGACAGTTTTCAGTAGCTAGGACACCTCAGCAGAATGGTGTTGTAGAAAGGAAGAATAGAACAGTGCAGGAAATGGCAAGGACAATGTCGTGAGAAAACAAAATAGTCGATGATTTTGGAAAGAGGCGGTTCATACTGCAGTTTACATTCAAAACAGGTGCATGTTGAGACCACATGAAAGCAAAACAGCTTATGAGTTGTGGTTTGGCAGAAAGGCAACAGCAAGACATTTCAAAGTATTTGGCAGCAAGTGCTACATAAAACGGACTGAAGATAACCTCGGTAAATTTGAAGATAGAGCTGATGAAGGTATCTTTCTTGGTTACTCAACAAAAAGCAAGGCATACACATGTTACAACAAGAGGTTGAAGAAAATTGTTGAAAGTGCTGATGTGAAAGTTGATGAAGGTAGAGAACAAGAAACTACTTATCAAGAAAACTACCCTATGTATGAAGAAGTCATTGAAGGTGATGATGAAAAAGAAACAGAGAAGAATCAGAAAATTGATCCAGGATGGTGTAAAAGCCGAATGCGAAGAAGAAGAAAACAGGAAATTTAAAACAAGCAAGCTGGCAGAAAAATCATCCAAGTGAGCAGATTATTGGGGATCCCACGGATGGTATTCGGACAAGAAGAACAACGGTGAGGAACTATTCTCTGTTATCTAGTATTGAACCTAAAAATGTTCCTTGAAGCAAGCAGCGATGAAAGTTGGATGAAGGCAATCAATGAAGAACTAGATCAGATAGAGAAAAACAATACATGGGAATTAGTACCTAGACCAACAAATAAAAACATAATTGGCACTAAATGGGTTTTTAGAAATAAATTGAATGAAGATGGGCGAGGTTGTCGGAAATAAGGCAAGATTGGTATGTAAAGGCTATGCTCGGGTTGAAGGCATTGATTTTGAAGAAACTTTTGCACGGTAGCCGGACTAGAGGCAATCGAGAATGTTTACGGCATTAGCGAGTTCATAAAAACTTCAAAGTATATCAAATGGATGTAAAATCAGCATTTTTGAATGGAAAAGCTGGAAGAAGAGGTTTACATTGAACAACCGGATGGCTTCCAACTTGGTGACAATCCAGATTTTGTTTGCGAGGTTAAAGAAAGCTTTATATGGATTAAAACAGGCACCCGAGCATGGTATGCAAGGTTGGATAATTATCTAATTAAACAAGGGTTTAAGAAAGGTTTGGTGGATAGCAACTTATATGTCAAAACAGAGAAGGGTCATCTTATTGTTCTTGTTGTTTATGTAGATGACATAATATTTGGCGGCAGCATGGATGAATACTGCAAAGACATATCAATTAAAATGAAAAAAGAATTTGAGATGTCAATGATTGGTGAACTTTCTTATTTCTTAGGACTTCAGGTCAATCAAAATGAAAAAGGCATTTTTATTTCTCAAGTTAAATATGTAAAAGAAATGCTGTAAAAAGTTCACAATGGAAGACGATTAAACCGGTCAGCACTCCCATGACAACGAGTCGCAAGTTGAGCAAGGATGATAAATCTCCAGGATGTGGATCAAACAATGTACGAGGTCTATGATTGGAAGCCTATTGTATTTAACGACTACTAGACCGAGATATACTACGGGCGGTATGCATGGTTGCTAGATTTCAGGCAAGTCCCAAAGAAACTCATGTCACGGCTGTAAAAAGGATCTTTAGGTACCTCAAAGGTACCATGGATTATGGGTTGTGGTACCCAAAAGGCAAAGACTTCACTTTGATTGCATATTACGATGCAGATTGGGCGGGGTGCATTGATGACCGGAAGAGTACAAGTGGAGGAGCATTTTATCTTGGAGACAGGTGGTAGCATGGCACGACAAGAAACAAGAATCGGTTTCTCTATCCACTACGGAGGCGAGAATACATTGCGGCCACAACTTGTCTGTACACAGATATTATGGATGAGACAAACTTTGAAAGATCTTGGTATCCACTTCAAAGAGCCAATATCAATAAAATGTGATAACACTAGTGCTATCAACATATCCAAGAATCCAATTATGCATTCAAGAACCAAACACATTGCAATCCGATATCATTTTTTGAAGGATAAAGTTGCGAGAAGGAGAAGTCAAGTTGGATTTTGTTCCAACTACAGAGCAAGTAGCTGATATATTCACAAAACCATTGCCCAAGGATGTTTTTGAGTACCTTAGGAATAAGTTGGGAGTGGTCACAATTCCCAAGAACTGACTATCATTAGGGATCACATTCTCAATGGGTGCATGCATGCCTATACTTATAGTTTTGCTTATGTTTATGATTTTTGCTAACTATAACAATATTTTCCTGAGAATGGTGTATAGAGACTCAGGGGGAGTCAGCAGCAGCCCTTTGGTATTATTGGCAAAGGGGGAGAAGAAGTTGAGCAAGGTTGTTGTGTGTTGCCAACAATTCCAAAGGGGGAGATTGTTGAGCAAGGTGCAGCAAAAGCATTTGAGAAAGTATTGTCATTGTTGTCAACACGAGACAGTGATTGATGCGATTCAGAGGTCGATCGGATCAAGTGCAGAAAGTTTCAAGCAAAACGAGAGGTGACCCGATTCAGAAATTGGCGAGAAAGAGACAAGGAAGAAAAGCGTCGCGATATCGCGACATGTTTTCTCGTCGCGATTCGCGACAAAAAGTAGGAGAGAGAAAATGCAAGCCAAAATGTCGCGATATCGCGACATGTCGAGTTTTCGCTGAGGAGAGAGAAAATGTGTCGCGATTTCGCGACAAAAAGTAGGAGAGAGAAAATGCACGCCAAAATGTCGCGATGTCGTGACATGTTCCATTTTCGCTGGAGTTGGCAAGGAGAGTTGTACGGAAGAGCAAAGTGTCGCGATTTCGTGACATGTTCCTTTTTCGCTGCTGTTGGCAAAGAAGAGTGTACGGAAGCTGGAAGTGTCATGATTTCGTGACAAGCAGGATGATGACGTCAGCAAGAGTCGAAAACGTCACGATTTCGCGACAAGAAGGATGATGACGTCAGCAAAGTTGAAAAGTGTCGCGATTTCGCGACAGGATGAAAGAAAAGCCACTGGAAGCCGAAAACGTCACGATTTCGCGACAACCTTCAGAGTGACGTCAGCATAAGTTGAAAGTGTCGCGATATCGCGACAAGATGCAGGGAAAGCTTTCAAGAGCCAAAATGGTCGCGATTTCGCGACAGCAAGGGCATGAATGGTACGGCTATAGAAAGTGTCGCGATATCACGACAGGTAACAGTTTGGCGGGTAAAAGCAAAAAAAGCATGCATGGTGACACGTGTCGAGAAAAAGCGGACGGGGAAAATCATGCAACCGATTACGTAAAAAGTAACTGATGTCAGATCGGCAGTTACAAATTGACAGGTGTCGAACATGCACTGAAACAGTTGAATTTGCATGATTGAAAAGCATTCGAAGAATGGTATAGGCAGGATTAAAAAGCATTCGAACTGCTGTATTTGAAGTATTCGAACAGACAAATATGTAGGATTGAAGAAGCATTAGAAAAGACATATTTGCAGAATTCAAAGAGTCGGATATGCGAAATAGAAACAGTATTCGAATGGCCGTAGTTGAAGTATTCGAACAACCGAATATGCAGGTTCGAAAATGCATTAAAACAGCCGTATTGCAAGGAATCGAACCATCGTATTGCAGGGGTTCGAATAGTCGTAGTGCATGTAATCAAACAGTCGTATTGCATGGATTCGAACAGTCAGAGTATGTGATTCGATTGCATGCGAGGATTGAAAGATTATAAAAGAATAGTCGTATGAGAGAAGATGTTGTCTTTGTTAGAGAAAAGTTGTTGCAGAAAGAGAAATATTCTTTGTGAAAAGAGGGTTTGGATAAGAAAATTAGCGAGCCGTGAGAGTGTGCGAGTTGGATTAATTGCGGACCGATCGGGGTTGTGCATGAAGTGAAGACACTTTTATGTCATTCTAATTGATCAGAATTGTAGTCCAAGTTGGTGCTTGGTACTAGGGGTTGGTGCTCCATCCATTGCGACAGAAAATTACGAGGGGTTGGTGCTCCTTCCGGTGGATCTTTGGTAAAGAAGTTGTAAAATTGAAATTTTGCAAAGAATGGATTTGGATTGAAGTCCAAGCGGTTAATTTTTGAGGAGTAGCCAAATTGGTGAACCTCGTTATATTGTGTGTTGTGGTGTGCTCTCATTTTGTTCTTCTGGTTTTATAAGTTTTATGTGCTTCAGTATTTGAATGTTGCTATTTCGAAATTAAATAACTACACTGATTCACCCCCCCTCTCAGTGTCATTGTGTGAACATCAGTATATACAACATGCCTTCACTCCTTAGTATTTCATTCCTCATGGATAAACTCCCCTAGAGTATTACTAATAATATTTAAAACATCCTTATTGATAAATTGATATGGCATCCAAAAATACTAATCTACACTAGAATCCTTTTAATAATTTGTCTCCATAGAAAAATTCTCTCCAAGCTCTTAAATGTGATGCATCTCTACCCTAAAACCATGTTATTTTATCCCTAATTTTTAGACTAAATAAGATGGTGAAAATAAATACTTTTGAAATAAAATATATGAATAAATTTGAATTAAAAACCCACTTAAAATTTAGCCAAAGTTAGATCTCAAAATAAAATAAAAATTGGTATCTGTGAAAATTACATATTAACCCCCTAATTTTAAGAATCATAATGTCATGCTTGACCATATCATCCTTGATAATCACTTCTAGTGTAAAAATTACTACAAGGATAGGGTTAGATATAGCCTTCACCTTGTCTCCAAAAAGGGAATCCATACCTCCACCTAGGATATCCTTACTTCTAGGTAGGAATTTAAAGCACAACTTTCTTATTATTCTATCTAGATTTTCCTCATAAAAAATATTTATTTTTTAATTTTCCAAAAAATATGGAATAAAAAAAGTAAGGCTTGCTCCTTGGTTGCACTTGCTTCTTGTTCACACTTTGCAACACTTTAAACACTCTATTACTTTCTAAAATAAGAAAAAATCAGGCTTGATCCAGATCGTACTCTATCTTAGCTTGGTCTAGCTCCTAGATCCCACTCCAAGTATATACTCATTTATTTTTAATAAATTAGTTATATCGGATTGAAATTGCACCACACATATTACATTATCACCATGTAGTGGTATTACAACAACTTGGATATTGTTCATGTATCACTTGGTAAAATTCAAACTTGGGTCTCCTCGTATGTTGAAGAATCTGATAAATTGAGTTAATGTCATTTGATTAGTATGTACTTATTTTAATAATACATATTAATATTTTTAGTTTTTAGTTTATTTTTATGTTAGTATTCTACTACAGGGCTATGCTCCACCTATGTATTTTTTAAGGGAAGTACTTACAAGTAGATTTTAAATATAACTATGTTCTGGATTCAAGCATAAGCCTATGTTTTCAACAGGTTTTTAACATTATAATTACCTAAGTATTAAATAAAATTCACTATATTAAAAATTATATATATTTTTTATTTATAAGAAAATATTATATTTTAAAAAATAAATTCAATATAATAATTCTTGAAGAGGTAACTATAATGGACATATCCCAAAATTTAATATTAGATTGATGAAAAAAATTATTATAAGAAGCTTCTTGAGATCATATTGATTAAAAATTATTACATGTTATTAGAATTTAAAATAATTTATAAACTAAATAAATTATATTAAGAAAACACATAACAAAGCAAACATGTGATGAAAGTGGAGTTATTAAATATACTCTAAATCAATCTTCACCTATAAAAGGTTGTAAGTTTCTTAATTTCATGGTCAAGGTAATGTCACCATTTTGATGATGATTAGACAAAGCAATGGTGAAGGGTAAAGGTAGAGATGGATAGGAAATTACTTTTTTCCTAGGAAAAGTATAAGATAGGAGTTATAAACTAATTATTTCTTAGCTTGTTTTCTTATAATATGTATTTTTTTCATTTTAGTAAAGGATTATGTAATTATGGAATTCAAAGGTTTTTACTGTTTTCATAATTTGATGTCTTAATTAAATTCATTGAAAAAATATTTAATTTGTAAATAGAATGTATATAAGGAACATAAAGAATATTTGAATGTGTATATGGACCTATTACATCTAATCAATATTTTATTTTTGATTCGATGGATGAAGGGGTTTTGAAAGGGATCCCAAACCTTGCACAACATGGATCCAACAAACCTAACTAGAAATAGGTGGCACATAGGCTACCAAGATAACCCAAGATCCAAAAAACACCAAACTTCAAACAAAAAATAGAAGGATAAAAAAGGAACACAACTACAACTACCACCCAAGAAGACAAAAAACACCAAAAACCCACACAGGGGATAAATACCACCAAACAACCCACTCAGGAGGAGATGAAAACAAAATAAACCCCAAATACAGAGAATATGCCACAGGAAGAGGGCACTAAGAGACAGGCCCACCCCTAGGACAGAGCATGAAACTTAAATTTTAGTTCCATTCGGACCAACTTTATCCCCAATTTATACCTTCAGTGCCCACAAATCCCAACCATCAAAACCAAAATTTCTTTCACAAATGCAATCAAAATTTGAATATGCTATCGAAACCAGATTATCCTCTTCTTTCTGCATTGACTAATTGCGTTAATCACTCTGGTAAGTTATTCGACCAAATTGATAGGCTTCCTGAGATAATCCCAGAATATCCAAGAAGTTTGCAAACCTGGTATCTTCCCTAAATACATGTTTAAACTGGAAAAATTACATAGTTTAGATAATTCTTTGAATTTATTCTATCAAATTTGAAATATTCAAGGTCGGAAGATGATTCCCTTTGACCATTTTAATAATATTAAGGGATTTGTATTCGATAATAATATACCTACAATCCAAAGAGCTCAGTTGCAAAACACCTTAGAAAAGTGCTCTAGATTTTTCCATGTAGCTATTTTGGCTTCCAATATTTTTAGCAAAGGCTAGAAAGATTCGACCATTGGAGTCCTTGAAAACTCCCCTTGCTTCTGTTAGGCTTGGATTTCATTTGGATTCTCCATAAAATTTCAACCAGTTGGGGGGAGGTTCCTAGATTGTATCTGCCCTAGAAGATTGGTCAGTCATAGGAACTGGAGTAGGAGACTTAAATCCTAAAATCTTCTCAAAATCTAATTCCTTGTAGGAAGCACCCTTATCCAAAGATAATAGATCCACATTCTCAATAGTAGCTACTATCACTCGTAGAAACACAAACTTCATAGTATAGGAAATATTCTTAAAAGCCTTGGATTTTCTTTCTTTCCAGATGATCCACCAAAAATATGGTGGAGCAAAGGACCAAAAGGATCAGAGTCAAGGATATAGGAATGAGGAAGTCCACTAATCTACAAAAGTAGTCAACTCTCTTGGGAAGACCCAATCCAAACCCGCATAGATTAACAACATAATTAATACTTACCAAGAAAAAGTGCATGTGGAGAAAAGGTGCTCGGGATATTCTTTTGATATACCACACAAATAGCATTTATTACGAACCATTAAACCTCTTTTCTAATTATTATCCAAAGAAACACTTTTCTTGAATTACTAGCCAAAGAAAATATTAATTTTGGGTGTAAGGCCTTTCTACCATACATTTCGATCTGGGAACCATGGATCATCATGAGCATCATTTTCAGTCAATTTAATAGAGATTATTTTCAGCTCCCTAAATCATCTTATCCTGCTTATGTTTGAAAGGTAAAACTATCCATTTCAAAAGGTCATGAAGGAATTTGTAGGCTATGTCTTCCTCCAATGATAGTATTGGGAACTCAGGGGGCTTCCAAAATTTTTTACCATCCACAACCTCAATATAATCACTGACCATTGAACCAAAGACTTTTTTTCAAAAAAGGCTCAACCTGAATGAAATTTGGAAAATAAATTAAAGTATGTCAACAACCCACTTATCATTCTAAAAATCAATACGCTGGTCATTTACTACAAGTCAACACCCCCAGTAATATATTCATGTAAATTTTAATAATGCTTTTCCAAAAGGTAGAACCCTATGATGAATTGAGGTTAGAAAGGACAAATTTCTCATTGTTTAAATATTTGGATTCTAGGATTTAAACCCAATTTTCATTCTCATTCTGATTTAATATCCATCCATGTTTGGTCAGAAGCACTCAATTCATAGTTTTCATTATTCTCAGACCCAAAAATCCTTGCTCTTTTTTGCTATAGACTTGTTCCCAAGCGACCAGAGAGAATTTCTTCTTATCTTGTGATTTAGACCAGAGAAATATACATTGAATTTTCTCAAGTTTTTGAAGGATATTCCCTAGTAGCCTAAAAAGGAATAGAAAATAAACTGAAATTCTTTGAAGAGTGGATTTTACTAACTTCACTTTACCATAATGACTTAGCAACACCCCTTTCCACTCAATGAACTTCCTCTAAACTCTTTCCACAGTTGAATCCCAAAGAGAAGCTTTAACTCCACCTTTAAACATCAACAATCCTATGTATAAATAAGGGAGTGAATCTATCTCACGCCCCATAATATCTATAATTTTCCTCTGCATCCTTGGAGGAGTGTTAAAGACATAAATTATTTTTCTTGAGATTCACTTTTTGACCTATTGCTTGCTTGAAATCCAAAATAATGGATTTCACAGCTCTAGATTAGGGTATCAAGGCCAAGAAATATAAAAATGTATCATCAACAACCTGATGATGAGAAATTAGGTCTATATTAGTTGCTGGAGTAATCCCTGTTAAAATAATTTTAGCTTTGAGACCCCTTCCCAAGGATTTTACCAGTAGAATGAACAGATATGGGGATAAAGGATCCCCCTTTCAAATTCTCGTACAACTACAAAAGTAGCATGTCAGGGATTCCTTGATAATAACTAAAAATTTGGTTGAGAAAATGAAAGCCTTAATCAAATTAATCCAGCTTGGACTAAATTCAAACTTGGATAGGATTTGAAGTAAAAAACCCCATGATACCCTATCATATGCTTTGTCCATGTCGAGATTCAAGAAAGTGTCCAACCTACCACTCCTATCAATAGAATGAATAAGTTCATGAACTATGATGATGCCATCAAGGATTTTACTGCCCGTCACAAAACCACTTTGAGGATGATCAATTATCTCTGGAAGAAGGGCTTTCAATATATTTTTTAAAAAATTTATAAGAATTTTGAACAATGTCTTACAAAGACTTATGGGCCTAAAGTCTTTGAATTCCCTAGTTCCTTTTATCTTGGAAATAAGCACAAGGTGTAATTAAATCAATATTACATTATAATTTGAGTTAAAATGTATAATATTAAAACTATATATATATATTAGAATTATGTATAATTGTAATTAAAATTAAAATTATAATCATTGGAGAGCGTTTTTCAAGTCAAAATCAGATTTAGTGCCAGATTTTGGTTTTATAAAGATCTGATCAATTTAACCATTTTGGATCTTCTTCTTTTTGTAATAAGAGTGCATTTTTTATTGTACCCGACACTCTTTAGCTACCCATATTTCTCTTCCACACTTGTATGCATTGGGGACCAATGCTTCCTTAGTGGGGAGGAATGATAGGGATTAGTATGATATTGCATTTAATACTCACACGGATCATGCGTATTAAATGTTGAATTGTAAAGGCAAACATACCTATAAATATATTTTTGATTAATGCAATTGCAAGTTTTCATTTGTGCCATTTCATATCATGTATTAAGAGTGTTTCCCACATCACCACACAAGTATTGAAAAATGTTTCTCTAAGATCCCAAGGTGTTGCTTACTATTCTAGCTGGAACCAACTCATATCAAGCACAATCGAACAAAGGAAGAGTTGATTACATTTCATTGTTAATAAGGGTATTGCAAAGACATTGGAGAGGCATTATGTAGAAAGCCCATGCACAAAGAAAATGTGACACTTGTCACCTAGAAGGAAATACTAATGTTTCCCAAATGAGTACCCATCTATTACAATCTTGACTAAGAAAATGTATAGGGAAGAAGGTTGGTAAGAATGAGCACTCATTCAAGATCATAACACTCATACTTTACCTTGCAGAGTTTTACAAGCAGTAATAAGCATCTCCAATGCTCAAGGATAACCACCATGACACTTGTCAGAGAGTCCAAGATACTCCATATAATAAAATGTGTCAAAGACCATAGAGGATAGTATTCAAAGAATTCACAACAGCTGTAGTATTTAAAACATTCGTAGCATCCTAAATCATAGTCTAGACGACAGGTGAAGAACATTAAAAAATTTTGTCAAGGTATTCAAGGAAAGTCAAAAGTCCAGGGTTGAAGCTCCACCATCTAAACATTGAAGTCAAAGATGAATCAACATACACAATAGCGCTCAAGGAAAAGGCATTAAAAAGGACCACCATATACGTCTGAAACTTGTACCGAATACATAGCGAGTACAACATTAAAAGGTAAGGTTTTTACTTTATCAAATTTACTTTCATTAATATGGAGCCATAAGGTATAGTATAAGGTTGAAAAAATAAATAAAATCAACCATATTTGAAAGCAATATTAAAAAGGAATATATATATATTAATAGCCTAATATTTGCAATCTAAAGCATAGGAGAAATAAGGATTTCTACCTAGATAGATTAATTATCTAACATTGCAAATATCATTGTTTTCTAAAATTCCATATTAGGGAGTTATAAGGAATACTACACCAAAATAGGTATTTGAAATTTAGAAACATTAAATATCAAATTATTAAAGGCTATAAAAAGAGGTTTATTAAGGAATATTAAGAGTTAGAAATTATTTGGTATACTATCTCAAAATACATTAAAGGGATAAAAGAAATCCAACTATTAAAACCTCATCAAATTAGAAAGTTCTTAAGTTCAATAGGAGTAATAAGGTGTAAAAGAAGTTGATTTTTGCTATTCACAATTTACAAAATCAACTCAAAATTGAACTATTATTTTCAAAAGCACTTTTATCTATCATATAGCATTTCCAAAATCACTAGGGAGACATAAGGTATTCTACAAAACTTGATAATAATAACATTCATCAAATATTATCAAGTACCCAATCCATTTAGGAATCATAAGGTCTCTACAAAGTCTACAAGGACTCTACTAATTCACATATCTTAACTAGGTAGATATAAGGAATCCTACAAAAACTAAGCTCTAAAAAAGTTCTATCAAATCAAAGTTCATAACTAGGGAGTCACAAGGCAGAACACTTTAGAAGATTCTATTTAATTAGTTACAAGAAATTTATTCCAAGAAGCCATAAATATGTCTACCTCAAGTAATACAATAAACAATGACATGAACAATACTATTAGAAAAGAAAGAGCAAGTGTCATAAAAATCAGAATCAAGAATTTACTTATAAAATCTGAAGGAAACTTAGATCCTATTTAAAAAAAAGATATAGAATGAAGCTTTGAAAGATAGGTTTGAAATGATGGAGCACTATTTACATGCTCAACTCACTAAAGAAATTGACAAAGGAAAGAATAAAATTCAAATTCATTTAGAATATGGAAGCATACTATACATGGAACTACTTACATTCAAATGTTATAAGGATTAAAATGAAGAATAGAAAGGATTGATATAATTACTTAAGCTAAAAACAGAGTTAATAAATCTTCACTAGCAAAGATATTTCAATCCTCTTGCAGTTAGTACTTCAAGTTCTACTAACTCAAGATCTTATCATGATGCTCTAAGTGTATGTTCAGAAGCTTATATACAGGACATAAACAATGATGACAAGGACAAAAGCAAAGAGAAAATTTCTTTACAAGAATCAGGTGATAGCACATCCACCTATGAAAGTACTGACTCCAGTAAAGAAGAAGACAACTAGATCAAGCTAAAGAACATGTGAAGACAAAGATCCATATTGAGGATTGAAATCTTCAATACCCAAATATTGTAATATAGGGGTGTTAGAGTTAGAGTATATTACATTATTTTGGTTATGTAAATGTACCACCTTAGGTACATAATTAGAATAAGATATTACTTTAGGGGAAAGTTATCTAGTTACTTCAAACAATGTAATAAATGCACAAGTGGCAATGTGCAAGTTGTAATATGCAAGGTGTCCCCTTGTACAACTAGGTAGAGTGTTGGCCAAGGAATATATCTTCCTATATAAAATGTCTCATAGTGGTAGATTACATATAAAGCTCATATCATTCTCATATCAAGATCACATAAAGCTCTTGTTAGTATTACTTTTGTATGGAGTACAATGTATCTCTTTAGCTCATATTATTGGAGTGATTATTTTCTCTATATTGTATTTTATCTTCGTAATTTCTATTTATAGTATATTTAAGTCACATTGTTGTTTCACTTTCTTTCATATTCCTGTATTTTATTAGAACCTGTGTTAGATCTCTCTGCTGCATATATCCTCAAAAGCTAAGAAAAAGTTGATACATTACCACCATGACCCATATCATTTTTGACTAATAGGATAAACAAAGAATAGGAAATGTTATTGTGTTGAATTACTCATGTTCAATAACTCCTATATCAACTTCTCAAATATTGATTTTATTACATAAGGGTAACTATAGGGTATAATGTTAGGTGGAAAACTTCCTGGTACCAATTGGATTGCATGGTCATGGGAATGATGTGGGGGTAATACTTTAGGTTAAATTGCTTTAGTATCCTAGGGTTAAATTACAAAATACTAAGCTACTACACCATGTGAGAAATTTTTAACAATATCTCTATTCGACATAAATTGATTACTTGTGGGGATCATGCTTGTGAACCACAAAGAATGTAGGACCTCCCATTTTGAGTGAGTTGCATCCATAGATTAGAAAATTTCTAGGTAACTATTCCTCATGTACAGAGCCATTGTGATCCCAACACAAATCACATCCTCCTAATGGAACTACAAACATATCTATTTTAAGTTCATACCACCCTATCTCCAACTTAATATTTCAACATTTTCTTTTACAAGGTAATGTTTCCCCATTTGCCACCATGACTTTAAAAGAATTATAAAAAAGTATGTAGCAGTTGGGTTTCTTAGTTATTTGGGGATGAATAAAATTATGTGTATTTCTTGAATCAATATGAATTACAACTCTTTGCCCTTGAAATATCCTACTACTTTCATCATTTTGGGGGTTGATATTATTGAAATTTCTTGAACTAAAATATTTGGTTGTGGTTTTTCATGTGCTTCACCCTTATCATAGTGCTATTATTTTAACTGTTCTACTACTTCCTCCTATACTTAATTTACTATAGATTTATCTACATCTAACAAGTACAATTTTTATTGCACACATTTATGCCCAAGGACATATTTCTCATAACAATTATAAGATAGCCCTTATGCTCTTCAAGCATCCATTTCCTCTTTAGTCAATCACTTCACTATTGGGGATTTACTTCCTGTATTTGATGTGATCTTGGATTGAAATGAGGGTTTGGCCTGTGGAAATTTAGATGATCATATTTGAGAAAAATATTATTCCTCTACTAGCCTATCTAATCCTATGGCTTAAATCTTCCTTGATATCATCCTTTAATTCAGTAATAAAGCAACTGTTACAAAATACTTCATTCATAATCCTTGTACTATTAGCGAACTTATCAAACTAATTTTGATACTCTTGAATAGTAGAGGTCCATTTTAGTTTTGTTAAGGCTCCTATAACATCTTCATACTCACTAGGGCTTAAATTAGGGAGTAAATGGGACTCAAATTCTTCCCAAGAAATTTTAGGAGTTGTGTTCTATACCTACTAATACCATTGTAGGGCCTTAGATTCAAAGATATAAAGGATGTCGTGATGACCCATAACTATTGGGAGACATTATGGAGTTTGAAGAATTGATCTACTTGACACATCAAAAAATTAGTGTCCTTTCCATTAAACTTGAACAAGTCTAATATGGGCATTTTAAATGGGGTATTAGTGTCAAAAATATCATGGTGGATTTCTTCATATATATTTTCTAAACTACCACGTGGTCCTTCATTTTTAATCTATTGGTATAATTTTGGGGATTTCTTAAAACACTTTTCAACCTCAAGAGTTTTTTCCTCAATATATGTTTTAACTTTAATCTGTTCAAATTTGATGACTTGCATGTGATCTTTTAAATGTTTAAATTCTTGTCCAACATGCCCATTTGTTTTTGTAGGTTACTAAGTGTTTGATATATATGTTCCATGAATTAGTTTTGTTCCATCTCCATCATTTCTCCTCTTGTCCCTCCATCTATATACTTGTGATTTGGACCATCCCAACTGATTTACTAAAAATAGAAGTGTTGTTCTAGGGGTTGTAATGGTCTCAAAAAAGTATTTGGGTGCTATATATCAAAATATTTAGTTTGAAAAGACAAACATAATTAACTAGGTCTCAAATGATATTTTTTGGCACCCCAAACTCTTCAAGTGTTGTTTGTTTTCCTCCTAAATATTTTCTTCACCTAAAAAAATAACTTTCTTGTCTAGTCCCCAATAATTTCCATATCAGTTACTAGTCAGTGTATAATCCCGAACTACCTTGCTAGAATATATCTTGTTTATCACTGTCACTGATCTATCTGATGCTATTAATTATTGCTACTAATAACTATCTTGAAATATTTTTTTTTTACTATTACTAACAACTACCTTGTTTGACACTATTTATTTCTATCATAGATAACTACCATGACACTGCGCTATCTAACTTTATTACCAATAATTACTAACCATAACAGTTTCTTGTTTAGCCAACAAATTATTTTGTATGGTCAAAATTGTGATAGGTGTAGTCTCATAAATATTCTCAAATTTATGATTTTGGAGGTGTAACATATAACTGTAATAGGATAACACTAGTCCAAAGTGTGCACATTATCCATAGCCTTCTATTATATATCATAGAAATAAATGATAATGATCAGACTAATATTGTAGGCCTTTACTCAAGGAGGGTTCCACATACCCTTGAGCACACTACCTACCTCTCTAAAAGTATAGAAGGGTAATCATCCCAAGTGTTGTGCTTGGTGCATGATGGATAGATACATGATTAAAAATATTCTTATGAATAAAGGTCCCTCCTAAACCTAGGGGGGTCTCTCGATATACCCAAAGATATGTAGAATATCATGTCCATATGTGGGTGGTGTCTAAGGCCTGGGTATTGGAGTTTGATCACTCCTCACTTCACTAGATGTTTTATGGGAAATATAGCTTAGCCAATAATGATAGCTCATTTAAGGTATTTTAAAACTCCTAGAAAAGGGGTTCTAACCTATTAAATTAAAAAAAAATGAAAATAATGGCTTGATTTTTTTTGCTTTATAATATAATAATCAGGAAAGTGAAAATAATAAAAGTTATACCTAACAAGTCAAGATGGCAAGACATGAATTTTTTGCACTATAGCAGGACATGGCCTTGGAAAGTGCTTTGATACCACTTCTTAAGAATATTATAGTAAAATAAAATCACATCCATAGAATATTGTAATAATAATAGAAAATGATCTTGAAATTAAAAATATTACAAGATGAAATAGAAATACATCATATTAAATTTCAAAAAACAAGAACACATTATAGAATTAGAGGCCTCTTCGAGGAGGCAACCTCCTTGGAAGAAGATCTTCGATACAACAAAAATATGAGATGCCTTCATCTATGTCCCCTTACCTTTTTAAAGACTCTTTGCAACCCTAACTATAATGCTCAAGGTTCAGCTTCACATGCAAGTGACCAATCAAGCTAGAATCTTCTACCAAACAAGTAGTTATATTCTTTATAACAATTACATTAAATACACCCACTTATCTAGGTTTCTCATGTACCACATAAATATTGTAGACACGAAAAATTGACCCAATTTGAGTGGGATATATTCCTTAGTACCCCTAAGAGGCCCTCAAACCTTTCCAAGAGTAAGGGAAGACCTCTTTGCCTCCTTTTTTAAATTTGTTTAACTTTTAGCGAAATCATGCCCTGTCTTTATGAGGCGCGACTTCGTGCCAGCAATATCACACTCTGTCAGGACGGGGTGCGACTTCACTGTTTAACCTAAATTTTTAAATTTATTTTATTTTATTATATTTTGAGTCCACTTAGACCTAGGTTTAAACCCTCTTGCATGTTTTGGCATCGACTGTGAGTTTATTTGTGCTCGTTTTCTTCTCCCAATTTCATCTATTAAAGGAAGTATTTTTTTGCTTAATCATATAAGTGCAATATTTGATATGCGATATTTTAGAGTGCGATATCTATGGAAAATGATTGATCTCAAGATTTATAGTTAATTCTTCTTTATTTTCTCTTTTGCAAGATAACCTTGAAGTGCAAATTTTGGATTGATCTTATATTGCATGGATTGGATTGATTTGTTGTGTGACTTGGTGGATCCGTGGTGTAGGTCAAAGATATAGAGTGCCCATTTGGATACTTGGGTCTCTTCTGCATACTTCTACGATGTCCATTAGGGTTTGATTACTTTATTGTCTGCATTTATTTCACCTTCTACATTTGCTTCCATTTTTATTTAGTGTGCAGTGATATCATGCTTGGCATTAGCGAGGCATGACTTCACTTGCCCTAATTAGGGTAAATTTATCCACAAAAATGAAATCTCACCCCATCCATGTAGGGCATGACTTTGCTACCACATTATCATTCTCACTCTAGGTGAGTCATGATTTTGCCCTAGGGTACACCAGGGGTAATTTCCATATTTTTATTTCACTGTTGCATTCCATTTTATTTCTAGATCATACTACTGTACTTTTGTTTCTATTCTCTACTACTATATTTCTGATTTATGATTAATTATCCAAAGGTTAATTTCTATTTTTGTATTAAAATGTCATCTAAAAGGACCTAGGGGACTTGATTGCTTCTAGATCTGTTATACATCGGCCTAAGCAGGCCTCCTAATGCTAATTCTATTTTTTACTGTTTCATGAGTGATCTTGCAGAAACATGTATTCTTGATATCATTGGACAAGATGCAGAAAAGTGATAAGTCAACCACTAGTCTAGATAGGTGCTCTAATAATTCTATTGGTTGAAGATCTAATTTCAATATTGATTCCTAGGCATTATAAAGTTAAAAGCATTTAGTTTACATCTAAGGATAATTTTTGTGCATTTATCTTTTATCTCTGCTTTAAAGGTTTTCTAAAATAAATCCTAGGTTAGTAAGCATTCAAAAGAAAGAATCATTCCAAGATAGCTCTTGTATGCATGCATTCTATTTTTAGCTATCTTATTTTATTTTTTACATTGTCCTTTATATTTTCTAGCTTAGATCTAGAAAGGCCAAACTTAGGTGTTTGTCTTGAAACTGAATACATAAAACCATCCCAAAATCCTGAGGACTTGGAGCAGGTTCCTAAACTATTCTTGGTGAACCCTTAACCCTAGAACCAAGTGTAGAGTACAACATATCCTCATGGTTCACCCCACAAAAGGTTCCCTCCTTACGAATACGACACTTTTTTTTGGGAATTGTACGCGTTTCACCCTTAAAATTGTGTGCCAAATATTCAAAAATATAATTCTTTTGTGTGAAAGTGCATAGGTTTATTTTGGTCTTATTTATTCTTCTTGTATTTCTTATTTTTCTTCAATGGCTTTCGACCTTGAGGAAGGACGAAGACTTCTTAGGTTTGATGAGATTTTTTATGAGAATGATAAAATTGATAGAGAAAATCATAACCTATAATAAGAGACTGATAACCATCTTGATATTATCCAAGATCCCAATGGAAATATCATCTTTAAATATTTTTATCATATGTGGACTATTCTCAAATATCATAAACATGCTTTAGATATGGCCTTAGAAGAAGAAGCATTGCTTGAAAAGGATATTCCACCTCAAGGAAATACTTTGAGTGAATATTTGAATCATGGTTATCAAACTTATCAACCTACTTATGCCACTACTATGACCACCCACATTGGAATGGATTAGACAACTCATCCAACTAGTAGTAACACTCAAATAAGTTCTCAATTTCCTCTTCAATCTTCTAACATCAACATTCTTTCCTCCATTCCACCACAAGTAAATCTTCCATTATCACAAGACACCACTTATAAAAAAAACCTTCTAATGTCTAACCTAATTCAATGGAATATAGAGAACATACATAATAGTTCAAAAATGCAAAATTTGGTAAGTGTTGTGAATCAATTGGTTTCAAGAATGGATATGATTCAACCATAAGGGTTTACATACAACTATAAGGAAATGTGTAAACAATTAGATCCTATTGTTGCTGCTAGACCTTATCCTATGTATTTTTCCATGCTAGTATTGCCAATATACAAAGGGACTAAATATCTAATAGAGCATTTAAGAGGATTCATAATAACTTACCATGATATTATTTATGATGATATGCTTTTATTGAAAATATTTCCAAAGAGTCTTGCTGGAGTGGCATTAGAATGGTATTATTGGTTGCCCAACTATTCTTTAAAAAGTTTTGAGAAGACTGTAGAGATGTTTGTTCATCAATTTAGTGATTATATTGAAAAGGAAGTAACAATGAGAGATTTATATGATTTAAAACAAAGTAAAGAAGACAATTTTTTAAAAATTCTTAGCTCATTGGAGAATTTTAGTTGGTATATTAAGATACCTTGTGTCTCAGAAATATATGCTTGATATATTCACAATAAATTTACAAGAACAGTTGTCTTATGCTTTGGAAACTACTACTATCATGTCTTTAGACCAAGCAATTGAGTTAGCAAGACAAGTGGAACAAGCTCTCATTAGGAGAGGTCATCTCAAGATTAAAGAAGATAAGCCAATTAAGTCTCAACCTAAGAATAAACATATAGGAGGTAATAGTGATAGTAGGCCGATTAACAATGTCAATAACAATCTAAAAAATATTGTGCTTCAAAAACCTCCTCAAAGGAATTTCACAAGGCTTAATATACCTATGGAAGTAGTTTTGAAACAACTGTTGGATGCTAAGGCAATAGAATTACCTCAAATAAGACAACCATATACTACAGCTCATTGGTATAAATCAGATCAGCATTGTGCATATCATAGAGTAGAAGGACATTGGACTAATTCCTATAAAATATTGAAACACATGGTTCAAGATATAATCGATGCCAGTCACATTGACACTAATTGTTTCCAGTCTTCCAATAGCCAGTCAAATTAGAATAAAACAAGACAAGCCAATCAAGTGTCTTATAAAAATGTATCACATCAATATAATAACAGTATGGTTGGAATGATAATAGCTACTTCAAGAAAAATAGTATAGAAAATGGATGATTCAACAAATATTTCACTCTTAGAACTTTTACAGAATTCTCAAGCCCATAAAGAAGCTATGATAAATGTTTTGGAACAATAGCCAGTACCTCCAGATATTTATCCTAATGATATGACAAAGGTTTTAGGATCTCTCTGGAAGCCTCATATAATGTTTTCATATAATTAGGAATACAAGAAGATTCTTCACTATACATCACTGCCTACATTGGTGACACTATCATAAAAAGGGTTACGATTGATAATGGTTCTTCACTTAATCTTTGTACACATCATTTCTTTCAAAAAATCATATTGAAGAAGGAAGATTTGATAGAATCTAGTGACATAATTAAAACTTTCAGCAAAGATTCTCAAGAAGCTTGTGGCACTGTATTTCTCCCTCTTAGAGTTTAACCCAAAGTTTTAAAAACAATGTTTTATGTAGTGTCTTGTCCTGTATCTTTTAATATTCTTCTTGGATGACCTTGGATTCATGCAATGAATGTCGTCCCTTCTACTCTTCACCAATGTATAAAATTTGAATTTGAAAACCAAATCATCTCTATCATGGGTGATCCTTGTCCATTTGAATTTTGTTCACTAGAATGTCTCGCTCAAATTAATTCATCTCAGTCTTCCTCTAAAAATCCTTCTATAAGTATTTTATCACATAATCAAGATAACTATTCTTTTTTAGATCTTATCTTTGATGAATCTCATAAAGGTTTAGAATGGAATGTTAAGGATGAGGGTCCACCCTCTCATAAGGTCTTAACCCTAGAGTCATATTTCATAGATAAGGCTTTATATCAGAATGACATTAGCTTTAACGGGTCTATACCTTGTGCAGCGCAGGTTGAGTCTTCTAGTTATCAAATGGACTTTGGTTATTTGTCTCTCGAGGACCTTGAGCAATTAGGAATAATTCCTACTCCACCTCCTCTTGAGGATGATCTATCTACTCTTATTGAGGAGACCATAGATGTGAACATAGATTCTGAGGAAACCCCTAGAATCCTTAAGTTAGGAAAAGCCTTGACCATGGATGAGTAGGAGTAATTGACCAATTTATTGAAATAATATCAGGATATTTTTGCTTGGTTGTATACTGACATGCCATGGCTTGATCCCTCCCTTGTTATGCATCATTTGGTAACTAATACTAGTGCTAAACCTGTTAAGCAAAAACTTCGGAAGATGCATTTGAAGGTCACCCTTTTAATCAAGGTAGAGCTCCAAAAACTCCTTGACATCGGTTTTATAAAAGCCATTGACTATTCTAATTGGATATCAATATTGTTCTTATAGCTAAGAAGGAAGGAACAATCAGAGTATGTACCAATTTTTGGGACATTAACTTGGAATGTCCCAAGGACGATTTTCCCTTGCCCAACATAGACCAAATTGTAGATTTCACTGCCAGATATGGAATGCTTTCACTCATGGATGGTTTCTCGGGTTACAATAAAATTATTATTGCTCCTAAGGACCAAGAAAAGACATCATTCACTACTCCGTGGGGTACCTTTTGTTGGAAGGTCATACCTTTTGGTATTAAGAATGCAGGAGCTACTTGTCAGTGAGCCATGACTTATATTTTCTATGACATGATGCATGATATTCTCTAGGACTATGTGGATGACCTTTTGGCTCATTTCTTAGAATGAAAGGATCATATCCATGACCTAATGTGGATCTTTGAAAGGCTTTAGCAATATAAAGTTCATTTCAAACTCGCTAAGTGTGTGTTCGGGATCACATATGGAAGGCTATTATGTTTCATAGTGTCTAGGTGAGGCATCAAAGTGGACCTTGATAAAGTAGAAGCTATCATGGATATGCCTTCTCCTCACACCTTGATAGAGCTTTGTAGTCTACAAGGTAAGTTACAATCTATGCATCGGTTCATTGTCCAGTTAGCCACTAAGTGTCAGCCTTTTCTTCAACTCCTTAAGAAGGATGTAGTTTTTGGTGGGATTTTGAGTATCATAAAGCTTTTGATGATCTCAAACTGTATCTCACCTCCCCACCTATTTTGATTCCCCTATACCTAGTAGGCATCTTTTGCTCTACATAGTGGTCACCGCTCATGCTTTGGGAGCCATGCTGGCTCAACATGATGATGAAAATAAAGAGAGAGCTATCTACTATATTAGTAGAACTTTGGTTAGCTATGAAACTAAGTAAACTCCCTTAGAGAATATTTGCCTTATTGTAGTGTTTGCTTCTCAAAATTTAAGATACTACATGCTCAGTCATAAGACATTAGTAATTGTAAAGTTTAATCCTTTACGATACCTAATGTCCAAGCCCCACTTGTCAGGTCAAGTTGCTAAATGGGTGTTGGCCCTTAGTGAGTATGATTTGAATTTCATAGGTCATAAGGCTATTAAGGGTTAGGTTATTGTTGATCAGTTAGCCTTCGCTCCCCTAGAAGACGCCCATCCTATAATTGTTGAGTTTCCCGATGAGTGCTTTAATACTGAAATTGAAGAGTTTGAGTCTTAGACTTTACTTTTTGATGGAGCCTAATGCATGAAGGGCACTGGAGCTGAGTCATTCTAGTTACACCACAAAAATATCTCATCCCTTTGTCCTTAAAGCTTTGTTTCTCTTGCACAAATAATACTATGAAATACAAAGCTTTGATCCTTGGTCTTAGGGCAGCCTTAGATTTGTAGGTTAAGGTCCTTTCAATCTTTGGTTACTCTCAACTTGTGGCTAATCAGATCAACAATTTTTATCAGGCTCAGGATTATAAACTTAAAACTTACAAGGATATTGTTACCAAGTTGTTGTCTTATTTTGAGCAGGAAATCCTAGAGTCTGTCCTTAGATCCTCAAACCACCATGCAGATGCCATGGCCGCTAATACATCTTTGTTCCCTTTGGAGTTAGAATATGATCAAGCTTCAATTATCATCGACAAATCTAGGAACCTGTGTCTTTGGTTTCTTGTTTGGATCCCCTAGAATGTTTTACCATCAAAGATTCCCCATTTTAACCATGGTATAATGACATATTTAATTTTATTAAATATGATTCAATGTCTGATGGTTTAGATCATAATAAACGTAAGCTATTGCGCAAAAGAGCGTGCTATTTTGTTATAATTGGCAATACTTTATATCGACATTCTTTTGAAGGTATACTCTTGTGATGCCTTAACTCTGATGAAGCCCAAATTACTCTTAGTGATGCTCATGAAGATTCATGTGGAGGCCATTTTAGCGGTAATTCTATTGCTAAAAAGCTCCTTCAGATGGGATATTATTGGCCTTCCATGGAAACGGATGCATGTGATTATGTTAGATGCTCCAACAAGTGTAAATTCCATGATCACCTTATTCACGCCCCTTCTCAAGACCTTTGGGTGATATCTTCCCCTTGGTATTTTTCCATGTGGGGATTGGACATTATTGGGAAGGTTAATCCAGTGTCGTCTGATAGTCATAATTTTATCATTACTATGATTGAGTACTTCAATAAATGGGTCGAAGCTATACCTGTAGCCATGGTTACTAGAACTCAGATTTCTAAGTTCATCTTTAACCAGATCCTTTGTAGGTTTGGGATTCCTTCGATGATTGTTTTTGATAATGGTACTCCTTTCAATAATAAGGATATCCATAATATTTGTGCTAAGTACAATATTTAGAACATATGGTTAAATCCCTATTACCCCTAGGGTAATGGATAAGTTGAGGTATCCAAAAAATCCTTGATCAATATTTTAAAGAAGTTGGTTAATAAGACTAGTTGTGACTGGTATACTCAGCTTTATCCTACCTTGTGGGCCTATCATACTAGTGTGTGTACTCCCACAGGGGCCTCACCATATGTCTTGGTTTATGGGTTTGAGGTCATGTTTCCTTTTGAGTTAGAGATATCTTCTTTGCACATCTTGTTGTAAGATGTTGAGGTTGGTGATGAGTTTCATGTAGAGCATTTGGACCAATTGGAGTTGCTGGATGTGAAGCGCATCCATGCCTTAGAGAATTTACGAGACTATAAGGATAGGTTCCAATGATATTACTCTAATAAGGTTTGCAACCATTATTTTGAGGTTGGGGACCTTGTCCTTAAGGAAAACCAAAAGAACACTAATGCTCATATTGATCTTTGAGGTAAATTCCAACCCAACTGGTTAGGGCCTTTTGTCATAACAACTAAATTTGGTTCTGGTGCTTATAAGTTAGCTTCCATAGATGGTAAAGAAATTAAAT
Source organism: Wollemia nobilis (assembly GCA_028583015.1). Taxonomy (NCBI): domain Eukaryota; kingdom Viridiplantae; phylum Streptophyta; class Pinopsida; order Araucariales; family Araucariaceae; genus Wollemia; species Wollemia nobilis. Next base: position 4,122,087 of record JAQPPZ010016994.1, read on the forward strand.
AACCTATGAATATAATGCATTTAAAATGATATTATGCTTGATCTACTTTCCATATTGCATATGCATTTAGTTAGATCATATTGCCTATTTTCCTAACATATTAAGCATACTTCCCTATCATATAATGCATGATTTCTTGACATTTTGTTCTTTCATATTGTTTGTCATATATTAAATTGTTGATTGCTCATGACTTCCTATTCATATAGCTTTTGGGAATTCACAACAATGACATGTGATGATACCTAGTTATGTCATAGCTCACATGCATTTCACTTTTCACTAGGATTTTGATGCCTAGTGAAGTCCCAACCTAGGGCTCATGCATTTACATCCCTTCTGCTCTTATTTTCTTTCGTTGATTTTCTTATTTCTCTCTCTTCTTATCGTATTCATTAACTGAAAGTTTTACAATGATCACCATTTCTCTCCAAATTCAAGGAATACAATCCTCTTTTGGTATGTCCTTGTATTTTGCATGATTATTATTTCTCCTTTGACTTCTTTGTTCAGATAATGATATACATTCTTCTCTCATTTGGTTGAAAATTTCTCCCTCTTGATTTTTTATTAGTTGAAATTTCAAGCCAGGGGCACACACATAGTTTTTTGCTCCTTATTTTCTTCCTCTTGTTTCTTCTAGCACATGCACACACTCACATTGTGTTATGCTCATATCGATCAGTCCATACATACATGCACATACATCTTCTTGGGTAGTACTGGCATACACATACATCATTATCTTACATCATCATACACTATAAACACCCCTATCAAGTTATGTCTCTCTTTTGACTCAACGAGCCCAACACCCTATTATAGGATCAACTCCTTGACCATTTTAGTAGGCCTCGACATACATCCTAGTCGGTAATCACCGCACAACAGTTACTAGTGAGAAACCACCCATAGTAGGTCACACTATACACTTCACTTATGGGTCCATATTTAGTGAGCACTACACTTGTAGCGGGTTCTTCACTCCATACATGGACCATATTTTGAGCATACCACATTCTAATTAGAAATCTAATTTAGCTTTCTTCTCAATTTTTGATAATTGACCTTTGGAGTTTTATCTTTGTCTTCTTCCTTTTCTTTCAATTCAAATCATGGCCACCCCTTCTTTGTGCTTGTTGTATGCTTACCCATATGAGTCTACATCCTTTCTTTGATGCATTTAATAGGTCATAAATACATCAAAGAGGGGGCAAAATGTAAACACAAAAAATTGACCCACTTTGAGTGGGCAATCTTCCTTAGTGCCCCTAAGAGACCCTCAACCCTTGCCAAGAGCAAGGGAAGACCTCTTTGCCTACCTTTTAGTGAAATCATACCCCATATTTATGAGGCATGACTTCATGCCAATGATATCTCACTCCGTAAGGACAGGGCGTGACTTTGATGTTTAACCTAAATTTTTAAATTTATTTTATTTTATTATTTTTTGATCCTGCTTAGACCCAGGTTTAAACCCTCTCACGTGTTTTGGCATCAGCTATGAGTTTATTTGTGCCTGATTTCTTCCCCCAATTTCATCTATAAAAGGAAGGATGTTTTTGCTTAATCACATAAGTGCAATTTTTGATATGTGAACTTTTAGTGTGTGATCTCTATGCGAATTGATTAAGATCAAAATTTATAGTTCATTCTTATTTATTTTCTCTACTGCAAGCTAACCTTGAAGTGTGAATTTTGGATTGATCTTATATTGCATGAATTGGATTGATTTGATGTGTGACTTGGTGGATTCATGGTGTAGCTCGGAGAGATAGAATACTCGTTCAGATACTTGGGTCTCTTCTGTCTTCTTCTGTGGCGTCCATTAGGGTTTGATTACTTTATTTTATGCATTTATTTTTCCTTCTATATTCACTTATTATTTGTCTTTAGTCTGCAGTGATATCGTTCCTGGCATTAGCGAGGCACGACTTTGCCTACCCTAATTAGGGAAAATTTATCTATAGAAGCAAAATCGCACCCTGTCTAGGAAGGGCATGACTTCACTGTTGCGTTATCATGCCTACTCTAGGTGAGGCATGATTTTTCCCTAGGGAAAACAAGGGATATTTTCTAGATTTTGCTTTCACTTTTGCATTCTATTTTGTTTCTAGATCATACTGATGTACTTTTATTTCTATTCTCTGCTACTGTAATTATGATTTATGATTAATTTTCTAAAGGTCAATTTTTGCTTTTGTATTAAAAGCTCATCTAAAAGGACCTAGGGGGCTTGACTGCTACTAGATCTGTTATACAACGACCTAAGAAGGCCCCCTAATTCTAATTCTATTTTTCAATGTTTCATGAGCGATCTTTTAGAAATAGGTATTCTTGATATCATTAGACAAGAGGCAGAAAAGGGAAAAGTCAACCACCGGTCTAGATAAGTGCTCTAATAATTCTATTGGTTGAAGATTTGATTTAATTATTGATTCCTAAGCATCTAAAAGTGAAAGGTATTTAGTTTGCATCTAGGGATAATTTCTGTGCATTTATATTTTATATCTATTTTAAAGGTTTTCTGAAAGAAAGAATCATTCCAGGATAGCTCTTGTATGCATGGATTATGTTTTTAGCTATCTTATTCTATTTTTTGCATTGTCATTTATATTTTATAGATTAGATCTAGAAATGCCAAACTTAGGTGTTTATCTTGAAATTGAATACATCAAACCATCCTAAAATCCTAAGGATTTGGAGCGAGTCCTTAAAATGTTCTTGGTGAACCCTTCCCCCTAGCATTGAGTGTAGAGTACAACATACCCCCATGGTTCACCCCACAAAAGGTTCCCTCCTTACGTATCCAGCCTTTTGTTTGGGAATTATACGCGGTAGGGCAGTTTTCCCCCTCTACACATTAAAAATATTACATAATATCATTAATATGGGATCCCCACATTAGGAAGGGGGTCATTACATAGTAATGTTAATATGGGGCCCTAAAACATGTGGTCTGACCTTTGAGAATTAAGGTTAGGGAAAATAAGAGTCTATATAAAGACATGGGTTTAGAGTAGAATGTATGTCATATTTTTCTCAAATAGTATCAAAGATCTACTTCCAAGGATTTTTTCCCATTAAAGAGGCTTGTGATATATATTTTGCTTGATTAATATAGGTTTGTTGTATCTTGAATGAGTTATTTATTAAGCATTTATTTTATTTTATTTTCATGGTCATTTAATTCATAAGCATTTCCATTAATTCCTATATAACTATTGTGGTTGTGCTTATTTTTATCTGAAGGTTCCTAACAAGTGGTATTATTGATCATTTGAGGGTTGTGTTCAACAACAATAGCAAAATTTCTCATCATTTTGTCCAATTTTCTATTCTATAATTTTTTCATTGTGCTTATTTTCCATTTAAGTATCTTTCTCAAAAAACACAATTTTTTGTTTTTTGTCTTTAGTGAATTAGGTTAAAAACCCTATATGGGGGGTTAAATATCATGAAGGATTTATCATTTTTTGCTAAGGTAGATTTCCCATAAAGCATCTAGTAAAGTGAGGTGTTATCAAAATATAATATCCAAGCCTTAGATAAAACCTATATATGGCTATGATATCCTATGTATCCTTGAATACATATGGAGGATCTCTAGGAATAGGAGAAAATTTCATTTATAGGAAGATATCCTCCATTTGAGTTTTGTGGTGCACCGGTAATCGATAAGCCCCAACAAGCTTGTAACCAAATATTTGTCCCCATTAATACCCATTTGTATAAAAGACTAAAATTTAAAATATGATGCAAGAGTTATTAGTAGTAGAGATCATTTGACCAAGTGTAATCTCACATTCATCCCATATTCTTCACCATGGATTTTTAGAACTCAAAAAATTACCATCAAGGACAAATTTTCCATTTCTATCATTAATGAGTTATTAGATGAACTCTATGGTGCTTGCTTGTTCTCAAAGTTGGATCTTTTTTCAGGTTATCATTAGATCATATTATGGGAAGAATATATTCCAAAGATAGTATTATGTACTCATGAAGACCATTATGAATTTCACATCATGTCATTTGGTCTTATCAACATACTTTCCATCTTGCAAAGTATCATGAATGTAAATTTTCAGCCCTTTTTGCATAGATTTATTTTAATATTTCTTTATGATCTGATTTATAGTTATACATGAATGGAACATTTGCAACATTTAGAACAAATATTACAAATCCTAGCTAATGATCAATTGTGTTCTAAATGATCCAAATGTTCTTTTATGGTGTAGGGAGTGGGACACCTAGGCCATATAGTTTTTGGAAAAAGGATCAAGGTGGATACTAAAAGGATTACTACCATACAAGAATGGCCCAAACTACACACTCAAAATTATTTAGGGTTTTAAAGGACTCACTAGCTATTATCAAAAATTTGTTTTTGATTATGGAAATATTGCATCTCCTTTGATAGCTATGTTGTAAAAGAACTTGTTTCTATGGTCAAAATCCACTAAACATGCCTTTTTATGAATAAAAAAAGCTAGGCTCTCTACTTCTATCCTAGCTATGCCTAATTTCTTCAAGCCATTTGTAATTGAAAATGATGCCTTTAAAAGTGGAATGGGTGCAATGCTTATACAAGAAGGCTGGCTATTGGTATTCACTAGTATGACATTATTAGGCAAAAACTAGGAAAAATGACTTATGAGAAAGATATAACAATGATCTTATATGTTGTCAACCAATGAAGACCTTAACTTATTGGGGAACATTTTCCCATCTAAATAGACCACCATGTCCTTAACTACTTTCTTGAGAACTATGTATATATATTCTAACAATAAAAATAGGTTACCAAACTACTAGGGCATGACTATGAAATCATTTATAGAAGGTCAAGGGAAATATAGTTGTTGATGCACTATCCCACTAATATGAGGATTAGGGTATGTTATATGCCATCTCTACTCTATTTCCTAAATGGACCCACTAGATTTAAGAATAAGTAACCCAATATTTCATGTTGAAACCATCAATTCAACAAATTCAAGCTAATATTGACTCTCATCCAATATGAACATAGGATGGACAACATCTATGATACTAGGATCATATTTGTGTCACTAAAATTCATCGCTTGTCAAGTTTATATTATAGGAAATGCATGCTTCTATGACTGTAGGACACTTGGGCTTCTTAAAGAGATATAAAAGGGTTAAAAATATATTTTTATAGGGTATTTGTTATAGAATGTGACACTTGTCAGTGTGTTGAGGGTGGAACTATCCACACATTGAGCACACTCTAGCCTCTTCCTATTCTAGAGATCATATTGATGAGTATTTCTATGGATTTTAGTTAAGGTCTCCTAAAGTATGGAGGCAAAATAGTCATTCTCATGGTGGTGGATTGTCTCTCTAAGTATGCTTATTTTTTTCCTTTGTCCCACCCTTACAAGGCATCAACTATTGTCAAAATATTCCTTGATTCCATTTTTAACCTTCATAGCATGCCCCATTCCATCATATCCAATCAAGATCCTATATTCATTAGTTATTTATAGCAAGAATTCTTCAAGTTGCATGATATAGAACTTAATATGAGTGTGGCATACCATCCCCAAATATATGGGTAAACTAAAATTGTCAACAAGTGGTTAGAAATTTATCTTCATTGCTTTGCATTTGAACTACTGATTCATTAGGTCAAATGACTTCTTTTGGCTGAGTGGTAGTATAATACTTCCTATAACTCCACCAAGTGGACACTATATAAAGTAAATTATGGACACCCTCCATCATCAATTCTATTATACATTACAGGTAGTTCTATGGTTCAAGTAATGGATTCCAATCTCATGGAGTGTACTTAACTACTCCAACATCTAAGAGATAATTTAACCATGGCATAGAAGCATATGCTACAAGTAGATCAACATTATTCTAAGTGCAGTTTTAAAATTTAGGATATGATTTTCCTATGCTTGCATCCCTATAATAAATCATCACTCAAACTCTATTGCAGTCAAAAGATAGCACCAAAATTCTATGGATCATATAAAGTGATCTGAAAAATTGGTGTAGTGGGCTACAAGCTACAATTACCTCCTTCTATGACACATCTATTTTTTCATGTCTTGTATTTGAGGAATGTCCTTAAAAACTATATATAGGTCCAATCTACACTACCCTAGTTGAATGAGGAAGGCTCAATCATCTTAGAACTTCTAAGTATTTTGGACCAGTGTACATGCACACTTCATAAGTACACTCTCCTAGTGTTCTAGTATAGTGGTATGGACTTGTTGGCATTTTTGCCACATTATTTTGATTGTTGATTATTCATGCATAAGATGTTGAAGTTCTCACTCCTCTACGAGTTTTGATGCCAAAAAAGCTAAGTCCGAAGACTGTCGCGATATCGCGACAAAAAGCAGCATGGAGAGCACAGTTTCAAAACCGTCGCGATATCGCGACATGTCGCGTTATCGCGGGTCTGTTGAGGAGAGAGAAGTCAAAAGCAAAGGTGTCGCGAAATCGTGACCTGTCACAGTTTCGCGGCGCCAAAGGCAGAAAAGGGCTAAGCAGCAAAGTTGTCACGATTTCGCGACGTGTTCCAAAATCATGGTCAAAATGGTCAACGGAGGCAGCGCAGTAAAATTGTCGTGAAATCGCGACATGTCGCGTTTTCGTGACTTACAATGGCCATGGAGCAGAGTAAGAGAAAAGGTCATGAAATCATGACATAACTAAGCAAAGGATGATGACAATGAATCTCGTAGCGATTTCGTGACAGAATAATGAACAAGGAGCAAAATGCGAAAGACGTCGCGATATCGCGACGTGTTGCGTGGTCGCGGCAAAGTTGAAACGAAAGGCATAAGGCATGAAAGGCGTCGCGATTTCGTGACATTTTTGAGGATGAGGCCAAGCAAGAAGAAGACGTCGCGATATCGCGACATTTGAAAGCGGCACCACTAAAGAAAGCAAGAGAAATATCACGATTTCGTGACATGTCACGTTTTCACGAGGAGGAAGCAAGGAGGCAGCCAGATTGTACGGAATGTCATGATTTCATGACATGACGAATTTTATGGTAAAAAGTAGTAAAGTCCAAGGAGATAGAACATGTCACGATTTCGTGACATGCTGGAGATTAAAGAACCACTTGAGGCAAGAGTGTCATGTTTTCATAGGTTGAAAGCTGGACCGTACAAGGCAAGAAAATTTTGTGAAATCGCAACATGTAGCTTTTGACTAGAAGAGAAGATGAAGGTAGAAGATAGTCACGATTTTGACATGGTTTTCAACATGAGTGTCTGCATTTCGCGACGATACAGGTGAGACACAGCCAAAGAGAGAGAAGGTGTAGCGAAATCGTGCCTTGTCTGCATTTTCTCGGTTGAAAAAGACAACATTGGTGAAGAATCGTCTGATTTCGGACAAGTCATAGTTTCGACAAAAGAGGGAGAAGAGTAGAATAGTACAGAACGTCATGATTCTGACGCGTCACGTTTTCGCGAGCTAAGGTGGCGAAGGAGACCAAAGAGCCAAATACGTCACGATTTCATGACATGGTTGATTTTCAGGTCCAAAGTGACAAAGTGTACGGAGCAGAGAAATGTCATGATTTCATGACATGTCACGTTTTTGTGACCCGTTACAGTTTCATGCCAGAAAGCAGTTCAAACGGCCCGATGAAGCATTGCGATTTCCAAGGATTAAAAGCACTCCAGAATTAAATGTTTTGTTGCTTTCCAATGTGAGCAAGGTAGAAGAACGTGTCCAAGCCACCAGAATTGAAGATGTCTCCATTATTCAAAGCTTATGTTCATGATTTTTCTAACGGTTCAAGCATGTTTCAAGAATGACCATTTAATGAAGACGACCGGTTCCTTATTTCATTTAATTTTTGGTTTCTCCGAGGCTGGTTTAAGGGGATCATTTCCTTGTTTTTGTTGCACATTTTGTAGATCTCGAGGAAGTTCATTGCATATTTTTAATGTTGTAAAGAAGCAAGACTTCTATATAAATCAATGTAGATCTCAGAAAGAGGGATCGAGAGAGAGACTTTTGTTGAAAGCTTTGAAGTTCTTTGCATGAATGAAAGATATTTGGCCTCTGGTTTTGCAAGCAACTATCTATGTGGTTTTTCCTTCTATCATATACATTCCTAATTTACGCTCGTATTTCTTATCTGTTGCTTAATTTGAATTCTGCATTTGAGTTTAAATATTGCTAGTGAGGAAGTGAGTTCTGGAATGTGATCTTGGAGGTTTTTTGTGCAAGGTTGTAAGTTAATTACGTTGATATCTTTTGTTATATGTTGTTAGTGTGCTTGAAGTTATCTGTTGTTAATCTTTCCCGATCTGATAAATTCAGCCTATGGCTATATTTCCCATTTCTTTCTGCACATTTATAATTCCTTTCCAGTAACTCTAGTCTTCATCAAGCTTAGATTTAGTAAGGGAACCAACCCTCTCTGGAGATTGGTCTGGGAGACATTTCTTTCTCCTAGCCTTTCAATGTTGGCCGGGTCTAGGGTGCATTTAGCATAAAATCCTTTCCTGTGGCAGATTCGTGACCAACAGTTTTTGGCACGCCCGATGGGACAGACTGTTTCTGTCTCAGAAAGATCCCATAGTATTGAGGGTTTAATGTTCGCCTTCATGCCGTATAGTTAGAACATTTGGTGACTCTGCAGTACCCAAAAATCTTTGAACGTGGATGCAGTGAAAGTTGTACTTCATGATCACGAGATCAAAGTCCAAAAAAGTTGAAGATCTTGTTGAGTTTTTTGAACTTGACAACACAAAAAGAGGTGAACACTCTAGGTTGGTTTCCCCATCGCTTGCATCATCTGCCATATCCACACAAATCCTTGGTATTGTTACTAGTTTTCCATCTTCTCAGTCACATACACTAGTCCCAATGGCCCAGTATCCTCCACCCGGAAGTTTTCAGCATGGAATAGCTCAGGAGCCTTGAATTTGTAGGCTCAAAATCCAGTTCCCCAGGCTGCTTTGAAAGCCTTGCCAACCTATGATGGTACGGGAAAGATTGCATACGAATATATTCATGATGTAGCTTCTCTGGCAGCCATTCATGATATAACAGATGAAGATGTGATGGTGAAGTTATTAGTGTTATCCTTGAGAGGAAAATTGTTGTATTGGTATCGATCTCTGCAACCAGGCACTATTGCATCATGGGATCAGCTAGGAGAATTGTTAGTTAAGAATTTTCATGAACAGGCTGACCCATTTTCATTGTTGCATCAGTTTAACGCAATCCAGAGGCACCCGTAGGAGGCAATAGCAGATTTCAATGTTCGTTTCACCAGAAGCTGGCAGCGAGTGCCTGAAGGACTTCGCCCTACCCCTGAGCAAGCTACGTTCTACTACCTTCGAGCATTCAATACAGACATTGGCTTGGCGATCAGGCAGTCCAATGTGATGACCTTCTCGAAACTGTTCGAGCAAGCACAAAAGGTGGAGGCAGACTTGATTGCAATCGGTAGGCTTCCCCCAAAGGTAGCAATGCCCATTTTACCTGATATTCCATAGCATTTATATCCTAGTTCTTTTTCGCAATCTATGTCTTCTATGTACCCTGTTCCATCATGGAATTCCAGTGCACCTCAAATTGCACCTATCCCAGTTCCTCAGCTCTCTACTTCAGCAAATCCCTAGTTTCCTGCACCCAACATTCTGCCATTCCCTGCTTCCACTTCATTCCCAGCATTACCGGCACCACCAGCACCTTTGCCCTTACCAGCACCTCCTGCACCTGTAAACCCTGATCCTTATACAACACTCTTGCAAGAGGTAAAATCTGCCAATTCTGCAATAAGAGCAATGGGTAATAAGATCACGCTTATTGAAAGGAAGCAAGCTGAGCGAGATTTCTAGCCTAGGAGATTTCAACCCCCGTCGATTACTAGAGAACAAGCTGCTTCAACAAGCAAAGCACCCGAGAAGAACTTGACTATTTTGGCAAATGAAGATGCAGTCCTTGCGGAAAGAACATATTGGTGTTCGACATGCAATGATCCACATGGAGAAGACACTTGCATGGTTCATTTGAATTATGTGTAGACATTGGCTGCTAGTTCTTCGGGAGGGCAAGTCAATATGATCTCTGAGGCAGGCCATAGCTTAATGGTTCCATCGGAAGAGCAAGTTTCAGTTCTCACAAGGACTGGAAAGAAGCCTGTTACAGTAGATCCTGCTGAGCTAGAGCCATTAAAAGTGCCAGCTGATTTGAAGAAACCAGTGAAAACTCCTGTGTCAGTTTCAAAGCTAGATGCGCCTATTTTATCGAAAGATCCTATTCCACACAGAGTACAAGAAAAGGCCACAACTGCACAGGCAAGATCAGAAGCAGAGGAGCAAGCTAGAGAAAAGTTGAAGTACCCTTCATTGATGAAGAGGCTGAGAGTAGAAGCCACTCAGCAGTATCAGAGCAGATATGATCACCCCATTGAAAAGAAGGAATCTGCTGCGGTTGCATACAACATTGTCGAAGAACTGAAGAAGACCCCAACTAAGGTTAGTCTTTATGATGCATTGCAATTGCACAGGCAGGTAGATTTATTGCAAGAATCTTTAAAATCTATGAAGGATAGTGAGAAAGGTCCTACCCAGACAATTTATGCTCAAGCTTTAACCACTTCTATCACTGGTAAAAATAGACCACCCCCATTTTATCTATCACTGCAAATAGAGGGTTGGATCGTGCATAACTGCATGATCGACTCTGGAGCCGCTACAACTGTCATGCCAAAGGTAGTTTGTGAAGTTATGGGTATGGAATACACACGAAGTAGCCCTGGAGTCTTGCAGTTAGATGGTACTCCTATGAAAATGGTGGGTGTAATCAAGGATGTCCCGATTGTTTTACACACTATGCCTCAGATTACAGTCATTCAAGAGATAGTTGTGGTCGATCTAGAACCGTATTTCAGTATGTGCTTATCCAGAGAGTTTACTTGCAAAGTTGGGAGGTTACCTTGCACTGGATTATTCCCACTTGGAGATCCCTTTCAAAGGAAAGAGACTCCGGATTCATAATGAAAAACCTTCCTCTTTTCATATTGAAAGGTTGGATGAAGCAGGAAAGACCATGCGATCTGTCAACATGCTAACCGAAGAGTTAGAGGGTTCGGATTTGATGAATGAGGTTTTAGACGAGCTTCAGTTGGAAGACGGGTTTTCCATGCTTGATTTCAATGCTATGCTGGAGACCGAAATCGGTTGTTATTCTATCACAAAGCCCGAGGATGGCGCAATGCAGGTATTCCCTAACCAAGATGATCAGAGCTCTATCACGGATCAACTATGGAAGTTATATTTTGATGGGGCAAGATGCAAAAATGGTGCAGGAGCAGGTATTGTTTTGATTTCTCCCTCTAGTTTACAAAGAACATATTCATACCGTCTCACTTGGAATTGTACTAACAATGCTGTCGAGTACGAAGCATTATGCCTAGGCTTGAAAAAGGCAAGAAAGTTGGGAATCGAACAGTTGCAAATTTTTGGTGATTCTGAGCTGATTGTAAACCAAGTAACAAACAGGTGTATTTCCAAGCAGCATTATCTCAAAGCATACCGCAACCAAGTTTGGGACCTGTTTGAGTCTTTCACAGCTATGAATATTCAAGCCATTTCACGAGAGCTGAATAAGCATGCAGATCTTCTAGCATCTCTTGGAGCAAATTTTTCTCCCATTGAGTAGGTAGTGAAGAAACCAAAGACAGTAAGGATGGTGTATAGGCCTAGTGTCCCAGGACAAAGATACTTTTTGGCAAGTCTTCGAGAGTGATGAGCAAATTGTTAACTTTTTGATTCAAGAAGCTGCCACTATCAAAGGAAGAACCTTGGAGCACGAAGAAATCGAAGGTCTGATTCAGTTGTGGAATAATCATATTCCGAAAGGTCTTATCACTCTAGAAAGTTTGTTTGATCAGCATGATCGGTCCAAGAAACATCGGATTGAGATCGACAAGAAAGAGTATATGGAGATGCAATTAGAACCCAATAAGGTCATTAAGATTGGGACTGATTCTACTCCTGATGAACTGCAAGAAATCAGGCAACTGTGTCAAGAATTTTTTGATATTGTGGCCTGGAGTTATGAGGATCTGAAGGGATATGATAAACAGATTGTTCAGCATACTATTGAGTTGGAAGAAGGAGTCAGACCCTTCGAGCAAAAGCAACGACCAGTGAATCCAAATATTGAGACTCTCATGAGGGCCGAACTTGTGAAAATGTTGCAAGCCAAGATTATATACCCGGTTAAGCACTCGACTTGGGTTGCTAATCTGGTTTCGGTTCGAAAGAAAAATGGAGACATACGATTGTGTGTAGATTTTCGAAATCTGAACCGTGCATCTCTGAAAGATCACTATCCCTTGCCTCGCATTGATCAGATACTGCATGTTGTTGCTGGGGCTCAGCGTTTTTCACTGCTAGACGGTTTCTCTGGATATAACCAGATTTGGGTTAGGGATGAGGACCAGTACAAGACAACATTTACAACTAAGTGGGGCACTTTTGCTTATCAGCGAATGCCTTTCGGATTATCAAATGCTGGGGCCACATTCCAGAGAGCCATGGACATTGCATTTGAGGAGCTTTTGAACAAGATTATTGTTATTTATCTTGATGATATGACTGTCTTTTCACATAAACGGGAAGATCACTGTTCTCATCTGAGGCAAATCTTTGGAAAATGTAGAGAGTTTGGTATTTCCATTAATCCAAAGAAGTCGGTTTTTGCAGTGAAGGAAGGTAAACTCTTGGGGCATGTCATTTCAGAAGATGGTTTGGCAATTGATCCATCTCGAGTCGAAGCATTGAAGAAACTATCGCTCCCTGCCAATAAGAAAGAGTTGCAGTCTTTCTTTGGGCAGATTAATTTTATCAGGAAGTTCATTTCTGATTTTGCCCAGGTTGTCAAGCCCATGACTGAGTTGTTGAAGAAGGATGCAGAATTTAAATGGACAACTCAGAGGAAGGAGGCATTCCAAGAAATTAAGGATAGAATAGTGCAGGCTCCTGTATTAATTAATCCAGATTATTCAAAAGATTTCATTCTGTATGCAGTTGGGGAAGATGAAAGCTATGCCGCAGTACTCACACAGAAAGGAGATGATGGGAATGAAAGGCCCATTGCTTTCCTTAGTCAGGTTATCTTACCTCATGAGGCAAAATATAATTTCATTGAAAAATAGGTGTATGTTGTCATGAAGTCTCTTAAAAAATTCAAGCACTTCATATCTCAGAGTAGGACAGTCGTCTATGTTATACATCCCGATGTAAGGAATTTCATCATTCAAGGTGAGATGGGTGATAAACGCGCTGGTTGGGTCACCAAAATTCAAGAATTTGATGTTGAGATTCATCCGACCAAGCTAGTGCGGGGTAAGGCCTTATGCCAGCACTTAGCAAAGACTGCAACATCTGGAATAGTTGATTATCAAGCAGATGATCTTGCTAGAGATAACAATCTGATGAACCTCTTAGTTCAAGAACAAGATTGGGCAGATGACCTCATTAACTATTTCACAACTGGTAGATGCCCTTCACAGTTAAATGCCTCACAACGGAGAAGGTTTCGTCTGCAAGCTCTCAGGTATGTGTTGTTGCCCGAAGGATTGTTTTTCAAGAACATTGATGGCGTTCTTTTAAGGTGTGTCAAGGAATCAGAGAAGGCTAGACTCCTGGAGGAGTTTCATTATGGCATATCAGGAGGACACTATGCAGGTAGACCAATGGCTTTAAAAATTATTCGGGTTGGTTACTATTGGCCAACCTTGTTCATAGATGCTTTCAAGATTGCCCAAGCATGTGACAAATGTCAGAGGTATACAGGAAGGGTTAGAAATGCATCATTGCCCTTGCATCCAATTCAGGTTGAAGCACCTTTTCAGCAGTGGGGATTGGACTTTATTGGGATTATTGATCCGAATTCTTCAGCTGGACACAAGTATATCTTGACCGCTACAGATTATTTTACGAGATGGTCTGAAGCTATTCCAACCAGGGTTGCAAATCAAGAGGTGGTGATTTCTTTCATTGAAGGGCTGATCACACGTTTTGGCATTCCTGATGCTATTATTACAGATAACGGAACTCCATTTATTGGAGCTGAGCTAGCTGAATTTGCAAATAAGTATGGTGTTTTCCTGAAGACATCCTCTAACTATTACCCTCAGGGAAATGGCTTGGCAGAGTCCACAAACAAGAATTTGCTATGGATTTTAAAGAGATCTTTGGGGGATAACAAGAGATCATGGCACCTTCTATTGAATCAAGCTTTATGGGCAGATAGGATTTCAATCAAGAAGTCTATCAAGACTTCACCATATGCCCTGGTATATGGAAAAGAGGCAAGGTTGCCTGTTCATCTAGAATTGCCAATATTGCAGCAGTTGCAGGGATTTCAGGATGATGAAGCAGATGTAGATTCCATGGATATGCGGTTGGCTCAGTTGTTACAGTTGGAAGAGCAACGTTCTTTGGCCTATGAGGAGTTTGCTAAGCATACACAAGTTATTTCAAAGTGGTTCCATAAAAATTCCGCTGATCGTCCGCTTAAGGTGGGTGATTTGGTCCTAAAATGGAATGAAAAGAAAGCCAAGCCAGGGATGCACAAGAAGTTTGATGCTCTATGGGAGGGTCCGTTCCGCATTATCAGTGTTGGTGCAGCAAATTCATTTCATCTAGAAGATTTGGATGGCAGCCCACTTCCTATTTCGGTGAATGGATTTCATCTGAAAGCCTACACTCCATGAAGTGCGAGTCCAGTATTACCTTGTATATAGTAAAAAAAAAAAAAAAAAAAAAAGAAAAAGAGAAAAAAAAAGTATTGTTTTCCTCTGTCAACTTCGGCTCTTTTTGCATGCGAGCCCGCAGGTACGTATTTCTTTCTTTTTTCTTCTTCCTTCCCAATAGTTAGTGGCTTCCTCTCAATTTCTTCCTTCCCCCTCCTCTTTTCTTCCCTCTCATTCCCTTCTTCTCCTACTCCTTTTTCTTCTACAAGTAATCAAGCCACTACTGTTGTTTCTTTTTCCCTTTCTGATATTCCCATTTCTTCTTTTCCTTTTCTTCTAATTTCATTGTCGTTTTAGCATTTATCAGTTCTATCTACCACTTCACTCCTTCCATTCCTACCATTCCATTCACTTCCATTTCCATTTCATAGCAGCTGGTAGCACAGAAGCACTCTGTTACTATATCTACCGCATCACTCCCTCCACTCCACCATTCCATCATTTACTATTTCCATTCCATAGTCCTCACTCCACTTATTTCATTCATTTCCATTTTTGCAACCCCTGGTGCTTTCATGGAGATTCTTTTACAGCACCTGATAAGCTAAGCCAAATACAGATTTACTTGAGTTTTAGTAATTCAGCAAGAGTTGTTGCAGCAGTCTACCGAGATGTACCCCATCAGCCAGCTTTCTATTCTCAGTTTTTCTTGACTCTGTTGCCCAATGGATTCAGGCCTAGGATTCATGCATACAGCAAAACTGTATACCCCATGAGCCACCAAGAATGTTGGCATTTTTGCCACATTATTTTGATTGTTGATTATTCATGCATAAGATGTTGAAGTTCTCACTCCTCTACGAGTTTTGATGCAAAAAAGCTAAGTCCGAAGACTGTCGCGATATCGTGACAAAAAGCAGCATGGAGAGCACAGTTTCAAAACCGTCGTGATATCGTGACATGTCGCGTTATCGCGGGTCTATTGAGGAGAGAGAAGTCAAAAGCAAAGGTGTCACGAAATCGTGACCTATCACAGTTTTGGCAAAGCGAAAAGGCTAAGCGACAAAGTTGTCATGATTTCGTGACGTGTTCCAAAATCATGGTCAAAATGGTCAACGAGAGGCGAGTAAAATTGTCATGAAATCGTGACATGTCGTGTTTTCATGACTTACAATGGCCATGGAGCAGAGTAAGAGAAAAGGTCATGAAATCGTGACATAACTAAGAAAGGTGATGACAATGAATCTTGTAGCGATATCACGACAGAATAATGAACAAGGAGCAAAATGTGAAAGACGTCACGATATCGCGACGTGTTGCGTGGTCACGACAAAGTTGAAACAAAAAGCATAAGGCATGAAAGACGTCATGATTTCATGACATTTTTGAAGATGAGGCCAAGCAAGAAGAAGACATCGCGATTTCATGCATATTAGAAGGACCAAGTGCAAGAAATTGTCGCGATTTCGTGACATGTCACGTTTTCACGAGGAGGAAGCAAGGAGGCAGCCAGATTGTACGGAATGTCACGATTTCATGACATGACAAATTTTCACGGTCAAAAGCAGTAAAGTCCAAGGAGATAGAACCTGTCATGATTTCGTGACATGCTGGAGATTAAAGAACCACTTGAGGCAAGAGTGTCATGTTTTCGTGGGTTAAGGACCGTACAAGGCAGAGAAAATTGTCGCGAAATCGCAACATTGTATTATAGAAGAAAAGAGAGAAGCAGATCTAATGCATTTCACGACGTATAAGTGAGACACAGCCAAAAGAGAAAGGTGTAGCGAAATCTGTCATTGTCGCATTTTCACGGTTCAAGAGAACAACAAGAAGAATGCGAGTCACATTCTCTAAAAAGAGAAAAGAGCATAATAGTACGGAACGTCATGATTTCGTGACGCATCACGTTTTCACGAGCTAAGGTGGCGAAGGAGACCAAAGGAGCCAAATACGTCACGATTTCGTGACATGGTTGATTTTCGCGGTCCCAAAGTGACAAAAGTGTACGGAGCAGAAATGTCACGATTTCGTGACATGTCACGTTTTCGTGACCCATTACAGTTTCGTGCCAGAAAGCAGTTCAAACGGCCCGATGAAGCATTGCGATTTCCAAGGATTAAAAGCACTCCAGAATTAAATGTTTTGCTGCTTTCCAATGTGAGCAAGGTAGAAGAACGTGTCCAAGCCACCAGAATTGAAGACGTCTCCATTATTCAAAGCTTTTGTTCATGATTTTTCTAACGGTTCAAGCATGTTTCGAGAACGACCATTTAATGAAGACGACCGGTTCCTTATTTCATTTAATTTTTGGTTTCTCCGAGGCTGGTTTAAGGGGATCATTTCCTTGTTTCTGTTGCACATTTTGTAGATCTCGAGGAGGTTCGTTGCATGTTTTAAATGTTGTAAAGAAGCAAGACTTCTATAAATATCAATGTAGATCTCAGAAAGAGGGATCGAGAGAGAGAGACTTTTGCTGAAAGCTTTGAAGTTCTTTGCATGAATGAAAGATATTTGGCCTCTGGTTTTGCAAGCAACTGTCTGTGTGGTTTTTCCTTCTATCATATGCATTCCTAATTTACGCTCGTATTTCTTATCTGCTGCTTAATTTGAATTCTGCATTTGAGTTTAAATATTGCTAGTGAGGAAGTGAGTTCTGGAATGTGATCTTGGAGGTTTTCTGTGCAAGGTTGTAAGTTAATTACGTTGATATCTTCTGTTATATGTTGTTACTGTGCTTGAAGTTATCTGCTGCTAATCTTTCCCGATCTGATAAATTCGGCCTATGGCTATATTTCCCGTTTCTTTCTGCACATTTATAATTCCTTTCCTGCAACTCTAGTCTTCATCAAGCTTAGATTTAGTAAGGGAACCAGCCCTCTCTGGAGATTGGTCTGGGAGACATTTCTTTCTCCCAGCCTTTCAATGTTGGCCGGGTCTAGGGTGCATTTAGCATAAAATCCTTTCCTGTGGCAGATTCGTGACCAACAGGACTATAGTTAGAAGATGCCACTTGGGATCTGCTCCATCAACTACAATAGTCAGTTTCCTCACCTAAAGCTTTAAGAACAAAAGTTCTTGAAGGTAAAGGATGATGAGGGCATCGAATAGGCAACTAAGGTTTAGGTTGAATAAAACCTTAGTCGACTAGATCTTAGGGCTTGGTCTCATTTTTAATTTTAATGTAAGTGAGACTTGGTGCTCATGTAGCTAGCTTCTAGATTAGGTGATTTGGATTGATATTAATCAATCCTTAAATAATCTCCTTCGGATGCGAGCCGACATTCTCCATTTGGGAGTTCGTTGCTCCTTCGTAGGAATTTATTGTAATTTTGGGCCTTTATAAACCCTTCATTTTAATTAAATCAGCATGATGGTTTATATCACAACAAAGGACATGTTAGGGACTTATCCTAACAAAACCATTGTTATGTACTTGTCTAGTGTTGGTGTATGTTTACACCTTGGGAACCTAGTGTGTATGGGCCCATTATGATGTAACATTTACTTTCATTATAAGTAGGAATAGGAAGCTTGGGTTATTTCTTTCATGTGTTTAGGCCCTTGAGCATTAGGGTTAGAGTAAATAATATTTTATATAAGGACATGGATTTGGAGTAGAATGTTTCCCTATTGAAGAGGCCTATGATGTCTATTTTTCTTGATTAATATATGTTTGTTGTATTTTTTATTAGTTATTTTTTTTATCACCTCTACTATTTTTTTCATGTTCATTTAGTTTATACACATTTTAATTAATTCTTACAATGCTATTATGGTTATGCTTATTTTTATCTAAAGGTTTGTAACAAAATATAAGGACTAAAAAGCATCCTTATGGATATCAGAAGGGATTTTAACATGACAAAGTAAAAGATATGTTGATTCATTGAAATTTTATAAAACATTCTATGATGTGGACCATATCATAAGTATTATATTTTACACCTATAAGAGATGGTTCAAATTGTGGTTGTATGAGCTATTGTTTCCAATATCATTGATGTGATTTCCCCTAGGCTATTATTGATGCTATTTATTAAATCTATCTAGAACTTAAGTTGTTCTTGTATTAAATGTATCTTCATAATTATATTATACTACATCACCTTAATTGGGATCTTAATCCATTTTTGTTGAGCAAGGTGCAAAAACAGTATTGTCATTCTTGTCAACACAGACAGATAGATCAGTTGATGCAGTGGACAGGAGTTCAGAGGTCAGTCAAAGCATGTACAGTGAATTTCCAAGAAGACAGAAGAGGCCAACATTCAAAAGATCAAAGAAAAAGACAAGTAAGAAAACTGTCGCGATATCGCGACATGTTGAGCAAGAAGGAAAAACTGTCACGATTTCGCGACATGTTCGAAGAGAGAGAAAGCGTAAGGAAAACTATCGCGATTTCACGACATGTTCGAAGAGAGAGAAAGCGCAAGGAAAACTGTCACGATATCGCGACATGTTAAGAAGAAAGGAAAACTATCGTGATTTCGTGACATGTTGGAAGAGAGAGAAAGCGCAAGAAAAACTATCATGATTTCGTGACATGTTGGAAGCAAAGAAGGCAAGTAAGAAAATTGTCATGATTTCACGACATGTTCGATGAGAAGGCACATGCAAGAAAACTGTCACGATTTCATGACATGTTCGAGGAGAAGGCGCAAGCAAGAAAAACTGTCGCGATTTCGTGACATGTTGGAAGAGAAAGAGGAGAGAGAAAAAGATGTCACGATTTCGCGACATGTTTCATTTTCGTGGTCCAAAGCGAAGAGGAAGGAGGAGAGAGAAAAAGGTGTCACGATTTCATGACATATTTCAAGGAAGATTGTACGGACGAAAAAAGGCTGATTTCACGAAGGTTAGAGAGAAAGAGCTCGCAAAGAAAAGTGTCGCGATTTCACGATCCAATTTGCGAAGAAGGATTGTACGAGAAGAAAAAGGTGTCACGATTTCATGACAGGTTCGAGAGAAAGAGGCTCGCGAAAGAAAAGTGTCACGATATTCGCGACATGATCAATTTGCGAAGAGGAGGATAGAGTACGGAGGAAAAAGTGTCACGATTTCATGACGTGTTCGAAGAGAAAGAGCTCGAGAGAAAAAGTGTCGCGATATCGTGACATGTCGTTTTGCAGAGTCGAAGGGAAGAAAAGAGACAAGGAGGAAAAAGTGTCGCGATATCGCGACATGTCACGTTTTCGCGACCCGAAGAGGAGAGAGAGAGTAAGGAGGCGAAAAGTGTCGCGATATCGCGACATGTTGTGTTTTCGCGGGTGCAAGCCGAGAAGAGGACAAGGAGGCAGAAAGTGTCGCGATATCGTGACATGTTATGTTTTCACGGTCAACGACCAAGAAAAAGTCAAAAGGGCAGAAATGTCGCGATATCGCGACATATTGTTTTTCGCCATGCAAAAAGAAGAACCCAGCCGAAGTAAAGTTAACTGAAGGAAAACGACAGTTACAGATGCAATTGCAGAGGAAATACATGCAGCTAAAATAAGAAGAGTAAACAAAAGTCATTACTGCAGTTACAGGGTCCGTTACGGAGTCAATTCGTCGAGCGATGGCTATACCGAGAATCCCAATTAAAGAGACAAATCCATTAATAGGTTGCATATAAGAATAGTGTGTCAGAAAGGAGTTACTTATAGGAGTGGCTATTAATAGGCTGCATGCGGGATTATGGAAGTTACAAAAGACTTAGGGTTTCAAGATGAAAATATTGTTATAAAAGGGCAGTTGCATGCAGAAGAAAATGTTTGGCTCAAAATTGAAAAGAGTGCCATCGTAAAGAGTTAAAGTGCCACTGCTGAAAGAGTAAATGTGCCGCGAGGGCAGTTGCGTGCAGAAGTAAAGTGCTGCTCAAAATTGAAAAGTGTGCCACCATAAAGAGGGAAGGTGCCGCTGATAAAAGAATAAATGTGCTAAGAAAAGTAGGTTGTTATTATGTGCTGTAAGAGAGCGTTGAGCTCTGTACGGGGAAAAAGAGCAGCATATAGAGTGCAGCAGATAGAGAGCGGCTATGTGTGCACAGAAGGAATATGTGTTTCCTGAATTGAAAGAGAGGTTGGGTGAGCAATAGACCAGTGAGGGTCTTGTAAAAGTGAAGGTATTTTTATGTCATCAATATAGTTTTCAAAACTGTAATCCAAGTTGGTGCTTGGATAGGGGTTGGTGCTCCTTTATATTGGTGCAGATAAATCAGGGGTTGGTGCTCCTTCCAGTGGGTGCTGGTAAACGGATTGTAAAATTGGTGTTTTGCAAAGGTTGGATTTGGACCGTAGTCCAAGCAGTCATTCTTGAGGAGTAGCCAAATTGGTGAACCTCGTTACATTGTGTGTTGTGGTGTGCTCTCTTGTGATAATTGCTTTATCTATTTTTAAGTTCTCTTTGCTTCAGCTTTAAGAGTTGTAGATTTGAATTTAAATAGCTACATTGATTCACCCCCCTCTCAGTGTCATTGTGAGAATATCAATTGGTATCAGAGCAAGGTTCCTGAATAAACTTAATCAGCTAAGGTGATCTGGGAAGGAACACAATGGCAGGTGGTGAAGGTTTCTCATCAAATAAAGCTCCATTGTTCGATGGAACTAATTATTCATTTTGGAAAATTAGGATGCAGACATATCTTTGTGCTCTGGGATACGACATCTGGGAGTCAGTAGAAAGTGGATACACAATACCCGCCACACCTCCAACCGATGATGCCGGTAAGAAACCATTTGAGAATAACTCTAAAGCAAAGAATGCTATAATGTGCGGTTTAGTGGACAATGAACTAATAAGGATCATGAGCTGTAAAATGGCAAAAGACATGTGGGACAAACTGAAGAGCATTCATGAAGGAGATGACAAGATCAAGGAAGCCAAGCTACAAACGCATCGAGCTCAGTTCGAAGCATTAAGAATGAATGACGATGAGAACATAGAGGCCTATATGTTGAGAGTCAATGGAATCATTAATGCAATTAGAGGACTCGGCGAGGAAATGGAAGATGCGATCGTCATGAAAAAGGTACTAAGAACTCTTCACAAAAGATTTAATTCTAAAGTTTTTGCTATAGAAGAAGCTAAAGATCTCAATACTTTTAGCATGGATGAGATGCATGGTTCTTTGAATGCATACGAAATGAGAATAGGACAAGCTAAGCCCATAGACAGAGAAGCTACTTTTAAAGCACACAAAAATATAAAAACTAAACAAGAATCTAAGGATGAAGAGACATCGGATGAAATGGAAGCTAACTTTGTTTGAAAACTTATAAAGGGAAAAGGAAAATACAGAGGAAAGTTACCATTTAAGTGCTTCAACTATGGAGGCATCGGGCACTTTGCAGCTAAATGTCCAATGAATGAGAAAACCAAAAATGATGAAGGGTCACACCAAGAAAAAGGTGAGCTGGAAGAAGAAACCAAATTTTAGAAAAAGCAACTTCAAGAAGAAAAGTTTCATATCCAAGAATGTCAGCACTTCTGAAGAAAGCTCAGGTGAGGATTCTGAAGAAGAAACATGTGAAGCTCTGTTCATGGCATTTGAAGAAGAAAAAATAGAAGAAAAATAGGAAGGTGATAAAAACCTTAAGGATGAGGCTGAAGTATATCTGGAAGGTGAGTTGGTTGCTACACTTAAAGAGTTGAGTACAGAAAGAAAAAAGAATAAAAAGGTTTCAAGAAAGCTAGAGGATGCCAATGACATAATAAACAGTTTGAAAGTACAGAAATATGAATTTAATAAAAATTTTGAAGAACTTGAAGTACAATTAACCATGAAAATAGATGAATGCAGCAAACTAGAAGAAGAAATTGTTGGTTTAAGGATTCAGCTAGAAGAGATGAATCAAAAATTGAGTTGTTATCACAAACTTGAAGGAAGCTCTGTGAAGCTTGAAAATATTATAAATAGCCAAAGGAGTATAGGCATCAAATTTGGCTTGGGCTTTGTCGAAGGAGAATCATCAAATGGATCAAAGGCCTTAACTATAGAACCCATAAAGAAAGAAGATAAGATCAGGGTTGATCAAGGAAAAACAAATCATGCAAAAGAAAGCAATAATGCCAGGCACGAAAAGATTACTGAAAATGATGGATTCACAAACGTCTCACATCAAAGGAGAAGAAGATTTGTGGCTCCTACTACAAAATGGCAAAAACCAACTCCCGAGTTCAATCAATCACTTTTTTGGTTATTGTTTTAAATGCAATGCTTACGGTCATAAGATTTCAGACTGCATTTATAATATAGGACAAAGAAATTTCACCAGTAGAAATGTCTTTTCACCCTTGATGGATTATGCAGTAGAATGCTATAACTATCATAACTTTGGACACATTGCAAGAAATTATAGAAGTACATATGCAGCAAATAAATATCAGGGAAGAAAATCTCAACCAAATGGTTTAAGACAAAATAGAAAATTCCCAGAAAAACATGCACAGGCCATTGACAAAGAAAAGTCTAAACAAGTGACCAAAACTATAGTCAAACCAGAGTGGAAAGAAAAGGAGCGACCCAAGGAAGAAAAGGAATCCTTGATTGTACAGACATCATTCAAAGCACAGAACAAATCTGCACCATGGATACTGGATAGTGGATGCTCCAGTCACATGATAGGCGATAAACAAAAGTTTGAAAAGTTACAGAAATATGAAGGTGGCTCAGTTAAATTTGGAAATAATGATGGAGCCAAGATAGTTGGCAAAGGAGCAGTCAAGATAAGTGACGGAAAAATCAATTCCAAAGAAGTCTTGTTTGTGATTGGTTTGAAGCACAACCTACTGAGCGTAAGCCAAATGCGTGACAGAGGTCATGAAGTCATTTTTAAGAAGCGGACTGTGAAGTTAGAAAAGCACACAGTGGGAAGGCGATAGCCTATTGGATCGAGGACTTTTGAGAACCTGTATACTCTCTCAGAGACTTCAGAAGGAGCATGTTTGATTGGACAGAAAGATGAAAATTGGCTGTGGCACAAGAGGCTCGGTCATATTAGCTTTGACAATCTGGTAAAAATAAGCTCAAAAATGGCAGTAAGAGATATACCCACCATTGGAAAACCATTAAATAGCATCTGTGCTTCATGCCAAAAAGGGAAGCAAACTAGATCCACATTTAAATCAAAGGAATACTTCACCAGCAAACCTTTAGAGCTAATACATACTGATTTATGTGGACCCATGAGAACACAAAGCATAAATGGTGACAAATACTTTATGTTGTGCATAGATGACTATTCCAGGATGACATGGGTACTATTTTTAAAGCTTAAATCAGATGCCTTTGAAATGTTCAAGACTTTCAAAAACCTGGTTGAGAATCAAATAGGAAAAATAATTAAAATCTTAAGATCAGATAGAGGAGGAGAGTTTATCTCAGAGGAGTTTGCAGAGTACTGTCAAAAATATGGGATCAGAAGACAGTTTTCAGCGGCAAGGACACCTCAACGAGAATGGTGTTGTTGAAAGAAAGAACAAGGCGATGCAGGAAATGGCACGGACAATGTTGACAAAGAACAAAATAGCAGACAGATTCTGGAAAGAGGCAGTTCATACTACGGTTTACATCCAAAACAGGTGCATGTTAAGGACACATGAAAGCAAAACTCCTTATGAGCTATGGTTCAACAAAAAGGCAACAACAAGATACTTCAAAGTCTTTGGCAACAAGTGCTACATCAAAAGAACTGAAGATAATCTTGGTAAGTTTGAAGATAGAGCTGATGAAAGAATTTTTCTTGGCTATTCGACAAAAAGCAAATCCTACACATGCTATAACAAAAGGCTAAAGAAAATTGTAGAGAGTGTCGATGTTAAGGTTGATGAAGGTAGGGAACGAGAAATTAGCAATGAAGAAAACTACCCTATTTATGAAGAAGTTATTGAAGGAGATGAAGAAAAGGAAATAGAAGAGAATAAGGAAATTGACCCAGATGATTTAAGTATTGACTCAGAAGTAGAAGAAAACAAGAAATTCAAAATAGGCAGTTGGAAAAAAAATCATCCCAAAGAGCAAATTATTGGGGACCCCACGGTTGGTATTCAGACAAGGAGAACAGTAGTAAGGAACTACTCTCTATTATCCAGCATTGAGCCCAAAAATGTTGCTGAAGCAAGCACGAATGAAAGTTGGATGAAGGCAATAAACGAAGAACTAGATCAGATTGAGAAAAACAAAACCTGGGAGTTAGTACCAAGGCCTACAAATAAAAACATAATCGGTACTAAATGGATTTTTCAAAACAAATTGAACGAAGACGGACAGGTTGTCAGAAATAAGGCAAGATTGGTCTGTAAAGGCTATGCTCAAGTTGAAGGTATTGATTTTGAGGAAACCTTTGCACCAGTGGCTAGACTCGAGGAAATCAAAATGTTTTTGGCTTTAGTCGTACACAAGAATTTCAAATTTTATCAGATGGACGTGAAATCAGCATTTTTGAATGGCAAACTTGAAGAAGAAGTTTATATTGAGCATCCAGATGGTTTCCAACTCGGTGACAATCCCAATTTTGTTTGCAAGTTAAAGAAAGCTTTGTATGGTCTGAAAAAGGCACCCAGAGCATGGTATGCAAGGCTGGATAACTATCTTATTCAACGGGGGTTCAAGAAAGGTATGGTGGACAACAATTTGTATGTCAAAATGGAGAATGGCCATCTTATTGTACTTGTTGTTTATGTAGATGATATCATATTTTGCAGCAGCATGGATGAGTCTTGTAGAGACATAGCAAATAAAATGAAGAAAGAATTTGAGATGTCTATGATTGGTGAACTTTTGTATTTCCTCGGACTGCAAGTTAATCAAAATGAAAAGGGCATTTTTATCTCTCAAGTTAAATATGTGAAAGAAATGCTGAAAAAATTCACAATGGAGGATTGTAAACCTGTTAGCACTCCCATGACAATAGGTTGCAAGTTGAGCAAGGATGAAAAATCTCCAGATGTTGATCAAACCATGTACAGATCTATGATTGGGAGCCTGCTGTATTTAACAGCTACAAGACCAGATATCTTACAGGCAGTATGCATGGTAGCACGATTTCAAGCTAGTCCCAAAGAGACTCATGTGACAGCTATGAAGAGGATTCTTCGGTACCTCAAGGGTACTATGGAGTATGGGTTATGGTATCCAAAAGGTAAGGACTTCACTCTTATTGCATATTCAGATGCATATTGGGCAGGATGTATAGATGACAGAAAGAGTACCAGTGGAGGAGCATTTTATCTTGGAGACAGGCTGGTAGCATGGCACAACAAGAAACAAGAATCAATCTCTCTATCCATAGCAGAGGCAGAATACATTGCAGCGACAACGTGTTGTACGCAGATATTATGGATGAGACAAACCCTGAAAGATCTTGGTATTCACTTCAAAGAGCCAATTTTAGTTAAATGTGATAACACTAGTGCTATCAACATCTCAAAGAATCCAGTTATGCATTCTCGAACCAAACATATTGCAATCCGGTATCACTTTTTGAAGGATAAAGTTGCGGAAGGTGAGGTTAAATTGGATTTTGTTCCAACTACAGAGCAAGTAGCGGATATCTTCACAAAACCGTTGCCCAAAGAAGTTTTTGAGTACCTACGGAGTAAGTTGGGAGTGGTCACGTTTCCCAAGAATTGACTAGCAATCGGGACCACATTCTCAGGGGGAGCATTTATGCCTATGTTTATAGTTTTGCTCATATTCATATTCATGATTTTTTCTAACTATAACAATGTTTGTTTGAGAATTTTGTGCATAGACTCAGGGGGAGTCTGCAGTAGCCCTTTGGTATTATTGTCAAAGGGGGAGAAGAATTACAGGAAATTGCACATGTGTTGCCAACAATTCCAAAGGGGGAGATTGTTGAGCAAGGTGCAGAAACAGTATTGTCATTGTTGTCAACACAGACAGATAGATCAGTTGATGCAGTGGATAGGAGTTCAGAGGTCAGTCAAAGCATGTATAGTGAATTTCCAAGAAGACAAAAGAGGCCAACATTCAAAAGATCAAAGAAAAAGACAAGTAAGAAAACTGTCGCGATATCGTGACATGTTGAGCAAGAAGGAAAAACTGTCACGATTTCGTGACATGTTCGAAGAGAGAGAAAGCGCAAGGAAAACTGTCACGATTTCGTGACATGTTCGAAGAGAGAGAAAGCACAAGGAAAACTGTCATGATTTCAAGACATGTTCGAAGAGAGAGAAAGCGCAAGGAAAACTGTCGCGATATCGCGACATGTTAAGAAGAAAGGAAAACTATCATGATTTCGCGACATGTTGGAAGAGAGAGAAAGTGCAAGAAAAACTGTCACGATTTCGCGACATGTTGGAAGCAAAGAAGGCAAGTAAGAAAACTGTCATGATTTCATGACATGTTCGATGAGAAGGCACATGCAAGAAAACTATCATGATTTCATGACATGGTCGAGGAGAAGGCGCAAGCAAGAAAACTGTCACGATTTCGTGACATGTTGGAAGAGAAAGAGGAGAGAGAAAAAGATGTCGTGATTTCATGACATGTTTCATTTTCGCGGTCCGAAGCGAAGAGGAAGGCAGAGAAAGAAAAAGTGTCGCGATTTCGTGACATATTGCAAGAAAGATTGTACGGATGAAAAAGTGTCACGATTTCACGACAGGTTCGAGAGAAAGAGCTCACAAAGAAAAGTGTCGCGATTTCGCGAAAATTTGCAAGAAGGATTGTACGGACGAAAAAGTGTCGCGATTTTGCGACAGGTTCGAGAGAAAGAGCTCGCAGAGAAAAAGTGTCGCGATATCGCGACAATTTGCAAGAAGGATTGTACGGACAGAAAAGTGTCGTGATTTCGCGATAGGTTCGAGAGAAAGAGCTCGCAGAGAAAAAGTGTCGCGATATCGCGACATGTCGGGTTTTCATGACCCGAAGGGAAGAAAAGCGCCAAGGAGAAAAAGTGTCGCGATATCGCGACATGTCGGGTTTTCACGACCCGAAGAGGAGAGATAGAGTAAGGAGGCGAAAGTGTTGCGATATCTTCATAATTATTAAGGATGTGATTTCCCCTAGGCTATTATTGATGCTATTTATTAAATCTATCTAGAACTTAAGTTGTTCTTGTATTAAATGTATCTTCATAATTATATTATACTACATCACCCTAATTGGGATCTTAATCCATTTTTGCATGATATAAAAACTTGAGTAAAGTTGTTTTTCCAAAACTAGGTCATGAACAATATTTACATGACTTGGGAAAGTGACCTTGATATTTTACATATTTGGGAGAAATTACAAAGGGGGGAATTGGACTATTATAAATATATAAATGTTGAATGTAAACATGAGAAACTATAATGGATCATGATGAAGTCTAATAATATTCCAAGAGGTTGTAGGCATAGGATCCAACCTTGTTTTCTAATTTTAGATCCACTAGAATAAGAGTGAGAAAATTTGTGATGTATTGAGGAAACACAATCAAATGGCTTGGCCTATAATTCTATTATCCTTGTAGATGGGAACCATTGCTATATTTTGAAGTAAATTTGTAGATCCTTATTAATGGATAAAATAATTTTATAAATGAGATGAATGAGATTTTATCTTTGCATAGCAAAAATGTATATAGATCCCTATGACTTCATCCTAAATACAAAGACAAGACTTTTCAAAAAATAAATCCATTGACCATGTTTATTTTAGTGGAGATGTTTTGGCATTATTGAAGGAGTAAAAATAATGAAGTTAAAAAAAGATGATAATTTCTAAAATTATATTAATAATAGTTTGTAGTAGAATTTTAAGATAAGAAAATCCTCTATTTTTGTATCCAAAACTTGTAAATTCTACCAAATTATATGTTTAAAGCTATCCTTATATAAATATTATTTATAAAATAGATCTCCTATCTTTTTTAATTATATTTGATGAATATTTTGTTATAATTTTAGCTTATGTCTTGACAATTAATTGAAGCTTGTTTTTAGGACTTGCTTGAACTAGAATATAGTTCAATATATCATTTTGCTTGATTTTCCTATATGGATGGTTGTAAAAAAAATCCACACCACTTATGCTAATTGCATGCTTATGCAAATAATAATTTTCTATGGATTGTAAAAGTGTGTAGATTATAGAGGTGTATGGATTGTGAAGTATACAAATTTGATTGACTACTACTTATATAGGTTATGAATGTTTCCACTTATGAGGACTATGCATACTATTGCCTGTGCAAATTATATGAATGTGCAACCAATGGAGGATAAATAGTATAAAATTAGTGGTCAACTTGAAAAAAACACCAATATCTATGACAACCACTTAATATGATTTTCATATCATGTATACAATTATGTATATTTTGTAGGAGAAGAGGATAAGATCCCATTATTCCCAAATTTTAAAAATATTCTATCATGATTAATAAATATAACATAATATAATACTATTTTGTATCTCAATTATAAATTTATAAGTACCTATTTCTAATAAGGGTTGGAACTTAATACATGGGATATAAACAATTATGATATAAAATAAGGTAATATATCAAGAAATATGTTAGTACCCTTACACTTTGCATCTTTGTGAGGTAGGACCTACTCATAATATCAAGGGCATAATGATTAATGTAGATTTTTGTATATAGCTAAATTTAAATTAGATTTCCTTTTAGTATGGTATGTGATTCACTTTCTTATATTAAGTATGAATCTCTTGTTGGATAAAATTTATTGACATAGATTATAGTAGAATATTACAAGTTTAAAACCACTAACCAATAACTAAATTGTCATTATAATTGGAATTTTTATCATTGTATTTGCTACATTATAGTCAATTAAAGAATGTCTTTACTCCATAATGATATTTTTTAAGATTATTTTTAAACCACAAGATTCACATGTTTATTCATCATTGCCATAGTGTTGTTGTCCTTTTTCAAAGTAAATGACTCTCAAACTATTTTTTTATGCTTTGCATCTAAATTTATTAAAAGAAAGAGCATAGTTAATACATTACAAAAGAAAAGTTGATAAATTGCAAAGTTAGAGCATGCTACATATTATTTAAGAATATACCATAATAAGGGTAAAAATAGTTGTATAAAGTAGTAAAGACAAAAGTACTTTAAATTTGAAATTTTTATTTTTTAAATTAATCACCTTGATCTTCATGCACTTTAATTGTAGGGAAAAAATTCTTCAATTTTATAACATGCATTTTGTCTTTGAAGAGAAACCACCTTGATATTAATGGATCTAGGATTCAATGTAATGAATATTTTCTTGATCATATCTATAGTATTGAGGATAACCCACTCAACAAAACGTTTATTAATATTTTTTATTTTCAATTGGTTATATGGGATTGTTCAAAATGAGCTCATCCATATTACAACTTGACCACATAGTGGTATTACAACAATAGTTTTGAAAACTATGCATGTATCACCTTGCAAGTTTTGAACTTGACTTTTGTTCTTGAAATTTTATGTATTTAACTAGTTGAAAACATGTCATTTGATGCTAAAAATATTTAGGTTCTCCAAAGATATTAAAACTTTTGTCTATCATTTAAAACTCCTTGTTCCTAACCACTAGTCCAAACCACATGGTCCAAAATGTTAAGGTTCACCCATAGGATTAGAACATTGATTTATAGTGTGAAAATATTAGCTTCTTAGCATTTGCTCTAAACCAATCATAAAAAATGTTAGGATCCACCCATGAAATTAGAATTTTGGTCTATCGTGTGAATTTCTTCACTTCCAACTAATTGCCCTAATTACCATGGACTAAATTACTAAGGTTCATAAATATGATGGATCAAAGGTGTGTTAGCTAATTATTAATTTAAGGTTGCAATATCTTAGTAAGGTGTCATGTAATGTATGTGTAAGAAACTAGACTTCAAATTTTGAAGTATTTATAATAGATGCATCTCTTGATAAGTAAGAGAGGGGATACAATATATTGTTATGAAATTTAGAGAATAAGGTTCTAAACTACATAAGAGAATGCATGGAGGCTAAATTGTGTTGGTCCTAACCTCTAAGGTATTTTGTTCATCTATCAAGATTTGCCCCACACTATAACCAGTGTATAAGGCAAAAAGTGTTTTTTAAACGAAAAAGGATTTTACTCTTAGCCATGTCAGATCTTGTGGCACTTTCCCTCATCAATATGCTAGAGTTTTAAAAGGCAAATCCTAATGCAAATAAATAATAAAATGGAAGAATTCCTATGGTAAGGAAGATATTACCTCAAAGGAATAATAGAAGAAAATTGAGATCAAAGAAGTGAAGAAGTGAGATAAAGATATTTTAATCACAATAAACTAAAAAAATCACAAATAAAGATAGAGGGACCTAAGTGTAGAGCTATATGGCTAACTATCATATATTACACTATTAAAATTTTGAATATAATTGAATGAAAAATCATAAATACAAACAACACTTCATATAAATATTCATATATAAACAACGCATTGTATATATACTTCCTACCTAACCAATTGGAGGTAGGTTATCATAGTCTCTTGTGAGTGGGCCCTTTCTCTAGAGATACAAGGCACATACTCCTTTGTAATCAACCACTCAAATCATACTCAAAATGGAGAACAAAATAGAAAATTTGTTAATCTAGCTATATAGAAAAAGGGTTGATTACAATGTTGAGATACAAAGCATGAATATCTGCTAAAAACTACACTGATTAAGCCCTTATTATAATTATTGATATACTATTTATATGAACAATTACATTATGTGTTCATAGAACATATCAAATGACAAATTGCCATAGAGATAAGTGAATCCATTGTATATGCTTTTGGTCTAAAAAATATAAAGTTACAAGCTATCTTTCTAAATAGAATATTTCTTTCTATTTGGCAAGACGTGACTACCAAAACAAAGTATAAAATGGATTTTCTAAACTATTGAAACAAAAAGTACTTGTTAGCAAATGGGTGAATAACTTCATTGAAAATGTAAAAATTATGCCTAGTTTAGTTGATTCATTGATAAATTTGAATATTTTGTTATAGCCCATATGGATATAGTCAACACAAAATCTCAACTAAGACATTTTTATGGTTTTTAGATTGTATTGAATCTTGATGGGATGGTTAGATGCAAATAATATATAATTTTCATGCTATAATCATTTTTCTATAGTAAGTAAAGAATCTTGACAATTTAGTACTAAACACGGTTCTATAGCGTCTTGAAACCACATATAAACCTACATCAATTTTGTTAAAGTCTTTCCACAGAAAAAAAGATCAATGAAAATTAAACATAGAATTAAGATAACCTTTATCAATTCCATAAAAATGACCATAATATATGCAAATAAATTTAAATTGAAATCATTCAACCATAAATACATTAAAATAAAAAATGCTATTATACTAATATGACATAGAGGCTATAGTCATGACAAGAGCATACCAAAATGAGTCAAAACATAGATAATAAAGGGACATATCTAATATCCATATCCATCAATGCTCTATCTAATAGAGGAGATATTTTTATTTTTGTTACATAGGAGAGTTGGTTACAACGACTATTTTTAGTAATTGTCTAGCGCAAGGTTCAAACCATAGGGATTGCTCTCAATAAACCTATTCGTCTTGTTGTTGTTTGATCCGGTGTGATATGGGGACCATCAGTGGATTGGGATTCATATCGTTATCATCGGTCTAGCACGCGCTCAAAGGATTCAAAAAATACTACTACCTTTGCTAAATGGCACCACTAAGGTTTGATCTAGGTCTCTCTTGGTAAGTGCCCAGCCAGTAGCACTTACCAATCCACCTAGCCCTTGGGGCTAATAGAGGGACATTTGCCACCTAGTCCTTGGGGCTAATAGAGGGAGAATGTTTAGATTCATTCATGAGATTTGAAACTTAGTTTAACTTGTGGAACTCTTCGTTAAACTAATCAATGAATGGAAATATAATAAACTATAAAACAATTTACATTTTACAAATATTAATAAAGCAATTTTTTTATAAATTTTTAAATTAGAATATTTTTGCTTTGACATTATCAATATATTATATTAAACATCAAATAATAAACCCTTATTTTATTTTTATAATATATATATATATATATATAAATATAATTTGGTTAGTGTGAGAAACCTCTACTACCAACACACAAAGACTCAGTAGTCTCCCAAACCATAATTAATAGGGAATTTAACACACAACCACCACACACCCACCCCTCACAGACTCTCACATGTTGTGGTTTGAACCTTACCTTTATTAAGGAAAATTGTTCCCTTGTATTCCATGTGAAGAATTTTCGTTCCTCAGGCCCTATTCCATCCAATTGAATCCCTCAGGCTAACCGAGGTATTTTTTTTTTTTTTGGATCTAGCACAAGCGGCCAAGATTAAACTTGGACCTCTTTTAAAGGAGTGGAGGAATTTACAAATAATAATAAAATATAAATTTAAACCGTACTTAATAGTAAAAAAGAATTATAATGCAACCAATTTCTTTATAAATAAAATAATAATAAAACAAAAATTTGAAGCTATAAATATAAAGTAAAGTCCATATAACGTGATGATTTATGCGAATCCTTAATCATAAACATATTTGAAAGTTTCTTTTATAAAAAATTTTGGTTTTGAAATAAGATGTAAAGTATAAGGTGCATAATGGGACTTTTGAATTTGATTTTTTTTAATATTAAAAATAATGTTTTAATCATTTTAACACAATTACTATTTTAATTTTATATTTATATGTTAATATAAAATTTAATGTTTTTAAATACTTAAAAAAAATTAAATAGATGCTTTAAACATTTTAAAACAATATTTAAAATTAGTTTTTAGGTTTTGTATTTTAATTTTATATTTATATGTTAATATAAAATTTGATTTTTAAATATTAAAAAAAATTAAGTAGATGCTTTAAACATTTTAAAACAATATTTAAAATTAGTTTTTAGGTTTAGTTTTTAAATATTTGTATACATAGTAAAATAGTGTTGTAGTAATAAGTTAAAATTTCACAGCCAGTGATTACCTATTTGATCAATATGCAATCACTTAGATTCAATCCATGTTACCAAGTAGTTTTCTCCCTAGGTTGAATAATGGTGTGGGTGGTCCTGATTGGAACATATGGAAATGGAATTTTGACGGTCCTTTGCCACATTTCAAGTCTTATAAGATATATAAAGAAATGCTCATACATATCCATTAGATATTGTTCTCAACCAACGTTGGGTATTCATTGCATGTACAAAAAATGGAAAAACAAGCTGTCTAAAATCTGACACTTCAATATTTCAGCTCAGTTGCATGTTTTTGCATGGACCTCGGTGTTTCAAGGGCTCCCTTGTAAATATCATCTGGCCAAGATAAATATTACTCTAAATAATTGTATGACATGCTACAGAGAAGAGATAATTAAGCATATTTTTTAAGACTATCCACATGCAAAAGTACTATGGTGCAATTTTGATCAGACTAATGCTCCTCCTTTCATTGGAAATCATATATGGTGGAATGTAGCTCTCCTGGGTGACTCCCATCATTGCCTCTCTCATTTAGTTGGAATATGGCATGTTGTTAGAGTTTCAATTCTATTTAGACTTTGGAAGGACATGTGTTTATCGTACAACTCTTGAGGCTACTTACAAAATTTTGAAATGTATCTCACACAACTACAAGTCTTCATTCTAGTTATCATGAGTGAGTTGAGAAAAACATCTGACATTAAAAAGTCAGAATATCTCCAATTGATTCGTAGACTCTCTTGATTATTATATTAATTTTCTTTTAATGAAATAATAAACGGTATTTCTAAAAAAATAAAATAAATATATAAATAAATAAAATTAAAATTTGAATCTATAAATATAAAATAATTTTATATCTTTTTAATTATACTATAAAATGATTTATGTAAATATTTTATCATAATATTATTTGAAAGTTTTTCATATAGTTGTTTTTGTGTCAAGTAGATGCTAAGAACAAAGGAGTACATCAGGACCACTGTTCTCTTAATTTGATTTTGTATTTTTTTAATGAAAGCTTAAAGACATACAAATTTAAGTATTTTTAGAATAATTTATTTATAAATTTGTATTTGTTTTTTAATATAAATTTTGATTTTTTAAATATTAAAAAAAAAAAAAGGCCTACCATTTTAGAACACTTTCTTTGTACTAATAGTCAGACTAACTTCCAATATGCCAATCATATAATACGCTACTAGACTTGCATCATCACATATAAAGTCTCCGGGGCCAAAGCAACTGATTGGGGATTGGGGATTGGAGATTGGAGATTGGGGATTGGGCCTAGGTCCAAGGTTTAAGCCATGGTGTAGGTGAGTGTGTGAGGGGATGGGTGTGTTCATCAAATAATACTAGCTACAAACACATTCAAATTAATAATATAAACCTCTATGACCTACAGTTTCCTCCCAACTATGACCTCTCACAAAGTTGAGAGCTATACTTATCAATAGGGAATTTAACACAAAGCCAAGCACACACCCACCCCGTCACATACTCGACCATGTCGGTTTGGACCTTGGACCTTGGACCTATCGAAGAAGAGCCAATTTATATATATATATATATATATATATATATATATATATATATATATATATATATATATATATATATATATATATATATATATATATATATATATTAAAACAAATAATAATTTTAATAATTTATTGTTTATTAATATTTAATGTGATATTTTAAAAAGTTAAAAATTAAATAATAAAACTTATATCTTAAAAATAATTTTAGGTATAATTATTTAGTTAAGAAATACAATTAAATGATTTTTATTAAAATTCAATATTCTTGTAAACTATTATTATTTTATGATTTAATTAAAATTTATTATTAAATAAAAAATACAATCAAATATTTTTATAATAAATTATATTTCCTATAAATTATTATTATTAAGATATTAAACTCTTATAAAATAAGTTTACATTACACAAAGAGGAGCTATTATATTTCCAGACATGCTTCTCATCCTTATACTACAACAACAAAAAAAATCAATTTGTAAATTATCCAATGAACATTTATTTAGGGCATAGGACCGTCGACGTTAAAATTACGAGAATGGTAAGTTCAATTATCGAAAAAAAAATTGATTCACGGCGTTTTCAGAAAATCTCTTTCTCCGGTAGAGCAGTGGGTTCTTTAGGAAGACCCAGTTTTGGGTTTTTTATTTTTTTAAATAAGGAGATTCAGTTTTGAAAGGAAATAGGTTAAGTTAGTAGCTCTAGAGAAAGCTAAAATTTATAATAAAGGCATCTAGGTTCAATCCTCTGTACAACAATAAAAAAACTCTATTCCTCTGGTTATTCTTTTATCTGATTGTACATTAAACGTCCGTTCGTTTTTTTTTCTTCTTATTGCTTAGGTTTCATGTTCCTGAGCAGATCGAGAAGCCAAAAATCTCGTGGAAAACTAAGACACAAAGCAAAGCGTCCTGGCAGCAAGCAGACTCCTCGGTGCTATTCGGAAGCGTGCTTTATAAGTGATGGAACTTGTTTCTTCCATCTTGTGTACGGATTTTTTTGGAAGTGCATATTAGACATATGGACACGTGGACTATTGATGATCAAAGATAATCTAGATATACGGTCTTGCTACTGAAAAGTCTCCCTGGATGGGGCCATGCCTGCTTTAGAAAACAAACAAAAAAAAGAAAAAAAAAAAATGTCTCCTGGATGGGGAGTCTCCCTGGATGGGGCCATGCCTGCTTTAGAAAACAAACAAACAAAAAAAAAAAAAAAGTCTCCCTGGATGGGGCCATGCCTGCTTTAGAAAACAAACAAACAAAAAAAAAAAAAAAGGTCTCCTGGATGGGGCCATGCCTGCTTTAGAAAACAAACAAAAAGGTCTCCCTGGATGCGGCCATGCTTGCTTTAGAAAACAAACCAAAAAAAAAAGGTCTCCCTGGATGGGGCCATGCCTGCTTTAGAAAAAAAAAAAAAAAGTCTCCCTGGATGGGGCCTTACCTGCTTTTAGAAAACAAAAAAAATTAGGTCTCCCTACGTGGGGCCACACCTGCTTTAGAAAAAAAAAAAATTAGGTCGACACGTTCTAAGAAGTCTAACAAAATGCTTTCATTTAACTCTATACTCATATAAATGCACATAAATTTTTATGATTCTCCCAACACTAGTGGATACCAAGGCTGGTATATGGTTAAACATTTACTAAGAAGGCACCCAAGTTCAAAAGTCAGGGGCAACATGTTTATAAAGGTAATAGTTTGATCTGAAGCCTACTCTTTTACCTTTGGTCAACAATAATGAGGTGAAATAGGTTTGGTGGGAGCAGCCCATGTGGTTTTTATTAAATACTAAAAAATACTGTGGTTCTACTATGGAGTGTAAAAGTTCGTAGATCACCCACGTGTTGTAGGTGAGTTGGAGAGGAGAGGGCAATCCTCCAAGGGAGGTCCCAAGTTCAAATCTTCACCCTACCAAAAAGCTGAATTGGGTATCCAAAATCCAATTGATAATGTTGGTGCGGGTAGGGTTGGGTGCGACTCATGGGTGACTTTGACAGTGTAGAACCCCCGTTCATGGTCTCTCATACCAAGGCGGCCCTGCAAAGATTTTTGATGATGTAAAACCCTTGTTCGTGGTCTCTCATACCAAGGCGGCCCCGCAAAGGGTTTTGACGGTGTAGAACCCCCTGTTCGTGGTCTCTCAAACCAAGGCGGCCCCGCAAGGGGTTTTTCGCTAAAAAAAAAAATCGTAGATTATAGAGGTGTAAAATAGTGTGATTCTCTCCTATGTAAAAAAAAGAAAAACAATTCTATGGATTGTAAAACTTTGTAGATTATAGAGGTGTATGGATTGTGAAGTATATAAATTGGATTGACTACTACTTATATAGGAGGTTATGAATGTTTCCACTTATGAGGATTATGTCTATTGTTTTCTATGCAAATAATATGAATGTGCAACCAATATAGGATAAATAATACATATTTACTGGTCAACTTGTAAAAAAACTTTATAAAAAAAAAACAATATCTACTGCAATCACTTAATATGATTTCCACATCATGTATACAATTATATATTTTGTAGAAGAGAATAAGATCCCATTATTCCTAATTTTAAAAAATATTTTATCATAATAAATAAGTATAACATAATATATTACTATTTTGTATCTCAATTATAAACTTATAAGTAGCTATTTCTAATAAAGGTTAGAAATTAATACATAGAAGATAAAGAATTATGATATAAAATAAAAAAATATACCAAGAAATATGTTAGGGTCCTTACACTTTGCATCTTTGTGAGGTAGATGTTAGGGTCCTTACACTTTGCATAAGAAAATATGCCAAGAAATATGTTAGGTCCTTACACTTTGCATCTTTGTGAGGTAGGACCTACTCATTATCAAGGGCATAATGATTAATTTAGATTTTATATATAGTTAAATTTAGATTAGATTTCCTTTTAGTATGGTATGGGATTTACTTTTTTATATTAAGTATAAATATTTTATTGGATGAACTTTATTGATATAGATTATAGTACTAAATGTCATGTTTACAATTATTAATAAATAATTAATTTGTCATTATAATTGAACTACTTATTGTACTTGTTACATTATAATCAATTAAAAATATCTTTAATCCATAATGCTTATGCTTTTTTTCAAGATTATTTTTGAACCACAAGATTAACTTGTAAACTGTTGCCATAGTTGTTATTCTTGTCTAAATAATAAGATCAAGATTAAATGTGCAATAGAATATTTTTCACCTTAAAAAGTATTCATATCTAAGTGTATGTATAAGTTTATTATTTTTCTTCTTCAATTTAAAAAAAACATGATAATAAAAAATCTACCATTTCAAAATACTATTCATATCTAAGTGTATGTTTAAGTTTTATTATTTTTTCTTCTTAAAATAAAAAAACATGATAATAAAAAATCTACCATCTTAAAACACTTTCTTTATATTAGTAGACACATATTAACATTGAAAGAAAATATAATTATGGAATATGCACTAGACTTGCATCATCACATTAACCAGTTAGAAAGCAACATGGAAAGAAAATCCAATCATGGAATGTCACTGGACTTGCATCATCACATTAACTAGTTAGAAAGCAATGACTTGCATCATCACATTAACTAGTTAGAAAGCAATAAACAGACACATATTAACATGGAAAGAACATATTAAACTCAAAAGAAAATCTAAGAAAGCATCAGACAGACACATATTAATATGGAAAGAAAATCTAATCATGGAATATGCCACTATACAAAGAAAATCTAATCATGGAATATGCCACTATACTTGCAATCATCACATTAACTAGTTAGAAAGCAACATATAGACACATATTAACATGGAAAGAACATATTAACCTGGAAAGAAAATCTAAGAAAGCAACTGTCAGACACATTAATATGGAAAGAAAATCTAATCATATTAATATGGATTAATATGGAAAGAAAATCTAATCATGGAATATGCCACTGAAATTGAATCATAACATTAACCATTTAGAAGCAACAAACAAACACATATTAACACGAAAAGAAAATCCAATCATGGAATATGTCACTAGATTTGCATCCTTCCATTAACTAGTTAGAAAGCATCAGAGAGACACATATTAACATGGAAATAAAATCTAGTCATGGAATATGCCACTAGACTTACATAGTCACATTAACCTGTTAGAAAGCAACAGACAAACACACATTAACATGAAAAGAAAATCCAATCATGGAATATGTCACTAGACTTGAATCATCACCTTAACCAGTTAGAAAGCAATAGAAAGACACATATTAACATGGAAAGAAAATCCAATCATGGAATATGTCGCTAGACTTGCATCATCACATATTAACATGGAAAGAAAATCCAAAAAAGACACATATTAACATGGAAATAAAATCTATTCATAGAATATGCCACTAGACTTACATCATCACATTAACAAAAGCATCAAACACATATTAACAATGAAAGAAAATCCAATCATGAAATATGTCACTAGACTTGCATCATGGCATTAATTAGTTAGAAGACACATATTAACATGGATAGAAAATTCAATCATGGAATATGTCATTAGACTCTTATCATGGCGACAACTAGTTAGAAAGTAATAGACAAACACATATTAATATGGAAAGAAAATCCAATCATGGAATATGTCACTAGACTTGCATCATCGCATTAACTGATTAGAAAACAATAGACAGACACATATTAACATGGAAAGAAAATCCAATCATGGAATATGTCACTAGACTTGCATCATCCCGTTAACTGGTTAGAAGGCAATAGACAGACACATATTAACATGGAAATAATATTTCATTGACTTGCATCATCATCGGCGTTAACTGATTAGAAAAAAATAATAGACAGACACATAAAAATCCAATCATGGAATATGTCACTTACTTGCATCATCGCGTTAACTGGTTAGAAACAAGCAATAGATAGACACATATTAACATGGAAAGAAAATCCAATCATATGGAATATGTCACTAAACTTAAAAGAAAATCCAATCATGGAATATGTCACTTACTTGCATCATCACGTAATTGGTTAGAAAGCAATAGACAGACACAATAGATAGACACATATTAACATGGAAAGAAAATCCATTCATGGACTAAACTTGCATCATCACATTAACCAGTTAGAAAGCAATAAACGGACTAAACTTGCATCATCACATTAACCAGTTAGAAAGCAATAAACAGACACATATTAACATGGAAAGAAAATTCAATTCTGAAATATGTCGCTAAATTTGAATTATAGCGTTAACCAGTTAGAAAGCAATAGACAGACACATATTAACATGGAAAGAAAATCCAAAAGGAGCAACAAACACACACACATTAATATGGAAAAAAATTCAATCATGAAATATGCCACTAGACTTGCATCATTACATTAACCCTTTAGAAAGCAATAGTCACACAAACACATATTAACATGGAAAGAAAATCTAATGAAAGCAAAAGTCACCCAGACACTTATTAACATGAAAAGAAAATCTAATCATAAAATATGCTACATCACATTAAAGAAGACCAACCCTCATAACCCCAAAAATTAATTCTTTAAATGATATACAAAATTAAAGTTAAAGTTATGTTTTTTTAATTTAAAAAAAAAAAAAATAGGTCTCCCTAGATGGGGCCATACCTGTTTTAGAAAAAAAAATAATAATAATTCTCCCTAGATGGGGCCATACCTGTTTTAGAAACCAAAAATAAAATTAGGTCTCCCTAGATGGGGCCATACCTGCTTTAGAAAACAAAACAAAAAAAAAAGGTCGACACCTTAAGGAGTCTTAACAAAATATTGATAAAAATGCATTCTCCCATTTATTACAAAGCAAATCCGCAGGTAAATGCGGCGTTTACAAGGTCTTACTGAAATCATCCTTTGCCAAGGATCAGAGTTTGCAGTGCACTGCAAACTAAACTTAATTAGTCTGCTAAAGCAAAAAGAAGTTGCATGCCATTAGAGGGCATTATGCTCAGTAGAAAAGATGGAGAATGAGTGTAATTTGGAGATATGGAGAAGGCAAGTTTAGATATAATCATGCTTAGGATTGCCTTTTGCTCCATGCGAGCCATCTTCTCACCTATACATACTCTCCCTCCAAATCCAAACGGCATGAATCCGCTGTTCCTCTTGCTACTTTCTCCACTGGAAAAGCGTTCTGGCTTAAACGCGTACACGTCATCTCGCCCCCAGGTATCAGGATCTTCATGCATTCCCACTATATTTATGAATACAGACATGCCCTTGGGAATCTTTAGATTTCCCATATGTAGATCTTGCTTGGCCTGCCTGACTGTGTAAGCGACTGGAGGATACAGCCTCATGGACTCATTCAGAACCATTGTCATCTGCAAACAATCCCACAAGTTAGTAATAGGTAATTAGTTCCTAACAATGAATAACCAATGATTGTGGGGGAAGTTCTAACAATTTTCATTTTGGAGAGCATGTCGACGTCTGGATCTGCTCCCCTGGTGATCTCCTTCACCTCTCCTCTAACTCTGTCCTGCCAGTGGGGATTGAGTGCTAATAACATTAATGTCCAGGTCAAGGAGAGTTTCGTTGTCTCCTGCCCTGCAAGCAGTAGTGTTTTGCATTCGTCCACTACATCCTGCATCGTTAATCCTTTTCCATGGCGGACATCCTTTAACAGCAACCCCAGCAAATCATCCCCAAGCCCCATGGTGTTTGACTCCAAGCGTGCATTGATGATTTCCATGATTAAAACGTTTACCTCCTTGCCCAATTTCCAAGCTTTTCTATTGCCAACCCTAGAAATAAACCTTCACAAAATTTCAAGACTTCAGCAAGCGCTTCAACCACAAATAAGATAATTTGCAGACACACATGACCATGTATTAAAAACTTGGGCATACCTGCTTCCGGGAACGCCTACAAGTCTGATGGATTTGAACAAGGTTTGTTGAAGGGCTTTCAACTTGGCAAGTATGAGGAAGCCTTTCTCGTAGCTACTCCCAAACAGTAATTTAGAGATAACGTGAGTGGTTATCTTTTCCAAATCTCCATCAACTTCAATTTCCACGCCTGATTGACTTCCTTCTATGACTCTCCTGCTCCACTTACTCACAACGGGCAGAGAAGCCTCCATCACCGTGGAAATTAGTCCCTGAAAGATCAAAGCGTCGCAATTACTTCAAACTAATCAAAGAAGAAGAAAACTGCAGAATTGAAATGGTTGCTATTTACAGGAGTTGCTATTCGACATATTAGGTTGATTACCTTAACCTTTTCGGCCGTGAGAGCCTGCCCAACGATCCGACGTTGGTGAAGCCAGTCTTGATCTTCTGCCATGATAAGCCCGTTGCCGAAAAGAGGATATCTATCATTTTTTAGAAACGCTTGCCTACCCCAATTCAAAGACCCAGATGAAGCTATCTCCTGAATCAACTCCGGTTGTTGTACATGCAAAACTGCCTCGCTTCCAAGCCAGTACACGAAACTCTTCCCTGCAAACGCAATTATTTTAGTCTCATCTTTCGTTCAAAATACCCTAAACATAGAAATCCATGGAAAAAATACAGAAGAGAAAAAGGCAGAAGAAGAAACTGGAGTATAGTAAGCAAAGTAGGAGTTGGACAAACCGTATGCCTTCTTCCATTCGACAAAATATGGCAAGAAACGAGGCTCCAAGTTATGAGCGACAGGAAAGTGGTGATTCTTAGATGCGTTGTGAGTGATTTTCTTCATGTCAAGGAGATTTCCCAGAAGGAACTTGGGATAAGGGCCGAGTATTCCTTGACATTGCATCATTTGCTTCGTGGGCTTAGGACTTAAGTTACAGTAAACCCTGTATAGGATAAGTAGGAAGAAGAGCGTAAGCGTGAGGAGGGCGGCAGTATCCATGGAAGAAGCCCAATAAATTAGATAACAGATCAGTCCTGAAGACATTACAACTTGACACGACTCGGGTCGGGTGTTTATATAGAAGAAGAAGAAGAAGAAGGGGGAAATATCAGCAATCATGTGACCAGTATGCTTCCAAATTCTGCGATGATTTGTTTGTCTCCGCAGGAATTCAGAGGTGTACAGGTTCGATTCCACAACCGACACAATCTATTGGAGAA
Organism: Wollemia nobilis; assembly: GCA_028583015.1. Taxonomy (NCBI): domain Eukaryota; kingdom Viridiplantae; phylum Streptophyta; class Pinopsida; order Araucariales; family Araucariaceae; genus Wollemia; species Wollemia nobilis. The sequence continues at coordinate 4,165,481 of JAQPPZ010016994.1, forward strand.
GACAAAACCGCGTGGTGAAGTGCACGTTACGCTTCCCCTGACAGCACCGACGCTCATTTAATGGCTTCGATGTGATGCCTCGCTTTGGGTTGTTTTCAATAAGGATGCGAATTTCTAATGGAAATTATCCTGTTATGATTTTAACTTAATTGTTTTTTTTAATGATGATGTAAAAACATTAATTTTTTTAGTGATGTAAATAAAAAAATTATATTATATACTATTTTTAAGCGCAGTTTTATTATTTTTTTAAAACTTTATTTTTTTATTTTTAAATTCTTTTAACTATTTTATAATTAAAAAATTTTTAAATAAAATTTTGAAAAAATGTTTCTTTTATATTAATTTAATTATATTCAAATATATAATCTATTTAATACTATTAAAATTTTAACCAATACATTGTTTATTTGTTTTAATCATTAAAACAAAACATTTTGTAGTTGAATGGTAAACAATGACTTTTTTATCTAATATTTTTTTAATCATAAGTTCTTGGCTAGATCAATAACTTACTCATAACAAGAGCGCCCGGGCAGTCTCCGCTTTCCCTCCCTGAATGTCTAGTTGGGACGGAATGAGCAAGCAGCATTTTCCATATCCTTCGGGGTAGTAAGCGACCAGCATTCGCCACTAACTAAACGAACTTTAAGGACCGAACCTATCCTTTTGATTAGATGGTTATATGACAACGGACTTTCAATTAAGGACCGAATCTCTCCTTTAATTAGTTGGTTAGACATTCGTTTAAAAAACACTTAAAATTTAAAAAAAAAATTATATATATTTTATTTTATTAAATTGATTAAAAATTATAAAATTAATTATGTTAGTTTTATTTTCCCTCTTTCAAGAAAATTAAAGTAACTGCAAGGAGTCCAATTACAACAAAGTGCATCCCACTTTGCACTTTGTTTTTATTAACCGTTTTCTCTCTTAGGATATAGTATATATGATATTGTTTTTTTAGTTAATGTTTTTTTATATTATATAGTTTTCAAAACTTTAATTTAATTTTTATTTTAAAAAATTTAATTGAGTTTATATGTATGGTATTTATTAATAATATTATAATTGTTAATAAAATATATAAAATGGAATAGTAGTAAGAAGAATTTTTATGGTTAAAATATTAGTTTGAGTATTTTATTATCAAAATAAGATATTATTATTATATATTTTAAAATATTTTAATTAAATTTTAGTTTTGATTATATAAATATTATTTTAATTTATTAATTTATTGAACTTTTAAAATATTTTAAAAATTAAATATTTTATTTTATATATAATATAAATATTGGTAAAAAAATTAATTGTTTATAATTGTAAAAATGATGTAATATAAGGCATATACTATTATTTTTATTTTTTTTTTTGGTTACAGATGAATTGGTTACAATCACAAATTTTTAGTAACTATCAGCGCAGCTGACAGGGTTCAAACTATCAGCGAAGGCTTCCAACACAACCACCGTCTCGTTAATGGTAACCTGGCGTGATATGGGGACCGCCAGACGCACAGGGTTCGCACTGTCTTCATCAGTCTGGTTCAAACACGTGGCATGAAGGTAGAGGGACCGTCGGACAAGCAGGAAATAGATCGTCGTCTTCAGAAAAGTGCAACACACAGAGGAGTCGGATCGGGCTACTGGCTATGCATGGGCATGCCCGTGGGATTGGAACCTAGGTCTCCTCTCGGTAAGCGCCCTTATTAATGTAAACTTTTTAATATGTGTTTTTTGTTTTGATATGTAAGACCATTAGTGGTGTAGAATATGTGTTCTTGTATAATATGTAAGATAATTCTTAATGTTATGTATAGTCATTCTTCATGTTATCTATAGACATGTTTATTTTATCATATCTTATAAAAAATTAAACTTATTTTAATAATGTTTTATGATTATTATTATTTTAACAAACATTCTTTATCTCATTTAAGAAATGAATGTATTTAAAAATAAAAATCAAAAGTATATAACATAACCTTATAAGTATAATTTTATGTCATTATTGAATTAAAACTACATTAAAATAAGTTATAATATTATAAATTTTGAAAGTATTATATTATCTGGTAGGAAGAAAGATTAATGCAAGGACCATGTAAATAGTTTAGTTTAAATTCATGTAAATATTTGAGTATATAGTAGGTGTTATGTAAGTAAGAAGTTATAGTAGATATGTGGAATGGATAAAATATTTTTTATTATATGATATTTCTCTATATGAAATATGAAGTGTTAGATCTCCTGTGAGGAGATAAAATGTTTGTGTAAGTAGAAACAAGATAGTTTTGTTAATGATAGTGTAAAAATGTCAATTTTAATATTTTAAAATATATATATTTTTAATTTATATACAATAAACTCATACCAGATATTATCTTCAAACTCAGTCTCGTTATTCTTTTAAAACCTTATAATTTTTTGTTTTCAAAATTTTTGACTATTTTGTAATTGAAATATTTTTTAAGTAAGATTTTGAAAGGATTGTTTCTTTATTTTTACATCAATTTAATTATATTGAGATATATAATCTATTTAATGCTATTAAAATTTGAACAACTATAAACAATAACTTTCTCATATGATATTTTTTAATCATATGTTTTCCTGAGAAATGTAAAATTTAAGAAAATTTTAAAACAAAAAAATATTTTATTCTTTTAAATTAATTAAAAATTATAAAATTAATTATGTTAGTTTTACTTTCTCTTCTTTTCCAATTACAACAAAGTGCATCCCACTTTGCACATTTTTTTTATTAACTATTTTCTCTTTTTTTGTTAGTGTATTTTTATATTGTATACTTTTCAAAACCTTAAATTTAATTTTTATTTTAAAATTTTAGTTGAGTTTATATCTATGTTATCTATTAATAATATTTTAATTGTTAATAAAATATATAAAATGAATATTAGTAAGCAAAATTATTATTATTTTTTTTGTTTGAAATATTAGTTTGATTATTTTATTGTCAAAATAAGAGATTATTATTATATATTTTAAAATATTTTAATTAAACTTTAATTCTGATTATATAAATATTATTTTAATTTATTATTTTATTGGAAAAATTAAACATTTTGTTTTATATATAATATAAAAATTAATTGATTATAATAGTAAAAGTGGATGTAATATAAGTCTTATACCATTACTAATGCAAACTTTTTAATATGTGTTTTTGTCTTAATATGTAAGACCATTAGTGGTGTAGAATATGTGTTCTTGTATGATATGCAAGATAACTCCTAGTGTTATGTAAAGTCATTCTTCGTGTTGTTTATAGCCATGCCATGTTTGTTTTATCGTATCTTATAAAAAATTAAACTTATTTTAATAATATTTATTATTATTATTATTTTAACAAACATTATTTATCTCATTTAAGGATGAATATCATTAAAAACAAAAATCAAAATCATATAGCATAACATTATAATTATAGTTTTATGTTATTTATATATATATATATATATATATATATATATATATATATATATATATAATAACTTTTGAAAGTATTATATTATTTGGTACCTTGCAAGATTAATGTAAGGACCATGTAAATAGTTTAGTTTAGAGTTATGTAAATATTTGAGTATATAGTAGGTGTCATGTAAGTAAGAAGATATGTAAGTGAGGTGTCATTAAGTGAGGAGTCATGTAAGTAAGGTGTCATTTAAGTGAGAAGTTATGTAAGAGTTTATCATTTAGTATGTGCAATCATTAAAGTCTTTGTCTTTATGTAGATATGTGTAATAAATGAAAGATTTTTTTATTATGTGGTATTTCTTCCATGAGAAATATGAAGTGATAGATCTTCCATGTATGTGAGGAGATGAAAAGTTTGTGTAAGTAGAAAAAATATGGTTTCATTCATGGTAAAGAAATTTTTGATGGTGTAATCATTGTAGAGGAGGTCATTCATTCTCTTCATTTTAAGTAAAACTATTATGATTATAAAATTCAATATGAATAAACAATGTGATAGGAATTTTTAGGGTTTTCTATATGATATTCTCATAAAATATAACATTGATAAATGGTGCAAATGGATTAGATGTTAGCACTATAATATATTTTATTTTGATCAATGGATTCCCTAGGATCTATTTAGATACTTTGAATCATTTTGTGGATTGTAATTGGGTGAAATAATATCTCCTTATCTATTTATTATTCGTTTAGAGACATTAAAGGAATATTTGTCAAAGACAAAAATAGAATAAATAACTAAAATGTATTTAGGTTGCAACAAATGGTCCCATTGAATATCTTCTTCAATTTTTTGGTGATAATTTTCTTTTGGGTCATCCCTTAATTTATGAGGCTATGAAAAATCAATATTATCATGATAAAAGAGGTTTTTGGATAGATGATGATACTACAACTCATAAATACTACACTATATACATGATGTTACTTTCAATATTACCAATAATTATAGTATATGAATTTGCTAAAATTAAAAGAGTTTATTTTCCTATTTTTACATGAAAGGATGAGTTGGTTTAGAATTTATAAAAATATGGTGAATTTTCCTATGTTTTTAGTTGAGGTAAATTAATAAATTATCATTAATACTATCAACAAAAATATTTGTAGGTATTGGAATAAAATTATAATTATTGTTATTATTCATTAACTATTAGTGGAGGCAATATCTTGGCAAAATGAGCACATATATATAAAGAAAAAACTAGTAGCATATAATTTGGTCAATTGTGGTGTTGATACTCATCTTAATAAAATTCAAATTTTAGAAAGAAAGTAGCTAAGTGTGATTTTATTAGTTTTTAATTCATTTTATTATTATTATTATAGCTTGTACCTTCTTAACACTATACCTATGATTTCTAGAGATTATGATACTCCCATTAACTTGGGGTAATAAATATAATCATAATAGTTATCAACATAATAACATAAAGTTTGCAAGATATACAATATGAAATACATATAATATTTAGGAAAGTGAGGAAGTAATTGATGTCACATAACAATTATTGGTAGAAATTTGCTTGAATTAAAGAATTTAGCTTGGTTTTATAAATATCAAACACTTCCATTTTAATTTTTTAGCACTTTAAGAAACCTGGAATATATTGAATATTTTCCTAATTTAGAACCCAATAATCTTGATATGGTTAAGATATTTTGATAAAATATACTACAACTATTAGTACAATGTATAACTTGATTATAATTACATGAAAAATTAATAAAAATTATTTGAATTATTAATTTGAAAATTTTATTATAAAAGTATTTATATATGATTTAAAACATTTTATTTAGTATCTAATTCTAATTAGATTTTAATTTGTATTTTTAATATATTTTAAATTTTTTTTTGGAGATTAAATCATAAATCTCTCCTTTAGAGTTTGAGAGTTTCCAAATAGATTCTCATCTCATCTCAATTCAGCTATATTCATGAAAATCTATTTAGAGCTTGGTGAAATTCACAAAACACCATTACATTCTCTGCTGAAATATGTATAGTGATGTATATGACCTTACTCACATTTGAAATTTATCAAGAGAAAAGACAAGAAAAGAAATATGCAAGTTGTGACACATATGATTTGAATGAAGCATATGTTAGCTTCAATAGGAAATCTTTAAATTCTAGAATGTATTATTGTGATGACTTACTAACTCATTGTTTAGAAGTCACACAATTAGTTATATCATAATTGGAGATTAAAAAAATAAAATCAAATAATAAGAATAGAGAAAAGTAGAAGAAAATCAAGAACCAGAGAAGGATGAACAAGAAGAAGAATGAGTTCAATGCAAAATAAGATCATGAAGAAGAATAATGGTATGAAGACTAAAGTATTTAATAACCAAATAATGTAATATAAGGGGGTGTTGGAGAATACTAAATTATTTGGTACATGCTAATGTAACTCCATGGTACCTTGATGGTACAAATGTAAATATGTAATAGATTAGGGTGTGAGTCTATAGTTTAGGAGTGTGATTTATATTGCACCTTGTGTATGTGTTCATGTATAGTATTATGTGTGAAATTGTGAAGAGTGAAAATATACATAAGTTCCATGTAATAGTGTTTGCAAGTGTGTTCATAAGTGTCATTTAGTAAAGTTTGCAAGTATGCAAGTAAGAGCGCAAGTGACATATAATAAAGTGTACAAGAGTAATACAAATTCAAGAGTCATGTGTACAAGTGGCAAGTTGAGAAGCCAAGAGACATAAGAGTTGTATCCTATGCATGGAATAGGAAAGGTTGCATCTCCTAGGATATATGAGGATCACAACAGACAAATAGTTCAAGAGTCATCTTTCTAAATTTATATTATGGAGGTAAAGCTCTATGTATTTTATCAAAGAATATCATGATATTGAATGAAATTTAGAAAAATATCATTGTAATTTTTCTTCATGGTATTTCATGAATGATATTGGCCATATATATCTTGATATTATTATTTTCATGAATTTTATGTTCGTTGACTTTGACCATTAATATTTAAGTTATTATAATATTTAATATTACTTAAGATCCTATATATTTGGGACCTATGATAAGCTAGCTAAAAATCCAGCACTCTCTAAACTAATATTTATAATAGTACGCCAAGGTACATTAACATTTACCAAAAATAAAATATCTCCAACACCTCTCATATTACATTATTTGGTGTGAAGACTTTTAGTATTCAATATTTGATCTACTGCATTATTTTATCTTCTATTCTTCTCCCTTTGGTTCTTACTTTTTTCTTATTTTTCTTGGTATTAGTATTTTTATTTTGTTTCTCAAAGTTCTTTCTTGTTCCTATTACACTTCTCAACAAATCATCACAAGATGATTCATATCCTTCATCACTATTGCTTCTACTATTATTTGATTTTTTATCTTAAGCAGGATATACAGATTCATCATTTTCATATCTATTATCGACTAATTTTTTATCAATGATTATTTAATGACTTCATGTCATATTTTTCCTCAATGTTCAAATTTTGGGTCAAACAATTCCTTTTCATTTTTATGAACTTAAACTATTAAAGAAAGTAATGTCATATATGATATTTTCATTATATCAATAGGTATCGTAATGATATATTTGAAGTCTTCACTTGCTTTTGTTAGTTTTGTGCTTAGATAACCTTTAAGAGTTTCATATTATTCATCTTTAGCTTCTTTGAAAAATATTTGTAATATCTTTTTTAATTTTAGGTATTTTTGTTTTTCAACATTATCTATCATTCTTTGCATGCAATATTTTAAATTTTATAGTATTTATTCACTATCCTCTAAAGATATATTTTGAGAAAATATTTTCATGTTTGCTCACAAGTAAATTCTCTTAGTATTTTAGATTTCCTTTTATGGAGGATGCCTTATCTCTCCCAAATTTAACTAAACAATTTCAATATTTATTCTTCAACCACGCAATCAATTTCAATTCATCATCTTCCTTCTTATAATACCACAATTTAATTTTAATTTTTTTACTCTTCAAATTTCAAATCTCAAAAAAATATTCCCTCTCAATCAAATATTCATTCAATTGCAAATTCATCAATCTTCGAATGTAATCTTCAAAACATCCACATTTATCAAATCTCAAATGTCATCAAGTTATTTTAATTCATTTTATCTCCCAAATTATCAAGTTTCACAGATTCACCATCCTTTAATATGAATCATTCAATTTTCTATTAATAATTCATTCATCATATCCATTCATTCAATTCAATTCTTATATCTCCCAAATTTGATTTTTTTTACAATTTCTCCTTTAAATACCAATTTCCTCTACACTCCAATAAATTCTAATTCAAATTTTAAATAATTCGTTCTCTTATAACTCCCATTCATCAACTCTTTCATTCTATCTTTATAAAATAAATTTTCAATTTCACTTTCCATACTTATAACTCTAAATCATGTCAATAAAATTATGTACCTGAAAATAACTAGATGTGCCTTTAATAAATCAAAACCTTTATCTTTTTCTGCCACATCATGCATTAATTTTAATTAGGACTTTAGGTAATGATATGTGCTATGTTTCGTAGTAGATGTTATGATATTGACAATGCTTTATTTGAATCTTCTAAGTTTAGCTCTTTGACATCTCAGGCTTGTAGGCTCTTTGCATTATATAGGCTCTTCATAGATTATCCACTTTGGGCTCTTCATTGGATATTTGCTTTAGGCTCTTCACTATCTCTCTATTTATCTCAGATTCACAAGATTCCATCTCTTCTCAGCTTCACAGGCTTCCATCTCCTCCTAGCTTCATAGGCTTCTATCTCCATAGTTAGCATTCTTCACATTAACAATTCATCATCTCCTCATAGGTTATATGCTATTCGCTAGTCATCAATTTCTTATTTCCTCTAATTTTTTATTGTTCTATCAACTTGTCTTCTTTGAATATAATGTACCTCCAATAAGCTTCTTCTCATATCTTAAATAATCTTTTCAAAAATTATGTCCACCACTTTGCAATCTCTATAATTCACAATGATATCTTAGTCCAACTTAAATATCGCATCCTCCTCCTTAAAGCAATATCTTCATTCTTCAACACCTATGTCTCTTCTATGTAATAGTCTTCACAATAAGTTTCCTCAATGCTTTCAATACAACTTCTCCAATCTTCCTCTATAAATCTTCCAACAATCTTCTTACTTTATTCTTCTAATTTTTTCTTTAAATACAATACTTTCTTCTCTTTCAATATGGTTAGAGTGTAGCTCTAATGACTATTAGAAATTTAGATAGATTATTTTATAGGTCGACTTTCCTAGGATCAATTAACAATCACATAAATCATATTCACAATATAACAAGAAATTATGTCAATAAAAAACTTACAAATATATTCATAAATAATCAAATATACAAGATTGAATACAAACCTTTATTTCTTGATACTAAAATTTTTTATTTGTATTACAATGAATAGATATTTGTCTCTATTATATGACCTTACATGACTCTTCAATACTCTAACTTTTTCCCTCCTCAAACATTTGGGAGATGCATCCTTTTGCATTCCTCACATTAAGACAACTCTCACGACTCTTCACTTTACATCTTGCTACATCTCATGTGACTCTTCACTTGCATATTTGACACCTAACACCTATGAATCTTCACTCACTCACTTGACACTTTGGACTCTTATGACTCACACCTCACACTTTACATACTTTGACACTTGCACACTTTATTACATAGCACAAAAACACTTCTCACACATTGACACATACATTAGATAAAATATAATTACACCCCCCTAAACTAATATATACAATAGTACACCAAGCTACTTTATCATTTACCAAATAATGTAATATCTACAAAAAAACATTTTGGTAACATTTAAAGAAAATAAAGAAGTTGAATCCAAGCTTACAAATTTACAAGAAATTATAGAAATAAATAAAATAGACTGAGGTACTTATGTTCAATAAAAATATTACTTTCTAATTATAAATATGTATTGAAAAAGGAGTCATATTAGTCCCAAAAAAGTATTTATGCTATAGCCAAAAATAGATTTTCCTTTTGTCGCATAAATATTTCAACTTTGAATGGAAGAAATATTAAGGAAGAAGAAAATATCAATAAAAAACAATTAATTATTTAAAATATACTCTATTAGATGTTGGATAAGATAAGGATGATCAGGGTAATATTTTACATAATTGTTGTGGCTGATCCACAACACACCCCAAAATTGGGGACCCACATTTTTTTTGCATGCTTTCAAAGAAGACCGCAATGGCCTAGATGCTAAAAAATCAAAGGAAGAGCAAAATATAGCAAGAAAAAAAAAGTGTCGCGATATCACGACATGTTGCTCCGTCGCGACTAGGAATGAAAAGTTGTCACGATATCGCGACATGTTGCTCCGTCGCGGTCGAAAATGAAAAGTTATCATGATATCGCGACATGTTGCTCCGTCGCGACCAGAAATGAAAATTTGTCACGATATTGCGACATGTTGCTCCGTCGCGGCAGAAAATGAAAAGTTGTCGCGATATCACGACATGTTGCTCCGTCGCGGCCGAAAATGAAAAGTTGTCGCGATATCACGACATGTTGCTCCGTCGCGGCTAGAAATGAAAAGTTGTCGCGATATCGCGACATGTTGCTCCGTTGCGACTAGAAATGGAAAATGTCACGATTTCACGACATGTCACATTTTCGTGGCTCAGAGCAACAAAATGCAACATGAAAAGAAAACGTCGTGATATCACGACATGTCATGAAATCGCGGTTCATAAAGGAGAGAGAAGATAAAGCGCTAGAATTGTCACGATATCGTGACATGTCACAAAATCACGGTCAAACCAGTCAAATAGGGCAAGGCACTAAAGTTGTCGCGATATCGCGACATGTCATGTTTTCGCGATCCGAAGATGAGATGAAGGGCAAACAGAAAGAACGTCACGATTTCGTGACAGAAAGCGGCAAGACAGTCTGAAAGAGAAAAGCGTCGTGATTTCGTGACAGAAAGCAGTGAGATGGTATAGATTGAAAAGATGTCACGATTTCACGACATGTCACATTTTCGCGGTTGAGTTGCATCTGCACAGCCCGAAATAGGAAAACGTCGTGATTTCACGACAAGTTGCATCCATGCGGTCCGAAGCAAAAAAATGTCGCGATATCACGACATGTATCATTTTAGCGATGCATGATGACAAACAAGGCTGCTGACAAAAAAATGTCGTGATATCGCAACATGCTATTTTTGGTCACGATTTATAGGGGGCTATTACGAAACATGCAGAGAAGTGCGGAACATGTGGCATGAAGGTGTAAGGGCTACAGAAGTGTTACAGTTCACAGAGAAGATCAAGCGTCTCGATGTCGAGCATAAATTCAAAAACAACAAAAAGGCAGGGAAGGTGAAATGAAGCGATCTAGGAGATGAAGCGAAGCGTCACAGGGCAAAATAGAGAGCATTGCCAAAAAGTATAAAAGCAGAAGCATAGATTGGTACAAAGGTCGGAAACCGCTGCGAGCAGAGTTGTAGTGCCGAAGGCGAGAAGCCATTCTGGGCTTGCTTTGGAGTGTTTTTCTTCCCCTTTTTCTAGTTTTGAGAAAACTAGAGCTTCTGTTGTTGTAAACTGACATAATTTTAATACAAAAATTACAGAGAGTTGTATCTCATTGGCAAGAAAGAAGGAGTTATTCTCTGCATGCAAGATTGAATGTTTATCTCTCCCCTTTCAGATTTTTAGACTTATAGGTGAAGTTTAATGCAAGTTATCTTGGTTGCTTCAAGCGAATGTCTAAATCTGAAAACCATAATTAAAACCCTAGAAAATAGCACCTAGCTTATTTGGATTGTGCATGTTTGCAGGTTCAATAGGTTAGGTTGTATGCAGAAAACCTCATATCTTCGGTTTTGCCGAATAGGATTATAGCACTCTGAATGTAGTTTTAGTTCATTCTATTTGCATTTTATTCTCAATTCTTTGTTTTTCTGCATTTTTAATTATCGTCATTCAAATAAACAATTGAAATCTACCAAAGCTCGAAATTGAAAATAGATTCATCATTAAGTTTAATTCACTTTGAGTCCATTGCAATTTTAGAGTAAAATAAACCATAGTGCCCCTTGTTAACAGTTACTTGCAACCACTAAGGTATTCCCAGCATTCAAATTGAACAACATTATTGGTGTAAAAAAGCTAATATAACAGAAACCTTGGAGAAGTTACTTGTTTAATTTCTTTGCAAGTAGAGGATTTGGGACTCGGATCCTATCGGAGAGTGTGTTTTCACAACTGGGTGAAAATACCACTCAACAATAATATTCCATAAACTATCACACAAGGACAAAATAGAATATTGACAAAGAATGTCTCTATGGAGGATCTACATGAGGTACTTTTCTCTTTCCACCCAAACAAGGCACTTGGAAATTCTCTTTCAAATATTTTGGAATTTTTTGAAGAGTAATATTTTAGTTAAATATGTTAGAAAAATATATCCACAATAAGTGAGATCAATGCCATGTTTATTCCATTGGTTCCCAAGAACAACAAGATAAAATATTATCATAATTTTCATCCAATAAGACTTTGCAATGTGATTTATAATATTATTTTAAAAATCATGTCAAAAAGCCTTATAAGCATTTGGATCATGTTATCTCAAAGGAAATTTTTATAGTTTGGTTTTGAGGGCCATCAAAGGTTCCATTTGGTTGCTTGGGACCAAATATGTTTCAAAAAAGAGCAAGGAGTATTAGGCTTTAGAAAGGTCAATCAGATGAACCTGGCTATCATACCCAACTAGGATGGAGGTTTCTATGTAATAAAAAAACTTGTTGGATAGATACCATCAAAGCTAAATATTTATGGCAAAATTTCAAGTTTCTCAATGATATCACTTCCCTTGCTAAGTCAACCATTTAGGATTTTATTTTAAAATCTAGGCACCTAATACTGAAGGGAATCATGTGGAAGCTCAGTAATGGTGCAAGCATTGGTTTTTGGAAGGAACCTTAGATTTTGGACACTCCCATTTTTGATATCCCCAATCTGGAAAGCTTAAAGCCCATCATTGATCACCTTCTTGGACGTAAAGTTTGCAATTTCATAGAAATTAGACATGATAAAAAATTTGGAAAACCATTCCCTAGACCAACTTAAGCGAGATTCTGTCAATAGCAGCAAATGATCTATCCAATATTCTAAGGACCTATGTTATCCCATATACTACTTTAGAAGATTCTTCTATATAGAAAGCTAGTGAGAATGGTATCTATACGATCAAATAGGGCTACTACATCTCTAAAATCTTCAAGAATAATTGGTTTCCTACCAATCTCATTTGGGTCAAACACCTTGTCCCCAAAGTTGCCTTCTTTTCTTGGTTATCCATGTAAATAAAATTATCACCATTGATAACCTCTACTCTAGAGGTATGACCATTCCAAATGGCTACTATATTTGTCATTCCAATTTTGAATACACCAATCACCTCTTTCTTACTTGTCCCTTCTCTCTTATATTCCTCCAGTCCATTTTTAACAACTTTGGGATTGCTTGGGCCCTTCCTTATTCTATCATGAACTTTTGCCTTCAATGGGTCTACCCCTTTCAGGGTCATCATTTTAAAACCCTATGGTCCTTTTACATTCCCCATTATTTGGAGAAGTTTGGAGAGAAAGAAATAGCATAGCCTTCTGCAACATTTCTAAGGACTCTTCATCGATGGAAGCGTGGATCCTTTTTGCCACTTAATAAAATATTTCATTGATTCTCCCATCTGGAACTCATGAGTCTCTTGAAAATCTTAAGATTATTGTTTCTCTAGACCTCCCCCCTTACCACTTGTTACTCCTACCTCTCTCATTGACATATTAAAAATCATTTTGTATCCACCTCGAGAAGGCTATATCAAGTTAAATTTTTATGGTGTTGCCAAAGGGAACCTTGGACCTATTGGAGCAGGTGACATCTTCAAATAAAACCAAGTCAAAATTCTCCTTGATTACACAAAAAATATTGGAATTCAAACCAATAATTTTTTTGAGGCCAGAACCCTCTTCCTAGGGCTAACCATGTTGGACAACCTTCCCATAGATCATCTCATCATCGAAGACAATTATTTAAACATAATAAATTACTTAAAATGATCTCAACCCCCTATTGGAGTGTCCAAAATATCATTGAATAGTCTAAGAGATCCCCTCATAATACCAATAATGTCATCATCAAACATGTCTACCAAGAGGGTAATAAAGTAGCAGATATCATGGTAAATTTGAGGCTGCATCAAGAGAACATCCTTATATGGCGTAATGACTTCCCTGAATCCTTATTTGGTCATTCTTCTTCTAGAAGCAATTCCTTGCTTTAATATTTTGTTTTTGTTTACTATATTTATTTTAGCATATGGTGTTGCAAAGGTTCTTTTATTAGGTCTTATGGTTATGTCTCTTCTTAAGAATTGGTTCTACAGTTTGGCTATATTTCTTCAAGCCCCTTTTCATTTGGATTCCAAAAATTATTTCTAAAACCCTAAAGTTTGATATTGGCTTCAGTCTTTGTCTCATCATGTCTCAAAGTGGGTAGCCCCTAATCACATTTTCTACCATATTTTCCCCATGGTCCTTAGTGCTCTCCTTAAACCTCAAATTTTCATTATGACTTTGTTTGGAGTGTATTTACCCTTCGTAATCATTCCCATATCATCTTTTTTTGGACCCTTGGTTTTGATTACCACATTTTGATCACTCTTTTCAATTTCAAGTTTGGAGGTTTCAAATGCCACATATTTTTTACTCTAATAAATTTCCACATATTTTACTCGTGCTAGACTACAAAAATCACGAGGACGTGTTGCATAATTTTATTTTTTTCTCATTGGTTGGCACCATGTGAAGTCCTTCTATCCTTATTTTCCAATATGGATGCTTAAGTCGATGATGATTTCTTGGCATGGCAAATATCAATAATAGCTATGGCCTATCATCGTTATCAGACTCAATAGAATTTGGATAAGTGAAGTATTAAATCTTCTTGATGTTATCAGTAACGAGCAATTATTTATTCTCTAGGTCTCCATCACCATCTAAAACACTCTAAGATTTTTGGTCATTTGCATTGTTATCATCGTTTCCTATGTTTTCTTGGTGCATAGATTTACCCATTTTAGCCATATCCATGCCCCTCTTTCCCTTCCCCCCTTTTGCCTCCCCCTTCTCTAGTTATGGCTGAACATGCTTACAATTTTGAACCAGTCATCCTTCAAATGGATGCGATTGTTGAGGATATCTTCAGAGATCATGGCCTCTTCCATTTTCTTCAAAAATTTATTGACATTGACATGGATTTATCTGGGGATATTGCTCAAAGTTGGGAGGAAGGCAGAGTCTCAGTTAGGGATCTCAATTTCACCATATCCATTGATTTGTTGGTTGAAATACTTGGGCTTCCAAATGATGGTGAGATATTCCAACATGAGAAGCACTCCTTGGTTAGTGAATTATATTTCTTCAAATACAAGGGGAAGAAACTTGGTAGAGACAATAGAGAAATTATTATAGAGTCTCAACCTAAATCGTGAGACACTGTGATAGTGCATGTTCTCTAGTATTTCATGGTGGGTGGCCCTAATACTATTCTTAAGAGTTTCCACCTTGATTTCCTTAACCACCTCCATGGTGATAAAAACATATATATTCCTAAATATATGTTTAGATTCATTGAAATTTCTATCCTTAACATCAAGAAGGGGTCTTCCTCCTTCCTGATTTATCAAGATATCTACCTTATTATCTATAGGCATTTTATTTAGAGGAATTCCATGAGAGTCATTGTCCCTTGTGTTTCTAGCCCTTTTGTATTACCCCAAGCCCCTAAATCAAACCACTATGGGATAAACCCTAATATTATTGAAGCTAGCCAAAGGTCTCCTTCCCCTAAAAATAATCAAATTTTAGACTTTGATTCTAAAGTTGAAACTACTCCACAAGTCAGAGCCTCATCATCGATCCTCCTACGGTAAGGTTCAGACTGGTAAGCATGAATATCCAATTATTCATTAAAAATATCCTAATAATTTAAAGGATTCTCCCCCTCAACATCAAAAAGTCAAGCAGGAGGACAAATTTGTATAGTTTTCATTCTAGAGAGGCACTCCATAGAGTGGATCTTCCAATCTGCCAACTCTCTCCTAATAAAAAACCTGTGTTTCCTTCATCACTAACAAGGGTTATCTCCAAGAGCTTGATGATTTGATAAAATACCTAATAGAGTAGCCAAATGAGTATTTCTCTTTTGTAGTACACTATGGTCCCTTTGGATGAACTCAAATATCAATTCGAGTCTTTGGAAGAATACAAAAGCCTCTTCAAATATGTTGACCAAGATGACCAAGTGGATGCCTAAGCCCCTAGGGATGACAATTAGTATGCTCTACTTATTTTCTTTCCAGTGGTCTAGACTTCGTATCTCCATTTTTGTAAGATGGTCTCCTCTTGGATTGGAGACCTCCTATTCTCTATTTTTTCTTTCTGTTTGTTGTGTAGATACTGCCTCTCTTTGGCCCTATGTGGGGTCTTCCATTTCGGTTGTTGGAAGGCTATATATTTTTTTGTAGGAGGTATTATCCTTTTTATATTTTGTAAAAGGTTCAAGGACCTTTTCAAAACCCCTTCAATTTATCAATTTATCTCAAATGAATAATGTGATTTTGTTCATGGTAAACAAATTCATGGTGTAATAATTACACAAGAGGTTATGCATTCTCATCATTCCATGAAAACCCATGTATGGTTATGATTAGATATGAAAAACATATGTTATAGTTAGATGGATTTTTCTATATAATATTCTTAGAAAGTTTAATTTTAATCAAGGTTTGTGTGATTGGATTAGATATTGTTATAGAATTCCAAAATATTATTTTTTAATCAACGAACCTCATGCTCAATACTTTGAATCATTGCATGGATCCTATTAATGTGACTTACTATTTCCTTGTCTATTTATTATTCTTGTAGAGGCATTAGGGATATCTTTCTTAAAGGAAAAAAAAAAGAAAAATTCAAAGGTATTCAGGTTGAAACATATGGTCCCTTTGAATCTCATCTCCAATTTGTTTATGATGTCTTTTTTAGATCATATTTCAATCAATAAGGCCATGGAGTTTTAATAAATATATCACATTATAAAAAGAATATAGGATAGTTGGTTGATACTACAAAAAATTGGATATTTTTTACTAACACTAACCTAGATTTACAATGAATTATTATGGAAATTTCAGGGTTTTTTGTTGGAAAATTGTCAATGACATATTTTAACATTCCTTTGTCTAATAAAGGAAAGGTAAAGGATATTTGGGACTCAATTTTGAATATTGTTTTATAGATTAGAAAGGTAATTTCTAAACCATATATGGAAGACCACCACTCATAAAGACTAAACTGAAATCCATACCTATATATCATATCATTTTCAATATTGTTAGCGCATAAAGCATTTAGATTTGATTAAATTCAAAGAGAATTTATTTGGTTAGGATGTGAGGAAAAAATTATATTTTTCATTGTAAATGGAATAGGGTTTATAAAAGATAGAATATGGGAGGGGTAACGCTATGGAATTTCAAACTTACAAGTTTATCATTATGGATAAAATTTGACTGGATATTATTCAAATACCAAGGAAAGATTTGGGTAAAAATTATACTTCAAAACTATATAGGTTCTCTTGATGCAATTGGGTTGTTTAGGAAATGAACCCTACCTAAATAATTATAAACATGGAGTTTTATATTAGATAATTTACAATTGATCATGAAACATATTAGATATTCAGTCAATAAGGGAGACTCTAAATTCTTTTGGTTTAATGTTTGGTTGAAGCCTTACCCTCTTATTTCCAATATAAAAGAACAACCATTGACTTGGGCATGTCTAGATTGAAAATTTCCATATATCAAAGATTATATTAATGTGAACAACAATTCTAGATTATGGATTTCTATTAGTAGCTTCGTTGAAGGAGAAAACTCAACCAAAAATTGGATAACTTCCAAAGATGCTTCAAGAGTTCCTTTTTGTCTATTTTTATATAGAAGGATGAGTTAGTTTAAAATCTATCAAAATATGATGGATGCTCATTTAATTTAACATATGAAAACGTATATCAATCAAAATTTTCTACTCCTAATTATTTCTCTTAGAGGAAAGTTTGGTCACTAGAGGCCCTCTCTAAGGCCTCAACATTTCTTTGGTTATCAATTCAAAACAAGATTCATACAAGAGTGAGTATGCAAATAAGAGGATATCATGGACCTTTTAGGTGTGGATTATGTTAAAATTATCTAGAAACATTAGGTTATTTAATTATTAAATATCCCTTTACTTATACAATTTGGGGTCACTTTTTATAAAATATCATAATATATTGAGTAGCTCCATCAACATTGAAATAATTTTTGAAATGTTGGATTAGTTTTTACAAAACTAAATTATTATAAATTCTATAGAGTAATAGCTTAGTCATTATTTTTAAAATTTATGGATTGAAATAAATAATATATATTTTTTATTTAAAATTTTAAAATTATACCCAAGTTTGGAACTATCTTATTGCTTCTCTTATTCAATGTTGTAGGCATGGTGCTCATCATGGTAAGTATCAAGTTTGAAAAAAAAGGTTCTAATGACTTGGTTATAGTATTTGAATACACTTGGAATGGACATATATCACAATGGAACTCACACAAAATATCTGCTTCAATCTATGGTAAAATAAAATGTATAGAAATTGAGTTTATTATAATATATTTTGATGGTGCTTCTAAAAGAAGTCTAAGAAAAATTGTTGGAAATGGTGTTTTATTCACCAAACTTACAATAGTATCTTGACTAGTACCTTCTAATTATTTTAAGAAATTAGCCATTAAATCCAAAGCAAAAGGAATTTTGCAAGCCCAAGAACAACATTACAAAGTAACAAATTTTATAAAATTGGTAAAATTTTAGTTAAGTCTCAAATATGTGGTTTTATCTCAAAGAATCATTTTGATCCCAAGAGAAGTAATTTTTTGAAAGAGGAGTGATTCACTCTCAATTCCAAAATAGTTCACTCATTCATAGAAAAGGTGATTTTTGTTTGTGGTGATATAACCCATTTAGAAGGCCTCTAAGCTAGTTAGTAAGTCATTTGGATGCATATAACATTTGGAGGTGCATCATTTTTTTGAGGGTGCCCTTAGATTGTTATTGTGGTGCTGTATTTTTGTCCTATTGTCATTCCATCCCTTATGAATTTTATTTCACATTCATAAGATATGTTGTTGTCATTCAATTTTCTTATGTATTAATTAATCACACACTTATTTTTATGGCTAAAGTCATATTTAATTTTATGTAATTTGCTTTGATCTATTCTACCTTAACCTTCAAACATTCACTTTCATGAAATTATTTTTTGTATTGCTTTTCATATTTAGATTAGATTAAATTAATTTAACCAGGATGATGGGAATTTGACCTAAATTCAAAGGTTGAATGGAACACATTCTCCCTTCTTCTAATTGTTGAAATAAAATTATAAGTGCATTAAAAGTTAGACCTTTACACAATTCAACACTTAGAATTATATATAACTTCAAGTAGAAACTATATAGAGGTTGGGGAACTTATTACAAAAATCAGAATTACAATAAAAAAATTAGATATATTTAATTGAGGGGGATTCACAAATTATCGTTAATGTTATCAACAAAAATGATTGTGGGAATTGAATAAAAAATAACATTATTGTTGATGTTCATTAACTATTATTGGAGGTATTCTCTTGAAAATATGACCATACCTATAAATATCAAAACCAAGTAACATATATTTTAATCAATTGCAAGGTTGATTTTTGTCTTGGTAAAACTTAAATTTTAAAATACAATTGATAAAGTAAGATTTTATTAGTCAATAAAAATTATGTGAAAGACTTGATTGTGCAAACATGATTATTTGAGGAAGATAAAGAATAATATTTGATAGTAATATAAATAAATAATGTCTTTCATAAAAAGACAAATTGAATATGGTTTGGTTGACCTAGCAACAATGTAACATGTTATTATTTGATGGATGGGCCCTCAAATAAAACCACTCATGTCTTAGCTAATAAAATTGATGTAATGACTTAATTGTGAAACATGATAATTTGAGTAAGATGAAGAATGTATTGTATAGTAACATAAAGAAGAATATATTTCATAAAAATACAAGTTAAATATGGTTTAATTGACCAAGCAACAATGCAACATTATGATGGCTTAATTAATAAAATTGATGTAAAAGACCTAAATATAAAACATGATAATTTGAATAAAATGAAGAATGTATTGGATAGTAACATAGACAACGAATAACCTTCACAAAAAAGACAAGTTAAATATGGTTTAATTGACCTAGCAACACTATAACATTTTACTATTTGATAAACTTGTCCTTGCCTAAAACCACATAACTTATTAAAAACTTAGCACATATTTATTTGTTATAAATTTTTTATATCAAATATTTTTTGATACACAGAGGAATCAACAACTACCTTTCCTTTTTGAACAACTAGTCACATGATCAAGTCGCATTATCTCAGATCACCTTCTATCATAGCACCAAATCATGGTGCTACCACTATAATCCCTCCCATCGCCTCTGATTGTAGCACCAAATCATGGTGCTACCACTATAACCCCTATCTCAACTCGATAAACATGATCCAAAGTGAGGGAGAACCCCGGCGGCTTGGGATCGGTATTGTCGTCATCAAGTTGGTGCACACTCTACAGACTCAGGCCAGACTTCTATCTTTACCAAGATTGAACATGCCCCTAAGGTTTAAACCTAGATCTCCTCCTTATAAGTACCTAATTTTTTATATCACTTATAGTTATTATATATTTTAGTCCATTATTTATTATTTATTTTTAAAAATATATATTTTAACTTTACATAAATAAAATATTTAATATCTTAATAAATACAATAAATATTTTATAAATTTAAAATACATTGTAAATTATATGGTATATAAGTTTTATCATTTTGAAAAATAAATTTAAAATTATCCATAGAACAATAATCAAGGATTTTTAGGTAATAGAATTAATAACATTCCTTAAATGTATGTTATCGGTTTGTCTATGGACAATGTAATGGTTTGGGGTTTGGTTTTTTAAAAGGTTTAAAATTGTTCAAATTTTTGTATATGTGTAGAGTTGTGTGTTAATCCTTTATTAATAAATTTAACTTTTAACCTTACTAAAGGTTAAGACTGCTAAATCTCTATAAAATAAAAATAAAAAATCACATTAACTTAATCTATTCTCTTAATAAATTTAAAAACTAATTGCCACATAGACATATAAAAAAACATCAACCTTTAAGAACTCAAACCATAATTAGACTAAATGATACCAAGTCCCATCAGCTACCATATCAAACCTCTTGTCAATATTCTTGCCATAGTAATAGCATGAATTGAATTCTAATGAAAGGATTTCTTGTCAACTCAAACTCTTGGTTTCCTAGGACAACTCAAAGGCTTGTTTGCCTACTTTCCGTGTTTAAAAATCTACAACACAAACCTAGGATCAATCTTTTCAAAGGATTTATTTATTTAAATTTTTAAGGCAGACATGAAGTTAGAAGTTACATTCTAAGTAGGATTTTTTTTTTTTTTCAAATAAATTTAATAACAATTCAAAAACATGTAAAAGTATTTGGAAGCCTTCATATTTCTTGATATAATATAATATCAATTAACTTAAAAAAATATTCTTATAAAACTATTTATTTATTTTTTATTTCTTTTCTTTTATTTTTCACTACAAAGCATAAGAATTATCTTTATATTTCGAGAATTTGCTTTGATAGGATAGGCAAATTTTAGCTTGATTTTATAGATTTCTTTTTAATATAAATTTTGTAATGTCAAAAAAATTATTTATTTAATTTTGTAATGTTTCAAAAAGAAATTATTTATTTGTTTTGGTTTTGTGATATAGTTAAATAATTTTGGTATATCTTTTGCATTTTTTTATTTTATTTTTCTCTAATTCTTGGAAGTTTTCTCTACTTGCAAGATCATTGTCCTGATATTTAGGATATTTGTAGACTCATTCTTCTCAAGCATATTTGGAAGTTCAAATGAAGTTCAAATGAGAAGGATTTCCAACACACATCTTCAATAAATATTGAGAGCCATTGATGATTTCTGACTCTATCTCCTTTTTCCTCAGAGCTTTAGTTGATGGTATCTCAATATTACGCTCTACCCCAACATCTTCTAATCCTTTTTTAAGACATCGTGGATTAAGGTAAAGAAATACCTTCTCCAATAAGGGTTTTGAGGGATATTTATGATTTTTGGTTTTAGGATTGCAGGTGGGAGATCCAAGGAGGCTCTTGAGGGAAAGGGGAGAACTCAAAGGAGGATCAAGGATGGGATTATCGAAAGCATTCTCAAAAGCAAGGGTGTGATCACCATAAAATAAATAAGATAAATAATTTGAAATAGGAATGATAGGGCATACCTTAAGATAGGAAGTTAAATCATGTTGCACCAGGGGAGGAATAGAGGAAACTGCAACAACATCCTCAAAGACCTTGAGTTTCAAGGGATGTTTCGACAGATTAAGAGGAACTTCTCATTCTCTGATGGTCGACGACACCTCCCCAAAGTAGCCCTGGGAGTTTGGAACTTGATCTGGAATTAGGAAGGATGAGTTAGAGCACTGATGAGAGTTCTGATGCTACTGGTGCCCATTTTTGATATTGTTTGGATGCACCTTGGAAAATTTAGGGCACTATGAACGGAGATGGCCTTGCTTGGAACATTAGTCACAAAATATAGGCTTATTTTCATATTCAATAGCTTGAGAAAAAGTGTAAACCTCTAAAATGAGGTTGATTGAAGAAGGAAGGGCAAATTCCAGGTTTGTATTTACACACATACGGGTATGGACCATATGGGTCCCAAATTTTATTGTTAGATCGAAAGTGATTAAATCTCCAATATTCATGCACAATCCCTTTAAGAATATCCTAATGCCAAAATTAGATAGGAAGGCCCAGGAGGCAAACCCATATGGGTGCAACATTGATGTTTTGGGTGGATGGATTGAATTCAACATCCCATTTCCTTAGGAAGAGTCCCCTTCTTTCAAAAAAAAAGGCCTGCCTATAAGGATCCAACTTGAATCGTTGGAGTTATTAAGCCGGATAAGGAAGAAATACCTAGGGAGAACAACCAAATCCAAAGATCCTAAAGGATACCAAATAGATAGAGCCCACCTATGGATCAAATTCATGTTAGGTCGTGACCCTAGGAATTTACCCATAAGAGAAAGGGAGTTACGGGTAACAACATAGGATATAAGCTTGGGTGGTATTCTCAAAAATTCATCTAAATAAAGGAGCTCAACCCTAGGGTTGGGTGGTCTAGGGTTTGAAGGAGTGTTACTCTTCACCATATCAAAAAAGGAGTGGCATGTTTGGGGATATCCTCCTTGTAGTCCTATCGCTTCAACTTTTAAAAGAACACTTTCTCTGGGAATCGTTGATCCAAGGGGTAGAAAAGATTCTCCTCTAGGGTTCACCAAAAAAATATGGGTTTGCATATTATTTTTTCCTATATTCCCAAATCTAGCTTCATCAAACATACGAAAACATTCCAGATTTTTATCATTGGTAGATCCACCTTCAATCGACCCATCAGAGCCCACCATGGAGCCACAATAGAGTGGCCCACATTTAAGAAGTGTGATAGGGCCTTTATCATCAGATAGCCCGAGAGGAACTATAGAAGCATTCCCCTATGATCCACCATTGCTACCTTCACCCATGTCATCTTCACCAATATTGTCACCTTCACTCGTGCTCACTGCTTCACCTGTGCCATCTTCACCAACACTGTTGCCTTCACCCGTGATCGTTGTTGTTGTTGCCATCGCTCCTAGAACCCTAATCCTATTTTCTCCTCATCTAAATTATATAAAAAATACTATTAAGCTTTCATTCTCTTTGACCAATTGATGTAATTTACACTTAAGTTCAATTTATTTTTTAGAAGAGCCTATATATATATTTGTGTATAATCTTATTCAAAATAAAAGTTTTATATTTATGAAATATTTTAAATTTAAAATATGTTTAAATTTACATATACAACCATCATGATTTGCTCTAGAGATTACCTAAAAATATTGAAATGATGGATACAAATAGAAAGATCAAGGTTATAGTAAAAGAAGATTTTATTAAAAAAAAAATAATGAATATAAAGAATGTTGACATGAATGGTCAAATAATAACAAAAATATAAAAACATGCATAAAAGAAAAATATAAGCCAACAATTTTGACTTCACTATATGGGAATGAAGAGAAGAATACCTTGTTGAATTCAACTTCATGTAAATTCTCTCTTTGTCTCTCTATATAGAAGCAAACACCTCATAGAAAGCAAAGATGCTAATAAGAAGTGGATTGAGAAAGATGAAAAAATAATAGGAGGATAGTATATACCTTTTAGACATTTGGGGTAGTGAAATATATATAGTATAATGAAAATACAATACATGTAATGACATATGAGTTAGTTACATTTATACTCTAACCATGGGTTTTATGCATGAAATATTTCATATTTAGAAAATTAAAAATAATAATTATTGATATGCTTGAGTGGGTGAGTTGGTTTATCACTGTGGGAAACTTAACAAAGGGTGTTGGTTGTGGTCGAGAGTACAATTCCCACTCCCTCTTGCAGATACACAAAAAATTCATTTCTCGTTGGTTGTGGCCAAGGGTCTAAGGGTTTATTTGGTGTTTTTTTCACCACTAACCAAATTTTACCCATGTTTTGTAGGTGAGTTAGAGAGGGTAGGAAAATACTCCAAGGGAGTTCCCTGGTTCGAATCTCCACCCTACCAGATGCACATCGGCTACCCAAAATCTAGTTGATAATGTTGGTGCGATCAGGGTCGAGCGCAACTCCCGAGTGATTTTGATAGTCTATAAAACCTTGGTTGTGGTTTCTCAAACCAAGGCAGCCTTCCAAGGGGTTTTCACTAAGTTCAAAAAAATAACAATTATTTAATGTATAAATTAATTAAAAATCTAATAATTGAAAAAAGTATCATCAAAATTCATTAGAAATCTTTGATATATTAAAATTTATACTTTCTTACAAACTATAGACATTAAAAATTGACCCACTTTTCATTAATTTTTATCAACTCACCCTCATACATAGACCCTCTTACCAACCAAGCAAAATTCACCTTTCAAAGATCTAAAATGAGCATTTATTGCTTTAAAAGTAAGGTCATCTTTGAGATACTTTTTTCCCTATCAAATTTTCTCTAAATTTAATAAAACCACTACCATTGGATTGAGTTTGAAAATATATTTTCGACGAGTATAAGTTTACCTATATTATAGCATTATTTGGTACCTCAAAAGATAAAAAATATACACATGGGTCTAGTTGTCGTGATTTCGCACCCCATAAATAGAGGGCATAGAATCATAAAATTTCAAATTTTATTCTTATTGCTCAACCAACCTCCAACGGTCCTCTATCATGAATTCACAATCGATCCTGATCTACTGCAAAGTCATGCTTTTTAGGTTTTTTCTTTAAAATCCTAACCCTCAAGCCGACCTTGCCATTTTCAAACCAACCCTAGTTTTGACCTAAAATATTTTCCCACCTAACCTTCAAAGCTCCTATAAATAGGGGTATTAAGTTCATTTTTTGGCATAAGTGGTCTTTGCATAGGTCATTTTTGAGTTAAGGATATGTAAACTAGAGATAATGATGAATTACTACAACATTGATGATAGTGAATATCTATTGGTTACTTTCTGATTGCACTCAAGTGGTTCTTTGTTCCACCATCTCAGGAGGCCTAAAGGAAGGAGGGCTCATATTAGGGGACCACTCCCCTCTTGGTTTTTGTCTCTTCCCCTTTTGTATTTTTCTTAGTTATTGTTCTATTTTCTTTTTGTATAGCTATATTTTCCTTTCTATTCTTTTAAGTTTATTTCTACTTAACCTTATAATCAGTTTTTTGTTTCATTTCTTGCTTATCTACTTAGTGTACCTTGTTATTCCTTTATTATATTTTATTTTATTGTTTGTAATATGTATGCTACTTCTAGATCCTATTATGCTTCTTTCTCTCTGGCTTATAGGTTTTATTTTAAGTTTTAGTGTTATGTTTTTTCACCTTAGTATATGTTGTTCATCTTTGCTAGATTTAGGTCTATTATTTGCAATCTATTTACTATTGTTAGACTGCCTCTAGATCATTTTTATTTTTTATTTTTGCCTCTATCATGAATTCATGGTCCATATTTATGGATTAAAAATTCGACAAAAACCCTTGTTTTTCTCCTCATCATATTTTTGTCTCTATCATAAATTCATGGTCACCTTTTACGGGGTGCAAATTTTGAGGAAACACTTTTTGTAGTTTTTTTGGACTTCCTTTTGCCTTCTCTTAGTTATCGTGATTTTTTGGCTGCTACGTAAGGACCATGAAATTAGCTATGGTGTCTTGGGGGTAATTTTTCTTCCCTCCATTGTCTCTTTTTTGTTTTCTATGTTTTCCCTCTCTATTTTCTATTTTTTAGTAAAACCCTCTTTTCTTTGTTTTCTATTTTTTTGTAAAACCCTCTTCTCTTTGTTTTCTATCTTTCTGTAAAACCCTCTTCTCTTTGTTTTCGTAAAACCCTCTTCTATTTATTTTTTTAACCCTCTTCTCTCTATTTTTTATTTTTTGTATAAAACCCTCTTCTCTTTGCTTTCTATTTTTTTTTTTTGTAAAACCCTATTTTCTATTTTTTTTGTAAAACCCTATCCTATTCATGTTTTACTTTGCATCTCTTCTCTATTCAGCTTCCAAAAAGGTCAAATATCTTATGTGCATTTATGGTCAGCTAAAATACCAAGGGGACTTGACTGCCACACCTGTGAGCCTAGCATCGATCATGGCTTAAGCATGCCCCAAACACTAACGACCATTTTTAAGTGTTTATTTTTATAGGTTTTTCTCAAATTCACGGTCATTAGATACAAGGTGCAAATTTGATGCAAGGACAAATGTCAAAACAACTAAGTGTTTTGTTTGATTGTTGTTCTTCTGTTGTTTATGTTCTTGCTTTTGATTCTATTTTTATTTTTGTTAGTTTTAATTTAGTAATTTAACTTAAAATTAACTTTAGTTTCATCTTGGTTGATTAAAACTTGAAAAGGAAATCTAGTGTTATTTCATTCAATAGCCAGTTAAACAATTTAGTAAATCTGATTTGTTTTGCCTATCATCTCCCTTAGGAATTTAAAGTGAAATCTCATGTAGTGTTGCATTAGGCTAGCATTGTTTACACATTTTTCTTGTACCCTTGCTCTTAAAATAATTTTTTTTATCTTTTCTATATCCTAGCATTAGTCTTTCATGCAAACAAAGAATCGTCTTTAGAGTTGCTCTTATTTTCTACATAGTTGTCTTCTTTGCATTTTACAGTATTTCTTGGTTAGCTACTGTAGTTCTTTCTTTAAGGATAAAATTAGGTGACTATAATTAACACATTAAATCCTCCCTTAATACATGGAGTGAGTCTTTAAAACACTCCTAGTGAATCCCCAAAAAACTTAGTTAATCAACAATCCTGAGTGTGAGGACCATAGCCCCATAGTCACATCAACTCCCAATGGATCTTTCAAGAATTATTTGTGCAGGTTTCATCCCCTCCTATTTTTGGTGAACCCAATGTGAACACCTCCTTGTAGGTCATTTGAAACACTTCATTCAATTTTTTTTTAAACTTAAACAAGACCATTTAACTTTTTTTGTGTAGATTAAATCATTAATTAAAGATTTAAAAATTCCTACCCTTCAGGTTTGAGGTGTAGACCAATTGGTTCCCCCAAACTCCGTAAGGGGGTAGAGGTCCAAGGTTCAAATCTCAGGCCTCATTGGACTGAATGTGTGTCCCTTTCCTGGTGCTTTCAACAACATAAAAGGTTTAAAATGATCATGGCATGGTGGTTATAGGGACGAACTACGCAAAGATCTGTGTGGTAGCTTCCAGGGTGAACAACACAGAATACTATGGCAGCCATAAAAATCTAGACAACCTGCCTGGATTCGTGGCGGCTAATGATTCCACCATGTAAAAAAATTTATTCCTACCCTTCTTTAATCAACATTTAGTTAATTAATTAATTAATATTTTTATTTCCAACCTTATTCAATGGTCATACTTCTAAATCTCCTTATCATTTTAAAATTTAATCTTTTTCCTTTTCAAAATTTTCTAGTATCTAAAAAATCCTTTAAAATTCATAAAAATCATAGTTCTAATGAAGAAAATAGAGAAAAGTTAATCCCATCATATAATGATTTTCTTCATCTTCCTCAATTTTCTCCAACCTTAGGATATACTAATGAATAACAGTAAATTATTCAAAAATTATTTAATAAACTTGATGGTAATACTTTTAAATTACCCCTTTTACATATTAAAAAATTCCTTAATCATATTAGTAATGAGCCTAATTATCCTCCACAAGAAGACCTCATAAATGGTAATCCTATTATGCCTACTCCTAAAATAAACAATATAATATTAAAACTCACAAGTGATCATTAATTATAATCCTCTTTTTTCTACCTTTAATATTCCTAACAACAATAAGGAACAAGACACTTCTCTCATCATCAATAATCAAAACATATCTCATAGTAAGTTATTTAAGAATAGTATAAGATATTCTTTATCTTATCAAACCAGTTTTTATTTGGATATCCCTAATAATAATCCTATTCCCCCTTCATTCATTTATCCCTCCACTTAAAATAAGCTCTTCAATCATAACTATCATCAAAATATTCTCTCTTTTGCATACACATCTTAAATCATCCAATCAAGAACCTTATCAAATTAAAATCTTTGCCATTCAAGAAAAACAATTAGAACAAAGAATAAATTCTATCTATAATCCTTCTCTCCATCATTATCCATCATATAAATATTTATTCAATCAACCTTTATATACCTGTATGCTTAGTTATCCATTTCTTCCTAAGTATAAAACACCCAACCTCCAAACATATGAAGGTGATCAAGACCCTATTCAACACCTTAGAGCTTTTATTTTGGCTTGTGATGACATTGCACATGATGAGATATTATTACTCAATACATTCCCTAAAAGACTTAGGGGTAGTGCACTAGAATGGTATTATCAATTACCAAAACATTCCCTTAAAAATTTTAATGACCTTGTTGATCCATTTATACAATATTTTTCCATCTTCATTGAAAAAAAACTTAGCCTTATTGATCTATTAAAACTAAAACAATTTGAACATGAATCCTTTAAAGATTTCTTTGCTAGATGGAACACTATCATTGGAAAACATAATCATGTACCTCCTTAATTTGAACTTCTTAATATCTTCATCAAAATCCTTAATGACCAATTATCCTACCCCTTAGAAAAATCTAGGGTGTGTACCCTTCAAGGTGCAATTAACTTATCCACACATGTGGAGGTTGCCCTTAAGAAGAGAGGGAAATTACGAGAAGGGAAAGATAAATTCTTCTCCTCATCAAAAATTTAACCACAACTTACCCTTGCCTAGGTATTTTCATGCAAGATTAGCCCTACCATTTGCTTTAATTTTAACCAAGTTATTAGAAGCAAAAATTATTAATCTCCTATCCTCAAAACCTACTGCATCTTAAAAATAATCTTCACACAAATATTGTGCTTTTCATAAAGGTCATGGCCACTCAACTAATCAATGCAAAACACTTAGAAATCATATCTATGAACTTATGCAAAAGGTCCAACGTGTCCTTAATCATGAATTTTTCTATGATGCATCCTTATCCCATACATTGAAAAATTATCTTCTATCTCCAAATTCTTCATCAACACCCCTATCAGGTAATACTACACTTTTGACCATTTTCGAGCACCACACCCCTATTGGGTCACACTCCACTTTTGACTATTCACAAGCACTACACCTTTACATGTTCACTCCATGACCTTTCATGAGCACCACATCCATAGTGGGTATCACTTCATGCTTAGTCATTTACAAGAACACATCCTTCCTAGGTATTGCTCCACTTTTGGTCACTAGCGAGCACACACCTATAACGTGTAATGCTCCATCTTTGGTCACTAGTGAGCACACACCCATAATGGGTATCACTCTACCTACTTGTTCTAATTAGTGAGCCTACACCCCTACAAGATATCACTCCATGATCATTCATGAGCACCACACCCATAGCAGGTATCACTCCACCATTGGTTATTTGTAAGCACACATCCTAACCAAGTATCACTCCATATTTGTTCTTTGGTAACCCATATTTTTCTTGAAATTATGTCATTTTTATCACACTGATATCTCTCAATTTACATTGAATTAGATGGTATAGTCTAAGCATCTCTTTCCTTTGTTTGATCTTTTCGTAGCCTTCTTCTTTCTTTACTCTTTCATCTCTTTCCTTTGTTTGACATTTTCGTAGCATTTTCGTAGCCTTCTTTCTTTCTTTGGTATAGAATGATTGACTATTTCATATTTTATTTTTACAATGCAAATATATGTATAGGAAAATATGATGTATCTTGTTGGTGGATAACTGATTATTCATGTTACGTTTCTGCAAAATATATGTTTTAGGAAATTATATGATGCTACTAACTAGATTTGTATGTCTATAGGAATAGGCTTCCTTGTTTGTGGAATAAGTATTTAGCCACTAAAAACATGATGTCATAAGAAAGGGATGGATATTCTTTTATTTAGTTGTTAGAGTCTTCTTTTAGATGAGATTTCATTGGTACATAGAGAGACATTTTGTGAAAGAAGGAATTTTGGATCTCATTGGTTGTCACATAAAGGTTATAAAAAAATCACCTTTTTGATCTATAAAATAGCTTTGACATTAGTAAGAAAAGATCATCATTATTGCTTGCCTGATTTCAATAATGACTAAGTAAATTCATAAATATTGTTATTGATGATTCTTTTTTTCCATTGTCTCCCTTGGAAGGAAGCATACCTCTGGATGAAGAGGTCATTAAGTAGCAACTTAATGACTTGGTATGGTAAATTTAGTTGTTGAATCACCTTTCGATAAGGTTGATGCTAATCTCATGGGAAAAGGAAATGAATATTTAAATTTTACAAGTGAAGACTATGGTGAGAGGGAGAGAGTTAGGTGAACTTAAATTTATACTAGCCAACTACAGTACTTCATCATAATCCATGAAAGGAGAGGTACGTGCATAGTGCTTGAAGGATAATATGCTCAACCACCAAAGACACCAGGAGGAGAGGGGATAATGGAAAATGTGGTGTGGGATTTCAGGATATCTATCACAAGAAGGAGAGTGGAGAGGAAGGAAAGAAAAATAATTGCAGGGAGTAACAGAGAAGAGAATAGCAAAACTGACTGTCATTATGTGCTTTTTAGTGATATCCAGGTTAGATTTAATTAAGTTGTTTTCCTTATGGTTTGAGAATTTGAAGTGGCATTCTGGTTGAATGATTTCAACTTGAATTAAAAATTATTTATAGTCTATGAAATTGTTTTTTGAAAGACCATTTTATTATAAAAAGGAATTGGAAGTTGTTTTGATTTATGATTCTTAGCTAGTAAAATATGCTATATAGATTTCTATATATGTGTGTGTGTGTTCCTTTAATTATTTGGCTGGAAACATCTTCATGTTGTATAAATTTTATCATCAATGATGTGTATAGCTCTATAATTGTTTGGTAGATTACATATTGTAGAAGAAGGAAACCACCATATGCAATGAAGTGCAAAGACAAAGAAAATGTGACCAATAGGTAACTTTTATTAAAATATACAAACTATTAAAATTGAATAAATAAAGACCTTTGTCTTTTACAATATAATAAAGCCTCAAAGGCTTTTACAACATAATATGGTGTATGTGTTTCCTCTTCACAACATATTTATAGTGCAGGTGTGTATTCTCTCTCTCCCAAGGCTGCTCCAATGCTATTCAATACCTGCATGCAACACTCAAAAGAGAAGGTTAGTGATAAAATAAGCCCACCTTGGTTGGTTGGGCTCTCACTCAAGTAAGATGATATTCAAATAAAATAAGTAAATGCTCCTATTAAAATAGAATGCAAAAGGGGGCTATTCTTACAACTCATGCAGAATGATGGTATGCTCTCCTAGCTTCCTCCTCCTTCATTCCTTCTCTTAATTCATTCCCCAATGAAGGGAATGAGGGGGCTATTTATAGAATTTTAGAAGAGAGGGGGGGTGAGGATGATGTGGCATATGAGTTGACATAGTGGGAGACAAGACTAGGTAGGTGAAGAATATTAAATGTTGAATGTGTTGGCATAGAAGACTTTTGGGTGGGTGAGAGAATATAAAATTGTTAAGTGGGTTGGTAAGGGAAGACTTAGGATGAGTGGAGGAATATAAAATTGTTAAGTGGGTTGGCATGAAAGAAAGAATCCTTGACTTGGGTATGCATGAGTGGTGGTGGGTGTAGAAAATGTGGAATAGGACTACTCTAGAACCCTTGACTTGAGCACAAGCATGTGAGGAGGTGGGTGTAGAAAATTATGGACTAATATAGAACCCTTGACTTGAGCACAAGCATGTGAGAAGGTGGGTGTAGAAAATGTGGAATAGACTAATCTAGAACCCTTGAATTGAGCACAAGCATGTGAGAAGGTGGGTGTAGAAAATGTGATTAATATAGAATCATTGACTTGAGCTTATGTGGATTAGGTATTAAAAATGGATTTAGAAAATATTAAATTCATGAATAGTAGTGATAGTGATAGTGAATAAAAAGTGAATAATAACAATGAATAGTGAATAGTTAATAGTGAATAGTGAATAGTGAACAATGAATAGTGAATAGTGAACAATGAACAGTGAATAGTAAACAATTAACAGTGAATAGTAAACAGTGAACAGTGAACAATGAATAGTAAACAGTGAAAAAAAATAGAGAGAATTTAGATGAATTTAAAATATCAAACTTGGATATAAAATGACATTTTTAGGTGTCTACAGATGCCCCTTTTTGCAATGTGTTGTTTGTAAAAACAACATAGTGCAAAAACTTGTGCTAAAATTTTATTGTTTGTTGCCCCAGTGAAATGATTATCCTTGTGGGAGTATATTTGGTAACCCCCTCAAGTGGTGAGTGTGCAGGTGAAGGCACGTGATCAAGGATGAGCCACTTGACAAAATGTGTCAATGGGAAGGATAGATAAGGGTGAGGGATGGGTAAGGTGTGAGATTAAAAAAAGGTGAGGGGATATAGGTAACAACTATGTCCGAAGTGTGAAAAAAGTGATGCCCAAGGAGGCAATGTGAAGGTAGTGGATAAGGGAGGTGTTCAAGGGGATGCAAGGAAGTAGAAGGTAACCATGGAAAAAGAGTAGACCGAGACAGGAAGGGACCACATGTGCACTGTGTATAAAAAATGTGTAGCCTAAGGAGGCTAGTGAAAAATGCGTAGCCCAAGGGGGCAAGTATAAAAAGAGATGCCCAAGGGGGCAATGTGTAAAATAAGTGCCCAAGGAGGCAAGTTGAAAAGGGTGCCCAAGGAGGCAAGTAAAGATAAAAATAGTGCAATGTGGGGGTACCGCTAGGTCTAAAAAGTATCATGGTGCAATGAGTGTGGTTAGGGTAGTGGACCAAAAGGAGAGCAATAGGATAGAGTTGGGATTGATGTATAGTAAGAGGTGCACTGGCTAGAGTGGGAGGCTACAATATTGAGGGTGACGAGATAGCTTGAGTCTTTGGACTACCCATTTGGATGGCTGAGATAGGCTCTACCAATTATTTCAAGAGGAATTTAGTGTTTGGTCTTCTCGATGGACTACAAGAGAGAATATTTGCACTGAATGCCATTGCCTCCCGAAAAGCAAATTTCATCCAATCCCTTAAGTCATGGATATCTGATAGGGTTAAGAAGATGTCATCAAAATTTTAGATTTCATCTAGACTTGGCTTAGTGGAGCCTTTGTATTGTCCTATCATTGTGTCTTATTCTATAGGGGGTTTGATTCTGGTTCATCTCATGAATTGGGATCTATATGATTGGAGGAAACCATAAGTGATCTCTCTATGCAAGAAGTTGATTTGGTATAATTCCATTGGGCTTGTAGGAGCACTAATCCTAGACTGGAATCTTTACTATTATGATTTAAACTCCCTAGATCTTAAGGTGAATCTAATAGCCTGTAGATTCATCCTACAATTTGATAAGGGATTCCTTCGAGTACTCCAATGGACTCGAAAGGTGAATTATGCTAAACAAGTTACTGATAGATTGGATTGGGGATTCATGCCTAAATTTTTATTTTGTAGGCTTGTTATTGAAAAACAAGTGACATGGTTGGCAAGTGGTCCTCGATGTGTGGTAGATGTGTAGATTGTAAACCATTATCATTGTGTTATGCAAGAATCCATTGATTTATCTTATTTTAATGAGTTTGAATGGCCAAATCATATTAGATTTAACCAACATTGGGGGTTGTCAACTAATCAATGTACATGGGAAGATGCAACAACTTCAAATTATTTTGACTCAGACAATGAGTAGATATTTTGATGATGAAGGTTGGGGGGTCCATAACCCATGCATGTGTGACATGTATTGTTGAAAAGTGATGCACATCATAATGTTAATGGTATGGGTAGGTTTTTAAAAATCTACTTTATGTAGTTGGTGATAATTGTCCACTTTACATGGGGCATTTGTTTTGAACCATTGACACGTGCCCTTTGTCTTAAATGTTAACTTTGGATCAAGTTGGAGAGCACTAAATCTGCATCTTTGTACATATACGCGTAGGGGAAACAACATCTCTCAGATGTATGTAGCATTTGTTTCACATATTAATATAAGAATATTGATCTATTGACTGGAGATGTCGATTTTTCATGATATATGTGTGGCATTGCTTGTTCTTTTGAGCATATATTCAGTAGTCCCGATGGTGTTCATAGTGATTATTTTATTGGTTTTTGTAGAAATTTTGCTTCATATGCTTTAAGAGAAAAGCATGATTCAAAATATCATGGATTCACTCTAGGGTGTCGAAGGGTTTTTATGGGGTATTAAACTGCACATGTGAGATGTCGCACGGGATAATAGAGAGGGGTGGAGGCCAAAAATGGATACGAAGTATTGTTGAGGTTTACCAAAGGTCTGATGAAGGAAGTGTGTCACACAATAGAGAAGGAGAAGAGCTAATGAGTGAAGTTTTATTTTATTTATTTATTTTCTTATTTATTTATCATAAATGGAGTAGGAAGATAAAAATTATTTTGGGGGGTTTGTGGTTGTGCGGGTGGGTAGAGGGTTTTTATGGATGTATTTATTTATTATTTTTTGTTATTATTTTTGAATGGGATGGGGCTATGTAATGTGATTATAGTTGAAGGTATTGTGACCTTGACATCGACATCGACCATTGGTTGGAAATTTAAGGAGATTGATGATAGATGAGGATTGGAGGTGGTTGGAGATGGTAGGGTTTGTAGGTGTTGCCTAGGTTAAGATGGTGTATGTTGATACGATGTACCTATCAACATTATGTGAGATATGGGATCCAAATAGGGGTACATTTCATTTACCTATGGGGGAAATGATAATTACCCTAGAGGATGTTTATCAGATTTTATGATTACCGATAGAGGGTGCTATCATTACAGTGGCAAGTCGATGACAAAAAAGGTTAGTGATGGAGGAGATATTTGGTAGTAGTTGGTCTCATGTTGATCTCAATAGTGGGGGGTGTTGTATGAGGAATATTTTGAGGTAGGAGTATTATCAGTAAAATAGACCCTAGCAATGGTATTGATATCAAATTGGGTTTTACCCGATTCATCAAGGGTACGATTTCCATGGAATATGCTAGGGGTTATAACAGACTTGGTGAAGAGGTCAGTAGTCTTTGCATGGGCACCAACCTTATTAGCACAGACTTATAGGGAGATTTATGAAATTAAGAGGACAACTCAAAATGGATTGAGTTGTAGTCTACTAGTGCAGGTGTGGGGGTGGGAGCATATAGCAGTAGAGAGACCACAAGGTCTACCCTATGATGCTCATAGATTTATGGGATCAGAGGTACCATATGTATTGAGATGGCAAACATCTAAGGAGACAAGGGGGAGTAGACCATATGCGAAGGATGGAGGTCACTACCATGATGCCTTTGGGAGTTTGAGGCCACAAGATGTTTATTGGTGACCATGGAGAGGGGGGCCAATATGGAATGATGAGGTAAGGCAATTGGCTCATGTGCGATGAGGGAGATGGCTAATTGGGTGAAGGAGTGAGCAAGTTGAGTATTTTTAGTATACTCGAGTGTTGCACCAATTTGGGTTGAGACAAGGGGTACCAGATCCACCTATAGTGTATCAAAGATGGTATAATTATACTATAGCTGCCCCAATGATAGTTGTATTAGATAGGGAGCCAGATGAGCCCCTAGTAGTGTTTGATGTTGATGATGTAGGCACAACACCAGAGTTTGAGAATTGGTGGGCTACACAATAGTGGCAAGTAGGGAGAGTAGTAGAGGAGAATGTGGGTGAGGTTGGAGAGGTAGTTGGAGAGATGGTGGAGGTTGCTAGTGGAGGAGAAGAGATGGTACATGAAGGAGGGGGAGAATTGAGGGAGGAAGGAGTGGATGGAGATGTTTGTCATCAAGTGGATGAGATAGTTGGGACCTCAAGTGTGGTGGTTGAGGAAGAATTAATGACCAGTTTTGGGAGTGGAGTGGGACCTAATGGTATGGGGATTGGTAGATGGATGGGTGTAGTATTAGGGGATGGTGTGCCATGGGTTGGAAGAGAGGTTATGAATGTTGGGGAAGATATGATTATTATGCAGGTAGATATTTCATAGCTACAACATGCAAGGGAAGATTACAAGGCAACTTTTTTAGTGTCTTGTTTTGATGCATTGGTGAGTCATGGGTTACTTGTGCCCTCAACTTCTTCATCCCAACACAACCAAGGGGGACAACAATGATGGGTGTAGGAATGCCACAAAGCATAGATCTAATGGCTACATAATTTTTAGGAATTGCTTCACCATCGATAAATGGGAATCAGGAGGGAAATGAGGGGAATCATCAGAGTGTACAGGAGAGGGTTGAAGAATCACAACCAGAAGAGGGGAAGGGGAGTGGTGAGATAGGTGGGAAGTAAGAGTAGAGAGGATCAATATTTGTGTATGGCTTAAGGAGCCATCATTTTATATGTATTTATGAAGTTCTATGCCTACGGGCCATTGTTATGTAGCCTATGGGCATGATTTATGATGGATAATGTGAATTGAAATGTGATTCATGATTGATGGTGTGGATGTGTTATGCTTATGGGATTTTTTTTAATGTGCACACAACCTGTCTGAAAGTAGATGTTAAATGGTGTGAATAATATGATAGATAGAATAGATAAGGAATGTAAGGACAATATGTGTGTATGTTTAGTACCATGCATGATTGAACTCATTAACCAAGGGCATACACATGATTAGAAACATAGAATAACGAGGGAGGAAGATAGAAGAAATGATAGAGGAAGAGGAGAACTCCAATGTCATAGGCTGTTGAGTATCTAGAGGTGTTTTCAAGAGACTCAAACACCCTAGTGCTCCTCTCAAGTGGTGAGGTTACCATGCAAAGGTCATTAAGATTTAGAGGTCCCTTGAGACATATCAAAATATCCTAGAACCACTATGTGTGCAGTGAGTTCATTAACCAAATTTTGAATAGGTTTGGACTTAACCAATCATAGTCCTAATGAGAAAAATAGAGCTCAATCATGAAGGCATACTCCACTGCCAGTCAGGCATCTATAGCCCCGATGGAGATAGCACATGGTCCATCAACGTTGCTCCACTACCAGCCAAGCATCTATAGCCCCGATGGAGTCATCTAATACGCCCAAGGATTCAGGCTATATTCTTATTATCATCATTTTTTTATTATATATATATTTTTTTAGCGTGAACCCTTGGGTTTTGGACCGCTGAAGGATGCACGATGAGCTAATATAGGCATTAGGACTAATCATGATGTCATCCTTACCTAATAAAAATAATATTAATATGTGTGTTATATGTGGGTCCTAGGATGCCTCAATAGGTCACAAAGGGAAGCTCCAAATCATCATGGCTTTGAATGGGATAAATGTGCACTTGAGGAGGATACTAGGTATGGCTGAGTGACTAAAAAGAATTTCTAGAGACTCATCAATCAAGGACCAAGAGGTAGAAGAATGGACAAAAGAGGAGGGAAGAAAGTAGAATAGAAAGACCATACTAGTGATTTTGTATATGCCCTTAATTAAGGGAAGTCAATCAATTATGGTCCAAAACCAGAGACCAATTGTTCAAAGGGTGATTTTCAAAAAAGGAGATGAAAGGAATATGGAATGAACCAAATCTAAAGGAGTTAGCATCACAGGGGGAGAAAGTGGAGGATGAGGGATGGTGTGAGTTTTTTTTTTTGCTATATACAAGGAAGACAAATGTAAAGGAACTAAGCATAAAAGGCTCTCAAATGAAGAACATTGATGGGATCGAGCTCCTCAACTCCCTCAAGAGTGGTAAGCTTATAAGTTTTAGGTCCAAATTTATGTTTAATGATGAATGGGCCAAGCCAATTAGCAGCAAATTTGTCATGCAAGTGAGGTGAGATGTGAGACTATTGTTGATTAGCTTTAAGGATGAGGTCACCTACTTGGAATTCATGAGGATGGACCTTACGATCATAGGCTCACTTGATGCGGTCATGATAAACTCGAAGATGCTCAAGGGCATTAATCTGATGTTCATCAAGAAGGGTTAATTGATCAAGTCGTGCTTGATGGGTTGTGTCATCATCTATGAATTCTTGTAAGGAGATACGAAGTGATGGAATTTCAAGCTCTAAAGGTATAACTGCCTCAGCACCATAGACTAATGAAAAAGGAGTTGCCCTAGTTAGGGTACGAATACTAGTACGATAGGCCCATAGTGCGAGGGGTAATTGTAAGTGCCAATCCTTATGATTATCCTTAACAGTATTTTTCAAAATAGAACAAATGGTTTTATTGGTGGCTTCGGCTTGCCCATTGGCTTGTGGGTAATAAGGGGTGGAGAAACTGTGATGGATGTGGTATTTTTGACATAGGTTATGAACATCCTTATTTTTAAATGGGGGACCATTATCCAAAATAATCTTGGATGGTATCCCAAAATGACATATAATATGATGAAGAATAAATTCTGCAATTTTAGCCCTAGTAGTAGAGGTAAGGGGAATGGCTTCCACCCACTTGGTAAAATATTTGGTAGTCGTTATGATAAAGGTGTGTTGTCCAGAAGAAGGTGGAGAAATTTTACCAATCAAGTCTAACCCCCATTGTGAAAAGGGCCAACATGCTTGTATGGGCTGAAGAGCTTGCGAAGGCACATGTGTTAAGGAAGCATGAGTTTGGCATTTAACGCATCATTTAACATATTTGGAGCAATCATGCTCCATGGTGGGCCAGTAATATCCCATTCATAAAATCTATTTGGCAATAGCTAAGCCACTAAAATGGCCTCCACATGTACTATCATGTGCTTGAGTGATTGCCCATTGGGTTTCCAGGGGTTCCAGACAATGAAGTAGGATACCATCATAACTTCTTTTATATAATATGTCCCCTAGTAGCACATATCATGCTACTTTTTGTTTAAATGCTCACTTGGTGGTAGAAGGAAGGTCAGGAGGAAAAGACCCAGTTCATAAATAATCATGTAATTGGGAAAAGAACATGGAATAGTGGTCAGTGGAAGTGGTAGTGGTGTGGCAGTCTCCCACAATAATGAAGGTGGAGGTTGTGGGTTGGTCTATTATTTGGGTGAATATTTTAAGGAGTGGGGTGGTAATGGAGGGATACAGATTGGTTGTAGGCTCAGTAGAAGGGGAAGGGTGTCTATGGATGAGGGCTTAGAGGAGGGTTCAGATTTGGAAGGTTTGAGGAGATTCGATAGTAATAAGATTTACATCTTGTTTGATGTTGGATGTGGATGAGTGAAGGGCAGATTGGGCCAAGGTTTTGACATGGAGAGTAGTGACATCGTAGAATGGGTTCTTAGGTATGAGGGACCCTAAGGAAGCCATAGTGTCTACAAACCGATTAGATGAGCGAGGGATGGCATCAATTTCATACCAATCGAGTTGGGCCAATAGTTTATCAGTGATGTCTTTATATGACTTTAGAGTTGGATCTTTACATTGATAAACTCCCTTAATTTGGTTGACTATTAAAAGGGAGTCACCAAAGATACGTAGGCGCCTGACGTGCATCGCTAAAATAGTTTGAAGCCCAAGAATGAGAGCCTCATATTCTACATTATTGTTGGTGCAAGGAAAGTCTAGTTTAAAATAAAATGGGATAGGAATCCCTTGTGGGGTGACTAGAACTACTCCTGCACCACCCCCTTGTTCACATTTAGAACCATCAAAGAATAGAGTCAGGTCATCATCAACATCATTAGGCGACATTGATTCATCTATTTTATCAATAGAAAAGATGAAATCATCGTGAAGCTCAATTTTAAGAGGTTCATCATTGGGTAGAGGAGCTTCTACAAGTTGATCAACAATGACCTGACCCTTTATGGATTTTTGGCTAATAAATTCTATATCAAACTCACTAAGGAGCATGATCCATTTGGCGGTTCTACTATTGGTATATGTGTGACTCATCATATATCGTAAGGGGTTTTCTTTAGCCACCACATATGTAGTATGATTTAGCATATAGTGTCATAATTTCTTAGTGGTAAATACTACAACAAGGCATAATTTTTTGACATAAGGATAGCGGCTCTCATAACCGACAAGTGTGCGACTCAAGTAATAAATGGCTTGCTCATGGTTTAGATCATTATTTTGTGTGAGCATTATCCCTAGGGCAAAATCGATGGTAGATATGTACAAAAGGAAGGGAATATCGGGTTTGGGAGGAGTGAGAACTGGAGGGGATGCAAGGTATCACTTGATATTATCAAAAGTGGCCTGACATTTAGGCATCCATTCAAAATTAACTCCCTTTTGTAAAAGGTGATTAAAGGGCTTGCATTTATCAGATAATTGAGCTATAAATCATCGAATGGCTTGGATCTTGCCTTGCAAGATCCTTAATTCTTTAAGGTTTCTAGGAGGAGGCATATCCATTATTGCTTTAAATTTATTGGGATCCACTCGAATACCTTCTTTGGAAATGATAAAACCTAGGAGCTTTCCTGAGGTAACACCGAAGACACATTTCTTAGGATTGAGTCTAACATTGTGTTCTAGAAGTCGATCAAAGACTTTTTGTAGAACATCAATGTGGTCATGTCGATGCTTAGATTTAGCAAGGAGGTCATCGACATAATCATCCATAATATTATGCATGTAATCATGAAAAATATAAGTCATGGCTCTTTGGTATGTGGCACCAGCATTTTTGAGTCCAAAGGGCATTACTTTATAACAAAAGGTTCCCCAAGGAGTGGTAAAAGAGGTCTTGTGTTGATCAGCAGGATTAACTCAGATTTGGTTATAACCCGAGAAACCATCCATGAGGGACAACATTTCATGTCCGGTTGTAGCGTCTACTAGTGTGTCTATATTAGGTAGTAGAAAATCATCTTTGGGACATGCTTTATTAAGATCTCAAAAGTCAGTGCATACATGTATCCCCCCATTGGGTTTAGCAATGGGTACCATATTAGAAACCCACTCGAGATAGTCGATGGGTTGTATAAAGCCCACATCAAGTAGTTTTTGTAATTCATATTTTACCATGAGGGCAATGGTAGGATGTAGTTTTCATAATTTTTGTTTAACAGGTCGGACATCAGGACTTAACACAAGATTGTGGACCACTAAATTAGGATCGAGGCCAGGCATATCTTTATAGGACCAAGAAAATACCTACTTGTATTATTTTAGGAGTGCAATAAATCATTCTTGTTCTTCCTCAAAAAGACCTTTTCCTATTTTGGCTATCTGTGGATTGGTAGGGTTGGAACTAAGGTCGACATCTAAGGTTTCTTCAATTAGCATATGAGAACCCTCCTCCAATTGGTGTGGTGTAGGTATCAGGAGTGGGTCATTGGTAGATATAAGTGTGGGAGGAGTATTAGATGTATTAGTGGTGCATATAGTAGGGGGAGAGGATGAGATGTAATTAAGAGTGTAGGGGATAAATTATTGTATGGGTAGGAAGTCATCCAGAGTTGGGAGAGTGGAAATGTGGCTCATATCAATGGTGTTGGGTTGAATAGGTAATAGACGTTCAGGCTTAGTTGTAAGTTGAAGAGGAGTGAAGAGATCAAAAGATATCATGAGGACTGAAGGGTGTGAGGAAGGTGATATATTAGGGTAGGGTATCTCCTCCTCATCCTCTTTGAAGGTAGAAGGAGAGTTGGTGAAGGAAGCAAGGGAAGGCATGTCTGTATATCCAAGGTCGGCTTGAATATTGGGTAATTGACCTAGGGAGGTCAATAAAGGTGTGGGTGCCTTGTTCATATCATCCTAGGCCAAGGCCTTGCCAATGACATTTTTGAAAATAATATAGGACAAAATATGGCTTGGAGAGGAAACCAACACTAGCACAAAAATGATCTTGGGGTGAAATGGAAGTGGATGGTAATGTGGGTGCATCAAAATTGGCATGGCTAGAGGATGATCCTAAGGACACAATAGCATCTATAACTATAGGTATATCATGGGGTCTACCAAAATCTCTAATAGACTCTACATATGGTAAATTTTTAATATTTACATTATGTACAAGATATTCACCTATGGTCATATTGGACATATGTACTATGACATGTGGGATTGTAGGGTGAGAGGATATGGGGGTTACAGAAAGGATAGGTGTGTTGTGGGGCAAAGTAGCCAAAATAGGCTCAGATGAGGTTGATGAAGGGGTAATATTTGGTGAAGTGTTTGGTGTTACCGATGTGGGGTCAAGTGGTGTATGGTGTGAGGCATGGGGATCCTCTTCTTGGCAAGTAGGAGTGGTAGGATATGGGGTAGGATTAGTGAGAGGATTAGGATAATGTCCTATGATTTTAAGTAGTGAAAGGGGTGTTTGGGTAGGTATAGGATTTAGGGTTTGGGAGGAGGTGGGTGAGTGAGCCTCTACTAAGTTCAAGATATGAGAAATGGTTTGGGGTATGGGTGAGGAGGTAGGGGTATTGGTATTAGGGGTGAGGGAAAAGTGGGTGGTGGGTAGTGAAGGTTGGGATGAATCAATGATTAAATTGTAGTACTTAAATGGTTCATCATCTACTGGTATGCAATGGATAAGACCATCATGCACAAAATTTAAGCAATGATGTAGAGTAGATGGAACACATCGCATCTCTCGGATCCATGGTCATCCCAAGAGAATGTTGTACTACATTTCTCCCTCAAGGATGTATAGTAGGGTATGAATGGTCTTAGGGCCAACTTGGATAGGTAGGACTATAGTCCCTAAGGTAGAGCAAAGGGCATCATTGAAGGCATGAAGGGTGAAATCGGTATGGATTATATAGGAAGAGGGAATGTTGAGGTGTTTAAGGGCCACCGATGTAATAATACTAATGGAAGATCTTGTATCAACCAAGACCCTCTTAAAGGGTAAGCCATTAATTGAAGCAATAATATGCATGGGGGGATCGGGTGCTCCCATAGGCATTGCCTTAATCTCATAGTCATAAAAGGCAATAGCAGGTTCGGTGCATGTACGAATATGACCTATAAAATTGGTAAAAGCTTGTGGGTCTTGAGGAGGAACATCAATTGCTTTTAGGATTTCCATTAAAGCCTCTCGATGGGTAGGGGATTGTTGGATAAGATCATAGATAGAAATTTTAGTAGGGGTAAGTTTAAGGCAATTGGTTAATTTTTGGGTAAGGGTAAGGATAGGTTTAGGAGGGGTTTGTTTGGAAGCTACGGTAATAATGGGGGTTGGTGGTTGTTGGGGGTTGGATGGAGCATTTGGGGATTGAGTTTGAACTTGGGTTTGAGAAGGATGTTGGTGGTTGGTTTGGCATTGACTTCGAGTGGTCACATGCACCATTCCAACGAAGCCAAGTTTATGGTCAATGTGATTAACTTGATTAGGGGGTGTAGAAGATGTGGAAGTAGTAGTGTGTTGGGGTAAAGGGTTTTGATAGATCCCAAGGTTTTGATTAGGGGGAGCTACGGGATTGTCAATATGAATGTCCCCTCATTCTATCATATCTTGGACCACATTTTTAAATTGAATACAATGTTCAATATCATGACCTGGTTGATGATGATAGACACAGTAAAGATGTGCTTTGTAGGATTGAGGTAAGGGCTTATTGGGATCATAAAGAGGCTTAATTTTGGGTAAGGTAAGGGCTTGGGATTTGATAAGGTGATGAAATATGTTGGCTAAAGGCTCAGCAAGGGGAGTAAACTCTCATCTTAGCACTCGATGAGGCCTATTTGAAGGTTGGGATGTGAAAGTGGAGGTCAAGGGTTGGGTGGAGAATGGTTGAGGTGTTGGTTGGGGTTGGGGTTGTGGAGGAGGTTGGATAGTGGTAGTAGGAGGTGGTGTGGTAAGGATGACTTGATTGACTTGGGGTGATTTGGAGGAAGTGGCATTACCCTTTTGATTTTTGTTGTTCCACTCTTTCTTTTTAAGTTTTATGATGCCCTCTTGGATCTTAATATCCTCAATGACCTTAGCTTGGGCTAACACCTCTTCAAAGGTCCTATATTATTGTAATTGTAAGAGTAAGGAAATGTGTTTGTTGCAACTATGAGTGAAGAGGTGAGTTAGCTCAATGACAGGCAAGGAAAAAGGAAGTTCATTAATAATAGCTTGCCATCGGGCTCCATAATCAAGAATAGATTCATCATCAAATTGTTTAAGTTTGTAGATATCAATGAGGTTAGTTTTCTTCTTGACTAAGAGGGTGAAGCATTCAAGAAAGAGATTGGCCAATTGTTCAAAGGTATAAATGCTATGTTATGGTAAAGCATTATACCATTCAAGAGCAGTGCCACTTAGGTATATGGCAAAGGTACAAAGAAGGAGATGGTCACTACCACTAATAAGGAAACAAGCATTCAAATATTTGCTCAAAAAGTCTTTTGGATCCCCTTGTCCTGTAAAAGGGTCAAGTTTGGGTAACTCAAATTTATAGGGGTAGACTGGGGCAGGTACATATGGATGAATAGGTTGGGTATAGATTTGGCTAAGGGTGGGATTTTGGTATCCTATACCTACAGTTTGAAGTTCCAATGCATTCATGCGACTGATAAGTCATTGTATCTCATCTTGTGAGGTTGGCTGCAGCATA
Source organism: Wollemia nobilis (assembly GCA_028583015.1). Classification (NCBI taxonomy): domain Eukaryota; kingdom Viridiplantae; phylum Streptophyta; class Pinopsida; order Araucariales; family Araucariaceae; genus Wollemia; species Wollemia nobilis. The sequence goes on from JAQPPZ010016994.1 coordinate 4,210,455, forward strand.
GGTGAGGATGATGTGAGATTGTAAGTGGGATTAGAAATGGTAGTGGTACAATTGGATGGTTGGGGAGTATAAGTTTGGGTGTTAGTTTGAGGTGGTATGGGTTGTGAAGGGTAGGGGGAGGAATATGGGTATGGGGGGTAATATTGAAGTAGGTCCGAGGGAGGTTGAAAATATGGGGTTGGATGAGAGGGGTTTGATTGTGATTGAACAGGGGGTTGAGGGACTTGTAGGGGATAATATTGAGGTATTTGGGATTGTGTAGGTTGAGGTTGGGGAGGAGGTTGAGGGACCTATAAAGGAGGATATTGATAGGGTTGGTATGGTTGTTGGAGGGAAGTTTGATGTTGGGGATAAGAAGGTTGAATGAGGGGATTTGGGGGAAGTTGTTGAGGTAGGGATTGATATATCTAGGATGGAATGGATGTAGGTTGGTATGGCATAGGTTGGGACAAAGGAGATGGTTGAGGGACTTGTGAAGGAGGGGATTGATAAATTTGGGATGAGGCATGTTGAGTTTGGGGAGGAGGTTGAGGAACTTGAGATGATGGGTATTGGTATTGGGGATATGTGGCTAAAGTTTGGGGGTTAGATTGAGAATATTATTGAGGCCATTGAGGTGCTTGGGGTGGTTGTTGAGAATGAGGAGGTTGGTTGGGAGGATTAGAGGGAGATTGTTGTGGTGATACAAAGGATTGATTTTGATATTTAGGGGAGGGTATGTGTTGTTGGGTAAGGTTAGGGGCTTGCGATGGAATAGAGGAATTAGATGGTATTTGGATTTGAGGTGGTGGTTGAGTTTGAGTAGTATTATATTGGAGAGGAGGATTTGGATTAGTAGGTGGTTGTGAGGCTAAAGCAAGAAGGGGATTGGTTGGAGGTGGAAGGCTAGGAATGGAAACACTAGGGTCATGAATTGGCATATGGTAAGTTGTGGTATAGGGTGAAGTAGTGCTAGCATTGGGTTGGGTAGGGAGTGTGGAAGAAGATGGTTGAGAAGGTGTAGCACTAGTAGCAACAAAGGTTGAAGTGGAATGGGGGATGATGGAGTGGGTAACTACATTAATTTGAGGTTGAGCCATTAGTTTTTGGAGTGGGGGTGGCATGGAAGTAGAATATTGAGTAAAGGTTTGGGTGGTAGGATAATCAATAAGGGGTTGAGATAAAATATCAAGAGTAGTGGTGGAAGTCGATGGGGGTTGGGGAATGATGATTAAGGGTAAGGTAGATGTCAATGGATCAAAGGGTGAGGGATTTTATTGGGTGTAGGTTGGAGTACCTTCTCTAGAGGTATGTGAAGAAGTGGTCTCGACATTGGCCATTATAGTAATAATGGGATAAGCATCATAATTATGATGGGTGTCAGGAGGAAAGGGGTTATGTCATAAAGAAGAGGTACCTAGAGTGACTAAATCTTCACTCACAGGTGTCAGGTCAGGTGTAGTGGAAGATGGTAGGGTAGGATCCATAGTGATTTGGTTTAAATCTCGAACTTGACTTCGAGTTGAAACCATAGGACAAACAAGATGGCCAAAAGTTACTCACACAAAAGGGGTTATGTTAATGTGGTGCAATTCCTAAGAGGTACCAAAAAATAGAAATATAAGCTAATTATTGCTACTATCTAGTCTCTTTATAATAGAAATTAAAGAAATCTATGCTAAAAGGAAAGCTTAAAAACTAAAGCTATCTAAAATAAATAAAAATGCTAAAATTAAAGATGCAAGTGCAGCTAATTATTCTAACTAAGGAGAGCAAACTAAAAAAAAGGTTGTTGTGTGTGCATTAAGGGAAAGGAGGCTTATGTGTGTGTAATAAATAGAAGCCTAAGGAGGCTTATGTGCATGGAAAAATTAAGGCCCAAGGGGGCAAGCTAAGCTAGATGTGTGTGTAAAAGAATCCCAAGGAGGCCAAGTGTGGTAAAAGAGAGAAGCCTAAGGAGGCTTGTAATTGTGAAAAGAGCCCAAGGGGGCAAAGTGTGCTAAAAGGGGAGCCTAAGGAGGCTTGTGGAAAAAAGAGAAGCCTAAGGAGGCTTTAAGTGTGGAAATATCCCAAGGGGGCAAATTGTGGTAAAAGAGGAGCCTAAGGAGGCTAAGTGTGGTAAAAGAGGAGCCTAAGGAGGCTTAGTGTGGTAAAAGAGAGAAGCCTAAGGAGGCTTGTAATTGTGGAAAGGGCCCAAGGAGGCAAAGTGTGCTAAAAGAGGAGCCTAAGGAGGCTAAGTGTGGTAAAAGAGAGAAGCCTAAGGAGGCTTGTAATTGTGAAAAGAGCCCAAGGAGGCAAAGTGTGCTAAAATAGGAGCCTAAGGAGGCTTAAGTGTGGTAAATAGAGAGCCTAAGGAGGCTTAAGTGTGGTAAAAGAGAAGCCTAAGGAGGCTTAGTGTGGCAAAAGAGAGAAGCCTAAGGAGGCTTGTAATTGTAAAGGAGCCTAAGGAGGCTTAGTGTGGTAAAAGAGAGAAGCCTAAGGAGGCTTGTAATTGTGGAAAGAGCCCAAGGAGGCCAAGTGTGCTAAAAGGGGAGCCTAAGGAGGCTAAGTGTGGTAAAATAGAGAAGCCTAAGGAGGCTTGTAATTGTGGAAAGGGGCCCAAGGAGGCCAAGTGTGCTAAAATGGGAGCCTAAGGAGGCTAATTTTGTTAATAAGAAATATCTTAGGAATAAACTATGCTAGAAAGGTATGTGAAATGAACCTAAAAAAAAAAATCTAAGCTAAAATAAAATCCTAAAGAAGCTTATGTGTGAAAAGAGAAACCCAAATTATGCTATCAAACAAGTCTAGGAACAAAGAAGGAGGACTTAGCTAGAAGCCTATGTGGATGTTGCAAGTTGACACCTTTTAGGATGAAACCATCTCTACCCAAGCGATATAGAAATGTGAGACCATCTCTACCAAGGTGATCTTGAATTTTTCCTTCAAAACAATAGAAAACAACAACAATTAGCAAAAATATGCAACAATAGTTGAAAGTAGGAGCAAAGATTGCATAAAATAAACCTACACTTTATCCCTATAACTAGTATAAATTGAAACTCAACAAGGGCAAAGTGGAGGTCAAGGGAAGGGTCCCACCGGGTGTGCCATTTTGTAGAAGAAGGAAACCACCATATACAAAGTGAAATGCAAAGACAAAGAAAATGTATATTATTCTATTAAAAATATGATGATTTTATAATACAAAACAAATCTCTTTGTCTTTTACAAGTACAAAGAAGCCTCTAATGGCTTTTACAATTAAGATGGTGTTAATGTCTCGTCTTCACAATAGAATTATAGTGTAGGTGTGTGTATGTTCTCTCTCCCAAGACTTCTCCAATGCTATTCAATACCTGCATGCAACACTCAAAAGAGAAAGGTTAGTGATAAAATAAGCCCACCTTGGTTGGGCTTTTACTCAAGTAAGATGATATTCAAATAAAACAAGTAAATGCTCCTATTAAAATAGAATGCAAAAAGGGGCTATTCTTACAACTCATGTAGAATGATGGTATGCTCTCCTAGCTTCCTCCTCCTTCATTCATGCCAATGAAGGGAATGAGGGGGCTATTTATAGAATTTTAGAAGAGAGGGAGGTGAGGATGATATGGCATATGAGTTGACATAGTGGGAGACAAGACAAGGTAGGTGAAGAATATTAAATGTTGAATGTGTTGGCATAGAAGACTTTTGGGTGGGTGAGAGAATATAAAATTGTTAAGTGGGTTGGTAAGGGAAGACTTAGGATGAATGGAGGAATATAAAATTGTTAAGTGGGTTGGCATGAAAGAAATAATCCTTGACTTGGGTATGCATGAGTGGTGGTGGGTGTAGAAAATGTGGAATAGGACTAATCTAGAACCCTTGACTTGAGCACAAGCATGTGAGGAGGTAGGTGTAGAAAATGTGGAATAGGACTAATATAGAACCCTTGACTTGAGCTCAAGCATGTGAGGAGGTAGGTGTAGAAAATGTGATTAATCTAGAACCCTTGACTTGAGCTCAAGCATGTGAGAAGGTAGGTGTAGAAAATGTGATTAATCTAGAACCCTTGACTTGAGCTCAAGCATGTGAGAAGGTAGGTGTAGAAAATGTGATTTAGAAAATATTAAATTTGTGAATAGTAAATAGTGAACAATGAATAGTGAATAGTGAACAATGAATCGTGAACAATGAATAGTGAACAATGAACAATGAATAGTGAACAGTGAATAGTGAACAATGAACAATAAACATGAATCGTGAACAGTGAACAATGAACAGTGAACAATGAATAGTGAACAGTGAACAATGAATAGTAAATAGTGAAAGAAATTAGAGAGAATTTAGATGAATTTAAAAATATCGAAGAGATATAAAATGATATTTTTAGGTGTCTACACATATGTATGCTGGATGAATTACACCATTGATGATATTTAACTTTTAATCTATGACGTATCTTTTCATACCAGATTTAGAGAGTGTGTTGTCTCTATCATTTAATATTTAGGGAAGCAAGTTATTCAAATAATATCTATGAGTCTGGATTTTTCTTGGATGATAGATGAGTAAAAACTCCTAAGGAAGGCTTTAACAAATATTTATTTGTATATATCAAAAAGAGCACTTGAGACATTGACGATAGGTCTTGGATTGTTATAGTGTGTCAATAAAGACCTAGCCATATTTATTTTATGTGGATAAACAAGAAAATAAAAATAATGTTTTTGTCACAATGGATATTAGAATTAATATCTAATGTGATTTGGATTTGGATATGGTGAGTCAATCTATTTAATTGAATAGGTTTCATAGGAGTATTAAGGTTTGGAGACACTTTTAATTAAGAAAAAATTGGGAGGTTCCTTGTTTTGGATCTTGAGTTACGGAAAAGAGTTTCGTAGATGTTTGGTTTAGTGATAATATTAATATGCTCACAATGGTTGATATGTTATTGTAGAATTCCATTCAGAGGACACTTTCTGTTGTATTTTTTTGTGGCTGAAATAATGGGAAGGTATATTTTAGTTTATGATTATACATTATTGTTTAATTGATGCATGAAATGTCTGAGTTGTTAAAACCACTTATTGGGTATAAAGGAGACCCCTTTGTATTAGGTGAATGACCTTTTATTATCATGACTAAACACACGTACTTTCACACATAGGTCTGAAGACCTTCATGTGGTATGTTATAAGACTGCTAGAGGTGTTGGTTTTGTAGAGCTTTTATGAAATGATCTGATTAGCTTGAGCTTTAAGTGTCTCCTTTATAACAAAATGTTGGATGCATGTTTTGAGATATTAAACAATCTTCCAAAATTATTTTGTAATGTGCCAATGATAAAAGATGGTGAAATTTGAACTTGGAATTATATTGTGTTGTGATTTAAAAGCCAAAGAGATTATTTATAAAATCACAAGAAATATGAATATTTTATGATGAGGGTAAAGGTATTTATGGGATATCTTTGACCTCAATTATGAAATCATATTTTACTTATGAATTAAATGATATATTCATAATGTAAACCTTTGAGAGTTATGGAACTCTTAAGGAGGAAACATAGGCTTTATGGATTACCTTGATCCAATGTATAGATTTGGATTTTATGAAATAAGAAAAGAAAATAAATTTTTCGATTGGGTTTATTCCCCATGAGGGTTACCAATATAAATGTGTTGTTCTGGGAATTTGTGTGACATATTTTTCTATGGTGCTTTGTGGTTGCGGTGTTAATGGAATCTATGTACCTTCTAATTAAAAAGGGTCTTAATTATGGGTTTGTATTTTCATGGATGTGCATGTATTGTCAGGCATTGACTTTATGGGATATTAGTAGGACTTTCAAATAGTCTCTAATAATGCAAAATAAGATTAAGTGGGGTGTGGTTTAAGAAAATAACTTTGGATATTTCTTTTATGTGTAACATCCTTAAGTAGGACTTAATATTAAATCTTGGAAGGATAAATAATGTACACTTGTGATGAAAACTCACATAAGGAATAACACACATTAAAATAAACTACTATATCAAGGTATAGAAGATAATGAACTGATGAAGGTTTAATTTGGGTACAAGACCTTCCAATGATATTTCTAACTACATGGGTGTAGAATTTTTGATAGCTTAGTGTTCTTGAGTTTGGTAATAAGAAAGATTAAATTGGAAAGACTAGCTTATCATAAGGATGGACTAGCAAGCCTGCTTTTGACATGCTTAGTGCACCTACATAGTTGGACCTATGTAAGGTTTAGAGATTGGCATGGTCCTTTTGATAAATTGAAGTGAATTAAGCCAGCCCATTGAAATAAATATGAGAAGGATATCTTTGAACTTGCAATAACATAGTACACTTACATTAAATGATATATGTAAGTTGTAGGGATGAGTATTCCTTATGGTATTTTTAATGGAAGAGAATCAAATCCATGAAGGGTCTAAGTTGCTCAAACTAGAAACACTAAGATCTCAAGTTCACTCCATGCCATATTTAGGGAAAAAAAACTCATGGTTGAGTGGGAAATTTTAGATTGTGATATTTGGTATCAAAGTGGAGGTTTGTAAGAGATATAATATTCTTTTCATAAGATTAAATGGTAGTATGCAATAGGATATGTACCCACATAAGGACTATAAATTACATGAATAGAATATCCACTAAAAGTTAACCTCATCTATCTAGATATGATAACTAGGTATACAGTTAATAGTAGGAGAAACAATTAGAAGAAGTAATTGTAATCTAATTCCTACTATCTCTCTTGTGTGTGGCTAGGTAAAATGACACCAAAGAGGATGAGAGGCAGTGTTGCCCCATCAACAAGGTAAACACGATGAACAAATATTGAGGTCAGGACCCTAGATGTTAGTGCAAGCAATCCTACTAATGAGAGGGAAGGCCTCACTACAACAATATCTTTACTTTGTGAATATATGGAAACACAAAAATAATTGTTGGAATGCATAGTGAATCAGGATTCATAGGCTAGGAGCTCTAGGGATAGACAAGCTACTAAACCTCTTATCAAGGTACAATAGGTAAGGAAACCATTAGAAGTAGAAATGGGTAAATATTTGAAACACATAAAATCTCTAAATTTTAATGGAGAGGAAGGTGGTGATGCAGCTAAATCTTGACTAAAGGAATTGGAAACCTTCTGCAATATAAAGAATTACTCCACTGTAACCCAAAAATCCTATTCCATCTTACATTTACAAGGTGTTGAACTAGATTTGTGGGAGACTTTTAGTACAACAAGAGGAATTAAGGACATAGTTGATCTGATGGGAAGACTTTGTGGTAGCCTTTAAAGAGAGGTTCCTCATAGAGCATTTTTATACCAAGAAATTTAAAGAATTCACCAATCTTCGAGTAAAGAAATAAGACAATGGAGGTTTATTACCAAAAATTTGTTAATTTGTTGAAGTATATGCTTGAGTATAATGTGCTACGTTCCAAACACAGTCATTGGCTATTTTTCCTAGGAAGAAGTTTTTAATATATATGACTTGATTTAAATTTGATTTATCATCTATATTTATCATCATATTCGTTTCACTTACAATTTTGCACATTCCTTCACGGTGGGGATCTGTCCTCCTTAATAGGCACTGCTTATTGATTGATTTAATATTCATTAGTATGCTACTTCGTGTGAGAATTAGTTGGTGAATTCTATGTTTGATTGTGATAACTGACTATATTAAGGAGAAAGGCAAGAAGTTTCCTTGCATTGGTATCAGTCTCCAGGCAAGCGAGCATGGTAGGCAGTATCAATGCTCACAATGTGCACCTGTAGCGTACTCATAGTGAATCATTTGCACTGGTGCCATAAGCAAGGAAATCCAAGAATCTCTTAGTGAAAAATCATATTGAAAATTATCACAGTCACCATTCGCCATAAGCACGGGTTTCCCATTGAAATTATCACAGTCACTATAACAACACTCAGAGGAAATTATCCCGCAGAATTCTACCTTTGTTAAAAGAATTATCCGCAAACTGTAGTATTGAGGATGTCGTCTTAGGGGTTACACATCTGGTGGGACAGAGCCTAGAGCGAAGAGGGGGCAAGCATACATCCAGAGGTTTTAATTGCATCCAGATCATCGCAAAAAATCACCAAGCTTAAAACCTACGCAATCGTGAGAAACCGACCAATCATTATGTGAATTAATAATAAAAATTGGTTATATCCTAAGGTACATGCACAATTTTTTTTTTTTTTTTCAGGGATAATTATCCCACATCATTGGTATGGTAGGTGCAATAGGCATTTAAAACACCAACATCACTACTTTGTGGGTGTGACTACGATCACACGAGTCCCACACGAAGCTTGCGCAAAAGGCGCGTGTCACCAAGCTTAGTTTTTCCACATGTCACTTGGTTCCTTGGTTTTGGTTGTCCCATGTATCGCTTGGTTTTCTTGTCTATGTGTCACTAGTTGTCTTTGGTCTCGGTTGCCCAACGTATCGCTCAGTTACCCTGATGCAGGAGCATCCGAGGGCAGCAGAGCAATCTTGCATCAAACAAATTTTTCTAAGTGTTTTGCAGAAGAAAAAAAAAAAAAAAATATATATATATATATATATATATATATATATATATATATATATATATATATATATGTGTGTGTGTGTGTGTCGCGAAATCGCGACCAAGGCAGGAAGCAAAGGCACGGTGGATAGAATGTCGCGAAATCATGACCAAGGCGAGAAGCAAAGGCATGGCGGACAGAATGTCACGATTTTGTGACATGTCACGAAATCACGACCAAGGCGAGGAGCAAAGGCACAATGGACAGAATGTCACGAAATCGTGACCAAGGCGAGGAGCGAAGGCACAGTGGATAGAACATCGCGAAATCATGAACCGAATGTTGTGAAATCATGACATGTCACGATTTCGTGACATGTCACGAAATCGTGACCAAGGCGAGGAGCGAAGGCACAGCGGACAGAACGTCGCGAAATCACGACATGTCATGATTTCACGACCAGAGCAGGGAGCAAAGGCGCGAAGGACGAAAGGTCACGAAATCGTGACATGTCACGATTTCATGACCGAAACTGAAGAACGGAGGCTCGATAGAAAAACGTCGCGATATCGCGACCAAAGCGGAAGCGAGAAGGCATGAAGGAAGGAATGTCGTGATATCGCGACATGTCACGATAGCAGGAGAGAGAAAGCATAGAAAGGAAATTGTCACGATATCGCGACATGTCGCGATATCGTGACCAAACAGAAAAACATGCACTCCAAGCTTCATAAAGGCATCCCTTCATGCACGGCAAGCTAGCGGTAGTGAAGCAGCAGTTTCAGAGGAAGATTCCAACAAGCATGTTGGCCACTCGCGCATGATATCTAGAGACGCATTTATAGCAACTAGCAACGAAGCAGCAGTTCTAGAAGAAGATCCCGATGGTTATGGCAGCCAGTCGCGCACCTCACCCAGAGTCTCATCAATGCAACTTTCCAGTATTGTTCCAGGTGGCAATTGCAGATCGTGGGAAGTTTGAAAACACAGAGGGTCGGGACCTCGATAAAAACCCAAGAATTGTAAGGAGAAGGGGTTGGCAAAATGGTAGATTGTTGTATATTCTTTGTAAATTCTTTCGAAGCTATTGGATAAGAAATTTGGCTCTTGTTATTCTTGTTTCCTGTCTTGTGCTTAGATCTGTTCTCCACCAAGTGGTATCAGAGCCGAAAGTTCCTGAGTGTGTAACAGATCGCCGGACGTGAGGCAGTTACACCAGGATCTATGGAAGGGCTTGTGAGAGAGTGAGCAGAATGCCTCCAAGAAGAAACCCTGTTGGTGGGAGAGGCATGGCGGCAATGGAAGATGTCCGAGCTTTGCAGAGGCAAATGCAAGCCCTGCAAGAAGAGATGCGTAGAAGATTGGAGCCAAGAAGAGATGAAGGTAGTGAAGAGGAAGATGACGAAGAAGAAGGCCAGCCCGAGGAAGAAGAAGAAGCAATAGATCCTGCTCAAGCCAGACTATACAAAGCCATATCCCAGATTGGGAAGAGGCCAAAGATGGAGGTTTCCACGTATTTTGGGAACCTTGATCCAGAGGAATTGATCGACTGGATCAACGATCTGGAAGAGTACTTTGAGTACGAGGAGGTTGAGGATCCTGATAGGGTCAGATTCGCTAAGACCAAACTGAAAGGTCATGCCAGCATTTGGTGGAAGGGAGTGCAGCTGGAGCGAAATAAAAGAGGAAAAGAGAGAATAACAAAATGGGAACGGATGGCAGAAAAGCTGAAGAGGCAGTTCATCCCTGGTGATTATGAGTTAGACCTGCTAAAGAAAATGCAAGGGTTGAGGCAATCAAGTAAGTCTATAAAAGAATACATAGAAGAGTTTCATAAAATTATGATCAGAATAGGCCACTCAGAGGCCAACAAGGAGAAGGTAGCCCATTACATTAATGGGTTACGAGCAAGTATTCAGGAAGAATTAAGTCTGGTCCGGATGACCACCATAGAGGACGCTTACCAATTTGCCCTAAAGGTTGAAGAAAAGCTCAATAGGAGGTTTGAGAACAAGCAAAGAGGAAGAGGTCATGGCGGAAGAACCGACGGAAGGACCAGTGGAAGAAGGAATGAAGATTCTCAAAAGAATGGAGAAGGTAGCAGTAATCAAGAACAAAGGAGAGAAAATACCTACCGCCCCGTAATCAGAATAATGATTACCGAGGGGGAAGGGGCAGAGCTGGACGTGGCCAGGGAAGAGGAAGATTTCATGGAACTTGCTTCCAGTGTGGAGAAGAGGGACATCACCAATACGAGTGCCCACAACAACGAGAAAGGAATAATAGGAGGCCGAAAGGAAATGCCAGAGCCACGGTCACTGATGAAGATGTTGGATCTGAGCATTCTGAAGAAGCAGAGAGAGGAGAAGTAATGATTGCGAGGAGAGTCCTGCTGAATGAAGAGGGGGCCGCAGATCAGAGGAAAAGCTTATTCCGCACAAGGTGTAAATGCGTGGGTAAGATTTGCAATATTATTATTGACAACGGTAGCACGGATAACCTAGTTTCAGAGGGAATGGTTACAAAGCTACAACTGGAGAGGAAGAGACACCCGCATCCATATCGGATCACGTGGTTGCAGAAAGACCATAAGGTGTTGGTCAGTGAACAATGCCTGGTAAAATTTAGTATTGGGAATTACCGTGATGAGGTCCTGTGCGATATCCTGCCCATGGATGCGTGCCATTTGCTATTGGGAAGGCCATGGCAGTTTGACAGGTGCACGGTTCATGATGGTCGTGCCAACACCTACTCCGTAACAAAGAATGGAATGCGTCATAAGCTAAAACCCCTGAAGGAGGTGGAAGAAAAGGTATGTGGCAGTGCCATAATTTGCTTAGTTGACGGGAGAAAATTTTTAGATGATTTGAAGCATGAACATATGTGTTATGCATTAATTCCTAGAGTTGGGGAGAGAGAATGCAAAGATACCCCAACAGAAGTCCTAGATCTGTTGGAGGAATTTCTAGATATTATATCTAATAATGTGCTTGAGGGTTTACCCCCAGTAAGGAATATTAGTCACCATATCGATTTGGTGCCAGGATCAAGCTTGCCCAATAAAGTTGCACATAGAATGACGCCTGTAGAAACTGAAGAGCTAAACAGGTAGGTCCAGGAGTTGCTGGAGAAGGGACTAATTCGGGAAAGCTTAAGTCCATGCGCAGTACCTACAGTGCTAGCACCAAAGAAATATGGAGAGTGGAGAATGTGTACAGACTCTCGAGCCATCAACAAGATCACAATAAAATACAGATTTCCATTGCCAAGAATGGATGACATAATGGACTGTTTGAGTGGAGCCAAATACTTCACCAAGATTGACCTCAAGAGTGGTTACCATCAGATCCATGTCAGAGAAGGAGATGAGTGGAAGACAACCTTCAAGACCAGAGAGGGTTTGTATGAATGGTTGGTCATGCCATTTGGGCTATCCAATGCACCAAGTACCTTCATGCGGCTGATGAATGAGGTACTGAAAGAGTTCTTAGGCAAATTTGTCATTGTCTATTTAGATGATATATTAATATTTAGCAGAACCCTGGAGGAGCACCTAGCGCACATCAGAAGGGTTTTTGAGAAGCTACGGGAGGAGCAGTTATTAATTAATCTAAAAAAGTGTAATTTTGTAAAGAAGGAGTTAGTGTACCTGGGATTTGTCATCTCAGCAGAAGGTCTAAAAATGGACCCAAAAAAGGTGAGAGCTATCATCGAATGGCCTACCCCGAGAAGCACAACAGAGGTAAGATCATTTCATGGTCTAGCCAGCCTTTTACAAAAAATTCATTAGAAATTTCAGCAGCATTTGTGCACCCCTCACAGAAACAATGAGAGGGGATAAGAAAGAATTTAAGTGGACCTTAGGGGCTGATAGGAGCTTTGATGTATTGAAGAAAAAGGTCACAGAACAACCTATTTTGGCACTTCTAGACTTTAACAAAGTATTTTAGGTAGACTGTGATGCCAGTGGTAGTGCAATAGGAGTTGTACTGAGTTAGGAAGGCAAGCCTGTTGCTTACTTTAGTGAGAAGCTCAATGATGCTCGGAAAAAGTATTCAGTTTATGATCAAGAATTTTATGCTATAGTTCAGGCTCTAAAGAAGTGGAGGCATTATTTGTTGCCAAAAGAGTTTGTTCTATTCACTGATCATCAGGCCTTACAGTACATTAACAACCAAACAAAACTGAATCAGAGGCACTTGAAGTGGGTTGAGTTTCTCCAAAGCTATACCTTTGTGTTGAAACACAGAAGCGGAAAATCAAACAGAGTTGCAGATGCCTTAAGTAGAAGGCAGAATTTGTTGATTGAAATGACAGTGGAAGTGGTAGGATTCGAAGAACTGAAGGGTCTGTATCCTGAAGATCCTGATTTTGTAGAAGCCTGGATGGCTTGCTTGGCACCTGTTACTTTGGACAGGACAAAATGGTTGGATTTTCTAATCCAAGATGGAATGTTGTTCAGAGGAAGTAAGTTATGCATTCCAAGGAGTTCCATGCGGGAAAACTTAGTCAAGGAGAAACACAACGGAGGACTGGCTGGACATTTTGGCCGGGATAAGACCATTGCCCTGGTGAGTGAGAACTACTACTGGCCGCAACTGCAGCAAGATGTGAAAAGGTTTGTGCAAAGTTGCAGAATATGCCAGATGGCAAAAGGCGTGAGGCAGAACACAGGATTATATCAGCCGTTACCTGTACCTGAGAGGCCATGGGAGGACATCAGCATGGATTTCATTCTTGGGTTGCCGAGAACACAGAGGGGAAATGACTCCGTATTTGTGGTGGTTGATAGATTCTCCAAGATGGCACATTTTATTCCCTGCCAAAAAACAAGTGACGCGGTTCACATTGCAGGGTTATTTTTCAAGGAAGTGGTACGACTTCACGGTCTACCAAAAAGCATAGTTTCTGACAGAGATACAAAGTTTGTTGGGTATTTCTGGAGAACATTGTGGAAGAAGTTGAAGACAGATCTGAAGTTCAGTTCTGCATACCACCCACAGACTGATGGATAGACAGAGGTGGTAAATAGAAGTCTGGGTAATTTATTAAGATGCTTGATAGCAGATAAACCCAAGGGATGGGATTTGGTTTTGCCGCAGGCGGAATTTGCATACAACAATTCTGTCAACAAGAGTACAAACAAATCTCCATTCCAAGTCATATATGGAAACAGCCCAAGAAATGTTTTTGAGCTGAGGAAATTAGATAAAGGAGAAAAGTGCAGTGCCGAGGCCGAGGAATTTGCGAAACAGATGAAAAGCCTGCATGAAGAAGTGAAGAAACAAATTACAAAAATGAATACTCAGTATAAGACAAGAGCAGACCAAAAGCGGCGGTTCAAAGAGTTCGAAGTGGGAGATGAAGTCATGGTCCATCTCAGAAAAGAAAGATTTCCTGCCAAAACTTATAACAAGTTGAAGATGAAGAAGTTTGGGCCATGCAGAATACTGGAAAAACGGGACTCAGGCAATGCATATGAAGTGGAATTGCCAAGTGGGCTTGACATTTCGCCTATTTTTAACATATCAGATTTAGTGGAATACCATGAAGGAAACAATACAGAGGCACCAAGTACAGAATTGTGGAGCATTCCAAACGTCTAACCCAACCACAGACGAGATCGAGGAAATATTAGATACTCGTGAAGGCGTAAGCACAAGGAACAAACAAGTATTCTGAATATTTGATCAAGTGGAAGGGCAGACCTGTAGAAGATGCAACTTGGTTGTCAAAAACAGAGGTTGACCGCCTGGGTCTTCCTCTCAAAGATCAGAAGTGAGGATCACTTCTCAATCCACCTCGGGTGTCTGATGCAGGAGCATCCGAGGGCAGCAGAGCAATCTTGCATCAAACAAATTTTTCTAAGTGTTTTGAAGTTGAAGAATATATATATATATATATATATATGTGTCGTGAAATCGCGACCAAGGCAGGAAGCAAAGGCACGACGGATAGAATGTCACGAAATCATGACCAAAGGAGAAGCAAAGGCATGGCAGAATGTCGCAAAATCGGACAGCCATTGCGACATGTCACGAAATCGCGACCAAGGCGAGGAGCAAAGGCACAACGGACAGAATGTCACGAAATCGTGACCAAGGCAAGGAGCGAAGGCACAGTGGACAGAACATCGTGAAATCATGACCAAGGCGAGGAGCAAAGGCACAATGGACCGAATGTCACGAAATCATGACCAAGGCGAGGAGCGAAGGCACAATGGATAGAACGTCACGAAATCGTGACATGTCACGATTTCGTGACCAGAGTAGGGAGCGAAGGCGCGAAGGACGAAAGGTCACGAAATCATGACATGTCACGATTTCGTGACCGAAACTGAAGAACGGAGGCTCGATAGAAAAACGTCGCGATATCGCGACATGTCACGATATCACGACCAAAGCGGAAGCGAGAAGGCATGAAGGAAGGAATGTCACGATATCGCGACATGTCACGATATCACGACCAGAGTAGGAGAGAGAAAGCACAGAAAGGAAATTGTCGTGATATCGTGACATGTCGTGATATCGCGACCAAATAGAAAAACATGCACTCCAAGCTTCATAAAGGCGTCCCTTCGTGCACGGCAAGCTAGCGGTAGTGAAGCAGCAGTTTCAGAGGAAGATTCCAACAAGCATGTTGGCCACTCGCGCATGATATCTAGAGACGCATTTATAGCAACTAGCAACGAAGCAGTAGTTCGAGAAGAAGATCCCGATGGTTATGGCAGCCAGTCACGCACCTCACCCAGAGTCTCATCAATGCAACTTTCCAGTATTGTTCCAGGTGGCAATTGCAGATCGTGGGAAGTTTGAAAACACAGAGGGTCGGGACCTCGATAAAAACCCAAGAATTGTAAGGAGAAGGGGTTGGCAAAATGACAAATTGCTGTATATTCTTTGTAAATTCTTTCGAAGCTATTGGATAAGAAATTTGGCTCTTGTTATTCTTGTTTCCTGTCTTGTGCTTAGATCTGTTCTCCACCATACCCCTAGTTCCGTTTAAGTTCCTTTTCGTGTTCACAGTCGTCGAGGATGTTAGTTAGCTAGCGGTTAATACTAAATCAAAGTGCAACGTGGAAGTCCAGTTGTGTCCCCTATAATGGTCATATTTTGATTTGTGAGCTACATTCTCAGTTAGGGTTCTATTTCATCTTTGATGGTGTCAAAGTTATGTGTCAAAGCATCGTGTTAGTCATCGTGTCAAATAAGGGGTGATTCAAATAAGTGTGTCAAGTTGATTCAAATTGCACCAAAGTGTCAAATAAGTGAGTTACGTGACTCAAATTAGGGGTCTTAATTCAAAATTCAAAAGTAGTCGAGTAGCACTTGAAGCCTCAAGTGGGAGTATCAATCCGCATCACAATTGGAGTGACAGTTGAAGCGGAGTACAAACAATTTTTTTACAAAAATTCATCAAACTTTTGTAGAATCACAAACAAGATTGGGCCAAAGCAAATGGTTGGTCTAGTGCATGAGCAGAATGTGGACAAACATAGAGTACCATTTGAAAATATCTCTTCATGAGTAAATAAACCTTTGGAGTTAATTCACACCAATTTGTGTAGTCCTTTCACACCACACAGTTGTGGGGGGAAGAGGTACTTTCAGTTTTTTGTAGATGACTACTCACAAAAGATGTGGGTCTTATTTATTCATCTAAAATCAAAAGCTTTCAATTACTTCCAACAATTCAAGAAATTTGTTTAGGAGTCAGGGACTTCTATAAATACCCTCCACTTAGATTGAGGGGGAGTTCACCTCTAAGAATTTTTTTGTATATTTAACTACACATGGAATCAAGAGACAGCTCACTACTACCAATAATCTGCAACAAAATGGAGTTTCTAAATGGAGGAACCATTCCATCATGGAAATGGTTCATTGTATGCTCATAGGAGCCCATCTAGAGCAAAATTTTTGGGCAGAAGCTATCACAACAACAATGCACTTACTGAATAGGGTACCCACAAAGGCCCTATAGGGAATAACTCCATAGGAAGCATGGAGTGGTCAAAAGCCCTCCATCTCTCATCTACGCATTTTTGGATGTAAGAATTTTATGCACATACCATAAGAGAAAAGGAAGAAGCTATATGAGAAGACCTTGCAATGTGTTCTTCTTTGTTATGAGGAGCACTCTAAGGGTTACCGATTTATTGATTCTTTGACCAAGAAGATTCATATTAGTAGAAATTTTTTTGATGAAGCTTTCACATCATAAAACACATTCGATGTATACCTAAATTTTATGAAATCTAAAATTGGGAAGTCTCCTTTGCAACAAATAGGAGGATGTTCTTCTTCTTTGCCATAGAAAAAAAGTCCTAAGTGGTATACAAGTACTATCAGAGACTAAAATATATCCACACCAATAAATTTTAATTTGAATACACCTCGTACTTGTAGTATAGATCGATAGGATAGAGCAGTCGCAGAGACTACTAAGGTTTATGATTTTTACCAATCCTTTGAAGAAATTTTTGTAGATATAGAGAGAGAAATAGAGGATATGGAAGTGGATGATGATAGGGTTTTTATGTCTTCACTTGATGAGCATGAACCCACCATAGTACAATATGCTCTTAGTGAGCCACAATGGAAGGTTGCTATGGATGTAGAGTACATGTCTCTGAAGAAAAATAAGACTTGGAAGCTTGTTGATATACCACATGGAAAGAAACCCATTGGCTGTAAATGGGTTTACAACATCAAGTATAAGGTATATGGAACAATTGATAAGCATAAGGTCCATATTGTTACAAAGGGCTATGCACAAAAGGAAGGCATTGACTATGAGGAAAATTTTGCACCTACTTCTCGAATGACCACCATTCGAGTTCTTTGTGCTATGGTAGCACAATACGGATGGAAAGTACATTAGATGGATTTCAAGAGTGCCTTATTGAATGGTGATCTCCAAAAGTAAGTATACATGATACAAACTGAAGGATTTGAAGTGGAAGACCAAGAGTAAATAGTGTACAAATTGGTCAAGTCCTTGTACATTTTGAAACAAGCTCCTCGAGCTTCGTATATTAACATGGATTATCACCTACTGCATCATGGATTTAAGAGAAGTCCATCAGATACAAATATCTATTTAAAGAAACAAAGTTATGAAATAGTGTTACTTGTACTCTATGTGGATGATCTGATAATAACTGGTAGCTTAGAGACATTAATAACTACAGCCAAAAGTGACTTGTGCAAATATTTTGAGATGATAGATATCGGACTTCTCCAGTATTGTCTTGGCCTGAAAGTGAACCAAAAGAAACATCACATCAAGGTGTCATAAAAAAAGTATGCCAAGAAATTGTTATAAAAGTATTAGATGATTGATTGTAAGCCAATTGCAACTCTAATGTAATCAGGGCTTCAGTTATTATGGTATGATGATTCACCTCAGGTAGATGGTACTCTCTATTGATAGTTGATTGAGAGTCTCATATATCTGATAAAAACTAGGCTAGATATCATGTTTTCTATCAACCATCTTTCGAGGTTCATGCAGGATCCTAATAACACTCATTGGAAAGTAGCAAAATGTGTTCTTCACTATGTCCGTGGTACTATTGAGTATGGCCTAGAGTATAATAAGAATGATCAATTCTTCTTGCAAGGATACATGGACTCCGACTATGTCGGATCATATGATGATCAAAAGTCAACTTCAAGATATATTTTTCATCTTGGATCTGGTCCTATCTATTGGCACATCAAAAAGCAATAGGTGATTGCTATTTCATCTACATAGGTAGAATATCATGCCACATGTGAAGTAGTGTATGGAGATATGGTTGCGTCACATCTTGAAAAGTAAGGGTCTTCCATACAAATCTCCAATTTACTGGTTTTGTGACAACTAGGTTGTTTTGAACCTCGTTAAGAATCCAGTTCATCATGAATGAACCAAACACATTGACACACAATTTCACTTCATTCGAGATGAAGTTCCAAGGCATAGAATTCAGCTTCAATACGTTCCCACCAATGCTCAAGTTGCGGATATCTTTACTAAGGTACTTGCACGTGTCAAATTTGATTTATTTCGTAACTCCTTTTGTATTGAAAAATAATGTAATAAGGGGAGGATGTTAGCATATATTCATTGTTTATTATATTATTATATGCTAACTATATTTGTTAGCATATTTTATTATTAGGGCATATAGTTGTTACATTGTTAGCATCTATTGATTATTTTGGGCTCGTAGTTGTTAGCAAGATCCACTTCTCCAGGGCTAATCTAAGCCTATTGTAACCTATATTATTTTGGCATTTTAATTCAATCATTGCTCTTTATACTCCTATATGTAGTGGAAATAAATAAATAAATGATTCAAAATGGCTTCTGAGGTTTATGGATGGAGAATAACACTTTGCTATCAGTGGAAGAGATTAAAAAGAGTGTTGTTGAGAGCCTTCAAGATGAGTCTGAGATTTATGCTTTGGAAGATCTAATTGACCGGGATCAGGTTTCACAAATGATTATTGATTTTTTTAGGCTTAGATATTAGATGAAGGACTTGGTAAATAAAATAAGTGCTTCAAATTATGAGGACACTGGTGATTTAGAGTACATTCACAAGTAGCTTAAAGAGACTTCCAATCCTTTTGAAGTAGTCTGGAAACAAGATTTACAAACCCTTAAGTTGATGGTCCAGTTGTTTGGAAAGGATGCTTAAGAGAAAAATAGAGAGCAAAGTTCACTTGAGGAAGAGGTTGAGCAAGAACAAGAGGATAATTTTGAAGAAGAAGCTCAACAAGAGGGTGAAGAACCAAATAGAGTTGATGTGGATTTGCAAGGGACACAAGCTTAGAATATTTTGTTTTGTACATTTTTGTAGTCATGCAGAAGTTTTGTATTTTGTTTGATTTATTTTTACTTTGACATTGTTAGAAGACAATAATAAAAGCATGAGGCCAGAGATATGCAAAGAACAACAATTTTTTGTGAAGGTATTCATATCATTTGTTTTGAAGAAGCTTTATAAAGAGAACATTGCTTTATTTTTTGTTTAAAGCATTGGTGCAGTTCTTGAAGGAGTGGAAAAGATATCTATGTTTCCAGTATGATATCGATATGAACCGTTACCCTCTAGGATGTCCATAAATTTTCTAGAGGGTAGTGATCATATGGAAATTATTATTTGAAGCATTGTGTGAAGATTGTAATTTTTTGACTCCTAATTCCCAATGGATAAGACTTTGAGTTTGGTGGATTTACGAGTAAATCCACCTGAGAGTTGCCATAATGTAGGTCCAAAATAGCCACATCCTTAAAAAAATTTAAAAAATTTATTCTAAGGTATGGAAAATCTCCAATCCGCTGAGAATATAGAGTATTTTGGAGCAGATCCGTGCAAGAGGTTTCATTCCGCTCAACACTTAGTATTTTTTCGTAAAACATCGACAAAGTTTCTATTCCAACCGAGGCTTAGTGTATTTGTCAGAAAATTTGTGTGAGGTTCCCAATCCACAATTCTTTTGAACTTGGATGATGTTAGTGCGATACAAAGTGTAGATTAGCACTTTTTCTTTATTCCACGTGCTCCAGCGACTAAGTCTTGAGAATCTATGATCCGTTGATTTCCAAGACTAATGTTGAGTGGAATGGCGATAAGTTATGCATTGTTAAGAAATAAAAGTAGCAGAATAATTTTGCATTACTTTTAGTGCAGATTGCCATTTCCATAGTCAAACCGAGTCAGAGCTGACATCAACATGATTTTTGAGCAGATTACAACTTTTACTTTATGTTGTGGATGTGAGAAATAAATTAAATATTTTTAAGGCTAAGTGAGAGAATTGACAATAGACTTGATTCCACTCGCAACTCAGTGTATTTCACACCAAAACTCGATTTCCATGGTTGAAGCTATCCAAGATGATGTCAACATTAGTTTGGAGTGGATTAACGATTTGTTTCTCTCCCACTAGTTTGTAGAGTATTTCTGAGATTTAATCATATCCGTCCACTAAGAGCATAAAATGTAGAGATTTTTCTAACATTTTATGAAGCATACAAAAGTGGGTTCTTGGCAGATTAAATAACTGTCAGTTCAAAGGCAGGAAGATGAAGTATCTGAGGGTTTTCAAGAACCAAGAACTAGAGCAGTTATAGATTTGCAGTAAAGTGGAGTTCTAAAGAACAACGAGGGGTACAAATATATTTTATAATGGCTTGAGGCCTAAATGCCATCATCAAACTAGCAAGTTGTAGAGCTAAGATGCCATGGCAGATGACTTCCATCAGATTTCTTGGACTCGATGAGAAAATGAGATAATGCCAACGTAGCTCTCTGCTGATATGTCAAACTCTAAATTCTTGTAATGTCTTCTTGAATTATTTTCATTATAAACTATAAATAGAGGTCAAACCCTCAATAATTAGGATCGGCTCTAGTGTGTTTGCTTGCCCTACTGTGTATATATTTTTTGCAAACTAATGGAAGAAGCATTACTCAAATTTTTGACTTGAGACTTGATATCTTTCATTTAAGAGGTTCAAAGCTATGAATTGCATTTATTTCAATGTTGTAACGGTTAGTTCATTCCATTTGCTTTGGATTACTAGTTGTTAAGGTAGTTGAAATCTATTCATAGTTACATTTGTATTGGTAGGAAGTTTATTTCTACAAAGTCTGATTATTGATCTATTTTGCTGAATTGGATTGTCAATATATTGGATATTGGAATTGCTTCTTGGGACATATCTCTATTTTTTGCTTTATTATATGAATATTTCATGGTTTTGGGCGTTGCTAATATTGAGTGTGGGACACTGGAAGTAATTTGTAGAGATTTTCCTATGGATGCCTATGTTGTTAGCCTATCCGACCACTATTAATGCATATTTATTTAAATATAAACCTTTTTCCAACCTTATTCCTCAAACCCTTATTGAGATTAATTGAGTCAACATCTTACTAAGTTGACAAGGAACCATCCTACTCTAGAGGTTGGGCTAAAGCAATCTTTGATCCAACCAATATTGAGTGCTGAGATGTGACTATTGGATGTAAGCCTAGCCATAAAATTAGAAGATAGACAATTGTAGTATCGAGTAAAAATTGATGACAATTAAAATCCCAACAGGTATGAAGACCATTTGAATTGAGAACTGATCACCAAAGTTTGAAATATATATTTATACAACCTTTTCTCAATGCCAGGCAAAGAAGGTGGATGAATTTTCTTGTTGAGTATGATTTTGGTATTGAGTACATCAAAGGGAAGGAAAACAATGTTGTTTATGCTCTCAGTAGAAGAATACACATTATTTTTTTGTCTCGTATCCATGTAGATTTGATGGAACAAGTCAAATATATGCAACATTAGGATGTTTTTTATAGCCAAATTCCAGTAATATTAGAAAGAAACCTAATGAAAACAAGGATTTTAGCATCAAGGATGGTTTATTATACTTCAAGAATAGGATAATAATTATTGAGGTCAAAAATCTAAGAAAAATGATCATGCATGAAGTTCATAGATCTCCATATTCTACTCACCCAGGAGGAGAAAAAATGAGAGAGAATGTGAAGAAGACCTTCTACTGACCATGAATGAAAAAAGACATCATTGAATTTTTTGCTTAGTGCCTGGAATGCCAAAAGGTTAAATATGAACATACACACCTTGTAGGATTGTTGTATCCATATGAGGTACCTATGCATAAATGGTAGGTGATTCTAATGGATTTCATTGTAGGTTTGCCAAAAACAATATATTAGCATGATGCAATACAAGTTGTGGTTAACAAATTGATCAAGGTTACCCATTTTATACCCAGGAATACCAAGGATGATGTTGTGATTGTGGCTAATAGATTTGCCAAGAAAATATTTAGGCTTCATGGTTTCCCTAAGGTGATCATTTCAGATAGGGACTCTAGGTTCACATCTGAGTTTTGGTAGGACCTTCATCATGCCAGAGGTATCAGGTTAAATATTAGATTTTTATATCACCTAGAGACCAATGGGTAAACCTAAAGGGTGAACCAGGTGTTGGATGACATGCTTAAAATGTATTTTATGGATCAAAAGACCGGTGGGAATATTATTTACAACTGGTAGAATTTGCATACAATATTGGTCATCATATAACCTTAGGCATGGCTCCTTTCGAATCTTTGTATGGAAGGAGGTTTAGGATACCTTTGTCATGGGATAAAATAGAAGATCGGGTTGTGCTTAGGCTAGACCTAGTAAGGGAAATGGATAAACAATTAAGGATGATCAGAGAAAGTCTTAAGAAAGCTATAGATCATCAAAAAAGTTATGTCGATCTTAAGAGGTTGCTAAGAGAATTTTCAATAGGTGATAGAGTGTTTCTGAGGGTGAGGCCAAAGAAGAGTGTCATAAAGTCCATAAAACTAGATCCTCATTTTGTGGGACCCTTAAAAATAATAGAAAATATTAGTCCTGTGGCATATCAACTCACCCTACCATCCAAATTTTCAAATATTCATGACACCTTTCATATATCCTTTCTTAGAAAATACATTTTTAATCAATGATCATGTGTGGGACTTTTTTAATTCACATATGGTGAACCTAGAGGCTATATAGGTGCATCCAATAAATATCCTCGAGTTCCATTCCAAATTGATGAGAAAATGGACTCTAGAGCAATGTAAATTTCAGTGGGACCGCTACTCAGAGAGAAATACTACTTGGGAGAAAGTAGACATGCAAATATATTTTCCATTCCTATTTGAAAATGATATGTAATTATTGTTTTATGTTTGAACTTTGATGAAACACAAAGGACTATGTTAAGCCTAAGGGGGTAGGATGTCATGAACCTCCTTTGGAAAAAAATTATAGTATGGACTCATTGATGGCTAAGATATTTTGTCGATGTAATGATTGACTATTTCATGTTTTATTTTTGTAAGGAAAATATTTTATAGGAAAATATGATGTATCTTGTTGATGGATGACTAATTATTCATGTTTAGTTTCTACACAATACATACATATATATATATATATATATATATATATATATATATATATATATATATATATATATATATATATATATATATAATATATATATATATATATATATATATATATTATGAAAGTATATGATGTTGCTAATGCATTTGTATGTCTACAGGAACAAGCTTCCTCATTGGTGGAAGAAAGAGTTAACCACTAAAAATGGGATGTTGTAAGAAAGGGATGGATGTTCTTTTTTTTTTAGTTGTTAGAGTCTTCTTTTAGATGAGATTTCATTGGTATATAGAGATTCATTTCATGAAAGAAGGAATGTTGGATCTCATTGGTTGTCACAAAAATGTTATAAAGAAATCACCTTTTTGATCTATAAAATAGCTTTGGCATTAGTAATAAAATATCATCATTATTGCTTCTTTGATTTCAATAATGACTAAGAAAATTCATAAATATTGTTATTGATGATTCTTTTTTTCCATTGTCTCCCTAGGAAGGAAGTGTACCTCTAGGTGAAGAGGTCATTAAGTAGCAACTTAGTGAGTTGGTGTGGTATCTGTTGAATCATATTTCGATAAGGTTGATGCTAATCTCATGGGAAAATTAAGTGATAATATTTGAACTTTACAAAGAACTGTCTAAAATACCAAACTTTTTTTAGATATATTTCACTCATCCAAACTTGTATTGAGCTAAAATTTTGAGGGTAGATGCCTGAAAAATCCTAGAATATCTCCATAATTTTTATATCATTTGGATAAAAATATATCCTATCACATCCCTAAGTGTGAACGATATTTTTGGTAAGCAACTGTGCAAGGGTTTCATCTGGGTTGAGTGCAAGCAGCTCCAAAGGTTGGTTTTCATGGCCTTCAAGACCTAGTGGATAATATTTTTGTGGTTTGTACTCAATATTTTAGTAGGATATGTTGCAAGGGATCCAATATCGGTTAGAAATATATATTTCAATAGATATTAATTTTGTGAACTTGATTGACAATGACTTCCAATTTTCTACACAAAACAAAAGTGAAAATCATACCTTTCTACAACATCTAGGGCATGGATTAAAGAGATCATGAAACAATTTTCAAGCAGTTGATCAAAAAATGGCTTAGATCTCAAGTGAATCTCATGCTAAGGTGCACCCAAAAAATAAATCCACTATGTAAACCCATGTCAAGGGTAAATATTTCCAAGACTAAACCCTATAAATAAATTTTAGGGATGCCCTTTGTGGTGGAAAACATTTGAAGAAACACACACTTATACTGAGCGTGGGGGAGATGAACAGTATAATATAAAATTTTCCTTCCAAAAAATAACTGCAATAATATGAATACAATAATAAATCAATGCACAAAATTCCACACACATAAGAGACAAGGATTTAGGTGGAAACACCCATTCAGGAGAAAACCATGGTAAAATATTGCTTTTATTTTCTTCAATAAAATTCATGGGCACCAACCCACAGGAGACACCAATCCCCTTATACAATTTCGTGGGAACCAACCCATAGGAGACACCAATCCCCTTATGCAAGTTCATGGGCACCAACCCACAGGAGACACCAATCCCCTTATGCAAGTTCATGGGCACCAACCCACAGGAGACACCAATCTCCTTGTGCAAGTTTGTGGGCACCAATCCATAGGAGACACCAATCCCCTTATGCAAGTTCATGGGCACCAACCCACAGGAGACACCAATCCCCTTATGCAAGTTCATGGGCACCAACCCACAGGAGACACCAATCCCCTTTGAGGCACCAACCTCACTCAGTTCTGCTCCAAAAATGATCACAAACACTACTCAAATCTGCTCCCAAATCTAATTACAAACACTGCTCAAATTTGCTCCCAAATCTGATCAACAACACTGCTCAGGTCTGCTCATAATTCTATCACAAAGTTTTCTTGAATCTGCACACTAATCTCTGCTCATGAAGATATTATACTTCCTATTGTACCTTGCTTTTGCTCTTTAAATTCTTCTCTTTTAATTTGATGCTTGGGTGAAGATGTGCATTAATTCTCTCACTCTATTCTTGCACTATGTGACACCTTGATTTGTTTTAGAATATTCCTTCCATTTTTGTGTGGCTACACTCTTTTACTTGTTCCCATGTGTACTTCAAAACAACAAACTCTTTTCTAACACATTCCAATTTTATACATCTAATAATTCCTTATACCTCCCACTTTATAAAAACAACAATTATAATAAAACCACCTTAAAAAGAGAATTATTTTACTATACCTCCATGGCTGCCAACATCAAACGAACCTTTCACCTTTGGAATTTCTATTGCCACACTTTTTGCCAAAATATCATGCATGTGACTCAAACCTGGGTCTCTTGATTTGCAAACCTTACAAACATGAAATGAACCACCTCGGATACACCATCCGATGGGAAGAGTATTCCACCACTTTCAATTTGAAGTAGCATCATCAATATTTCACAAGCAGAATAAGTAAGGCATGTTGCTCTTCTTGTGCTCTTTGATAGCTTCACTAAACTTTCGCCATGGAGGCTTTGCTAGTCTTCTACCACGATTGTTTCAACACTTTTCTTCCATGATTTTTTTTACCCGATGATTAACATAAAGTAAAATAATATTGCATCTACATTATGTTATCTAAGAGTACAAGATACAACTCACTAGAGACCCATACAAAGGCTATCAAGAAACCGATTTCTCTATCTCACAATTTTTGCTGGGCTTCGATCTTTTTCAATGTTTGTTGGCTTCACAATTTTCGTTGGGCTTCAATATTTTTCAATGGTTCCTGTGAGTCACCGCAACATTCTTTTTCAATGTTCATCAGTGCTCACTTATTTTTCCCTAGTGCAACATTCTATTTTGAATGCTCTTTTGTGCTCACCCTTGGTAAGATATTTCCTCTATGTGCATCACTTACCTACGAAGGAAAGAGCAACGAAGTTGCTTACAACAATATCAATATCCTTATCAAAATGTGCAAGCTTACCATTCTTTGCCTCTACGGATATCACAACTATTGCTCCCAATGTTCCCTTACCGTGAGCTTACCACACTTTGCCTCCATGGATATCGTAGCTATTTATCCTAGTGTTCCCTTGTCGATATCACTTCCAACATTCATGCGCTGCCTCCATCCATAGATCCAAATACTTTCTTTATGGGTTACCTCCGATGTTCATGCGCTCCACTACTACGAAATATTTGGCCTGCTTTGCTTTGCGCACCAACTCTATAGCTACCTTTGTACGCAGATCCTCTCCTCTACCTTAAATTCACCACCTCAATTTTTTCTGTCGTGGATGGGGAACAATGCAATCTTCATTCACCGCAAGCTTAAGTCTCCATTCACCACAAATAGTGCAATCTCATTCATCGTCAAACTCCTCTTATTCACTACAAGCTCAAGTCTCCATTCACCATTCCATTCATGTTGCTCTTGTATATCGAAGACCTCAAAACAACATCTTTCCAAAGTGAACTTTAGCCTTATATTTATATGTAAATGTTTCACTTGCTTTTGGTGCCCAAGGTTAGCCCACTTTATTTTTCAATAATATTTATATTTAAATATTTTGATTTAAATATATCAAACCTTTATTTTTATTTTAAAACATTACTTTAATATTTAAATATTTAATTTAAATATTAAAGCATACATCACCACTTTAATATTGAAGCATACACCGCCACTTTATATTGAAGCATATAATGGTGCCTTTGACATCAATGACAACTCAATATTTCTAACAAACTCCCCCTTTGTCATTGATGGCAACCCTGCAAAGAAATTATCCTTTATTACAACAAGATCACAAACTGCTTCCCCTAACAAGCTGCTCCCCCTTACTAAAATTCTCCCCCTTTGACATCAATGGCAAAGGCTCCTCGAGGCTGAAGGATAAGACACTTGACAATGCCCCCTTACTACCTGCTCTTCTTGAGACTTCAATGATGAGATGGGAGTGAAACTCCCAAATTACTATGCTCCTTTTCTTGTTCCATTTTCTTTCTCCAAAATTTGGAGGACATATCCTTTTGAACAGTTTGACCATCCTCCTTCTTACTTGACTTTGGAAGTTTAGGGAACATCATTCTACACCATTTAGTTGTATGCCCAAAATTATTACATTTGTAACAAATGATGTTGTAGTCCATGAGAGGTGCAAATGAATTGAAATTTCTCTTGGTGAAGCCAAAATCATTTTTAGCATGGACCCTGCAATGTACAACTTTATGACCAAATTGATGACATGAAAAGCAATAACCCTGAAAGAAATATTGAAACCTATCTGATTGCCTTGGAGGATATGACCACATGGTTCTCTCATTGTTGTTTCTATGATGGACCTTGGTCCATGATGATGCTTTGTTTTCTTCCTTCTTGATGCTTCCACTTCTCAACACATCGACATAGGTCTTAGGCTCTTCTTTAATTATTTTCTTTGATGCCTTTGTTCCTTTTGAGCTTGACTCCGCATTTTGTTTCTTTTGACTTTCTTCAAAACCAAGTCCAGTATTTATAACCGAAGATCTTTATGCTTTGATAATATCATCCAAAATTTTTATGCTTTTCTCAAACTTATGTAGCTTATCATTAGATTCTTCCACTTCCTTCCTCAGAGAGACAACCTCATGTTCCAGTTTTTCACATTCCAACTCTTTTGCCTTTAACTGCTCAACCATACCTTCTTCAATTCACTTTGCCTCTTCAATTTTCACTTTTAAGTCGGTGAGATCTTGTGAAAGCTTTGCCTTTGTCTTCTCATCCTCTTGTACTTGAGTCTTCAATCTTGAGTTCTTCTTTCTAAGCCTTTTCAACTCTTCAAGAGAAAAAACAAGTTCCTCTTCTATGTCAACTATGGCTTCCTCTTCATTTTTTGGATCTTTCTCTTCTTCTTGTTTTTCAACAACAAGAGCATCTTCTTTCACCTCCATGGCAAAAAATAGGATTTCTTCTCTTTCACTATCGGAGAGACTTTCATCACTATTATTGGAATAACTACTTGCTTCCTCAACATAAAGACTCTTCTTGTGCCTTTGAAAGATCTTCTTCTCATGCTTGCTTTGACCATACCTATTTTTCTTTTCATGATAAAATTTTCTTTCCTTCTTTTTCTTGTATTCCTCTTCTTCTTCATTGCTACTACTTCCAGCTTGTGGGCACTTAGATGCATAGTGACCAATGTTACCACAATTAAAACATTTCATAGTATGCTTACCTTTGTGTTTTCTTGGTCCCTTCTTATTTCTTCGCACAAAGTTAGCTTCTTCTTCGTTGCTCGATTCTTCACTTGACTTTGGTTCTTTATTATTTGTCTTCTTTGAAGCTTTAAACGTGGCCTCCCATTTGGATGTTTGATATTTTTCAATCCTCATATCATAGGCTATAAGAATTCCATGTAGCTCATCCATGCTTAAGGTTTTAAGATCCTTCATTTCTTCAATCATCGAGACCTTTGCATCAAACCTCATGGGAAGTGACCTTAATATTTTTTAAACAATCTTAGAGTCATCAATACTTTCTCCAAGTCCACAAATGGTGTTGACAATTTCATCAACATGGAGTAGATATTTGGCAATATCTTCCTCATATTTCATCTTCAAATCTTCAAACTTCCTCCTGTGGGTTTGAAGTTTTGCCATTTTAACCTTGTCATCTCCTTCATATGTTCTTTGTAACTTGTCCCAAATTTCTTTTTTTGAGGTGCATTGCATGACTTTCACAAACTCTGATTCACATAACCCACTTAGTATTGCATTCATTACCTTGGCATTATGTTCAAATGGTTTCTTGCCATTTTGATCCGTGGGAGGGGTTGTAGGTGGTTTGAACCCATCCACAATAGATTGCCATATATCATAGCCATGTGCCATCAAATAGGTTTGCATCCTCATGCTCCAGAAGGTATAATTAGTCCCATCAAACAATGGAGCCCTATTTGATGAAAAACCTTCTTGGTAAGCCATGTGTGTTCTTGTAAGATCTTCCTTCAAGCGGTTAGGCTTTCACGAAGGAACCTGCTCTAATACCAATTGAAGAAACACACACTTATACTGAGAGGGGGGTGAACAATATAAGATAAAAATTTTCCTTCCAAATGATAACAACAATAATATGAATGCAATAATAAATCAATGCATAATTTCCACACACATAAGAGACAATGATTTTACATGGAAACACCCTTTCGAGAGAAAACCACGATAAAATATTGCTTATATTTTCTTCAATAAAATTTCATGGGCACCAACCCACAGGAGACACCAATCTCCTTATACAAGTTCATGGGCACCAACCCATAGGAGACACCAATCCCCTTATACAAGTTTATGGGCACCAACCCATAGGAGACACCAATCCTCTTATGCAAGTTCATGGGCACCAACCCATAGGAGACACCAATCCCCTTATACAAGTTCATGGGCACCAACCCACAGGAGACACCAATCCCCTTATACAAGTTCATGGGCACCAACCCACAGGAGACACCAATCCCTTATGCAAGTTCATGGGCACCAACCCATAGGAGACACCAATCCCTTTAAGGCACCAACCTCACTTAGTTCTACTCAAAAATTGATCACAAACAGTGCTCAAATCTACTCCTAAATATGATTACAAACACTGATCAAATCTACTCCTAAATTTTATCAACAACACTACTCATATTTACTTCCAAATATGATCAACAACACTATTCAGGTCTTCTCATAATTTTATCACAAGGTTTTCTTGAATTTGCACACTAATCTCTGATACATTATTTTTGCTCTTTAAATTATTCTCTTTTCATTTGATGCTTGGGTGAAGATGTGCATTAATTCTCTCACTCTATTCTTGCACTATGTGACACCTTGATTTGTTTTAGAACATTCCTTCCATTTTTGTGTGGCTACACTCTTTTACTTGTTCCCATGTGTACTTCAAAATAGCAAACTCTTTTCTAACACATTCCAATTTTATACATCTAATAATTCCTTATACCTCCCACTTTATAAAAACAACAATTATAATAAAACCACCTTAAAAAGAGAATTATTTTACTATACCTCCATGGCTGCCAACGTCAAATAAACATTTCACCTTTGGAATTTCTATTGCCACACTTTTTGCCAAAATATCATGCACGTGAAGAATTGTTAAAAAAAAAAGAGAAACAAAGAAAATGAAATAGAATAATATAAGGAGAAGGATAAAGAAATAAAAAAATGAACAAAACCCTATCCTTTCCCGCCAGAAAATATAAAAAGGAGGAAATTCGAGGTATAACCATCGTTATGGAAAGATATGGGATGTGAAACAAGGGTTTGTGGAGAAGTGTTTAAATATAACGTATATTTAGCCCTTAAAAAGGCTCTAAGCCTTAAATTGACTCAAGTTTTATAGATGATTTTTATAGTTTTGATAGGGTGAGACCTTAAAATAAATCTCCCAAACCGACAAGATATTGGGAATATTTTTTTTGCGTTGGGTCTATTTCTCCATCCTCTAAAAAACTCAACAAACTTTAGAACAAAATTAAACAATACAAATTTGGGTGATGCAAGATCACTCTTACACCGCTGGATGCTCCTGCATCAATGTGACTTGAACCTAGGTCTATTGATTTGTAAACCTTACAAACATTAAATGAACCACCTTAGATACACCATCCTATGGGAAGAGCATTACACCACTTTCAATTTGAAGTAGCACTGTAAATATTTCATAAGAAGAATAAGTAAGACACGTTGCTCTTCCTATTCTCCTTGACAACTTCACTAAACTTTCACCATGGAGGCTCTGCTAGTCTTCTACCACGATTATTTCAACGCTTGTCTTCCACAATTATTTTCATCCGATTATTGTCATAAATTAAACTAATATTGCATCTACATTATTTTATTTGAGAGCACAAGATACAACTCACTAGATACCCATACAAAGACTATCAAGAAACCAATTTCTCTATCTCACAATTTTTTTTGGGCTTCGATATTTTTCAACGTTCACTGGCTTCACAATTTCTGTTGGGCTTCAATATTTTTCAGTGGTTCTTGTGAGTCACCATAATATTATTTTTCAATCTTCATCAGTTCTCACTTATGTTGCCCTACTGCAACATTCTATTTTGAATACTCTTTTGTGCTCACCCTTGGTAAGATATTTCCTCTATGTACATCACTTGCGTGCGAAGAAAAGAGCAACAAATTTTCTTACAAAAATATCAATATCCTTATCAAAACATGTAAGCTTACCATTATTTTCCTCTACAAATATCACAACTATTTTTTCCAACGTTACATTACCGAGATCACTTCTAGCGTTTGTGCGTTGCCTCCATCCATAGAACCACATATTTTTTTATGGGTTACCTTTGACGTTCGTGCACTCCACTACTATGAAATATCTATCATGCTTTGATTTGCACACTAGATCTATAGCTACCTTCGTACACAGATCCTCTCCTCTACCTTAAATTCATTGTCTTAGTTTTTTTGTCGTAGAAGGAGAACAATGCAATATTCATTTACCATAATCTTAAGTCTCCATTTGCCGCAAATAGTGTAATCTCATTCACTGTAAAACTTATCTTATTAACCGTAAGCTCAAGTCTCCATTCACCGTTCCATTCATGTTGCTCTTGTATATTGAAGACCTCAAAACGATATTTTTCCAAAGTGAACTTTAGCCTTATAATTTAATGCAAACGTTTCCCTTGCTTTTGGCGCCCAAGGTTGACCCACTTTAATTTTTAATAATATTTATATTTAAAGATTTTGATTTAAATATATCAAAACTTTATTTTTATTTTAAAACATTACTTTAATATTTAAATATTAAAGCATACATCACCACTTTAATATTGAAGCATACACTGCCACTTTATATTGATGCATATAATGGTGCCTTTGACATAAATGAAAACTCAAAATTTCTAATAGCCTCAGTCTAATGCTAATATTAATCTTAGGGCATCACGTAAACCTCTAAGAATGCCTAAGATGGATCCTAGGAAAATAGAGTCAGGATGTCTTAAAGCAGCTGATGGAACTCCTATTGTTAAGCTTGATATGGGTAACATTCAGACTGGCATTGAAGATCTAGAAAAAAGAGGACTAATTTGTCATTTCGTGGGTTTTTGTTCGAGCCTATCTACTTTCAAAGTCTGGGCTACAAAAAGATGGAAAACTAAAGGTGAGTTACAAATATCTATTTATCCAAATGGTTATTTTCTTGTTTTATTTGCTAATAATGAAGATAGAGAGAAAACATTTCAAGGGGGTCCCTGGTTCTTTGGAAGGGCGGGGCTTTTCATGAAGCCCTGGCATACTAAATTTAAAGTCGAAGAAGAGATGCCTTCTACAAGTCCCGTGTGGGTTAGACTCTTTGGCCTCCCTATTGAATTCTGGAATCGACTATTTTTTCTTCAATTGGAAACTCTTTAGGAACTTTTATGATGACTACTGATTGTACTAAAAAATTTGAACATATTATTTATGCTTGAATTTGTGTTTTAATGGATTTTGACAAACCCCTACCTAAAAATATCACATTACAATTTGGGGAGGACACTTGGGAGCAAGTAGTGGACTATGAGAACATTCCTTTTCATTGTAGAATTTGCCATGAATATGGTCATTTGGCTAGTGTTTGCCCAAATAAAATTCCAGATCAAAAGAAAGAAGATATAAACTCAACAAGTTTCCAAATGCCTAAGAAGAAGAACACTAAAAAAAACCAGTTATGAAGGATCAATCTAAGTTATCTGCTAATATGTTTGAAATTATTTCCACAAATGATGTCCCAAGTGAGGAAGAGGAAATAATGGAAACATAAATCTTAGAAACACAATTTAAATATGAAGGGAAGAACTCAGAGATAAACCAACAAATCAAAGGTTTTCAACGAAAAAAAAGGGAGAAAATATACATAAGAAAAACAATATTTTAAATGTTAAAACTTCAAATAATACAGGTTCCAATATAGACTCTGTTGAACCTTCTGGTAACACTTTGGTTGTGTACATGCATTCTTCAAGGTTAGAAGCCATCTCAGATTCAATTGGAGTAAGTCAAGAAACATGGGAAAAAAAATTGAAGATGGATTCTAATCAAAAGGCAGGTCGCAAGACCAATCAACATCATAGGGCAAAAGAAGGTGAAAAGCTTGTAGAGGAAGGTAAGATTAATACCCTTCCCAACTTTTTTAGCCCTAGTATTAATGAAGATCATCACTTGGAATATTAGAGGACTCAAAGGGAGTCTTTCAAAACAAAATGAAATTAGAAGAATGATTCAGATAAATCATCCACATCTTGTTTTCCTTCAAGAAATGAAGATGTCAATAGAGGAAATGGAATCAATTGCTAGTAAAATTTGGCCAACTAGAAAAGTGGTTTCCCTCAGTTCTCAGGGGACTTCTGGTGGCATTGCTTGCCTTTGGGACCCAAAAGAGGTAGTTATTCACCATATGGTTGGTAGTTGGGGTCTTTTGGCTATAGCTATTCAAAGTAGACATTCCAACCAAATTATGCTCTACATTACTATTTATGCTCCTACTACTTTGGAGAAAAAAAGAAGATAGTGGAAGGATATAACTTATATTATCTCTCATTTTCCTGAATCTTGGATCTTGATTGGAGGAGATTTCAATACCATCCTCTCTCTGGATGAGAAAATGGGGGAAATAGAAATTTGGATAGGAGCACTGACCTCATGAGAGAATATATTGCAAACCTCCATCTTGTGGACATCCAACCAAATAATGGCCTTATGACTTGGTCTAACAGAAGGTAAGGCTTAGCTTGTATAATGGAGAGATTGGATAGGTTCTTGCTCTCTAACAATTTCTTAATCCATGGTCACATTCCTAAAGTGAAGACTCTTAACAATGTTGGTTTGGATCATTGGCTAGTCATGGTGGAAATGTGGAAAACCAATGTGAGTTTCTCTCCTTTTCATTTTCAGTTAATGTGGCTTAGAGATAGTTCCTTTAGACCTCGAGTGCAACAATGGTGGAAGGAAGGTAAACCTAGGTATGGGACTAAGATGTTCTATTTTTCCAAAATATTGCAATATATTAAATCCAAAATCAAGACTTGGAACTGGAAGGAGTTTGGGGATGTTCATAAAAAAATATGAAGTTATTGCTCAAATTGAAAATTTGAATAAGAAAATCCATTTAGATGGCCTCACAGAGAGTAGAAGTGTAGATGAAATTAATCTCACAGCTCAATTAGAGGAATGGAAAAAAAGAAGAACTCTTATGGAAGCAAAAATCTAGAATTCAATGGCTCAAAGAAGGAGATCGAAACACAAATTTCTTCCACAAATCTCTTCTAGCTCGAAGATCTCACAACTTTATTTCTTCCATGAAATCATATTCTAGAGATGTTGTCTACACTTGGGATGGCATGAACTCTATTGTTGTCAATTACTTTTCCAATATTTTTGTTGCTACTCCTCTTGACTCGGCTTCTCAACAAAATGTTCTTCAAGCAATCCCTTCTCTTATCACTTCGAGGATAACTCTATTTTGACTGCTCCTGTTACTATCAATGAGCTTCAACAGGTAGTTTTTAAAATGCAAAAGGGAAAACCCCAGGTCCTGATGGTTTTCCCATTGAGTTCTACCAAGAGTTCTGGGATATCCTTCATGCTGATTTATTAGAGGTGGTGGAAGAAGCTAGGAAAGCCAAAGGAAATTTTGAAGGTTATCAATAAAACTTATATTACTCTTGTTCCAAAAGCTCAAGAGGCTGATCATATCTCAACTTTTAGACCTATTGCTTTATGTAATGTTCTTCTCAAAATCATTACTAAGATCATGGCAGAAAGGTTGAAGCCTCTTTTGCATAAGATTATTTCCCCTGAACAAGGGGGTTATGTGGAAGGGCATCAAATAGTGGATGAGATAGTTCTTGCTCAGGAAGCCATCCATTCCATGGATATGCAAAAATCTCCTTCCATGTTCATTCGGTTAGACTTATCCAAAGCTTATGACAGAGTGGATTGGCACTTCCTTATCAAAGTTTTGAGGCAATTTGGTTTCTCTCAGGATTGGATGGATTGGATTATGGGATGTATCTCTTCAATTTCCTACTTAGTTCTTATCAATGGCAGGCCTTCTCAGTTGTTCCCAGCTTCTAGAGGTATTAGGCAAGGTGACCCCCTTTCCCCTTATTTATTCATCATTCTTGTTGAATGCTTGGGTAGGACTATAACCAAAAAGAGAGAAAACAAAACCCTTGAGGGAGTTACCATTGCTCATGGAGCTAGACCTATCTCTCATATTCAATTTTTTGATGACTCTACTCTTTTAGGTAAAGCTACAATTAAGGAAGCTTCTAATATTAAGCAAATCATTAGCTATTTTTCTAAGGCTATCGGGCAATTGATCAATGAAGACAAATCTAAAGTCATTTTCTTTCACTGCTCTTCCAGACAGGAATCCATGGTCTTGGATAAATTAAGATATAAGAAGACCTCCCTTCCGATCACTTATTTAGGTATTCCCATCAATATTCAAAGACAAAAAAAAATATTGGAATTGGTTGTTGGACAAAGTCAAGAAGAAAATTGGAAAGTGGACCAATAGGTGGCTTTCTTCTGGGGGTAGAATCACCTTGGTAAAATCAGTCCTTCAAGATATTCCTATTTATGTTTCTACCATGTTGAATATCCCAAAGGTTGTTCTTCGAGAACTAGATCAAATCAATCATCGGTTCCTCTAGAGTGGTACTAAGGAGAAAATAAAATGGGCCTTGGTGAAATGGGACACTTTATGTCTTCCTAAGAATGAAGGGGGGTTAGGATTCCGGTCTGCTATTAATAACAACAAAGCTTTAGCTGCTAAATTATATTGGAGGATTTTGCATAACCCCAATGCTCTTTGGGCCAATAATCTTCGTGCTAAATATGTTGAGAACAAAAGTCCTGAAGACCTTGTTCGCTATCAATTGCCTACCAAAGGTTCTCCCATTTTAGCAATTCTTAAGACTGGTGAGGATTTGATAAAAAAAAATTATTTTGGATCATTCATAATGGTCAACAAGTAAATTTTTTGGATAGATTCTTGGGATGGTCACAAGCCTTTGATAACTCATTTTCCCGATTGGAGGCCTTGGATGGAGGAGCTTCACCGAGCTAACTGGATAAAGGTGGCTAATTATCGGTGGTACCATACTGGTAATTCAGAGGTTGGTAGATATTGGATCCCTATTGAGGACTGGCCTATTCAAATCCTAGAAAGGCAAAGACAAGATATCCAATGCATCCTTCATATGAGATCTCTCTCTTGGTCCCATGAAAAAGATTATTTTGGATGGAACAACACTACTAAGGGTGAGTATTCAGTTGCTCAAGGTTATTTGGCCTTATGCCATAATAATCCCAACCAATCATCTGACATATTTTCTCAGTTGTGGGCTCAAAAGCTCTGGCCTAAGGTGAGGTTCTTTACTTGGCTTTTATTGCATCGCAGGGTGCTTACTGGTGAGCAACTTATGAAGCATGGTTTTCATGGCCCTTTTAGATGTGAAATATGTGGAGAGAATGTGGAAACTCTCAACCATATTTTTATTGAGTGTACTTTAGCCTCTGAGCTATGGAGGAGAATGGCCACTTTACTTGGCTTACAATGGTCCAATTTTTTTACTTTTGAACAACTTTGGAGGGATTGGCCTAAACAAGAGGGTGTTGATCATTTTATTAGGCGAGTAGTTTGGATGGGTTCTACCATTCTTCTTTGGAATATCTAGAATGAAAGGAACAACCAAATTTTTAATCAAGATAGGAAGGATATTCACTATATCTGGCAAAATACCATTGCCAACTTAGTTGAATCAGTCCAACAACTCCTTAATCACCCCCAAAACTCCCACCAAAGATGGGATCAAGTGATGCAAATATTGAATATTAACTCTTCTAAGGGCAACCAACTTAAAGGGAATGTGAGTAATTGCAAGATGGATAGAACAAGGAATTGGCAACCTCCTCCTAAGGATTTTGGAAAATTCAATACTGATGGAGCCTCTAGAGGGAACCCTGGAAAAGCTAGTGCGGGAGGAATTGGTAGACTTTCAGATGGCTCCCTGGTTTTTACTTTTGCTGAGAATTTGGGTATTCTATCCAATAACCTTGTTGAGGGGTATGGTATCCTCAGAGGCCTTCAAGAGGCTACTAAGGTTGGATGGGAAAAGGTGCTAGTTGAGTCTGACTCTCAACTCATGATTAATATTTTGAAGACTCCTTCTAAGAATCATAAGGTTGATTGGAGAATAAAAAGAATTATTGAGAAGATTCAGTTAATCCAGATGGGATTTTTGAAAGTTGATTACAATCATGTGGTCAGAGATCAGAACAAGAGTGTTGATGCTTTAGCTAATTGGGCTTTGGACAAAGGTGATCTTACTTGCTACGGCCACCCTCCTAGATGGTGGGCTTCACAAATAAGGGAAGCTCTTCTTTCTATCATTTCTTTGGATGGCTCCAGTTCTTGAGGTACCTAGTTTCTTCTTGCTTTATTTTTGCTTCTCTTTGGTTTGGTCAGGGTATTTTAGTTCCCTAGCTCAAACTAATCTTTCTTTTGTTTCCTCTGTTGATTCTTGCCTTAAAAGTCTTTTGGTCTAGAAAGGTCATTGTTGTGTTCAATTTTTTTCTTTTTCTATTTTTGTTTAGTTTTTTGAGGTGTGTGTGTGTTTTTTTGTGTTTTGTGTTGTTTTTTTTATTTTTGTGTTTTTATTGTTCTTGTGTTTTTGTTGTTCTTGTTCTTGTGTTTCTGTATGTTTGTGTTAATTGGTGTTTTTGTGTTTTGGTGTGTGAGTGTTTTCTATGTTTTTGTTTTTGTTTGTTGTCTATTGTTGGTTGTTTTTTTGTTTTATTTTTATTTTTTAGGTTTTGGTTGTTTTTGTTTTTCATGTTTTTGTTGGTTGTGTCTTTGTAGCATTCTATTATTTTTGTCATGTTTGTGTTTTGTTATGTTGTTCTTGTATTTTTTCTGTGTGGTTTGTGTTGTGTTTTTTTATCTTATTGTGTGTTCTTGTTTTTTTTTGTTTCAGGTTTGCTCCTTGAGTATGTCAAAGGTGGTAGGCTAGGTGTGAGCCCTGGGTGATTTTGGTGGAAGAGATACCCCTGCCTCCTTGGGTCTTACCCGAAAGTGGCATCCCTTCTGGGATGTTTTCCACAATATATATATATATATAATTTTACAAGTGAATACTATGGTGAGAGGGAGAGAGTTGGATGAATCTAACTTTATGTTGGTTGACTACATACTTCATAATACTCTATGAAAGGAGAGGGATATACATAGTGCTTGAAGGATAGTGCTCATGACATCGAGAGGAGAGGAGATATTGAAAAAGGTGGAGTGGCATTTTAAAATATCCAACACAAGGAGAGTGGAGAGGAAGGAAAGGAAAAAAAAGATTCGTAGGGAGCAAAAAATAAGATAATAGCCATACCCAACTGTCACTCTATGCTTTTCGATGATATTTAGGTTAGCTTTAAATAAGTTGTTTTTCCATCTAGTTTAGGAATTTGGAGTGATATTCTGGTTGAATGATCCTAGCTTGAATTAAAGACTATTCATAGTCCGTGAAATTGTTTGTTGAAAAACCATTTTCTTCTGAAAGAGAATTGGAAGTTGTTTTGATTTAGGGTTCTTAGCTAGCTAAATATGCTATATATATTTTTGTATATATATGTATTCCTTCAATTATTTGGCTAGATACGTCTTCATGTTGTGTAGATTTTATCATCGATGATGTGTATAGCTCTAATACTATTTGGTAGATTGCGTATGCATGTTGGGTGAATTACACCACTAATGATGTGTAACTCTTAATATATCACATATCCTTTCATACAACCTTTAGAGAGTGCATTGTCTCTATCATTTAATATTTAGGAAAGTGAATTATTCAAATAATATTTGAGTCTGGATTTTTCCTATGAAAAATCTTAAGGCTTTAAAAAAAAATTATTTGTATATATCAAGGAGAGCACCTGATACATTGACAATAGGTCTTGGATTGTTACAATGTGTCAACAAATATCTAGCCGTGTTTTTTTAGTGTGGATAAACAAGAAAACAAAATGTTTCTATCACAGTGGATATAAGTGTTAATGTCTAATATGATTTGGATTTAGATATGGTGAGTCAATATATTTTATTGAATAGGTTCCATAGGAGTATTAAGGCCCAGAGACACTTTTAATTAAGAAAATTTGGGAGGTTCATTTTTTTGGAGCTAAATTGTCTATGTGACGTTCTTCAAGTTTCCTGAGGTACATAAAAGAGTTTCGTAGATGTTTGGTTTGGAGATAATATTAATTATACTCACAATGGTTGAGATGTTGCTATAGAAGTCCATTCAAAGGACACTTTTTTTTAGATTTTCCTATGGCTAGAACAATGGGAAGGTAAATTTTGGTTTACGGTTATACAATATTGTTTAATTGGTGCAGAAAATGTCCAAGTTGTTGAAAACACTTATTGGGATGAAAGACCCCATGTTATAAAGGAGACCCTTTTGTATTAGATGAATGACCTTTTATTATCGTGATTGCATACACATACTTTCACACGTAGAGCTAGAGACCTTCATGTGGTATGTTGTAAGACTGCCAAAGGAGTTGGTTTTGTAGTGCTTTAGTAAAATGATCTCGTTAGCTTGAACTTTAAGTGTCTCCTTTATACAAAAATATTGGACGCGTGTTTTGAGATATTAAATAATGTTCCAAATTTTGTAATATTCCAGTGATAAAATATGGTGAAATTTGAACTTGGAATTATACTGTGTTGTGATTTAAAAAGCCAAAAAAAGCTCTTTATAAATTCACAAGAAATATGAATATTTTATGATGAGGGTAAAGGTATTTATGGGATATCTTTGACTTGAATTATGAAATCATATTTCACTTAATTCAGGGATATATTCATAATTTAAATCTATGAGAGTTACAAAAATCTTAAGAAGGGAGCATAGGCTTTATGGATTGCCTTGATCCAATGTACAGATTCAGATTTCATGAAATAAGAAAAAAATTATTTTTTTTCGACTAGGTTTATTTTCTCATAGGGTTCCTAGGATAAATGTGTTGTGGTAATTTGTGTGATGTCTTTTTCTATGGTTCTTTGTGATTGCAAAATTAATAAAATCTATGTACCTTCTAATTAAGAAGGGTTTTAATTATGGGTTTATATTTTCATTGATGTGCATGTATTGCCAGGCATTGACTTTATAGGATATTAGTAGGACTTTCAAATAGTCTCTAATAATAAAAAAAATAGATTAAGTGGGGTGTGGTTTAAGAAAATATTTTTGGATATTTCTTTTATGTATAACATCCTTAAGTAGGATTTAATATTAAATCTTGGAAGGATAAATAATATACACTTGTAATGATGAATCATATAATGAATAGCACACGTTAAAATAAACTACTATATCAAGATGTAGAAGATAGTGAGCTGATGGAGGTTTACTTTGGGTACACGACCTTCCAATGAAATTTCTAACTGCATGGATGTATAATTTTTGATAGCTTAGTGTTCTTGAGTCTGGTAATAAGCAAGATTTAACTAGAAAGACTAGCTTGTCATGAGGATGGACTAGCAAGCCTACTTTCAACATGCTTAGTGCACCTACATAGTTGGACCTATGTAATATTTAGAGATTGGCATGGTACTTTTGATAGAATGAAGTGAATTAAGCTATCTCATTGAAATAAATATGAGAAAGATAGCTTGAACTTGCAATTAACCTAGTACACTTGCATTAAATGATATATATATATATATATGTTGTAGAGATGAGTATTTCTTGTGGTAATTTTAATGGAAGAGAAACGAACCCACTAAGGGTCTAAGTTGCTCAAACTAGAAACACTAAGTTCTAAAGTTGACTCCATACCATATTTAGGAAAACAAACACAACTCATGGTTGAGTGGGAAATTTTGGGTTGTGACAATATCTTACACCATTTTCTTTACTTAAATATAATAATATAATAATCATAAAGCATCTCACATCTACCAATCTATTCATCAATCCCCAATTGGGGTATCAATCATTTCTTTCATTTCTTCATATCTACTTATCACTCCATCTTTCCTTCATCTTAATACTTGGTCAATCTAATCATATATAATCCTTCTCAATCTTCATCAAGTCTTTCTTCCTCAACCCCAACCTAATTGAGTTTCATTGGTTCAATTGGGTTTACCCTCCAAAATGCATGGGGACACCCTATAATGGGGGTATACATGCATACAATTTATGCATGTGCAATCATTATTTACACCATCCCCTCTTTATTGGATTTTCAAGAAACCAAAAGCTCCCCATCATCAAAATTTGTGAATATATATTTTTGATGCATTCATTGTACAATGAATACATCAAAAAGGAAGAAAATATAGACATTAAAAATTGACCCACTTTTCATAATTTTTTATCAATTCACCCTCATACATAGATCCTCTAACCAACCAAGCCAAATTCACCTTTCAAAGATCTAAAATGAGCATTTATTGCTTCAAAACGTAAGGTCATCTTTGAGCTAACTTTTTTCCTATCAAATCTTCTCCAAATTTCTTAAAACCACTACCATTGGATCAGGCTTGAAAAGAGATTTTTGACAAGTATAGATTTGCATATATTCTAACATCATTTTGTCCCCCAAAATGCAAAAAAACTACACATGCATCTAGGTGTTGTGATTCCATGTCCCATAAACATAGGGCGCAAATCGTAAAATTTTAAATTTTATTCCTCCCACTCAAGCCAACCTCCAATGGTCCTCTTTTTTAAATTCACGGTCAGTCCTGATTGACTGTGAAATCATGATTTTGAGGGTTTTTCTCTAAACTCTAACCCTTGAGTTTATCTTTCCCTTTTTGAACCCTTACCCTAGTTTTGACCTAAAATATTACCTAGCCTTCAAAGCTCCTATAAATAGGGGTATTGAGTTCAATTTTTAGCATAAGTGATTTTACAACCAATTTATATGTGATATGCATATAAGTCCTGTGAGCTAAGAATTTATGAACTAGAGACAATGATGAATTACTACAATATTGGCAATAGTGAATATCTATTAGTTGCTTTTTGATTGCGTTCAAGTTCTTCTTTGCTCCACCATATCAGGAGTCTTGAAGGAAGGAAGGCTCATCCTAGGGGACCACTTCCATCTTGGTTGTTGCATCTTCACCTTTTGGATTTTTCTTAGTTATTTATCTATTTCATTTTATCATAGTTGTAGTTTCCTATTTATTCTTTTAAGTTTATTTTTGCTTAACCTTATAGTTTTAGTTTTCTATTTTATTTCTTACCTATTTGCTTAGTGTACCTTATTCTTCCTTTTTTATCTTTAGTTTTATTTTTCATAATATGTATACTGCTTCTACTTCTTTCTCCCTACCTTATAATTTTTATTTTATGTTTTAGTGTTATATTTTTTCACCTTAGTATATCTTGTTCATCTTTACTAGCTTTAGCTCTATTATTTGTAATATGTTTACTATTTTTAGACTAACTCTAGATCATTTTACTTATTTCTTTTTTTCTCTATTATGAATTTGTGGTCCATATTTACGGGGTGCAAATTCGACAAAAACCCTTGTTTTGGTCTTAATTGCATTTATGCCTCTACCACAAATTTGTAGTTGCCTCTTACAAGGTGCACATTTGGCAAAAATGCTT
Organism: Wollemia nobilis; assembly: GCA_028583015.1. Lineage (NCBI taxonomy): Eukaryota > Viridiplantae > Streptophyta > Pinopsida > Araucariales > Araucariaceae > Wollemia > Wollemia nobilis. The sequence continues at coordinate 4,253,621 of JAQPPZ010016994.1, forward strand.
TTTCCAACTTTTTTGGACTTTCCTTTTACATTCTCTTAGTTATCACGATCTCACAGTCTCTATGTAAGGATCGTAAAATCAAATACAGTGGTTTGGAGGTAAGTTTTCTTCCCTCCATTGTCGCCTTCTTGCTTTTCTATGTTTTCCTTCTATATATTTTGTAATTCTATAAAACCATCCTTTCTCTATTTTCTATTTTATGTAAAACCCTCTTCTCTCTAATTTTTTTTTAATCTGAAAAACCCTCTTCTCTCTATTTTCTATATTTTCTAAAACCCTCTTCTCCCTATTTTTATTTTTTTGTAAAACCCTCTTCTCTCTATTTTTTTTTTTTCTATAAAACCCTCTTTTCTATTTTTTATTTTTTGTAAAACCCTCTTCTATTTGTTCCCTACTCTACATCTCTTTTCTGTTTAGCTTCCAAAAAGTTCAAATATCTTATGTGTATTTACGATTAGATAAAAAGACAAAGGGGGCTTGATTGCCACACCTACGAGCCTAATATCCTTCACAACTTAAGCAGGCCCTCGAACACTAATGATCATTTTTAAGTGTTTTTAGAGTATATTACATCATTTGGGTCATGTAAATGTACCACCTTTGGTACATAACTAGAGTAGGAGTTTACTTTAGAGTAAAGTTAGTTAGTTACTTCAAGTATTGTAATAAATGCACAAGTGTCAAATGTGCAAGTTGTAAATGTACAAGGAGTCCACTTGTACATCAGGTAGATAGGTAGAGTAAGGGGTAAGGAATCTATCTTCCTATATAAAGGCCTCATAGTGAGTGTTTTTAGAGAGCAGCATATGTAGTAGTAAATATAGAGAGTGTGTGGTACAATGTAGTCCTTTCATATCCTTTCATGGAGTGTTCATGTCCTCCATTATATAGCATTGTACTATTTTTATCACTTTCATTAATGGCATATTTTTGAGTTATTTGCAGATGTTCATCTCATTATTTTCCTACATATTATTGTGCCATTAGTTTATAGTTATCTTAGATTAGTTATCTTGCATCTTGTGGTTGTATTCCCTGTACTACCATCCCATCAAAAGCTAACAGTGGTATCAAAGCACATGGTAGATCAGTTAGGATCTAGTGAGAGAGCCATGGTAGATCAGTCAAAAAATAGGGAGAGCCACATGTGAGATTGAGAGAAATCCAAAATTCTCATTTACAAAATTTTTGAGATTACATTTGGCTAGAGTCTTTCCATAGGGTTGCAAAAAACTCGTGAAGACTAGGACTCAGCATAAATTCCACTAGATTGACAAATCAACTAGTGAAGTTCATTATCTCCAGAATTACAGATTCTTCCATTCCAGTTTCTAACATCTTGTTGCAGGAAAAGGAGATTCAGAGAAAGTTGGGAAGCTTCCTACATAGAGCTAGGAAGAATATCTTCATTAGAATCATTCTAGCACTTGCAACAACAAGTAGAAGACTAAATATTTTAGAGACCTGAGAAAAGGTCCCATTACAAGAGTTATAGACCTGCAGATTGTAGAAGAGAGGAAGAAGAGACTCGGAGATGAGTCTAGGAGGAGATTAGAGATGGGATCACATTGAAACCGAACCTATAGAGTGCAGAAGAAGAAAAGGCCATAGTAGCCTTAACATTGATTCAAGAGACTCCAAAGAAGAGTCCAGAAGAATATTGGAGGTTGGTGATCTCCATTAAATACTATAGATAGCAAATTGAAGAAATCAGCCTGAAGAAGTTGAAGAGACCCATAAAAGGTCCCACCAAAGAACTTCAAATTTTGGAAGCAATAAATAAGGACTAACAAAGGTCCCATTCCAGATTCTAGTAGTAGCAAATTTTAGAGATCCAGAAAGGAGATCTCATTACCAACACTTCCACAGTAGAAGGTTGAAGGAAAGGTCTCATTTGGAAGACCAAAGAAGCTGTGAGATTGAAGACCTTGGAGAGGTCTCAAGGAGAAATAAGGAGAAGGCTTGGAGAGCCTTATTAAGATTTGAAGAAGGCCATTAAAGGAGTTCCTAGGAGAACTCATTGGAGAAATTTACCACCAAGGAGAAGTTCTTAAAAAAATATTTTGGGACAATTATCGCCATCCGACAACAAGCCCAAAGGGAGAAAGATTTGGCAAGAAGTTTACCAAATCTTAGAGGAGATTGGTGAAGACCTCAAGACTTTCAGATTCTTGAGAAGAAGGCCTAGATTGAAGTCAGAATTTGATAAGGAGACTGAAGGAGAAAAGGAGCCAAACATTACTACCAAACCTGAAAGGTTTGAAGATTACCTTTGAAGGCTAGAAGGCTCATTCGGAGATAGGGGTTTGCTGAATCTTCAATAGAATACTGAAGGGTTCTTGAAGAAAAACTCAACTACGATTTGGGGGAATTCCCTACCAAATTTTTGAGTTTCAAGGACAACATTTTAGTGTAAAAATTGATTACGAAAGAGGCAACAATCAAGGCAACATTACTAGCTGCAAAAACTTTAGAAGTTACAGAGTCCATCCTGAAGGTTAATCAAGTCACCTACTATAGTTTAAGGGCAACAAGTTAGAGGGTTTTTGGAGCTGCAAAAAGGTGAGTTAGAGAGTTGTTTCGAACAACCAAGTAGAGTTGCAAGTTCATCCAGTTAAAGGTAGCAATAAGGTGAATCTAATCACCTAGCAATCCTTCATCTACATAGATCATTAAGGTAAGCAACTTGGGTGCAAATAGGTTCATTAGTTGAACTTTAATTTGGGTTATTATCCAGTTCCATTAAGCACCATTTTAGTTCTTTAAAAGTTGCAAAGAGAAGGTTGCATATTATAGTCTTCAAAGGGAGTGCAAAAGGAAGTTTCTTTTAAGGTTTATACCTGCACATTAAAATAGGAGTTAGATATATTTCAATAGAAATAAAAATATCATCTTCCTATTATCTAGTTACAACAAAGAAGACTACATTAAGTTACAAAGATTATAGTGCATTTAGGAGCAATTACTAGTGCATGATTTAAGGTTCATTTGAAGGAGTAATAAGGTGAGATCAATATTCCACTATACTAGTTGTTCTTAAAGGTTTTTAGGGGCCCTAAATTTTTTTATTTACACTAAATTTTTGTGTTTTTTGTGTGTTTCTTTGGGGGGTTTGTATAAATTGTATTGCACTATATTAGTTATTCAAAGTTCACTAAGGATTTTTAGTTAAGGTGAACATTAGTGCAAATTTAAACCTCTAAAATTAGTTGCATGGTTAAGAGCTTGGATTCATTGGTGCTAAAATTATCCAAGTGAAGGAGTTAGAGGTTAGTGTTGTCTAATAATAAAGGCAACAATACATTGCTCTCAAGGATTAGAGCAAGTAATCACCATATCTAAGAAGCAAAGGAAAATCTTCAGAAATCTATCTTCATTTGTCCTCAAGCTATACAACGAGGAGCCGCCATATCAAAGGAGAAGAGTAGCATAAAAAGGAGACAAGGAACTCTCAAAAATTTGGTGCAAAATAAAGTATCTTATTTATGTTACATTGATGCACCATATCCCTCCTAAAGAGGATGAAATATAGAGTGTCTCAAGACACTAAGGCAACAAGTATCCTACATCCACAATCGACTAAATCATTGAAGACAAAAGGTGCAAACTTTGGGTAGAGAAGGTGAGCCAACCTAGGGCACATAAGCATCGGTTTGGGGTGTCTAGAGACACCATTTTTAGCACCTTATCCAACACCTATGATTGCATCAACCTACAACACAAGTACCTACGTAAAGATAAAGGTAAGGGTAACGAATAGCAAGTGGTATAGCAAAGGAGAAAATGAAGGTGCAATACCCAATAAGGAGGTCGAGTGAAAGCACCACATTCTACCATTGGAGCTCCATAGAACTGCCACTCCATCACCCTTGGTACCTCACAACTAGAGCCAACCATCATCCTCAAATAGAACAACTTGCAAGAAGGAAATTATTTGTTGTAAAAGGAGCAAAGCAAGCTTGCAAATGGTTGGAATGAATAGGCATTGAGAAGGTCTTAAGGTTAATTTTTGGTACATTGAAGAGAGCGTGCATGCAAAGGAGATATCTACACTTGTCTTGAAAGAGGAAGGAATATTGTGCCACTTGGCACAAAGGGCATCATCACCCTCTTATCTCCAATACTCAAGAAAGATGCTCATTCATGTAACACCTTTCATCATTGCCCTAACATTCAAGGAATTTCAATGCTCAGCAAGGAGAAGCTAATCCAATGCCACGTGATTTAATGCTCCACAAGGTCTAGCGAAGCTTGAGGAAGAGACTTAAGTAACACCTACCACCACTTGGCACCCACTTCAAGAAGAAGAAGCTTACATATAGCCACCAAACAAGAAGCACACAATGAATGGAAGTGAATTCATAGTGAGCATTAAGTGAGAGTGTATTCGAAGCCTAAAGTCAAGGAGTCAAAGGTGCATTTAAGACTATCATAAGAGGACATTCACCAAGTCTATCATAAACCAACAAGAAGATACTAGTGCTCACAATCAATGCTCAGGTTCAATACCAATCAACATGAGTTCAAAGGTATATTTGCACTTACTACTTGCTTTCATTAAAGTTTAAAAGGAGGTATAAGGGAACATATATTTCTAAGGTTAAAATAATTGGAGTAGATATAACCTTAGAGAAAGCAATCAAATCAAAAGTGCATAATATTAAGGGTTAATTCAAGGAGTATTATATTTACAAATAATTAAGTAGGAGAAATAAGGGTTTCTACTTTAGACACTTAGAAATTATATTGCAAATATTATTAATTTCTAATATTCCAAAATTAGGGAGTTATAAGGTATACTACATCAAACAATAGATAATTGGAATTTAGAAATATTGGATATTAAGGGATATAAAAGGAATTTCATTATTTACTTAAAGGAGTTGGAATTATATACTTACACTTGTCTCATACTCATACTAAAGGGACAAAATAAATCCAACCATAGAACTTCAAATTAAGTGCATAGTTCATTAGGAGAGATAAGGTGAAATAGGAGTTGATTATTGTTATTTACAAAACATTACAAAATCAACCCAAAAGGTGAACTATTACTTACTAAGCACTTTATTAAGCTTATAGCTTACTCTAATCACTAGGGAGACATAAGGAATCCTACAAAACCTAAGTCTAGAAAGGTTTTATCAAATTGGTTCACATACTCTAAACAAGGGAGTCCTAAAGTAGACTACTTAAAAGGATCTATCTAAAGTATTAAAAGGATCCTATCATACACTACAATGGATAAAGTAGCAAGAGAGACATTTCATCATAATACACACTACAAAAGGACTCAAGATCAGAATCCATCCAATATACCATATCAAATATGCAAAATCACTTCAAGTTCAAATAATTTCATAGGTCAAAGTGAAAAGGACATTTGGTATATTGATTCAGGGGTAAGCCACCACATGATAGGAAATCTACATTGGTTTGATTGTCTTGAGGTCACTAACAGCTACAAGTTGAAAATTGCAGATGGCAATAACTATCATATACATGGATATGGGTGTGTGTCACCTAGTAAATTATTTCTAAACTTTTTGCTACATAATGTGATGTATGTTCCTGGATTAACATCTAATCTCATTTTAGTATCCAAGTTAGTAGAAAGTAAAAGGAAGATTGACTTCAGATACATAAATGGAGCTAACATGTGTCTCATTATACATCAAAATGATATTGAAGCTACTGGATCAATCCATAGAAATATATATGCTCTAGATTCTATCAAAACTTCACAAGATATTGTTGTGTTTCAAAACAATACTAATGCATTTTTTGAGGAATATATTGGAGAGAATGAAGAACCTATATATCATAAAATTAGAGGAAGAGATAGAAGGTTCAAAATTAAAAGGATGAGAGGACAACTACACTATGCTTTACTTGGTCATATACAACCTAAAGAAGAAGGACCTGATCAAGATGAAGAAGATGAAGATCCATATTGAAGACTAAAGTCTTCAATACCCAAATAATGTAATACAAGAGGGTGTTAGAGTATATTACATCATTTGGGTCATGTAAATGTACCACCTTTGGTACATAACTAGAGTAGGAGTTTACTTTAGAGTAAAGTTAGTTAGTTACTTCAAGTATTGTAATAAATGCACAAGTGTCAAATGTGCAAGTTGTAAATGTACAAGGAGTCCACTTGTACATCAGGTAGATAGGTAGAGTAAGGGGTAAGGAATATATAGCCATCTCCTATATAAAGGTCTCATAGTGAGTGTTTTCATAGAGAAGCATATGTAGTAGTAAATATAGAGAGTGTGTGGTAGTCTGGTACAATGTAGTCCTTTCATATCCTTTCATGGAGTGTTCATGTCCTCCATTATATAGCATTGTACTATTTTTATCACTTTCATTAATGGCATATTTTTGAGTTATTTGTATATGTTCATCTCATTATTTTCCTGCATATTATTGTGCCATTAGTTTATAGTTATCTCATATTAGTTATCTTGCATCTTGTGGTTGTATTCCCTGTACTACCGTCCCATAAAAAGCTAACAATTGTTTCATTTTTGTAGGTTTTTCTTAGATTTGTGGTCATTATTTTTGGGTGCGAACTTAGATTCACAGTCGTGAGATATAGGGTATGAATTTTATGCAGGGACAAACATCAGAACAACTAAGTATTCTATTTGATATTCTGTTTGATTATTTTTTTTGTTGTTTATGTTCTTGTTTTTGCTTCTATTTTTGTTTTTGTTAGTTTCACTTCATTAATTTAAGTTAAAACTAACCTTAGTTTCATATTAGTTGATTAAAACTTAAATATAAATTCTAGTGTTATTTCATTCAATAGGAAGTTAAACAATTTAGTAAATTTGATTTGTTTTGTCTCTCCCTCCCTTAGGCATTTAAAGTGAAATTGTAGGTAGTGTTGCATTAGGCTAGCATTTTATGTGAATTTTTCTTGTATCCTTGATCTTGAAATGGAAAAAGTTTTATTTTTATGTATCCTTGGTCTTGTAGTGAATATTTAAAAAACTCTTGGTGAACCCCCAAAAACCCTAGTTAATCACCACTCCTGATTATGAGGACCATAGCACCGTGGTTACCTTGGCTCCAAATGTATCCACCAAGAATTATCTACACAAGTTTTCCTCCTCTACATAAACATATTTATTATATATATTAATGTAAGATGTGGTGTACTCTAAAATAGATATTGACACAACTTAGAAAGGAGAAAATGAAAAGAAAACAAAATTGCATAGAAATTCTCCAAAAAAATACTTCATGAATCTTCAAATTTGTACATACTACTTTAATACAATATATTATACATTATATAATAATAATAATAATAATAATAATAATATGTCTCTTGGTTGTTTAAAGAAATGATTTTTTTAAATTCATTCCAAATCTAGGTGAGAATTTTTTTTTTTTGCTTTTTTGAAATTTCATTTACGATTTCAGTTATGTCATGTTATGGTTTTTGTCTTATTTTTATAAATTTCTAAATTTTTTTTGTTGTTATTGTCATGTTCTTATTTTTATCTCGTTCAATATTATAATGTCTAACATTATCTCCCTTAATGAGAAATTTTTTAATCTATCTCTAAGTTATGATTCTTTTCCACTATTGTTGTAATAAAGTTTAACATACAAATGTTTTGAATTATAGTGTTTCAATGCAATTTCCTTTTTCTAAATTAAATATCTAATAAAATTATGGCTCAAATAAATGTGCTTTTATTTGTGGAAAATAAAAATTTTAGTATTTGAATTGCACTTATGTTAACACAAAAAATAATAGTTCGTCTTTCTTAATTTTCATTAAGATCTTCTAGAATCCACCTCAAGCACACTGGTTGTATAATTGCCAATGTAGCTACTATAATTTTCCTCTATTGTTGAGAGTAAAACCATTTCTTATTTTTTGAACTCCAATTTACCAATCCATTTCCTAATGAGAAACAATTTCTTGATGTAGATTTCCTATCATCAATTAAGCTTTCTAAACTGAATTATTTTATTAGTTGAAATATAACGGATTTCATAGGTTAAATTTCCTTTTATATACCTCAAAATTCTCTTTTCTGTTCTTATATGATCTTTTTATGGCTCATTCATGAATCTTGAAATCAAAGAGACTACATATGCAATATCTAGTCTTTTTGTTGTAAGTATATAAGGCTACCAATCAAACTTTTGTACATTCACTCTTCCACTTATTATCCTTACATATTATTTCACTTTATGCAAGTGAAGTAAAAATATCTTCTTAACATTTCATGTCAAACTTCTTCAACATATCATGTACATATTTAGATTGACAAATAAAGATCCCATAATTTGATTGATATATCTCCAAGGCAAGAAAATAATGCATCAAACCCAAATTGCTCATTCTAAATTCTTATATGCTAACTTTATTTATTTCCTTTTTCATTATTAATAAAATTATTATGAAAATAGATCAACAATGTATAAGCAAGCAATCCGAATATCATCACCTTTCTTGTTGTTGTACGATGTGGGCTCATCCATACATATTAAAAATCTACACTTAAAGAAGTATACATTAATTTTTAAATACCATGTCCTTCATGCTTATTTTAGGTCCATATAATAATTTTCTAACTTGTAGACATGTTCTTTTTTACCTTTAAATATTTGTGGTTGTTTCACATACACTTTGTTTTCACTCTTGCTATTCAAGAATGCACTTTTTACATCAGGTTGATGCACAATCCATTTTTTTGGATTGTCAAGGCTAAGCAATTTTTTATTGTGTCTTGCCTTACAATAGGTGCATATATATAATCATAATCTATACTTGTTTTTTATGTATACTCTTTTAACAATGGCCTTACTTTATAGCTTTTAATTGGTCCATAACTATTATACTTGGTATTGAACACACACTTTATTCCAATTACCTCCTTTTTCTTTGGAATCTCAAATAACTCCCAAGTATTATTCTTTTATGGATTTTTACATGTCTTGCTTCAAGTTGCTTCTTCAAAACTTGAGGGCTACACTTCAGTCTTGGATAATAGTGCATAGTTCACCATATTATCTTCTTGTTTATTTTGCCTTTGTTCTTGGGCTCATGCTTAGATTATTATGAACCTCCTATCAAAATCTAATCTAATATTTGGAAATTCGGATGTGAATATAATATTCTCTTACCTTTTAATATTTGGAGAAATACTTTTCTCCTTTTGATACTTATGACACATCAATATCTTCAACTATGATTGTCTTCTCAATCTTTTTTTCTTATTGTCCATGCGCTTGTCCTTCATTAGAAATAACATCTTTATATGTTGTGAATTATCTATATTTAGGATCATAACATCTACATGCTTTAATTTCTTTAGAATAACCAATACAAATGCATGCTTGACTCTTTGTATATAAATTATTCCTTTTCTTATATTCGACATGGACATAATCTAAATAGCCAAACACTCACAAGTGACATATTGAAGACTTCTTTCTATAACATGCCTCGTAACAATTCATATTATTTAATTCGTTTTTAGGACTTTTATTGAGGATTTACACTATTTTTGTAACTAATTAAACCCATAAATTGTTGCACAAACATTTTTCTAGAACCATGCTTCATATCATCCCCATTATTGTGTTATTCTTCCTTTCTACCATTCTATTTCACTAAGAAGTATAAGCTACTATTAATTGTCTTCTTATCCTGTGATCATCATAAAATCAATTGTATTTCTTGGAATAATACTCACCACCATGGTCATAATTTAATATTTTAATTATCTATCCACTCTCATTGTCTACTATGGCTTTGAATATTTTGAATACTTAAAAAAAGTCACTCTTATTCTTAAAAAAAAAATAGACATTTTTTCTAGTATTATTATCAATTAAAGTGATAATATAGAAGGATTTACCAACACTGACTATATGCATTGGACCATAAATATATGAATGAATTAACTTCAATGAATATGATTCTATCCATGCTCTTACTTTTAGAAATATCTCTCTATGATGTTTTCACATTGTTCAACATTCACACACTTCACTTTTTGCTTCTACACAAGGCAGCCCATGGACCATTCCTTTAACATTCAATAAATATAAGTTCCAAAAATGTAGGTGATCACAAATTTGATGCCATACCTAGCTTGAAAGGATTCTACTTGCTTAAATTAACTAGAACAAAAATAAATTTCTTATAAAACACAATTTTATCAATTAAACAACAGAAATTATTTTATTGATCTCATTAAAGTGTTTACAAAGTATCATAGGCCTTTTCGAGGTGTCAACCTCATTTAACCCAAGTTTCTTCAAGGGGCAATTAGCAAAACTATATACAATATATTTTTTCAGGTTGACTTCACCTCTCTTATAATGCAATATATAAAGATAACTTTACCCAAAATAGATTATAATGCAAAAGTAGGTTAAATATAAAATAAATATCTAGGCCATCTAACCCTAAACCTAATTATTGAGGGTCATCGTTACATTCAAAATAGGGTTTCTACTCATAATCATTACAATAAAAATGATAGGATGTGAGGTTCTAACATTACCCTCCCTTCAAAACAAGCTTTGCCTTCAAATATGGAGATGAAGAAATTATTCTAGGAGTTATTTTAGTGGATTCCATGTGGCATACTTGGGATTTAATCCACACTATTTCATCAAAATTTCTATAATTGTTTGGTTAAATAATGATTGACCCTTTAGAAAACTCTTACTGCCATTTGGTCCACTAGAGTTGCCTATTAGATATAGTGTGAGAATTGGTGGTGGATACCATTTGTTCCACTGTGTGATGCTCCAAAGAAAATATCATAAGAATCCAATAATTTGGTAACACTTTTAGTTTATCCATTTTTTTAGGAGTTGTGCATTGAGCTCTTCTTTAGTTGGGTTCCTTGTAGATTGAAGACTTCATTCCAAAAATTACTAATGAGTGTAGGGTTATGGTCATAAAACTATGAAAGATAGCATTTGAGTGAGTTGAAAAATATGGTCAATGATTATTTGGGCAATGGTGGAAACTAGGCAGGGATGTACAATAGTACAAAAGTGAATGTACCTTGAGAGATAATCTACAACAACAAAAATAACTAACTTTCCCATTATCTTAGGTAACCCCTTGATATTATCTATGAAAATATTAGTTCATATTACTTTTAAAATCAGTAATGGGTGAAGTGCACCTAAAGATCAAAGTGTCTCCCCTTTGTGACACTATAAATATCTCATTGTTAAACAACTCATTTAATCACTTTTGCTTTTAATTTTTCTTGGATAAACTTTGTGGTTTCTAATTTTTGCACTAAAGGATATCACTAAGGATGGATGTTGGGTGGCAGGATATTTGGAATGATTTATATTGTATGTTCAAGTCCATGAGGTTCCTCAAACACTTAGGTATACTTATTAAAAAATATTTGGAATACTATTGATGGATCAATTTGATCTTCTATGTACTACACTATGAAAAGTTGATCCAACACTCGCCAAGTGTCATTTTTTGTAATTATTGTATGCAATGAGAAATTATGACTATTATTGTTCATCTGTAATCCTCTTAAGAGTGTATTGTTTAACCTCTATTGTAAATTGCATTCAAATTTCTAAAAATTCCCATAAGATAGGACTAGTGTATGCAACCATTGAGCATCTAAGACTATGTTACATCCTCCTAATGGAAATGCAAACATATCGATTTTCAAATGATAGCCTCAAATAGTAAGCTTTACATTGTGATATTTGTGTTTGCGAGAAAGAGTACCTCCATTGGCTATCATGATCTCAAATTCATTACATAGGTACAAGTAGGAGTCCACTTGTTTTACCACCTTGTGATCAATGAAGTTATAAGTACTAACTATGTCGATGATAATGGTTAGAGGACATCTCTTGAAATACTTATTCACTCACATAGTTTATGGTGTGGTTATACCTATCAAGGCCTACAAGGATATCTTAGTTGTGGATTTTTTTTTAAGTATTTATGTCCTAATTTTGTTCATTATTATAAGTTTTGAAAGGGTGTCTGAGGCCTAGGGAGATAAGTGGTTGACTCAACATCCAATAAATATAACTTCTATCAAACACACTTATGATTTGGATTGTATTTCTAATCATTTTTATAGAATAGGCCCTTAACTTGGTGAGATTTCATCTCTATGTTCGTTAGTTGTTTGAGTTTGATGGTATTGTTTTCTACACCTAAAGATACTAAAGGTGTTGGTAAATTTTAGAATTGGAATGGCTTATTTGTGCGACATTATGTTACCAACTTATTTTTAGCCAAACTTGCTAGCCTAATGACACCCATCGTGTTCTTGGGGTTGAAAATTCTTACATGTGTTTGGATTTCTTCCTTCATCCCATTGATGAAGCAACTTATAAAAAATGTCTCAATTAGGATTTATATTTTATTGGCCAATTTATTAAATCCTTTTTGGTAGTCTGAAATGTTTGAATTTTTTTGGGCTTAGTCAAAGCTCCTGTAACATCCTCGTATGCAATCAAACCAAATAATATGAGTAAGTTTTTGGAGAATTCATTCCATGAAGGTGTTAATCCCTTTGATTTATATAACTAGTGATATTGTATTGCTTCTTTCTACAAGTTGAAAGAAGGTCTAAGAACTTTTAGAGTGGCTTGATTTTTATGTAGATTAAAATATTAATTTGCATGGTATATCCAACTAGGATAATATTCACCATCAAACTTGAGGAAATCTAATTTTGTGGTATGAAGTGCACTGGATAAGGTAAGTTATCCACCTATTATTTTGTAGACTTTCGATAACTTTAATGAATGTGGGTTTTTTTTGCTATGCTACTTCTCATATTTTTTGGACAATGTTGTAGACACTAATGATAAATGTTGGATGTTTCATATACTATGTTACATTTAATCCATCATGTCCAACTTTTTATCCCATTAATCAAGGAGTGCCAGTCAAACTATTTTGTGATTGCTACCCTATTACCATTTCTTTTTGTCTTTTTTTCTTTTAAGCATGCTTTTGATCCTCAATTGTGAGATCCTTTAATGATGATTTTTGATACATAGTATTTTTTCAAAGCCTAGTACTCTTATTTTTAATGTATTGGTAGATATAACATCTAGAATTTGTTGCTTACAACTCAATGCTTAGAAGTTGATTGCACTAAATATTTTACAAAACATCATATACTAATTTGAGGGCCAACCTTTTTTATTCCAAGCCACTTTGGGGAGCAACCTCCTTTATGATCAACACTCTATAAAATATAATTATTTAGGATATATTTATCTCTCTTACAATATAAATATATAAAGATAATTTTTTTAAAATAAATTACAATGTAAAAATAGAGAAAACCGAGAATAGCTATTTGAGTTGTCTAACCATAACCCTAATAGTCAAGGATAACCATTAAATTTAAAATGGGATGCCCACTCATTACTAACTAATCTATTATAATAGAATAAAAAGGGTTACAATTTGATCCTAATACAACTATTTTCCCCAAAGGCTAAATGACATAAATTTCTCTTTTTCCCTAAGTTTGAAAGGAAACAATGTTGTTTTCTCATCATGGGTATAACTAATGCTTGGTTCCTATTTACATTTCCATAGATGATGCACTTCTTATTCTCAGACACCACTTTGTATTGCTTTTCTAGAAGATGCCCCACACTCAAAAAATTATGCTTTAATCCTAGTGTGAAGTAAGTATTTTGAATATTTCTCTTTCCATATTTTATATTAATTTATAAGGTTCTTTTTCAAGAGGGCCTAATAGTGAATACTTTGGAACTCTTAATAAGAGGTCCATGTTTTGAATCCTATGGAGGGTAGGATTATACACCATGCTTTGGTAATTGGAATATGGTTGGATAACCATATATTGGGTAAACAACTTCCTCTATAAGGATTGTCCCATGTGGCCCATGATGTTGTGAATGTTAAAAACTACTTTACTACTTCACTATACTTTATTTCAATCTCCAATGTTTTTTTGTCTCCAAATTTCACCTTACTCTTATATGAGTCATCAAAATTTCACCAAGACTCTTTAGTTAAATTTTTTTCCACATTATATGACAAGACAATACTTTTTGAGCTCTCACCTTCTTCATTTGAAAATTTTAATTTCTTCCTCATTTATTGATTGTCTCTCAATGGTCATACCTTTTTTAATAATAACATTAATCATTTCTCTTATCAACATATATTCCTCTCATACTTGTAGAATATTGATTTAGCTTCTTCCCTCTTTGACCTTGGGAATTGTAGCTTGAGCTAGCTCCATTATTATTTGACACTCTTACCTTCTAATCAAAATATTGCTCCATGTTTTCTTTTTTACTAATTTAAATTATTTCTTCATGGGACACAAGTGATTCCACCAATTCATAAGAATCCAACTTCTTCAAATCTTTACTTTCTTTTATAATCATTAAACAATTGTTACTTTTTGGTGTTAATTTTCTTAACATCTTTTTGACATCTCCTTATGCTAGTTCTTTCCCATGGATACTCATTTTGTGAATAATGTGATGTACGTTTACACAACAATCTCTCACACTCTCATTGTTCTTCATTCTCAAAATTTTCATATTCTCTCTTTAATATTTGTAACTTTAGTAATTTCACTAGAGCAGACCCTTGATAGGTTGTCCTCAAGGTGTCTCAATCTCCTTTAGCAATATTGACAATTATATTTTTTTGGAAAAATGTTTATACCAAGAGTTGTTTGTATGTGATACAAAGTAAAGACATATTTTTGTGCTTCCATGATATTATTTTTTCTTATGGCTAATAAAATACCCCAATATTCTAATTCCTTGCATCTATGTTTCAAAACTCTCCATACTTGATTGACAATCAACAAAATCCTCATATTTATGCATCAATAATAATAATTTTCACCTTTAAATTCTAAGGTGAGCAATAAAACATTATTATAATCCATGACAACTAAAACAATAATATATAAAATTACCTTCAAGTAACTTAAATTTTGAATTCTTTAATTAAAAAGAAACAAATCCTCAAACTTTATAGTCTTATATCTCCAAAATCTAATACTAATATGTGAGATGTAATAATACCTTAAAATTAAAATTAATAAAAACATAAAAATAAAAAAATAATCACTAAACAAAATATGAAAAAAGAATCTTCATAAATCTTTAAATCTATACATACTAATTTAATACACTATACTTTACAACTCTCTCTATATTCTCTGGACATAAGTAGGCGTTACTTATACCCAATATAAAAAGTATGACATCTAATTTTAAACTTGTTGGGATGGCCCACAATGTCCTCGATATGAAAACCTTCAACATGCTAAGCATTCTTAATTCTGAACCATAAAAGACATTGCCAAGCATCATTCCCTTCCAGAGCCCTAACCACCACTTATATGGAAAAATGTAGGGGTTGGGTTCTTCCGTATAGATCTATTTGGGTTTGGAAGAAGAATGGGGTATATGCTTCAGAACTCCCTCGCCTCAAAGGGATTGTGAAATTGTCAGATCTTTGGGACTTAGGGGTTGGAGATTGGGTCAAGTGGACTGATTTATGCAGTAATTTTAAGCTAAAATATTCTGATAGAGATGCTATTATGCAAATTCAATCTCTTCTTCCATTCGAGCAGCATTTTAAATTAAATGGTGGGTTTCTGGGTCCCATATGGCGCGACTGGCATTAGAGTTTTCATGGTATTATTACTTCTTATAAATCTGGTAAGATTTATATATTTCTTCTACCCAAGGTTTTCTTGCATATTGTGTTGAATAGGCATTGGGGGATTGTTTGCCTTGAAAAGAAATGGAAAACGAGACTTTCCCAGATGTGAAATTTCAAGATAGCTCCTCAATTGAAAGTCTTCTTATGATTATTAATTTTTCTAGATATTCACTATAAGGCTAGATTGGAAAAATGGATGAGGATTTCAGATCAATGTAGTAGCTACGGAAGGAAGGAAACTGTCAAACATATCTTTTGGGACTGCAAAAATTCAAAGAAAGTTTGGAAGAACCTCGAGTGGACATATTTCCCTATTCTCGAGGATTGGTTTAGCTGGAAAATGGTTTTGTTTGGTGATGATTTTGGCTATCCTCGACATTTGTTGGGTGTGTGGACTACCATTAGAGAAATAACTATGTATGCTATATGGAGGACCAGGTGCAGTTTGGTCTTCAAGGATGAAGCACTCAATGCTTCGGGGATTGCTTCTAAGGCTGTTATTAATATCCAAGATCAATGTAGAACTTTTAAGAAGCTGAAGCCTCATAGTAAAAAACATTAAAAATTATTCTGTTCAAGAAATTTTAATTGTTGGATATGTTAACTAAGTTTTGTAATCTTGAAATGTAATATAATTTTTTTTTTTTTAAATAATTAAAGTATTAAAAAAAATAATAATAAATATGGCATCTCACCTACTCCTTTAATACAATATACTTTACAACTCTCTATATTCTCTGGACATAAGTAGGCATTACCTGATACCCAATAGAAATAGTACGACATCTAACCTACCGCAACAAAAGCATACATAACTTTTCAACGTATGCCATAGCAGGTCGGTGCGATTGATAGTTGAAGTTGTCGATTTTTGGGCTGATTTGCATGGATGTTGTGCCTACAATCTGGGCGGGTGGGGTTCACATATCCGTCTAAAACGTCGAAGAGCCATACAGCCCTTACATAAAGATGTCGATCACATATCCCTCTAACACGTGGAAGAGCCACACAGCCCTTGCATGGATGATGTTGATCATATATCCCTGTAACACGTCGAAACAGCCATACAATCCATACAGCCCTTGTTAAACAAAAGACGTCTGAATTTACTGCTTTGTACATGCAAAAGCTGTGGAATGGCTCACGAGTTTTTCATGATCGCACGCCATTATACGTTGTTGTTCTCTTTCCCGATGATCAAATCAAATCCGAAGACCACTGTGTTTTTTACCGGCTCACGAGCTTTTCATGATCGCACGCGATTTCTGTTTGACAGAGAAGTGCTTCAATACTACAAAATATAATTTACTCTCTCACCAGAATAGGAATTCCAGTTTGAATACCGATCAGGAAACCAGAATAATAGTTACATAATTATTTTTAATCGGTAAATTCTACATTGTCAACTGTGGGGTAAGTTTAGGTTGCCCAGCCCACCTGGATTTTTTAAGGTTATAAGTTGATTTGAATAAAAATTTTAATATAGAAATATATTTTATTGGAAATAAATAGTTTGTATAGGAATGACATATATATAAATTGATTAAAAAAAAAAAAAATCAATAATATATATATTACTTATTTAATATATTATTATTTAATATAGTTTAGTTAAAGCACAATTTCATTTGATTAAGTACATTTTTCCATTATTTATTTATTTTGGTTTAAGGTTCGAGTATATTATTATGTGTTACGATGCATCTTAGCCTCTTTGCATCGTGATATCTCAATTCCCAACTTCAAAAATCCACATATATTCCATAATCTTCAACTTATAGAGATTTACAAGATATTCCATACTCCTTCCTGGTTCGAATGTATCCTCTCACCCGTCATGATCACTTCTACGTATCTCAATTTTCAACTTTAAAGATCTATTGAATATTTCAATATTCTTTAACTTTAAAAGTCTGTTCGCACAACTATCGAGCCATATAAAATATTATTTGTGCTGTTGTGCTGCGGTAAACAGGTACGCAGGCCTTACAAATCAATTACGTTTAATGAAAATTTTACCTTAAAATTTGGGGCCTCAAATTTAAGCACTTCATACTTATAAAATAAGACAAGGTGAAGATGGTAAATTGTTTTTACTTTTTATTTCAATCATTGCATTATGATGTATGTTCTTATACGTATTATTCTTTATCGTATGATAAAAAAATTGAAGTATGTTATTAAAAGGGTTATTGTTCTCAAAAAAATATATTATAGTGCTATGTTTTTTGAGTTTTTAATTTAAGAAACCTAACTTCAAATTTTAAATTGGTCTTTTTTAAAATTAAGTGCTTTACCTTAACATTTTTAACCCAAAAAAATAATCAGCTAGTAGCTGCTAAGGGCTTGTTTTGGCTTCTTCAACCTCTAAACTTTAACTTTGTTTTCACCTAAATTATAGATTATAAAAACTTCCTAAAAAAAAAATTATAACTGAATCGCAAGGAGATTAATTGTTTTATAAGAACCTAAAAAACATAAAAAAACTATATATAAAATTATAATTTATAAAAAGAACTTTTTAATCTTACACGACTAATACACTAGTTTCAATTATAACTTTATTTTTCTCCACTGAAATTATTTATTCAATTATAAATTAGCTTAAAAGATCTTTGCATCCTTATGATATAATAATTTTTAATTTTTATTTTTATATTTTAAATATATATATATATATATATATATATATAGATTTTGGTTAGTGTAAAAAATTCTTATGACCGAGGTTTAGGATAGGCATCTTCATCACTAATAAGGTCGAGAGTAGAATTTATCAATAGAGGCCAAACAGATAGCCATCACACACTCACCCCTCACACACCGGCCCACACTGGCCCACACCGAGGTTTGAACCTTGGACCTCCCGAAGAAGAACCGAAGCCATAACTGTTGCATTGTGGATGATTTTTTGAGATATATTATTCATTATTTTATTTTATTTTTGAATTTACATGGTGGAATTGGTAGCCGCCACGAATCCGGGCAGGTTGTCCAACTTTTTATGGTCGCCACAGTATTCTGCATTGTCCACCCCAAAAACCGCCACATAGATCTTCGTGCAGTCCTCCCCTATAACCACCATGCCACAATCATTTTAAACCTTTTACGCCGCTGAAAGCACCAGGAAAGGGACAAGCGTTCAGTCCGGTGAGGCCCGAGATTTGAACCTTGGACCTCCGCCCCTTATGGGGTTTGGATGAACCAATTGGTCTACACCTCGGACCTATATATTATTCATTATTGAATTAGATATAATTAAATAATTTAAAATGTTTCTAAAAGTAATGCATTTAAAAATTGCTTTAAACTATATTGAAATTTTAGAGATTTAAATATATACTTGATTTTTTTTTAATAGGTTATATGTGGCTTCTATTGAGGGCCATTCCCATCACAAGACCAAAATATTACATTTTTTGTAGCATACAATTTTATTACTACTTTTTCATTTCTTTTTTCTCTTAAATATATTCTTCAACTTTTTCAAAGTGTTGTTTTCATAATCAACTCTTTGACATCATTTTGATTAAGACATAAAATCTCACTTGATCAGTTGTCTTCTAAACTTTTTTCAGTTATATAGGAGAGTTGGTCACAACCACACTATTTTTAGTAATTGACAAGTGCAAGGTTCAAATCACAAGGGTTGCTTCCACCAAACCTATTCCACTTTATTATTGTTGATTCGGTGTGAAGGAGACCATCGATCACTCAAGATTCGTAACATCATCATCAATTTGGAACACACTTGAGGATTCAGATCAGACTACTACCTTTGCAAAAACTTAAATTTTACTAAGACGAATATCAACACTATAATCTGCTAATTTATCTGCTACTTGATTTCCTTCTCTATAAATATGCTCACACTTCCAGGAGATTACTTCTAGCAATAGATAATGAACATCAGCAATAATAGTATTTTTTATCCAGTCTCCACATCTATTTTTGTTAATAACATAAATGATAATTTTTGAGTCCCCCTCAATTGAAATATATTTCTATCCTTTTTTTATTGTAATTTTAATTCCTGTAAGAAGTGCCCTGGCCTATGCATAGTTGTTAGTTGAAGTTCCATATGATTTTGAATAAGTGAGGATAATTTTGCCTTTACTATTTCTAAAAACATCACCTCCACTAGCTTTTTCTAGATTTCCTTTAGAAGCACCATCAAAATTAATTTTGATAAACCTTATTTTTGGACATTTTTGTTTTATCATATATTGGAGTAGATCCTTTATTTTAATTCCATTTTTGCAGATAACTATTCCATGTATGTTCAAATCTTGTAGCAAAGTTATTAGAACCTCTTTTTCTACAATTGAGACTTCCCATGATGAGCACCATATTTTTAGACATTCTACAAGAGAGACACTAATATAGTTTCAAACTTGGGCATGATTATGATATTTATTTTTAAAAAGTATATTATTTCTTTCGAGCCATAAATACCAACAAATAATGGCAGGACCAATCCTCCAATAAATACATAATGCTTTAGCTTTATTATAATTTATCCAATATTTTATCAACTCTTTCAATATTGATGGAGCTACCTAATATAATTTCATATTTTTTAAAAAATAACCCCAAATGGTGTGAGCAAACGGATAATGAAGAAGTAAATGGTATGATATTTCTAAATCCTTCTCACACAAGGCACATCTAAAGGGTCCATAATATCCTTTTCTTTGTAGACTCTCTTCGGTAAGAATCTTACATTGAATTGCTAACCAAAGAAATATTGAGGCCTTAGGGAGAGCATCTAATGACCAAACGTTCTTCCAAGGAAAATCATTGGAAGAAGGAAATTTTGATTGTTCTAAATGCTCATATCCCAACTTGACTGAGTATCCCCCATCCTTTGATAAATTCAAAACCAGTTCATCATTTTGTGTAAACATTGATAAATAAAACTCTTGAAGCATATTTTGAAGTTCATCTACAATTTGCTTGAGTTTCTCTCCTTCGAACAGGTTACTAAAAGAAATCTATGTTCTATATTTTTTGCTCATAATAATATAATATTTTACCTTTGTACCTTTACATGCTAAGCATGCTTGAGCCAATGGTTTTCATTTTGAGTCAGAGATAAGAAAGTATCAAACCAAAAATTTGCATAACGCCCCTCATTGACTAACCATATAGTATTTTCCTTTATCAAATGCAGACTCTCTGATATGAAGTTCCATATTGGTGATCCTTTGGGTAGAGTTATTTTCCTAAACAATTTCATTGCATCAAGAGAACCTATATATTTTTGAAGTAATATTTTTACCCAATTCTTTCTTTGATCTCTGAATAGTCTCCACCCAAGCTTTGCTCCTAATGCCAAATTCATAAGTCTGCAATTTCGTAAGTCTGCTCCTCCAATATTATTTCCTTTGCAAACCCTATCCCACTTACAAAGAGGAAACCTAAAATTTTCCTCACAACCTTTCCATAGAAAGTCTCTTTGAATTTTATCCTTTTCTAATGCAATACCTGTTGGCAGTCTTGAAAGTGACATCATATAAATAAGAATGGATTACAAAGTAATGGGTGAAGTGTGCCTAAAGCTAAATAAGTGTTGAAATAAACAAGGTGAATATAGTAGCAATAACATAGTTATGTGTATGAAAATCTAAAAATAAGTTAACCCAAAACTCAAATAGTGAAAGTGATTGCACATAACATCACATAAAAGAAATCAACAACACAATTAACACCAGATTTATGTAGATAAAAACCCTTTTGAGAAAAAAAACTCCATAGGAAAAGAGAGGCCAAGTATATTATTAAACTAAAAAAGTTGTACAATAATATCCTTCTTTCTATCCTTCACGAACATCTTGTGAACCTAAAAAAATAATACAATACTTCCTCTACCTCCACAACTCAATTTATAGAGGTGGATGGAATACCACCATAGTATCCCAAAATAAGAGGATAAAACCACTAGCAAAAAATCCACACCCACCTAACCAACCTTATCCATGGAGAGAAAAAACATTAAATCACTCCACGTGGGCATCCATCTTACAACCTATCAATATCAAGGTGATCCACAACTTCCTATGTGCCAAATATTGCATAAAAATCAAACTAGACGCCCAATATAGAAATTATCTCTCATATCCTCCTAGATTGTCTCCCATGGGATAAGCTCCAAATAACCACCTTTTAGTAATTATCATGATGATTGTACAACTACCGGTAAATCCCCTCCATCCCTTATGAGTGAATTACAACCAATATTAGGAGTATTAAAATTACATGAGATTTACAAGGTTGATGGCACCTTAATCCCAACATTCTTCCACTTGACATCATACATTATAAATACACCCATAGGAAAACATAAAATAAATCAAGCACAATGATCAAAACCTATGGCCTTCTTGCACCAAGTGAACTTCTTTGTGGTTATTGGATTTGTGAGAAAATCTAGAATATTCTCCAAAGTGTCAACATTCTGTATCAGGACCTTCCTACCCTCAACCATTTTTCACACAAAGTGATACTGAACATCAATATGCATAGTAAAAGCATGATACATAGGATTATTGGTCAAATAGATAGCACTTTGACTATCACACCTGATCCTCACAGTCCTGCAATCAAAACCAATACCAACACCAAGTCTCTATAACCATACCACCTCCTTAGAGGTATGCGTAGTAGCCATATACTCTTCTTCTATGGTAGATAAAACAACAGTGGGCTACCTCTTACTCATCCAACTCACTATACCTCCAAAAAAAGTAAACACATAGCCATTTATGGACCTTCGACTGTCCAAGTCACCTGTCCAATCTTCATCAAAAAATCCCTGTATGTCCAATGACTCAACAAAACTATTAGTAACACAATAAACCAAAAAATGATCTAAAGTACCTCGTAAATATATGAATACCATCTTAACATAAGTCTAATTCTCTCTACTAGGGTTAGACATAAACCTACTCAGAACTCCCAGTGCTTGGGAAATATCTGGTCTAGTGTAAACCATTGCATACATTAAACTCCCAACCATACTAGCATAAGGAACGTTAGACATATCCTCAAAATTATCATCACTACTAGGACTCATGTCTGAACTCAACTTAGTACCAACAGAAAATGGAATATTAAATGGATTACATTTATGTATATTAAACCTCTACAAAATAGTATCAATATACTTACTCTGACTTAACCAAAGCTCTCTATTAGCTCGATCTATATTGATTTCCATCCCAAGAATATATTTTACAACCCCAAGCCCTTCATATCAAATGTGCCAAAAAAATGAGTCATGAGTTCTCTAATCATCACCTTGTTGTTACCAATAAACAACATGTTATCAACATACAATACAATGATTAGTATCTGACCATCAATATTTTTAAAATATACATAATGATCTTCCTCACTCCTCATAAAGCCCAAATTCAATGCAAAAGCATCAAACTTCTAATACCACATCATGGGTGATTGTTTCAAACCATACAAATATCTCTTTAACATTTCACAACAAAACCATCAGGTTGTCGCATATAAATTTCCTCCTAAAGATCTCCATGCAAGAAAGTAGTTTTAACATCCATTTGCTCTATCTCATAATCATAATTAGCAACAATATACAAAAGGGATCTAATAGAATTTAACTTAGCAACAAGAGAGAAAATTTCACCAAAATCAACTCCCTCTCTCTAGGAGTAGCCCTTGGCCACTAGTCTGACCTTGTACTATTCTAAATGATCATCTGCACCAAATTTATTCTTAAATATCCACTTGCATCCAATGGGTTTTCTTCCTTTGGGTAAACTAACAAGATCCTAAGTTTCACAACTATCCAAGGCCATCATCTCCTCCTGCATGGCCTATATCCAAGACTTTCCTTCGAAGAGAGAGCTTCCCTATAGGATCTAGGTTCATCGTCAGTACTCAACAAAGCAAATACACACCAAAAATCTGGTGGGCCATACCTTTTAACTAGTTTTCATTGCCTTGTGGATCTCCTCAAGGTAGGAGTAGTGGGATTTTTTGTTCTTCTTCTCCCTCTATGTGCTCATGCTACACATCATCTGAGCTCTTTGAACTCTTTGAACCCTCCTATGCTTCTCCATCCTAATATCCATCTAAATGTTCTTCCACATGTGCATCTTCCTGCTTTTCATTCTTTATCTTGAAGTACACTATATTTGTCTTCTCCTTTGGCTGTTCTTCATCTGGAAAAGCTCTAATATCCCTAAAAACATCTCTAAAAACTACCATGCTACGGGTTAAAGTATTCCAAAGTTTGTAACCTTTTACATTCTCACCATATCCCATGAAGATGAATTTTTGTGCTTTTGAATCTAGTTTAGATCGCTTCTCCTGAGGCACATGAACAAAAGACTCACAACCAAAGACCCTTAAGTGTGAAATCAAAGGCTTTCTACCTATCCATACTTCATAAGGAGTTTTTTCAATATGATCTAAATAAGGAGATCTATTAATTACATTAAAATTTATACCAATAACTTCTTCCCAAAAGCATTTATCTAGCTTAGCACTACTAAACATGCTCCTAGATCTTTACATTAAGGTTCAATTTATTCTTTTTGCAACCTCATTTTGTTGGGGAGTGTAAGGAGTAGTTTTCTTTCGGACAAATACCTGCATGCTTACAAAATTTATCAAATTACCTAGAATAATATTCACCCCCATTGTCAGATCTTAACACTTTTATCTTTTATTCTGATTTCTTCTCAACTAATACCTTAAATTCCTTAAATTTAGTGAAAAAATCAGATTTAGAGTACATAAAATAAATCTAAGTGTATCTTGAGACATCATCAATGAAGAAAATGTAATATCGAGATTTACCAAATGAAGGAACATCCACTGGACCACATACATCAAAATGAATAATTTTCAATGGTCTCTTAGCTTTATGAACACCTTTAGGAAATGATGATCTATTCTATTTACCAAACACACAATGCTCACATAAATAATTTTTACCAATAGAATAATCAGAAATACCATCAACCTTGTTTTTATTTAGAATGGTCTTAAGACCTTTTTCACCAATGTAATCCAATCTATGGTGCCACAACATACATGCAATTTCAGTGCCAGTTACATTGGCAAATTTACTGAAAATAGAAGCATTTAGCCTAAACAAGGTCCCAATCTAAGATCTTTTAGCTATCATCAAACTACATCTTACCAACTTGTAACCAGACTTGTCAAATATCACATGCATTCCATAATCATTGAACTTGAATAGAGAAAGTATATTTCTTGTAAGTCTTAGAATATGTAAAACATTATCAAGGGTTTTAATACTCCTATCACTGAAACACAACTTTACCTTTCCCTTACCAATAATCCTTTTCGTGTTGTTATCAAAAAGAAAAAATTCTCCCCTATCAATTGCTTTATACATGGTAAGCCACTCCTTGTTAGGATTCATATGGTAGGAGCAACCTGAATCAATAAGCCAAGAATAATTCCTCACAGTGTTAGTAGAATTAGTAAAGGCATCAGAATCATCATCAAAGGATTTTTTTGTGGAGAAATATGCATTCTTTTTCTTTGCTTTACACTCATTCTTCACATGCCCTCTCTTACCACAATTCCAACTCTTCACTTTACTCCTTTCGGGGTCTTAGAATGTCCTTTTAACTTATCCTTTGTTGGAAATTTTGAGTAGTTTTGTTGTCATTGATGTCAAAAGAATATTGGTTTAATTTCATCGTCATTAAGGACATCAAGTGGTTTTTCCAAAAGCAAGAAGGTCTTGGAAAGGAATAGGATATAATATTTATTTTTAATATTATATGCCTAAAAAGGGCCCAAAGGATGAAGACCCGAGGAAGGAGAAGCAAGTTTAAATTAAATAATAATATTCTATTATTATAATATTTTGGGCCAAATAACAAGGTGAAGAAAAACGAAGTTCAAATTGAAAAGACCCATGAGCAATTTTCAAAAGGTTTAATTTAAATTAAAATATTTTAATCTTTGATTAAAATTTTAATTTAAATTAATAATGGAGGCAAAGGTTTTTAAATTTAATATTTAAAAACTAAATTCGAATTTTTAAATTCAAAATGGGCCGACGTGAGAAGTCAAAAGATAATGTGCATTTATATAGGAAATGAATTCCATTTCCTAAAGTTGATCTTACACCTTCGAATGCGAGAGAAGAGAATATCGAGCGCTGCATCTAAGAAGAAGATGATTTGCATTTCAAAGAGCTTGGAGGGAAACGAGGCAATAAAGGCAGCAAAGTGATTTGACATCCCACCAATGATGGTAGCATAGGTGATAGTTGGGAGAGTGTTAAGGCTTGCATGGAGGAGATCATGGTTCGATCCACGCGATCGACATTTTGTGAGGAAGAGGCTTCATTTGATTTGCTCATTTTTTGAGGTATATTTTAGGGGAATGTTCGCCATTTGTCTCATGTGGGCACGCAGCCCACTTGGTGGCCTAGCTTGAGCTAGGGTGTTGGGGAGTGCAAGGTCACATGGTCGAATTCATCGAAAATATTTTATGGGCAGAATAAATTAAAGGTATGCCATTCAATTTTATTCTCCAAGGTGTTGAAAATTAAAATTGCTTAGAGATTGTCATGAGTTCTAAGTGCTTGGGGGAGTTATAAGGTAAAGAAAAAAATAAAATATTTTATTTTGATTTTTGGTGATTGAAATTTATTTTATAAAGTGTGGAGATTATAAGGTGTACAAGGGAAATTGTTATGTGTTTTGTTATGATGAAATTATTGAGTTAAATATTGTGAGTTTGGAGATTATAAGGTGTACAAAAGGATTTGATATTTTGTATGAAAAATAATTTTTGAGAAAATTATTTTGTGGAGATCTTGAGATAGGTTGTGGTAACCTAACCCTAGTGTTGGCAAAGAAAATTTGATTGTGGTTAAGACAGGTTTTGAAGACATATCTCCATAAAAATAAAAGGTATGGGTACATCTTCCTTGTGAGTAAAATATTGTTGGATTGGATATTGTGAATGCTAAGTTGGAGTGAAAAGGATTGTTTGATAAGCATTGTTGAGTTTGGTTTTGAGATATCCAATATTGATTGATGAAGGTTTTTCTGGAATAAAGGTTGATGATAGAAACCTTGTTTGATAAGCATTATTGGAAATATTGAGTGAGCCTTCATATGCATGATTAGGGTTTGTGAAATATCATGAGTATCATTGTTATGTGAGGTTTGTTTGATAAGCATTGTTGAATAAGATTTCATTGAGTGATTGGTTGAGTGGAGTTGATTGAGCATAATTGATTGGAAGTGTTGGAGTGATAGTTCAAGTTATATGAAACAAATTGTTCTTTATTTCTAGATTGAGTTGAAGGAAATATTGAAAGTGATTAAGCATTGTTGTGAGTGAAACATATTGAGTCTCTAACAATTATCTATATGTTTATATGGTAAAACAAGAGATATTGAAAGTGATTGAGCATTGTTGTGAGTGTGAAGCATATTGAGTCTCTAACAATTCTCTATATGTTTCTATGAGATTAAACAAGATTCTATGTGAAGCTTTTTGTGTGATTGAAGAAGTTTTCTATGATAGAGTTGAGTTGAATAAGCTTTTGTGAAACTACAAGCAGATAAGACAAGTTCTAGTGAGGACTTTGTTACAGAGATTTGAGGTAAGTCTTTTGGTTGAAGACTCTTGGTGGAGAGAGTGATAAAAGTTCTAGAGAGGACTTGTGGATAGATTTGAGGTAAGTATTTTGAGAAGACTTGTGAGCAGAGTTGATTGATTGATTTGTTCAAACCTTGAGTTAAGGTTTGGGGTAGATCTAGCAGAGTTGATTTGTGATTGAGTCAAGCTTTGTGTTAAGGCTTGAGGATATATTTGAGGATAGATTTTGGTGTAAATTTGAGGATAGGTTTGTACCAGAAGATAGAATTTGACTAAGTATTTTAGTGTAGATCAAAGATAGATATTGAGCAGATTTATGCTAGATCGAAGGACTATGTTTAGTGTAGATTAGAGATAGATATTGAGCAGATTTGTGCTAGACCAAAGGACTATGTTTAGTGTAGATTTGAGATAGAGCTGAGAGTAAGCTTTGGAGGTGATAGAGTAGAGGATAGTAGTCTCTAGTGGATAGAGATCCATTAGCTAGGGTAGTGAGGATAGAGATATTCTGAGTGAGGATAGAGTCTTCTATGGAGAGAGATCCACAAGCCAGTGTAGTGGAGGCAGTAGTCTTCTAGAGGATCACCAACCAGAGCAGAGGAGAAGGAGTTCTCCTATGGATAGAGATCCATAAACCAGATAAGGGGATTGGTGTCTCCTATGGATAGAGATCCATAAACTTGATTAGGGTATTGGTGTCTCCTTTGGATAGAGGTCCATAAACATTGTAATAGGGAAAGGATTCCCAAGAGATTTGTTGAGAAAATTTTAGTGAAATATTTTCTCCGTGGAGTAGCCCACATTGGGTGAACCATATTAAATTGGTGTCTCTATTATGTGTGGTGATTTATGCATTGCTTTGATTACTACTATTGATATTTCCATTGATATATTGCATAATATTATTTGGGAAAGAAAAGTAAAAAGTGGTCTTATATTGTTCACCCCCCTCTCAATATAAGCTTGTGTTCTTCAATTGGTATTAGAGTGGGTTCCTTCGAAAGAGTTTAACAACTTGAAGGAAAATCTTACAAGAACACAGATGGATTCTCAGACTGGATCTTCAAGGAATTCAACACCATTGTTCGATGGGAACAATTATGCACTATGGAGCACAAGGATGAAGTTTCATCTAATGGCACTTGGAAATGAAATATGGGAAGCAGTTGAAAATGGATACACACCACCAACAACTCCACCTATAGATAAATATGGTAAGCTTCTACATCATCACAATTCAAGAGCAATGAATGGAATTTTGAGAGGTTTACATGAAACAGAGTTTATAAAGGTTATGCATTGCACATCAACAAAGGAAATTTGGGATAAGTTGCAAGGCATATATGAAGGAGATAAAAAGGTCAAAAGGGTAAAGTTGTAAAATTTCAAGAGAGCATTTGAAGACCTAAATATGAAGGATGAGGAAAACATTGTGGCATATCTACTTCGTGTGGATGAGGTTGTTAACTCCATGCAAGGACTTGGGATTAAGGTTGAGGAAATAGATGTTTGTGATAAGATTTTAAGGTCACTTCCAAAAAGGTTTAGTGAAAATATTTCAGCTATAGAAGAGGTAAAAGATATTGAAATTTTGACAAGGGATGAATTACATGGTATTCTCATAACTTTTGAGATGAGAATAAAAGAGGAACCTATTCCCTAGAAGGAAGCAGCCTTCAAAGTTACTAAGAAGACAAAGGGTAAGAAGTCAGATTCAAGCAATGAGTCATCCAGTGATGAAGAAGCAAATTATGGTAGAAGGAACAAGGACTCAAGAAAATATAAAGGTACAAAATCAGTTAGATGTTTCAATTATGGAAAATATGGTCACTATGCATATGATTGTCCAGAGGCTAGAAATAGCAATGATGAAGAAAAATAGGATCATAAGAACAGGGAAACAGGAAAACACAGGTACCAAAAGAAAAGTAGGGATGGACAAGGCAAGCAAGGAAAGAAGTTTTTCCAAAGGCATAAGAAGAGTTTCTATGCAGACAAGGCAAGTAAGAGCTCAAGTGATAGTGATGAAAGTTCCTCAGATAATGATAAATATGAAGTACTATTTCTAGCAAAAGAAAAAGATGATGTTAGAAAAAGGGCACCAATGATTCTCAAGTGTTTTAGATGTGGTAACTTTGGTCATCTTGAAGATAGTTGTACAAGGAATGGATTCAGTTTTAGTGATGATGAATATGAAGATACACTTGAAGGACCAGAAGAAAGTTTACTTTTGGCAATAGAAGAAGAAGGAGGTGATCCTATTGAAGATAAATCAGAAAGGAATGAAGATGATCCCAAAGGCAAACAAATAGAGGAAGAATCAGAGAAAGGAGAAGTTGATCTTGAGGGTGAGCTTATTCATGCCCTTGATGCATTAAGGGAGGTAAGAAAGCAAAACTCAAAACTCAAGCTTAAATTTCAAGAATGTGATGAAGAGAAAGGAAAGCTTATAGAGGATCTAACTAACTCAATAGCTAAGACAAGGAGATTCAAAGAGAAGTTAGAAGCAAAGGTTTTAGAATGTGAAAAGTTAGAGCATGAGGTAGCTTCACTAAGGAAGGAAGTAAAAGAGTCTAAGGATAAGTTACACAGGTTTGGGAGAAGCTCAAAGAAATTGGATAAGATTATCAAGACACAAAAACCTACATCAAACAAGATAGGTCTTGGTTTTGAATAGGTACAAAGAAAACAAGGAGAGGAGTCAATATCAAGCTCCGAAGAAGAAGAAGCTTCAGAAGAAGAGAGTGTAAGAGAGAGTGAGACTTCGAGGATGAGTTGGACAATAGAAAGTTCAACAAGGAAAGGAACAATGCACAAATGAGGAACAGATGGAACAGGAACCAACACAGGGTAAAAGAGACTAAGAGACCAATGGGGTCAAGGCAAGGTAGTTTCAATGGATGATGCTTCTCATGTCATAGGTTTGGGCACAAGGCTACACAGTGCAGGACACATGAAAGACAAGAATATGGAAGTTTCAAAAATAGGTAACTTTTTCAAGGGTATTGCTACTCTTGTAATCAGTTTGGTCACAAGGCAGTAAATTGTAGGGTTCATGATAGGAATGGATATGGCTTCACCAAGAGAAACCCCAAGATATTTGCACCTTTAAGGAATAACAACATTAAGTGTTATAAGTGCAATAATGATGGGCATACAACAAAGTGGTGTAGAGCAGAAATTCCAGAGACAAGCAGGAACAGGAATAGTCAGAGGAATCAGAAGGATCAATTGAGGAAGAAAGTGGACAAAGGTAAAGATCAGTGTATGCTGGGAGTAGAAATACTCCCACCCCAGAATTAATCACCTCAAGAGGAGGTGGGGGAGGGGCTAAGCTAAGAGTCTCATTCTTAGCCCCGAGCCCCAAAGGTGACCCTTTGCCATTGATGACAAAGGGGGAGAGATTTGAGTTAGGGGGAGAGCATTCAATCAGGGGAGCAGTTTCTCAGGGAAAGCAACTTTTGAAAAAGAAAAAGGAATGGTAAAAATAAAGGGGTTGCCATCAATGACAAAGGGGGAGATTGTTGGAAATTTTGAGTAGTTTTGTTGTCATTGATGTCAAAAGAATATTGGTTTAATTTCATCGTCATTAAGGACATCAAGTGGTTTTTCCAAAAGCAAGAAGGTCTTGGAAAGGAATAGGATATAATATTTATTTTTAATATTATATGCCTAAAAAGGGCCCAAAGGATGAAGACCCGAGGAAGGAGAAGCAAGTTTAAATTAAATAATAATATTCTATTATTATAATATTTCGAGCCAAATAACAAGGTGAAGAAAAATGAAGTTCAAATTGAAAAGACCCATGAGCAATTTTCAAAAGGTTTAATTTAAATTAAAATATTTTAATATTTGATTAAAATTTTAATTTAAATTAATAATGGAGGCAAAGGTTTTTAAATTTAATATTTAAAAACTAAATTCAAATTTTTAAATTCAAAATGGGCCGACGTGAGAAATCAAAAGATAATGTGCATTTATATAGGAAATGAATTCCATTTCCTAAAGTTAATTTTACACCTTCGAATGCGAGAAAAGAGAATATCGAGCATTGCATCTAAGAAGAAGATGAATTGCATTTCAAAGAGCTTGGAGGGAAATGAGGCAATAAAGGCAGCAAAGTGATTTGACATCCCACCGACGGTGGTAGCATAGGTGGTAGTTGGGAGAGTGCTAAGGCTTGCAAGGAGGAGATCATGGTTTGATCCACGTGATCGATATTTTGCATGAGGAAGAGGCTTTCATTTGACTTGCTCGATTTTTATGAGGTAGAATTTTTGGGAGAGCATGCATCATTTGTCTCATGTGGGCACGCAACCCACTTGGTGGCCTAGCTTGGAGCTAGGGTGTTGGGAGTGCAAGGTCACATGGTCGAATTCACCAAAAATATTTTAGTGGGAAGAACAAATTAAAGGTATGCCATTCAATTTTATTCTCCAAGGTGTTGAAAATTAAATTGTTTTGAGATTGTCATGAGTGCTTGGGGGAGTTATAAGGTAAAGAAAAATTAAAATATTTTATTTTGATTTTTGGTGATTGAAACTTATTTTATAAAGTGTGGAGATTATAAGGTGTGCAAGGGAAATTGTTAAGTGTTTTGTTATGGTGAAATTATTGAGTTAAATATTGTGAGTTTGGAGATTATAAGGTGTACAAAAGGATTTGATATTTTGTATGGAAAATAATTTTTGAGAAAATTATTTTGTGGAGATCTTGAGATAGGTTGTGGTAACCTAACCCTAGTGTTGGCAAAGAAAATTTGATTGTGGTTAAGACAGGTTTTGAAGACATATCTCCATAAAAATAAAAGGTATGGGTACATCTTCCTTGTGAGTAAAATATTGTTGGATTGGATATTGTGAATGCTAAGTTGGAGTGAAAAGGATTGTTTGATAAGCATTGTTGAGTTTGGTTTTGAGATATCCAATATTGATTGATGAAGGTTTTTCTAGAATAAAGGTTGATGCTAGAAACCTTGTTTGATAAGCATTATTGGAAATATTGAGTGAGCCTTCATGTGCATGATTAGGGTTTGTGAAATATCATGAGTATCATTGTTATGTGAGGTTTGTTTGATAAGCATTGTTGAATAAGCTTTCATTGAGTGATTGGTTGAGTGGAGTTGATTGAGCATAATTGATTGGAAGTGTTGGAGTGATAGTTCAAGTTCTATGAAACAAATTGTTCTTTATTTCTGGATTGAGTTGAAGGAAATATTGAAAGTGATTAAGCATTGTTGTGAGTGAAACATATTGAGTCTCTAACAATTATCTATATGTTTATATGGTAAAAAAGAGATATTGAAAGTGATTGAGCATTGTTGTGAGTGTGAAGCATATTGAGTCTCTAACAATTCTCTATATGTTTCTATGAGATTAAACAAGATTATGTGAAGCTTGTTTGTGTGATTGAAGAAGTTTTCTATGATAGATTGAGTTGAGTTGAATAAGCTTTTGTGAAAGCTAAGAAATTGAAAAGAAGATAAATTTGAGGTAAGTCTTGGTGAAGACTTTTGAGAATGACAAGTTCTAGTTGAGGACTTTAATAACCAAGTTCTAGAGAGGACTTTGTTGATAGATTTGAGGTAAGTCTTTGAGAAGACTTGTGAGCAGAGTTGATTGATTGATTTGTTCAAACCTTGAGTTAAGGTTTGGGGTAGATCTAGCAGAGTTGATTTGTGATTGAGTCAAGCTTTGTGTTAAGGCTTGAGGATATATTTGAGGATAGATTTTGGTGTATATTTGAGGATAGGTTTGTACCAGAGATAGAAAAAAGATTGTTTAGATCAAAGATAGATATTGAGCAGATTTGTGCTAGACCGAAGGACTATGTTTAGTGCAGATCAGAGATAGATATTGAGCAGATTTGTGCTAGATCAAAGGACTATGTTTAGTATAGATTTGAGATAGAGCTGAGAGTAAGCTTTGGAGGTGATAGAGTAGAGGATAGTAGTCTCTAGTGGATAGAGATCCATTAGCTAGGGTAGTGAGGACAAAGATATTCTGAGTGAGGATAGAGTCTTCAGTGGAGAGAGATCCACAAGCCAGTGTAGTGGAGGTAGTAGTCTTCTAGAGGATCACCAACCAGAGAGGAGAAGGAGTTCTCCTATGGATAGAGATCCACAAACTAGCTGAAGGGATTGGTGTCTCCTATGGATAGAGATCCATGAACTTGATTAGGGGATTGGTGTCTCCTTTGGATAGAGGTCCATAAACATTGTAATAGGGAAAGGATTCCCAAGAGATTTGTTGAGAAAATTTTAGTGAAATATTTTCTCCGTGGAGTAGCCCACATTGGGTGAACCACGTTAAATTGGTGTCTCTATTGTGTGTGGTGATTTGTGCATTGCTTTGATTACTATTGTTGATATTGCCATTGATATATTGCATAATATTGTTTGGGAAAGAAAAGTAAAAAGTGGTCTTATACTGTTCACCCCCTCTAAGTATAAGCTTGTGTTCTTCATCTTTCTTTTTATCCCCTTTAGGCCCTCTTTCTTTGGACCTTCCCTGAACATGCAAGGCATCTTGGGAGCCACTATTCATGGCCTTTATCCTCATTTCATCTGAGATAAGGATAGAAATAAGATTATCTAAATTTACCTCTGTAGCACCACCACTAATAGCAATAGTTATATTTTTCCAATATTCGGGCAAATAACAAAGCAATAAATATACATTTATCTTATTCTTCTATCTTAACATCTATTGATGCAAGCTGACTTAAAATCAGATTAAATGTATTTAAATGATCAACAATAGATTCACTATCTTTTATTTTTAATAAATACAACCTTCGTTTGAGATATAACTTATTAGACCAAATTTTAGTTTAATATATCACCTATCCTCTTCCACAACTTATATACGGAGTCTTATGTGGAGACATTCAAGAGGATAGAATCTGAAAGACACAACTGAATGGTTCCTCGTATCTTCTTGTCCAACTTAAACAAATCTTCATCTTTCATGTCTGAAGGTTTCGTAGCTTGTGAAACTGGAAACCACTAATCTCTTTCTTCCAAGAGATCCTTTATCTTCAGTTTCCACATCTCATAGCCAATGCCATTAAAATTTTCAATGTCCATGCGAGAAGTAGAGGCCATGGTTTTCAGAACCTACTTCACAAATCTGCAAAACCACACAACAAAAGCTCCCACTGCAACAAAAAACCTTCAACACTTAAGATAAAAACATCCTCCTCTCAACAGAATCGAATGACTTTGATACCAAATATTGAAAAAAACAAGGTGAAGATAGCAACAATAACTTAGTTATGTGTATGCAAATCTGAAAAATAAGTTAATCCAAAACTAAAACAATGAAAGTGATTGCACATAACATCACATAAAAGAAATCAGCAACATAATTAACACCAAATTTATGTGGAGAAAAACTCTTTCGAGAAAAAAACTCCATAGGAAAAGAGAGGTCAAGTATATTATTAAAATGAAAAAGTTGTACAACAATATCCTTCTCTCTATCCTTCACCAACACCCTGTGAACCTGCAAAAATAATATAATACTTCCACTACCTCCACAACTCAATTTATAGATGAAAGGTGGATGAAATACCACCATAGTATCCCAAAACAAGTGGATAAAACCACTAGCAAAAAATTCACACCCACCTAACCAACCTTATCCATGGAGATGAAAAAGGATTAAATGACTCCACATGAACATCCATCCTATAAATAGCAAGATGATCCACAATTTCCTATCCACCAAATTTTGCAAAAAAACAAACTAGACACCCAATATAAAAATTATCTCCCATATCCTCCTAAATTATCTCCCCTGGAATAAGCTCCAAATAACCACCTTCATGACTGTACAATTACCAATAAATCTCCTCCATCCTTTATAAGTGAACTACGACCAATATTAAGAATATTAAAATTACATAAAATTTACCACGTTGATGGCACCTTAATCCCAACAATAAGAATGGATTGCAAAGTAACACCTTAATCCCAACAATAAGAATGGATTGCAAAGTAACACGTCGAAAATATTAGCGCATATTACTTTTAGAATGAGTAATGGTTGAAGTGTGCCTAAAGCTCAAAGTGTCTCCCCTTTGGACACTACGTCTAAAACGTCGATGAGCCATACAGCCCTTACATAAAGATGTCGATCACATATCCCTCTAACACGTGGAAGAGCCACACAGCCCTTGCATGGATGATGTGGATCATATATCCCTCTAACACGTCCAAACAGCCATACAATCCATACAGCCCTTGTTAAACAAAAGACGTCTGAATTTACTGCTTTGTACAAGCAGAAGCTGTGGAATGGTACGCTTCTCAACGAGGGCAACGCAGACTAAAACTTTTGTCTCTGAATATCGCCCCCACCACCACCTTTGACGCCGACTGAAAAGACCCCCGCCATTATACGTTGTTGTCCTCTTTCCCGATGGTCAAATCAAAGAAATGTACACCTTCCACAACTTGCGCGACTTTAGCCTTTGGTATAGATAGGCATTTATGTACGTAGGTTGTGACAAGTGCTGGGACCCGAGACCACTGTGTTTTTTACCGGCTCACGAGTTTTTCATGATCACATGCGATTTCTGTTTGACAGAGAAGTGCTTCAATAGTACAAAATAGAATATACTCTCTCACCAGAATAGGACTTCCAGTTTGAATGCCGATCAGGAAACCAGAATAATAGTTACATAATTATTTTTATTCGGTAAATGCTACACTGTCAACTGTGGGTAAGTTTAGGTCACGCAGTAATTAGGTTTAGTTGATTTTTATATTAAAGGGAAGGAAATTGGAATATGTCATTTGAAATAAATAGTTTATATAAGAACAATATCACATAAACCAATTAAAAAGCAAGAAAACCAACTATACTATTATATGTATATATTTAATATATTAGGCGGCCATAAAAGCTGGACAGCCTGTCCGGATTCGTGACGGCTACCGATCCCATTATGAAAAAAATGAAATGTTGCAGAGCACAATTTCATTTGGGTAAGTACATGTTTTTAATTATTTATTTTGGTTTAAGGTACGAGCACAATTTCATTTGGGTAAGTACATGTTTTTAATTATTTATTTTGGTTTAAGGTTCGAGTATATTATTATGTGTTAAGATGCATCTTAGCCTCTTTGCACCGTGATATCTCAATTCCGAATTTCATAAATTTATATATGATATTCCATAATCTTCAACTATAGAGATTTACAAGATATCCCATACTCCTCCGCACAACTATCCATCCATATAAAAATCTGTTCGCACAACTATTCAGCCATATAAAATATTATATGTGCTGTTGTGCTGCCCTAAACAGGTACGCAGGACTTACAAATCAATTACGTTTAATGAACACATTAAGTGGAATTTTACCTTAAAATTTGCGGCCTCAAATTTAAGCACTTCATACTTATAAAATAACACAAGGTGAAGATGGTAAATTGTTTTTGCTTTTGAGATCATTCATTAAATTATGATGTATGTTCTTATACGTACTATTCTTTAAGCATTATAGGAAATATAAAAAATTACAGTACTATTTTTTTGAGTTTTTATTTAAGAAATTCAATTTCAAACTTAGACTCGGTCTTTTTAAAAATCAGTGTTTTGCTTTAAAATTTTTAACCCAAAAAAATAGGTAGCTCATACTTGCTATGTGCTTGTTGTGGCTGCCTCAATTTGATTCTTTAGATAATTAGGGGCCAGTGGACTTTGACTTTGATTTTACCCAACGGATCATGGATTATAAAAGTTTCTTTAAAAAATATATATATGTGAGTCACAATGAGATTAGTTGTTTTATAAAAACCTAAAAACATACTAACTTAGATGTTCCAAGGAAATAGATCTTATCAATGAGATAAATCTAATTTTTTTTGGGGGGGTGTTATGGATTATAATTGTTACTGATTATTTTATCAAATAGATAGAGGCATCATCCCTCAAGAAATCAACCACAAAGGTAGTCATCAAAGTTTTAGAGGAAAATATTTTAACAAGATTTGGGGTCCAAAAATACATAGTGATTAATAATGGTAACTATTTCACTTCTTTTGAGATGATTGAATTGTGTACTATGGTATATAGTTTTCTTATTCTGCCAATTATTATTTTCAAGAAAATGGTCTAGCAGAATCTTCAAATAAGAATTTGATTACTAGAATTAAAAGAGCATTGGGTAGAAACAAAAGATGCTAGGATAGTGAACTCAAGTTTGCTCTATGGGCTGATAGAATACATGTTAAAAATAGTATAAGGAGATCCTCTTATAAGGTAGTATATGGAGAGAATGCTCTATTACCTCCTCAGGTGGAAGGCCATGCTTTATATTTACTTATTTAGGATCACAAAAATAGATGAGATTAGACCAGATTGTGCAGTTCATGAGAATAGAGAGAATTCACTGTTGAAAATAACATAACAAGCTCAAAAAAATAGCATAGGTCTTCAACAAGAAAGCCAAGGGTAAGCCTTTTCAAGGAGATATAGTATTATATTGGGACTCCAAAATGATAAACATGGTGAAAAAGGAAAGTTAGAACCCAAATGGTTTGGCCCATATCAAATTCTTCATAATGTTGGTTAATGTACTTACAAGTTGTAGATATTGGATGGTAGGAAATTCTTAGTTCCTATCAATAGATAGCACCTAAAAATGTATTATTCTGCATTGAGGGTCTGAGAGAGAGAGAGAGAGAGAGAGAGAGAGAGAGAGAGAGAGAGAGAGAGAGAGAGAGAAGTATGTGTGTGTTTCTGTATCTTTTATTATTTAGTCTATTTTTAGGTTTTAGGTTAAATCAACCAACCAAAGATTCTAGAGTTCTCAAGTGATTCAAATACCATTTTCACCACCTGTCCCAATCAAAGCATGTGTTGGATCATCAAAAATCCAACATAAAGTTCACCCCTAAGTTCAAACTTAAGAATACTCCATAGGTGTGTTAGTTATTAACAAAGCTTATTCCAATTCATTTGTACATCCTATATTAGGTTTTATTATTTTTTTCTCTTGGTATTAATCCATTTGTTATAAGATCATTGCATAGCTCCTTTAGTCCATATGTTTAATTAAATTATTTCTAAGTATAAAGGTCCTTTAATTCTCAATGGTTCAATTAGAAAATTTACCCTTAGTATAATACTTTTAAAAAGTCTCATTTTCATAATTTCCTCTAATAATACCACTCTCTAAAAACCTGTGTTCTTAAATATTAAGGTGTTTCAATTTTGTTCAATCCATTTGAAGGTCTTAGCCCTCATCCGCTCGAATTAAATTTTTCTCGATTCACAACATTTCTCCCATAATTCCTAAGGTTTGAAGACCCTCAATCATGAAGAACCCACATACACTAGTAAATAAAGAAAAAAGACTTCTTGTAAGTGTGTGGTCCGCATTACTCCTTAGAATTCAGATGAATGGCCTAGATTCATCTAAAGGGTTAGCAGTAAATGAATGGCCTATATTCATCCTGGAAAAGCAAATAAAAAATTTACATTTACCTACACCTCCATCAACAAATCTAGACTATAAGTCTTTTTACTCTTTAAAATAAAAGTCAAAATCTTCAACCTAATCATGTGGTCCATGTTTACCCCAAAAAAGAAAGTGAATGGCCCAAATTCATCTAACTCATGGATTGATTCATCAGTACACCTTTTAGTTCTATGCCATATTAATTTTTACCATACAAACAAAAGTTTAGAGACCATACAAAGGTGCTCCAATATATTTTTATAACTTCTTTGGCATTACATTTATGCTAGATCATCCATTTATGATTACCCATGTCAACTTATGATTCAAAAAATCCATCTGAATCAATGTCGATTTCTTCCCTGCTTTAGTCATCAACATTGTGGGGTCGATAAATTGATCCTTCTTGATTATCACCACCTCTTGACATCTTGGCTCTACCTCCATATTTGTGAATGCAATCTCTCCTACCTTCACATAAAGCTCAAGTATCACACCAAGTAAAATAGACACCTTTTCTTCTACTATTGTATTTAGTACTTGCATCACCAATTATTCCATTGATGATTGTTTTACCAAAATTTCTTTCATAGTAATTGGTTTCTTTAGTGTCTTTTTTTAGAGGAGTCTATCTTGTTTTGTCTTTTCCATATCTCTTTGATAAAATCATGTTCTACTTGCCACCACTCCTTCACCTTGGTGGGGTTTGGATATTGCTTCGTCTTCTTCACTTGATCTCTTATCACTGCAAGCACATGCTTATATTTCTCTTGTTGTTTTATCAAAGGTTCTCATTTGTCAATGAAATTAATATTCTAAGTTCCACTGAAACTCACTTTCTTTTAGAAATTCACATCCTTATGATTGCCAAGACTACACCATGCACATATATGCATAGTATTGTTTCTATTTACCCCTCTTTCTTGTGGAATCTGATAATTTTTTGTAAAATATCCTCACTCTTGGTAATTTCTACATTGGATGATTGACCTACCATCCAAGTTATATTGTAATTGAATCTTGCCACCTTGTCAGCTACCTTGGAATTGGATTTTACCACAATGATTGTTTCTATAACCTCCATTGATTGCCCCTTATCCATTCTTTGAATTATTTGGTTTATCTTCATTTTCTTCTTTTTGCATTGCCATAATTTGACACCTTACGCTCCTCAAGTTGAATGGACAATTTACTATTGTATGTCCCAACACATTGCATATATTACAATATGTATTCTTCAAACAATTTATATTTATATTCCCTTTAGATTTATAATATGAACACCACATTTTCTTCATTTTCTCTTTTTTTTCTTTTACTTCATTAATCATCCACTCAAAGTCCTTCATCAACTAGATCGCTACATGCAAATCTTATTTGTCACTATCAAAATCATTGCTTCTAAAGTGACTTAAACCAACTATAGTTTATTTGTCTTCACTTTCAAAGTTCCTTTCCCTTTCATAAGCTTCTTCATATATTGAAGATGATATTATCTTCATCTTATTCTTATATTATGGCAATAGTCCATCAATGAATCATCTTCTTAGGAATCCATTCATTGATTGGATCTCTATCTTGTTAATGAGTTGCTTTAGTAATTTGTTATAGGATTTTATGTCTTCATACTTATTTTGTTTAGTGGAATAAATTTTTGGTATGATTTCTATATCATCCCACAATAGTATAAATTCTTTCTTGAATTCATCCACTAAGTCTTCTCATATAGTGGAAGATTTCATACTTTCTCTCTTTAAGTACCAATTGATTGTGATTCCTTGCAATGTTGTTGAAAATAATTGTAACCATACATCTGGGTCACATAACCCATTGGCTTTACATATTGTTGTACATTTCCCTATATGACATTTGGGATCTTCTTTCCCATCTCCCAAAAGGTGGACATTTTTTCTTTCCTGCCATATTTGCAATGTGCACCACTGGGGGTCAATTTTCCTCTATGGATTCTTCCCCACTCAGTGATTGATTAGACAATACTTCTTCTCTATGTGCCTATATTCTTGGTATTTTTTCAATTATTGCCTCTAATATTGACACTTCTTCAACTCTAGGTGTCTCCTCACATTTCATGTTGTTGTCTTCAACTATAATCTTGTGCACCTCACTTTGTGGCCTACTTAAAGAATATGCATTTGTTGGATCTAGCCTACTCACCCAAGCACTCATGTGTGGTTGCTCTAGTTCTTGAATCCTATCCCCCACACCCTTTGGAAAACTCCTCCCTACTTGCTCTAGCATTAGCATCCACTTGTTATCTCCTCATGCACCCTCCACATTGACATCTTGACTTACACGAACATTGTTTTAGTTGTTTGTTACAATTTTATTTACACTTTGTCTTCCATTGTTAGTAACAATGTTTACCACCTTTTGTTCTTGTCTCTAGAGATATCCTCCTGATTATTTCAAACATGTTCAACCTCTAGTTGTTCAAGTTCTGTTCTTCTTGACTATAGTCCATAATTGGCAATTTGTAGACTTCTTCTCACAGTTGCTCTAGATCTCTCCCATTGTTTCCTCTCCTACAACTATGTAACTAGAAATATATCATTCACCTCTTCAATATTCATGTGTGCCATATCTAAACTTTAAAATGGCAATATCAATGAACAAGTCAACCTATACTTTATATAGGCAACAAGACCAAATCTAGCACAATAGTAAGGTTATCAAAAATGAGGTAGAATGACAAGGTTTAGGGTCCAACATGTCTATAATTAGCACTCTTGAACAAGGTTACATTCAGCATCTTCTTATATGGTAATATGCAAGATATTATATTAGAATTTAGTCTTCAAATAGTATGACGACATTCATCTAATGGTATCCTCTAGATGGCATCAATAGGTTGGCATCAACATGATGATATGATATCTAGAGAACGACTCTTTAGATGATGACTACACTCCAATAATATGGTAGTTTTGGTTAGCCGTTATCCTCAGTAATTATTATTTAACTACATTTGCACTCTTGATTGTGACCTTCAACTTACAATATCTGATAGAATCTTCCAACCTACAACCATTATACTTTGAAAATATACAAGTCTAATCTAGCATATTGATATCAATACACAAACATTCAACACAAAAACAAATAATGAGTTTGTATTGATGATATACCTATACAACATTTATATATTACAACACTCGTACTCAGACTCACAAGATGCTCTACCCTTCACATATGCTTTTCCATGTGTATATGGTCTACCTATACTCATATGTATATCCAAAAAATAAGGGGAGTCTCTTTTATAGCATAATCTTAGCCATTGTTGGCAATGGCTTCTATGGCAAACGGCACATAACTAACTTTCACTTTCCTACACACATGATACGTAGTGCCAACTTTACACTATATGTAGCTATTTACTTAAGACAACTATTACATATCATTTATATTTTATTTAAATTACACATCATTATCATTAACCAATCATTTCATTCCATTGCACTTAGAGAAAAACTTAGTACGTAAAACACAAATATTTTTTCAAATAATATTACTCATGTTTTTGCTTATATCTAGAACTAGTGTCTACAATAGTATTTTACCCTGAGAGAGTATAGAAAGAGTTCTTTTTTGGAATTAAACCCATGGCTAGTTTCTCAACAATTATTTCTTGGTGGGAATACTATTGGTAATCACAAAGTACTCATTTGGAGCCTTTGTGGATGGTGATATTTAACTTAAGCCACTAGGAAGTCATAGTCTAGGGCCCATTTTATTTCCAAAGTTTCCACAAAAGGAAAATTCAAAACTAATTTTTGAAGAAGCAAAAGAACGTGAAACATAGTCTGAGGGGATACTAGAAGAAATCAAGAAAGAAGCAAAGACAGACTCCAAGGATAAACTAGAATACATGAGCATGAAAACAATGCATAACATTGTTTAAGAGTAAAAAAAATTAGAACATCAGACTAAGGTTGAAACACATTGCCATCCACACCACCTTGAGAGACAAAAATCATGGAGACAATGCTTAAAGCTACATAAGAACTATGAGAGACATACATGGAACTAGGGAAACCAATACTTTGGAAATTCTACTAATCACAAGTGGAAGTAAGTATGGACGAATAAGAGTAAAATTTTTGACCAACAAAAAGATACTATCACCATAAGAAACCAAAATATTACTTTTGGATATTCAAGTAGCAAAATGGCATATCAACATCAACAAATACCACCACCAATCAGAGTTTTATTGGGATGGATGAATGATCAAGATCAATACCAATTCATGGACTAGATTAGAAGGTCATACTATTTAGTCTTTTCATATGTTTCAAGGATGAAACATTTGGTAAGGATGATGGAAGCTAGGTACCCAAGATAGGTACTTAATTTTCTAATATTGTACTTAATATTATCATAGATGTATTTATCCCACATGTATGGATAAGAGATAATGGTGGGTAGTTGAGTATTATATAATATGGGAAAAAGACTCATATACATATGAAAAGAAGAATATTGTATTTATCTCAAGCTATGATATAGTAAGGAGTGGCTTCCTTTCCATAAGGAGCATTGTACGGTGTAGCCTTGCCTCATGGGTTTTAATATTAAATTGAATCTATATTGGCACTTATATGTGTATTTATTGTCAATTTATTATTGTGCTTAATATTTATGGATGAATATTGTTATTTTAGTAGATGTGAGTGGATTTCCTGTAATAAATAAAAAGGTTTATAACAATTTTGAATAATCATAACAAGTTCATATTACTAACAATAGTATTTATGATGATATAGATGTGATGTTGATAATAATGTTGGTGTTGATCAATGAGTCATAGTGCCAAAAACCCTCAACATGAGAGAAGTGGCATGTGCTTATGTCCTTTTTTAAAATTTGAACACAAAAGAGTCATTAACCCTTCAATTTCCTAGTTACAAGGTACACATCTACCATGATTTATCAAATATAGTTATCCAAGATAAAATTTTGATATTTCCACTCTAAAAGGAAGAGAATAAAACAAGCCTATGTTTCTCAAAGAAAAAAAAATGATAGCAAAAAGTAAAGTAATTATATTCAAATGAAAAACTCATTTACCATATGGGTTACAGAAAACAACACTTTTAAAATATGAGGCAATCAAAAATTCTACATGTCCATTGGAAGAAATTAATCATTTTCTCCTTTTAATTCTAATATATTATTTCTCATTTTCAACCCTATATTAAGGGTATAGTAGAGTAAAAACTATTAATC
Organism: Wollemia nobilis; assembly: GCA_028583015.1. NCBI lineage: Eukaryota > Viridiplantae > Streptophyta > Pinopsida > Araucariales > Araucariaceae > Wollemia > Wollemia nobilis. Next base: position 4,297,704 of record JAQPPZ010016994.1, read on the forward strand.
AAAAGTTATCCTTTGTATAATATCATTGGTTTTACAATACCCCATAATATTTCTTCCCTTATCCACGTGTTAATCAAACTATTTAAATGTGGATGTTGATGCATATTTAATGATAATAGGATGTCCAAAGTTTATATTTTATTTATCACTTATTAATTACAATGCTTATTCATTATAGTACTTATGTTTCAAATTTGACTATATATTTATACCAATGTATCTCTCCTTTATCCAACTAATGGGTTAAATATTTTCTATACTTTGAGCTTATACAAATAAGGAACGCCTAATATGACAAGTCAAAACCTAACGAGATACAAAGTTTGAATCTATACATGCAAGTTAAGGTGAAAGTTCATTATTATTTTAAGGGTATCACATTTTAAATTAGACATGATGCTTTGATCAAAACATTTTACACTACCTTCACTTTCACCTTCTATTCTAGCGAGTGGTCAAGATGACAATATAATAAATTATATGTATAAAAAAAATCCACAAACATTATATCTATAATATTCAAAAGTGTGTCATATAACATGATTTCAACAAGCATTTCCTTTTGTATTCATAACCTTTACATTGTATATTATAAACTTTTAGTAAATATGCCTAAAAAATACTAGTGTAGGGAATGATGTGTTTTACTTGGAAATGGTCAATCATATAGTTTTATATATTATGTTAAAAACTATACATTGTAAGGTTGAAAACTTGTTTTAGATTTCTAGTAATTTGTTAAAACTTTGCATATGCAATTGCAAGCATGTGATGGGCCATTTTAATGGAGTCCAAAAACTTTATTTATGGTATATATATGCATTACTAGTTTTTTGTATTTGTATTTGTCAATATTAACATATTGGCAATGTATTAATGTGCAATTGTCTTTCATGTACTTTTCTTGTTTACATAAGTTGCTTTTCGATGTCATGTAAGATGATATATGAATGGACTGAAGTCCATATCAGAGTAATTATTTTAAAGTAGGAATCTACAATTGCACTAAGATGAATATAAATAACTAAATTCATTGAAAGAATTTTCTTGTTACTATATTTGTTGGTCTTATGCTTATTATTAAATTTTGAATTCATTGTTTACAAAATGTGGCATAATTACTTGTGTAATTATGCAAGTTATGGATTTTAAATGTGTAGACATATTATATATGACAATTAAGCATTAGAGAAAACCTCCACCACTACTACCACTCAATCTATTAAAATTTATTTTAAGATATTACACGTTTTAGCTGCTCCACTTGTATTTCATGCATGCCATTTAAAATTCCATTCCAAGACCAATTTAAGTACATCCTAGTTAATTTCCACACCCATTATTCCCAATGACCTTTTATTTTTATTTGCAAAATAGCATAAATTCCTTGAGACAAAGCCGAACCCAAAAGCTATATAAGCAAAACTTGAAGATGACATAAAAGCAAACTGATTTAAAGGCAAGAAATTATTACCTTGAATTTCTCTTGTTTTTCAACAGGGTTTTTACAATAGGTAATACTGAATGTATGGGCTTGATAGAATTTACCTATTGATATAATGGTATTAATAAGAATCAGTTTCTTACAATTTGTTTTAGTCAAATGCCTTCAATATTATTGTTTCTACTTCATCATAAAATGTTCCTTTACAAACTTGTTGCTCATCCTCATGGATATAGAAAAATTATAATCTCCAACATTTGCAATCAGCTCACAAATATATAAGAGCCCAATAACAATGATTGAGACCTTATTTATCTTCTTGAAAAGGTGTTTCATTAATTGTTCCTCCACTAGTTTCCTGTGCTTGTTGATTGTACCACTATAGGCATGCAATTTGGTGTAATGAATTTTGTGGTTTTTTCCTTAAAGATACATGAGCCAAACACCAAAGTTGTAATGTTAACATTGATACTCATACATGGATGATAGCTAATTGTTCTTTAATGATCGGTCCTCCATAGGTATTCTATGTGGACATAGCTATACTAGTTGTCTTATGAATGTGACTGTGAAATTGTCCTTTTTACCTTGATGTATGAAGCTAAGTGTACAAAAAGAGAATGTACCACAAGAAAAACTATCATTAGCCTGGAGGAGGAAACCATTATATAAACATAGTGTAGCTATGAACTATCCTTTGATTGCAACATAACATTATTATTCATTCCTTTAATTAACATAAGGTATTGTGCAAATTGTAGAAAAACAAAAAATTCATAGTACTATTAATGGATCAAGGATAATGACTTCAAGGATGTCTCCCTAAGAAACACTACAAACTTTACACAATAACCTTTTCAACTGTTCTTAAGTGCATCACTATTTGACTCTTGAAATTAGCCACAATGGCTAAAAACAATGTCTAAACATTGTGTCAAAATCCTTTTTTAGGACTCATATAATTACTATGAGGCTAACTCAATTACTCATCTATCTTTGATCCTTCAAAGCTCCAATCCATGCTAGATGCAGCTAATGTAGATATCACTAGTTCCTAGGTTAATTAAAAAAAAGCAGGATGATGTAATTTCCTAATCTTATTTTCTAATTACATGATTAGAAACATTCTAAGACAGCCTAATCAAAAAAACAAATACATTCTCCAAGGTATCTTTGCTCGTTTCAAATCATTCTCAAGATATTCTTTGATAAAGTTTTCTTGCTAATAAATTCTAAAAACATCTGAACACATCATCGTTAACAATTTTATGGGAATATTCCTTGATAAAGTTTTCTTGCTAATAAATTCTAACACATCATCGTTAACAATTTTATGTGGCCCCGTCGTTTGTCTCTTGCTTCTCGGCTTTTTATTCTCACACAACTCTTGCCTGTCTCAAACTTGGTCTTTATAATAGTTTACCTAATAAATGAATGCGCTCAAATTGTTGGGACTGAACTTCCTAATTTGCCTTGATAGGTTTATCCCACTCATAACCAGCTTTCAACATTTCATCTTCCATTCAGTCAAGATACTAAAGAAATCCAACGAAGCTCTTGTTAGTATTCTATTAAATAATAAAATAATATAATTATTAAAACAAAATACTCTTTGACTTGTTAAATCATCAGTCTCTTGTAGTACAATCAAAGATGTCATATATAGAAATGCTCTTCAAATCGTTGCCAAGTCAAATCTTGATCATAGGTCCTCTTCACCTGTTTCAGAAAATTCCTACTATAATGATGACTCAGTCACTCTTCAAGGCTTGATATTCTCCAATGAATGGTGCATGAGGATTACTTTCACAATCACATGAACAAATTCTCAGTCATGCTCACAAGTCCTTCCATTTAAACCTACATTCTGATCTTCCTTAACTCTGTATCTGCATTACAAGCTCTTGAATATTAGATACAATGAGACCATCAACTAAAATTTGTTATGTCTAGATCAAAAGTGGGACTCAATTATATGCAGGATTAAAGTAGTAGGTCAAATTACTTTTGTCTAGAACTTATGTAACTAGTATATTGTCAAGTAAACGCATCTGTAAATGTAATATGACGAAGTTTAAGTGTACCTCGGTCAATCAAATCATTCAAACCATACTCAAGTCATTCCGAAGCATTGCATTATAACTCCAATAGTAAGGCAATTTTCTCTACAAGTTCGTCATTACCCACCTGTAGTGAAGAAAACTGTTCTCAAGTCTTGTGCTAAGAGTCTTGCAATATAAAAGCAACGTTCTTATAGCATTTCAGATGTGTAACTAATTCTGCCTTGAAATTAGCCATGATAAAAATCAGCAGATAAATCAATTCAGATATGCTAAAATCTGAAAAATAATTGCAGGATCAGATTCCTTATTAATTCGAAGCAGCAAATTCTAAAAAATGCTGAAAACAATACAATATGTAAAAGATGTAGTAAAAACAATGCAGGAAGTCTATAAGCACAAATTTGATCCCATTAGTCGTCAACAACTTAGCACTTGGGTTCCATGTGACTGGAGTCTAACAAAGCAAATAGCAGATATGGAAAATTGACTGAAAACTTAATATGGAAAACAAATGGACGTGTCAATATTCCTTACAAATAGTGGGAAAAAAAAAAGGTAAATAATGGCAGTGAATATGCAATTATAGTCAAACTTTCTAGTAAGTTGTTAAGAGTTAAAATTTTGAAAAATCTCATCTTAAAAATTCCCTATTACCCCTGCTGTCAATGCTAGGGTCATTGGATGATCCAAAGAGAATCACTGCTGAAAGACCAAAACAGTGTCATCTTGTGTGCAACACCCCTTAGCACCATTCTCCTCAAGTCCCAATGATGTAGATAGATACAAAACCAATCAACTACAAAGAAAAATGTGGATCAAATGGGAGAGCTTCTAGATCGAACCAGCGCAGATGCTTCTTGTTTAAAAGCTCCAGTTGTTTGAAAGGAACAGATACAACAACAGTGACGACTTTCTTTGTAACCACAGGAGTTATGTTTGTAACCAACTCAGACCATCCAACTTCCACTCCCCGTCATGATGTTAAAAGTAATCTATAAAGAAAATGGAAGGCCCTGAAGGGGATCGTTTGGTAGTATAACTGGATGCGTGGAATAGAGAGAAAGTACGAGAGAAGTAATCAGTGCTTTTTTCGTAAAATTTTCTAACCCATGAAGGTTTCTTCATGTAAATGTATACAGGTATGTATGAATGCCAGATTTTTCTGCTATTTCTCTTCCGAAATTTGTGTTACCTCAGTAATCATCAATTTGCATATAAACCAACATTGAAAGTACAAATTCCATTGATTTTATTTCTGTTAAGTGAAGGTATGTTTGGTGTATTGTGCCTCCTCAAAGAATAGACTAATAATAAATCAAATGTTTGGTGTCGGTTATTTTCTTTATGCCGTAAAGACTCTATCAAGCGTTTATGACACAAGCTAGGAGAAGAGTGCCAACAAAGAAGAAATTTTCCAATACAATCCAAACATAAGTGAAAAATGGAGATTTACTCATATAACAGTCATTATCGAAAGCAAGTAGAATTTAAGGACCAGTTTGCGAAAAGGAGATCAGTGTTTCTGCCTTCACCGATATACTTCACCAAATTCATGTCCACCATAATAGAAAATGAGAAGAAAACAAAAGAAAAAGGAATTCCGACAAATATGAGAAGATAACATCTGAGGAACTGGTTGAAAAAGTCGCACAAGGTCTAAAAGTGCCCATCACAGTGGAGACAAATTTGGAAATTCAATTATATGAGAGTCAGGTAAAACGCTAAGAGACTCAAGAATTGGTTGAGACAATTAGGGATCTACTTTGGTATCAATGCTTTTACTAATCGGCAAAAAAAAAATTCACTTGGTCGAAGAGTCAAAACATGTCTTGGTATGGTTGGAGAGATGTAGGCAATCTTTAACAGTTAACCACAAGGAACTCATTCAGAAATGGGAAACCTTCAAGGAGCTGATCAAAGCACGATTCTCTCCCATTAACCATGAACCATGAAGAGGACCAGTTGGCAAATTGGAAATAGTGCCCACAAAAAGAGGGGGTTAACATTGTATCTCTGAATTTCAAAAGCAAGTCACTTGCTAAACAGATCTCAAGATGACCGAGGGACAGTGGTAAATTAACTGGGAGGGATGCATAGCCACAACTATAGAAAATTGGTCCTCTTCAAAATGAAGAGCATACGTGATGCTTGTAAGGCAATCTTATAAATGTAGAAGAAATGAAAGAAAACAAGGGGGAAGTTCCTCTTCAATTGTTCAAGAAGTATAAGCCAAAAAGAAGCATAGGAAATGCAAAAGGAAGAAAAATGCTCTTGTTGTCCAAAAGGCTAGCGATACCTCTAAGAACTTTTTTAACAAAGATGGACACATGCAAGAAGGGGAAAAAGATGTCCAAGAAAAATATGACATCTAAGAAAGAGGAGGACCAAGTGGGTTGTTATTTGGATACAGATGAGAAGGTGGTATGCACTTGAATGAAAAACACAGCAGCAACACTCGTTGCCAAAAGTTAGAGGAATTAGCATGGAAAATTTGTTTACATCCGTATTCAAGTTAGGGGAGGAATCTTAAATGTCTAGTTTGATTTTCAAGCATTAAAGGAATCTAATTTCTGAAGCATCCATACAAAAACTAGGCCTCAAGTCTCAAAAATCTGCAGCCCTATCCAAAGCAATGGTTGCGTAAGAACACATGTTGCAGCCCAATTGGAAATGCAAATTCATATTCATTATAACTACCAACAATGTTGATGAGGTAAAATGCAGTGTGGCATCACTTGATGTATGTGAGGTCATGTTTGGAAGCCCTTATTTCTAGAATAAGGATATGTAGATAGGGGCAAGTACTTTCTCAATACGAGGGAATGATGAGAATAAGGAAGAAGTGATGAGTTTTGTTATGACACTTGACATACTATTCAGTTGTAGATGGGTAATTTTAGTAGACGTCTAGGACAATAGACATCTAGAACAGACTTGTAGATGCCTAGGGGTGCGGGTAGATATCTAGGACAGACGAGTTAGACATCTAGGCAGTAGACGTCTAGGGCAATGAATCAGACGTCTAGGGTGAACACGGTAGATGTCTAGTTAGTTAGACGTCTAGAAAAAACAAGCTAGACATCTAGGCAGTAGACGTCTAAGATCAATAGGGTGGACGTCTAGACAGTAGATGTCTAGGGTATCTAGGCTAGAAGTCTAGGTAGTAGACATCTAGGGAAAGTTATCAGCAAGGTCAGATGGCTAGGCTTGGATGTGTGACAGGTTAGGTTAGACGGAGAAATCTAGATATCTGCAACTTGGGCATTCATTCTTCAGTCTGCAACTCTCCTTGCCTATTCCTGCAACAACACAACACAACACAATGATAATGTCCTTGTACCAAGCAATGATAAATTCCTTCAACACAACACTATACTCCAGATGCAATCACACATAACACATTCAATCCATAACAACATTTTCTACACAACAGATCTACATTTATGGATAGTATGGATAGATTACAAAATAAAATAGGGGTATTTATAGGTAAGTCCAAGTAGTTACTACAACTAACCTGACTCAACCGTCCAAATTGCCTATGCTTAACAATTCAGTTTCCAACGTAACAAATGTCTTAGATGTCTAACACAACCAGTCAGATGTCTAACTAATCCAAACATCTAACAAATTAGGACGTCTAACACAAATGACGGTTGCGTTTATCCTTTTGTGCAGTTTAAACTAATCAGTCTATATTCATTCGATCGGCTGATTGTACATTGTAAAGAATTACATTAAATGACATACATTATCAAAATTGTTGTACATAGTCAAAATTATAAATATCCATAGGACATTCTTGTCGGACAACTCAGTAATTTATTTTTGCTTTGAATTCCTGTCTACAAGATACTATTTTTCTTCCCAGTAAGCACAAGAATTTACTGTCCATGGATGGAAAGTCATATTTAGTCAATGGTTACAAAGTAAAACTAATGATATCCCGTGTATCTACCAATCAAAACAAAATGTTAATTTATATAAGTAGATAATTCATCATTTTGATTTTAAAACCCAAACTGAAAGGACAAATGTTGAGGTGGAAACTTCAAATGCAAGATACATTATGAAGATAAGAAGACAGTTGGATAGCAGATCAACCTATTCTTGTTTTTCTAAGAAAGAAGTAGTTTGCTTCCAAAGCTAGATGAAGCATGAGATATATTTGCATTCCTATTGGTTTCCAATCAGGCACCATGTGCAGGGTAAGGTGAATGGATTAATGCCAAGTAGAATAGAACAGCTGCTGCATCGGAAGGTCAAGGCGGACGATCTTCATAGAAGGTCAGCTCCTTGAGGTGATTCCAGCTACTCTATGCCACAAAAGAAAAGGAAAAAAGAGAAAGGGAAAATAAATAAATAAAAGGTCATAATAAAACTCACAAGGATGGTTATAGTCAAATCAAGAACTATGCAAGTGCAATACCTCGTCTGAAACACAAGCCCTACACCCGATCTCCCAATGACGTCCTTGTCCTAGCTCTCTATCAGAGGTGGGCAGGAGGCGCATTCCAGTATTGACGAGCGAGTGCAAAATAAAAGCACTCCCGCTCGGTTGACGTTAGCAGAAATAAGCCCCTAATCCATATAATAAACACACTCCCTCTTAGTCGCTCAACCACACCCCATGGAATCCAAATACTAGAATACCATGGGAAGACTTAAGTGAATAAAGAATTGAATAATCATACATTCAGTGAAGAACACGCAGACATAGTTAGAGGTTGAAAGTGCAAAATTTGTATTTACAAAGGGGAAACCTTACACAATAATTGTAATGTATAAAGAGTCGTCCTTTGGAATGACTAGCATTACACTATTTATAGGTATATTTCAAAATTTGGACATTAATGGCGGTAGACGAGAAGATGAACCTCGTAGTAGGTGAGTGTCACTCTGGTACACTACTCTATTGGGAGGCACCAATCTTGTGGAAGAGTGGTAGATACTTCTAGATCAATTTGGGACCTATGATCTTCTACCCAACTCATTATTTCTCAACTACCTCATCCTTCTCCTCGATTTGCGATCCTCTGTCTAGGCGATGAATGACAGGTATTGAAGCACCTCTAGAGCATTGCACCGCAAATATGTCACTTTTGTGTACGTTGTCAAGTACCCAAATTGCTAGAGTAGTGGACAAGTATTCCATTTGAATTTTGAGCGATGGTGGAAACCATGCATGTCAGGTGGGTACTTCCTTTTGCTCACAGGGTCCGATGGGTGTTCCCACATATTCTTGCAAATTGGTGCTCACATTTCCCCACCCAGGATGGATGGGGGTTTTCCTTGTTCTCCAGGGAGGGGTCGACCCAATATTTTGCCCTTGTTGATCGCTCTGAACATCTGCCCAAGGAGCTGGGAAGGTTTTTGGGAATGTTCCATCTAGACTCTTAGGAAAAAGGTTTGCCCATATATGGCCTGCCCTGCTTCATTCCGCCATCCTCCCGACACTTTGGTTCACTTGTGACTGCTGTCTCTGCCACTTAGTACCTTTCACATGTCCAATAATATCTTCGTAAAATGAGGGGACTCCTTTTAGGTAGAGGGAATCACTTCTTGAATGGAAGAGTGGGTGAAGGATGTAAAATTTTACCCACACTTTTGTGACTTATAGGGGTTTTCCATTTCATGGAAAAAAAAGGAACCCATAAGGATTAGGAAATGTAACAATCATGACATTGGATAGAGAGAAACATGCAGAGGAAATGAGGGCACAAAATTAATAGGAACAAGAAGACATGAGAAGAAAGAACACACTTGACATGGTGAAAAACAAGGTCAAAAGGGGGAAACAGGAGCTCAGTCAACAAGAGCAAGAGGAAACACACAGAAAAATATGCCAGAAGGCATAGACCATAGTGGTCATTGGAGGGAGGACTTCTGCAAGTGGGAGCAAGAGGAAGACAAGAAGTGGAAACAACAAGCAAACACCTGAGTGGCCTGCTATAAAATAAACATAGAATGAGGGTAAAATAGGAAATATTGAGACAAGGGGACTTCTATCATCAACTGAAAGAGTTACTAACAACAAAGAGGATATGAAGGTGAAGGGGATGGAGGAGCAGAGAAGAGGAGAGACACAAAGGGAAGAGTGACCTAGAGCTTATCAAGATACATCAGTGGGGCATAGATTCTTCCTGACTAAGCATCCCGATGGATCAAAATCCCATAACTATAACCCACTAAGGACTTAAGATATTCCAAGAGCAGATAGGTTGCCAATGCTTCTTGTTAGTCCTATCCTGGATCTTATTTTTTACATAGTCTAGTAGTGAACCTATTTTACCAACTGTTATCGACTAGAGACCATTTTGCTTCAACCACAATTTGTGGTTTACACTCTGATGGTCTCATTGCGTCTTACCATAGGGGCTATTTATAGCATACCCATACTACCTTGCGCTTATGAGTTCCAAGGCTTGTTGTAACTCCTGGGGATGAGTAATAGGTCTTAGAAACTGTTGAATATATCCATTGGGCTATGGGGTCACAACAATAATGAATAGAATAACAGGAAACTAGGAAGACAACACAGATGAGGAGAATGTTATATTTCCTAAAAATATTATGGAAAATGCCTTTTTGATGCCCTCTAACACCTGACCAAGTGGTAACTTTTCATAAGACCTTCTTGCACCAATGGTTAGTGATGAAACTTATGATTCCCAACACGCTAGCCCTACATAACAAAAGGTTTTATTTATTTACCATAAAATTATGATGTGACAAGCATGCCTAAGCCAGGGTGTCATCCATGAATCATCCTCTGAATCTGTAGTGGCCGAACCAAATCACACTGTATTTGAGGCATCATTTGTGATCTGGTTTGCACTTTCCCCACTGGCTCAGAATTATGATAAAATTGTAATTTTTCTCTTCTTTCCTGAGTGTATGAACACTCCGACATTTTAAATCTAGGGTGGCAATATTTTTTGCCACCGTATTCTGCCTTTCGAGCAGCGAGTTGTTAGGGACCAGATTTTCATGTTATCCTTTTTTAATATTGGCCAGCTGTGCCAATCGCTTTGTTGACTCTTCCTCCGTCATTGATTTATTCTCTCATTCATGAGCATCCACTTCCTTGCCCAGCTTCTCAAGGATCTAGGGTTGATTAGTCATACCATATTCATGGATGTGGGCCTCTTGACAAACCTACTCTTGGTCTGTGCCCACTTCCTGATATAGCATCGGCTCTTAGAGGGAACTGATGGGTTGGATCCTCCACATCAAAAATTGCTCAGCTAGGACAACCTCCTCATAGATTTAGGGGAAACACGTTTCCCCTGATTGGTGCAAACGGATATTGATATCAAGACCAATAACTCAGATGTAGAAAAAAATGTGTCTGGGTGGAGGTTAGGAGGATTTGTAGTGGAATCCTTTTCCAACTCTTCTTAAAATGAACATTGAATTCTTCCACACTTTCAAGAGAGTACCTCTTGATAAATGTGAATTAGTTTAGATATTTGAAGGGGTCCTCTATTTCTCCAAACACATATATTAGGGGCTCCACCAAATTTTCCCATGTAGAGATGCTCCTTGGATGCAAGGTCTTGTACCAGAGTTATGCTATACCTTCAAGAAAGGATACCAGTAGCCTGATCATTGCATCTTCGAGCATGATATTTTGAAGGGTGGTAATTGAAGCCACATTTTCAAGGTGTTCCTTCACAACTCCCTTGATGCCATTGTATTTGGGTAGGGCATCGAAGGTAGCTTATGGGATATCGTATCGATGAGGGATATTGAGGGGACCAGGGTCATTCCACTAGGGTAAATATGGCCAAGACATTAAGGCACCAATATTTAGAGGTCCCGACTGTGATTTCATATTAGGAATCACCAGGTGAACATGTTATCTCTGCTTGCGATGCCAAGGCTACTCACCATACCTTGATTCCTTCAAGATGTTTGGATCTTTAGCATGAGTGGTCAATTGATATCATGATATGGAAGTATCGTTTAGTCAGAGTCATTAGGTGACTTTGAGAAGATCTGGGTAAACCATAGAGTCACCAAACTCTGGTTTCCTAAAATATTGGACTCATTCGGTCCCCAACGAAGTCACCAAAATTTGTTGGTCATTAATCCGACACCGTGTGTAGGGTGGGACGTACTGATTAGTGCTAAGAAGAATAGAATGATTGTCATGTCAGAAGGGTGGGGTAGATGATCTTTGAATAATTTTGGTTCCTCAGGGTGAATCTAGCTACTCTATGTCATTAAAGGAAAGTAAAAAATGGAAAGGGGAAAGAAATAAATAAAATGTCATAACCGAAATCATGAGGACAAGTATAGTCGCATCAAGACCTATGTAGGCGTGATAACCCATCCAAAACATAATCCCTACACCTGACTACCCAATGGTGTTCTTGTCCTATATCTCTATCAGCAGTGGGTAGGAGGCGAATTCTAGTATCGATGAGTGGGTGCATGAGATCCAGTATGCAGAATCAAAGCACTCTCGCTCGATCGATGTTAGTAGAAATAAACCCCCAATTCATATAATGAACACACTCTCTCTTAGTCGCTCAAGTACACCCCATGGAATCTAAATACTATAATAACACAGGAATACTTAAGCGAATAAATAATTGAATATTCATACATTCAGTGAAGAACAAGTAAACACAGTTAGAGGTCGAATAGTGCAGAATTTGTATTTATAAAGGGAAAACCTTACACAAGAATTGTAATGGCTAAAGAGTTGTCCTTAGGAATGACTAGCATTCCACTATTTATAGGAAATTTGGACATTAATGGTGGTATGTGGGAAGATGACCCTCATAGCAAGTGAGTGTTCCTTTGGGAAATTTCTCTACTGGAATATGTCGATCTTGTGGAAGAGTGGAAGGTACTTTTGGATCAATCTGTGCCCGATGATCTTATACCCATCTCATTATTACTCAACTACCTCACCCTTCTCCTCGACTGGAGATCCTCTATATAGGTAGCGAATGACAAGTATTGAAGCACCTCGAGAGCATTGCATAAAAAATATCACTTTTGTGTACATTGTCAGGTACCCGAATTGCTGGAGTAGAGAACAAGTCTTCCATTTGAATTCCAAGCGATGGCAAAAACCTTGCATATCGAGTGGGTACTTTCTTCTGCCCATGGGGGATCTAACGGGTGTTCCCACATGTTTTGCAAAATTGGTGCTCACATTTCCCCACCCAGGATGGGCGGACCTTGTTCTCCAGGGTGGGGTCGACCCAATATTTCACTCTTTTTGGTCACTCCGGACATCCACCCAAGGAGTTGGGTAGATTTTTAGGAATTTTCCATCCAAACTCTTAGGAAAAAAGTCTGCCCATTTATGCCCTACCCTACTTCATTCTACCATCCACCTAACACTTTGGTTCACCTGTAACTACTACCACTACCACTTGGCACCTTCCGCTTGTCCAGTATTATGTTCAAAAAATGATAAGACTCCTTTTGGGTAGAGGGAATCACTTCCTAAAGGGAAGAGTGGGTGGAGGATGTAAAATTTCACCCACATTTCTGATTCTTTATTACATAATATTAATAATTTTTTAGACCTAAGGATGGTAGGAGATGAGTATAGGAGTACTTGGATCAATAAATAATGATGCCAAGCTCATCACCATGCCAATCACCCAAAGTCTTGGGAAGGATGGTATTTGAAGGATGTGCATTGATTTTATGACCCTTAACAAGACCATCAATTTGGTAGAAATTACCTAAATATAGGTCGTTTGAAAGCAAACATATTCTTCAATATAGGTAGAGCATCTCCCTATCATGTTTCTTGACAGGCTACAAGTTTAAGTACACAAGATTTAACTCCTATGGAAAACATAGCATAAAAATTCAACAATATTGAAGTGGTGGATGCTTTGATTGAGGATGAGTTGGGTAAGAATAACCATAGCATTGGCATAGTATTTCCCCAACTGTCTCGTACCATTGTGTCAAATAATTCTAATAAATAGAACATGCCTATCCCATTTGATCTAGTGGATAATAATATAGTCATTAAACAGATTGTGTATTAGATCACCACACTATCAACATCCAAGAGAAACAATTAGGGTTTTCCACACTCCCAATCATGTTTCACTGGATGATCTAATAATAGACATTGAATGTGCTTTCATTGATCTACCTAAATTCTTAGCTGAGGAAGTTGTACAAGAACATGCAATTGCTCTAACTTGTGCAAGAGCATCAATGTGCAGCGTATCAAGAGAAGAATTTTAGGATCTTCAAAATTTGAACCATCCTAAAATTTTGGCATTAAAAGTGGGTAAGGCTAATACCACCATAATAATAATGAACATTAGTTATTACAATGCAATGACAGACCATATTACATATAATAATAGCTATAAAAAATTATAAAGAAACCCCATCAGAAAAAGTTGTTGAAGTGCAATACATTGGAAAAAGCAAGTAGAGATCTAATAAGGGTAATGTGCAGAAACCCTTATAGGATGCTAGATCTTGGTAACCTAAAATTATGGATCTAGTAAAGATTATTATCTTATCACAATAATATATGAAAATGAGCGATAGAAATATTTTGTAATTTATTCACCCCATTTTATAATTTTTTATGGAGAAAAAGACAATTCACCATGTCTTCTACATGAGTTTGGACATGATTCACCTCAATAAACAAACTGATTCACCTCATTTTTATAAATACATTTCAGGTCTAACCCCTTACACATACCCCTACAACCAACCCTATGTAGTGTTCATGGGAATCACATACTTTCCTCAATTACTAAGAGGGACCTACCACTTTCATGAGAATTTACACAAAGTCAATATCCAACTTGCAATTGTAGACACCTAAAAAGTGTCACATTTCTAATGGTTAAAATTAATATTTAATAGTGTGCAATTATTTTAAATAAAGTATTGCAAAAATTAAAAATTATTAATATAATCTATTTTATCCCCTTTCACCTATTCTATCCCCTTTGACCCACTTTGGCCCCTTCCTAAACCTAACCACAGTAATCATGGGACCACTCACTATTTTTAACTCTAGTTCACACTAACTTAGGTTGGTATTTATTTCCCCTCTTTCCTCCACATTCCAAGTGTATTAATGCACATGGGTGAGGATTCCCTCCACCCAAGCACATTGATCAAGCATGTTATTTTTGGTGGGTATGAAATCTCTCCATAAAAAGAGCATTAGTGAGGCATATTATGATGCATCATAAAGTGTCATAATGTATCATAGGGGATCAAATCCCAAATATGGAAAAGTGCACACTTGTCCTTGATTTGGGGAAACATAAGATTCCTCCCTTACCTCCACCTAAGCACATTGATAAGAAATTCCATTTTTATGGGTGAGAAATATATCCACAAAAAGAGCATTAGTGAGGCATGTTATGATGTGTCATAATGTGTCATAGGGTGCCATAGCCCAAATAGAGAAACTTGTACATTTGTCCACTCCAAGTTGGGAGTCTCTAATATGCCCCTCTTACACATCCATACCCCTTTTAACCCACTCTATTCCATCCTGATTACTCTCCTTCATCCATTGGAGACTTTATAAATAGGTCTCAATTTTATTTTTATTTGTACACAAGAATTATAACAAAAATATGCTCAAATTCTATTTGATTTTGTTGTATACGTGTTATAATATTTTGATTGCAGGTATACCATTCAGAGAGCTTAAAGGATTCAACCATGGAGGATCTTCAAAAAAATTATAATCCTTGTTTTGCATCCACACCTACATGTTACATCTAGAAATGCACCTAATATGCATCAAAGGCTCCAAAGCATGTCCATGAAATGCAAAATCCAACCATACCCACTCCATTGTTTTGGGCATAACTTCCTCATCCATACTTGAATTGATTTGAAATTTTGAGGGAATATTATTGACATCTAGAGGATGGTATCCAAAATTTTTAAGCTCATCTGGACTAATATAAATAATGTTTCAATTGGTTTTGTAATCTATTTCATTTATTTTTCATGATTTAAGGGCTTCTCTTGAAAGGCCCTGCAGAGGCTACTGATATTTTAATTATGGGCTTGTATGTAGGTATTAGATATGCATGGAAGCTTGGGAGGTAAACCAACTTGTCTTCTAAATCCTCCTAAAACATGATGTGCACTTGAGAAGATAACTTGCAACACCATAGATTTCACTTGTAAAAGAAAACCCTCCATTTTTGGAGGTTGATTGTAAACAAAAGGGCCTATTTGTAAAAGATAAATTTTATCAATTTCAAATATAATGAAAATATCTATTTTTCATTTCACTTTTTCTACTTTCAATTGTTATGGTGTATTTCATCTTTCACACAAATGGCGATCACAGTGGGATCCTTTACCCACAACACATTTTATGCTTGTTGTTTTGCATGAGCTTTGGCACATGCATCGGGCATATAATATCTCATGTATTTTTACTTAAGGTTATTTGTGTTTGCATGCTTATTTATCTTGCTTTTCTAAAAATTCTGCTTGTCTCTATCATATGCACCTAAGGGTGGAATATATACAATTATACCTTTCAAATAAGGGCATGATCTTGCAATATCTAACCTCACAAGCTTAGTCTCAACCATATGTGGTGGTTCTCAATCATAGTCTCAACCACTCATGGTAGTTCTCAATCTTAGACACAACCTCCTAGGGTGGTCTTCAAACTTAGAAAATTATTTGCATAGGCTCAGGCATAATCTCAAGGACACGGTATGCCCAGTCTCCATTTATTTCAGCATAAGCTCACAAGCTAGTTTCTCGTACCTTTTCAATTTGGCATGAAAATTCATAGCTTAGTTTATTTTATTTGGTTACTTGAATCTCTTTCCTCCCTTTTAAACTTCAAAATAAAAGCAAAAAAAAATATTAACATAGTTGCTTTACAATTTCTTTTTCAAAACTCAAAATACATTAGTTTAGTTGTTTCTTTCCACTGCTTTTAAAACATTCGAACACATAGTACCTTATTTATCTCTTTATATTCTCTTAAAAAATCAATGCACATTTTATTAGATGTTATTTCTTAAAAAAAACTCAAATACTCTTTCGATTAATTGTCATTTACTTTTTCAATTGCATTAGCTTAGGTTATCATTTATTTTCCAAACTCAGTAGATTGTTTTGTGGATGCTTTCAAAAACTTATTTAGATCAATATTTATTTCAAAAAAAAAGGAGGAACTTTAGATCATTATTTTCCTTGCATCTTTAGGATTAGTTTTCAATTTGCATGGTAAGTAGGGATCAAAAACAAAATAAAATAAAAAATCCAAAATTCAAATCAGAAACACATCACACACTCTTGCATGATCATTATTTTACAAAACTTTTGTGAGGAAAACCTCTCAGTGACATTGGATTTCACCACCAACCATCAATTGAGACATTTTAGACACCATAGCTAGAGCACATAGTTTCCTGGAATTCATCACTGGGAAGTCGGTTACCCTTAGGGCTAGCTTGGGGTAATTTTGAGGTTAGATGCCCTTTTACCATAGGGCTTAATAATTATTGGAACCAAAACTATCATTTTTATCCAAGCTTGACTAAGGGTGAAGTGAAAGCTTGGGTAGGCTGGTAGCAAGGCGTAGACAACATCACCTCTCTTGAGAGGTTTTTTTTACTCCCTTAGGATACTTAGAACCAATCCACCATCCCATGAAGCATTTTTGTCATTTGTGTCTTATTCATCATCAGGGGAGTCAACATAAACATACCTTTTTAGATTTCATTCCATCATTCCTCATAGTTTTTAGGTCTAGGTAACATCAAACACAAAAAAAAAAGATAAGCATTACAAAAAGAATAAAAAAATCAAAACTTAAAAAATTCATTGTTTGTTTGCTTTTTTTTTTGCATAGATAGTGTGTTTTTCTTTAAATAAAATTTAAAAAAAAGATAAATAGAGAGAGATTATTCACCAACATTCTTTCATTTTGGATAGCCTATGGTAATTACCTACAATCAAGCCAATACTCACTCTCAAACCCAAGTTTCCATGGACCATTCAGGTCAATCTGCCTATTATTCAATCATTCCCTTGACTTATATGGGTAATGCATCCCAAAATCATCAAAATAGCATGTCTAGTGATGTCTATTATTACATTCCTCCCCCACCTGAGAATCATTATTTTGGGTATGAGACCCATCACACCACCCCATTTGGGTCCCCTATCTTGAGACTCCCCTTTCTCCACCCAAGCCAAACATCACCTATTGATCTCTATCGCTCACCTCTTTTTTACATATTCAATATACCATGGAAAATCACCTCATATGTCCCAAGACCCTTGTTCATCATGACCTCCACTACCTAGCTCATTCCCTCCATATTTACCCTTGTTTCATATCCCTGCTTTTGCTAATCCAATCCTTGTTCATGTGTAAGCTTACAATTCCTATCATCTTCTATCACCTCTTATATCTTCTATCTTTCACTACACCTCTAGTGTGCCAACTTTTGGAATGCCACCAATATCCTTGCCACCTGGGTGACCTAGTGCCACCCTTTTGAAGCATGTCATAGGCCCAATATTTGGGACCACTGACCCTAATCATCTATCTTCCTCCAATCATGTCCATTCATCTCAATGCTTGCATATTTCTACATCACCTCCTTACGCCATGCACATTTCTCACCTGCATCATCCAACCCAAGTTTGTGCCACTTCCCATTTACCCTCATCTATTCCATTTTATTCTTTCCAATTTCCTAACCCACCTCCTCAATCCATGACTTTCCATGTCACTCCTCATACCACCACTTAACCTTCATCCCCAACCATTCATATCAATGGTGTGCATGTCACATACTATTCTACCACATGTTCTACTTGTCCCTTGCCATTCTAAAATATTGGGACATCTTCTCACTAGTTGACTTCTCATAAAGCACTTCCTAATCATTTCTCATATTGTCACATCAATTCTTCTCATGCCACCCACATTCCCCAACAACCACCTCAAACTCCTCATCCTTCATCACATTTGTTATCCCAAGGATAATTCTTTGCTTAATTGTCATCTTGGACCTCTTTTCCACCCACAATACCCACAATCTACCCCATTCTCATGACTCTTATCAGTGGCCTACAATGCAGGCACATAACCTACACCCGCATCCACCACCACCTCATCAATGCCATGTCACTCCTAATCCATATCATCCCACTTCTCAACCATACCAATCACACCCCACCCAACACATGCATCATCTAACTTCTACATAACCTCTTCATTCCTACCCATAATTATATCCCCCACTTCAACCACCTACCTATCATCAACACTACACTTAACAACCACCATCACATCCCCATCACAACTATGATAATTCTCATTAATATCATCAATATCATAAACATCCACCCTCGGGATCTTAGGTCCCACAAGTACTATCTTATGCTAATCACCATCACCATCATCTATACTCACACCAATCATATCCCCATATCAAACCATCTCATCCAACTCATTATGTAACCCACTACTTAGCTCCCCAAACTACTCATAATGCATTCTAATAGTTGGTAAACAAAGTTAATAGTTGGGAATTACAAGTTATGAGCACAGGGTATAAAAAATCTAACCTTGAGTCAACTTCAAAACTAGCCCATCAACCCCTCAATCCTAGTTCTACCTTATCCTCCCCAATTTTAAATGACCAAATTTGAAAATTTTAAGTGCAAAGAGGATCCTCAGGATCACTTGAGCACATCCATCAATGTTTTTTATCTCATCAATGAGATAGACACCCTCATGCTCTATATCTTTTCACTATCTCTTATAGGAGGATATTTGGATTGGTCAGATATAGCTTGTATAATTTCAAACAACTGGCCAATCTCTTCTTAGAGAATTTCAGTCTAAACGTTAATAAGAAGACCACCTTAACATATCTCACCAACCTTCATAAATTTGATTATGAGTCTATCCTCAAATATGGCAATCAATAGATAGTGGTGTTGATTGAGTTACCCTTATCCATCCCCATCACTAAGCTAACTTGGATGTTCACACAAAGTTGTTCCAAATCAATATCCCTTCTTCTTAAACTCCAACAATATTAGACTCTTGAGGAAGCTCTCACTCAATCAAAAATTATTAAGGATATCAATATCCAAGAAGGAAAAATCAAGCTCTGGAAGAAAGAATTTCTAGGCAAAAATGCTCAGGGTAACAACAACAACAATCAATCCAAACCTGCCCAAGTCAACTAGGTAGTATTTAGTGGCCCAACCACACAACCTCATCAACAACAACCTCAACCTCCACCACAATAACCTTCTTATCCACCATAACAACTAACATAAAATATTGTACCACCACCTATCCAAAATAAAAACACCTCTTATTAGGTAGTGCACCCTCAACAACTTCAACACAATTTCACACCCCTCTTGGAGCCCTTGTCCAACATATTTTAGAGACTCATGGATGCACAACTTATCTCCTTACCCGAGGTGATACCTAAAGATCCAAAAAAACCTCGATGAAGAGGGTATAGAGAATATTGATATTGCATATACCATCGATAGAAGGGTGATAACATCAATAGGTGCATCCAACATAAGCACAGTGTAGGATTTGATTGATAGGGGATCTATCAAAGTTGACAACTCTCTTGCTCCACCTAATTAAAATCAAGGTACCTATCAAAATCTATTATCATAGCATGGGACAAACTAGCCAAATAAATTTAATTAGGTTAATAATTTCCCATATTACCAAAGTTTTGTGGGAATAATAAGGCATGACCACTATACTCCTACTTCATCCATCCCTTTTCTCACCCTTCAAGAGCATTAGTATTGGGAGTAATGCACTACCTAGTTGGACTTTCAACCAAAAATTCCCACTCCGTCTATTTCCACATCCAACACAACACAAGTTATTGAATTAGCTTCCTCCTTAGCTTCATATTCTATGTCATATACTCTAACTACTTCTTCTCTTCTTGCTATCATGTCATCTTCTCAAACCACTCCATCCAACTCCTCTTCTAATTTTTCATCTCCTCAATTTACACCACGATACTCTTCCTTCACCTTTGTCTAAGCTCTCTACTATTGTGCCCTACACTTCTTCCAAGATGCCTCACTCAGAGTCTCCCCTCCACTCATTCTATCAAGAGCCTCCCTTGTCCCTATCTAGATGTCTAGTCTTGGCTCAGGGGAGTACTTTATCCGTAAGGTCATTGTATCTCCCCCACTATCAAGTTAATTAAGTAATTTGGTCACCCATGTGACATCCCCTTAACTATTGGTAATGTCATCCCCATTACTTCTTTTGCCAATTACACTAAATTTGTTTATGGGGTCTCTATGTTTCCTTTGAACCATATATTTCTATTGAGTCTATAGTACCATTTTATGGTAACATCAATTATCTTTCAAATTTGTCCTTTGCTATGAAATATTTCCAAAGTTTCAATTGGCATGGATTTGTCCTTGGTCGATATGAACAGGATCCACACTCTATAATTGACCCTTCCTACTAGCTACCAAAGGATAAATATATTTTAGGGTATCATAAAACCTCATTGATAGTCCTCCTTGGGAATGACCTACAATATCTTACTCTTGATCTTGAGGACAACAATTCTGATGACTATATCGATTTTGAATATGCTCATTTTCTTCCTCCAAAATTTCTCCAAATTGCAACCATCTATGCCCTTTTTCCTAGCACCTTAGATAATGATAAAATCTCTCATCCACTTAACATCCTGCCAAAATGTTCAAAGGAGACTCCCCTATCTTACCACCTAGACCATCTATACCTTTCCATTCCCCCTACCCTCATGGCATGGGTTTTTAGGACCTTCACATTCAGGCCTAATGTATCAAGTCCCTCCAACCATGCCATCCAAGTGTAGTCATAAGAATACCATGAACAACTCCCCGCATTGATCCCCCCATATCTACCACCTCTTCTTCCAACACCATATCTACCACCTCTTATTCTAGCACCATATCTACCACCTCTCCTTCCAAACCCATCTTTGCCACCTCTTATTCCAACACCATATCATTTACCTCATAATCCTTCAATGGCCCAACCCCTGCCACCTTGCCACCCACCTTATCCTTTGCCCCTCACACTATCCAAACCCAAAAACCTTGTCACTCACGATATTATCTTCATCCACCTTTACTTACTCCATTTCCTCATACCTCCCAACTTAATCCTCATCATCACAACCATCCCCACCTATCTTACCTACTCTAAGTCCACCACCAGTTATCTTGCAACAAATTTATGACCAACTCACCAACCTTAATCTCAAATTAATCCATCAAAGAGCCTCTACTCCGCAATACAAATATTCTTCCATCCAATTTTCCTCTATTTCACCTTCATCATCCTACCCCTCTAATCAACCTCAACATCCTTATTGCCTACCTCATACTTGGATACCCCTATCAAAGCCATTTTCTAGTATCTTCCAATGATTTAGTGATGCAAAAGTGATCTCCCTATCTAACATCCATCCAGATTGAATCAACAAACCCAATCCTAAATTCTATAAATAATATCACTATTGCATCTACCACCGTCAAAAGGGTCATGACATTGAGGAATATCAACATTTTTAGCATCTAGTACAAGATATACTAGATCACGAGGATTAAAATACCTCATCCATAGAATCTCCTCCCAATGGACCTTTTCTACTTTAGTTCATCTTCTTAATTAGTTTGACTCTTCTATCCACCTGAATATCCCACAAAACCACCAATTAAATTCATCCACTCAAATCATGTCCATCCTAAATCACCTTGTCCCTTGAGTTGGATGACACTACCCACTCAATGCTAACATGAATCTTGATCAATCTACAACACCTATTCTTAGAATCAATGTCTATCCAATAACCTTTCCTACGATCATCATGGACCCTACTTTATTGAGTCAAAATGCAGAATTTTTTCTCAATATAAACTCTAATCAAATTTGATTTTCTATGCACCATGCCTATGTTTTTATGGGTCTATATGCATATGCTATATCTAAGTGGTAAAACTAAAAAACCACCTACAATTGATTGTAGCATCATGAGGACACCTACCATATGGTTGGCTCATTTGCCACACCCAAATGTGCTCAACAATTTTTCAATGACAAGGTTCAAATATTTTTGTCGCTTCCATAACTAGATCATCTCACATTGATCATGATTCAATATATTCTTATGTCTCCTTCTCAAGTGTCATTTCATCTACCTTGCATACATTATCAACCACCGTCATCATCCCATCACTTTTTAATTTCACCCTTCCTATTCTTTCCTCCTTCTCTAGACTAGGGGACTCATTCATCCTTCAAAAAAAATGTTAACTAGGGGGTTCATCCCTAGTTTTTCTCATTCCCACCTTTTCTTTGGTCTAAGGGGGGCATCATACCTTACTTTTCCTCCAATTTTATCACATCTCATCACAACTACAACACACCATAAATGTACAATCTACGCATAGTCAATCTTCAATCCACTCACATTTGATCTTCAATCAATCAACTTCTATTCCATCTCTCCTTTCTTTCCATTTCATCTTAAAAATTTTGGCTTAGGGGCCTATAAACTTGTGACTCTCGAGGGATTTGAAGAACTAGAACCCATCAATATCTTTCATTTGCATGTATTTAATGCCTTGATCATATTACACTCTATTTTCTTGTACATAATCAATTTCAATAAAAAAATCATAATCCAAAATCCAAAAAAACACCAAATAATTAAAATACAAAATCTTAAAAAAAAAATAGCACACACAATCAATCAATTAACCAACTCATGTCACAAGAACTCTTTATTTTTTAATTAATTCACCTCCACTTCATGTTCTCCTTATTTTTATTTCTTTCCTCTCATTTCTCGCACATCACTCCTTGTTGTACAGTCACACTTCGAGTGACTACATAGCATGGACCGATGTGTTCTTCCCCTCCTTTCCTCCTTTCTTCATCTATATTTTCCTCTATTTTCCTTCTCGTTCATTCTTTACCATTTCTCACTCCACCATTAACTCATCATGTTTTCATTTTTGTATTTTAATTTTTGTCCTAATGTTATTTTGATCATTGATCACTTATGTTTGACAAGCATCATTACAATGTATTTTGGTTGTCTTAATCAAGGGCATCATCATAGTTGTAGCTATCTAACCTCTTTATATCCACCTGTCCACCATATCCACTATATCCACCATTCATAGTTTGTCATTCTTTATCTCTTCCCTTTCATAGGTTTGGATAATCTTTGGGTTCTTTCTATTATTCAGCCATACTTAGTATCTCAGTCAACCTTTATTGAAATTCATGTATCCCTTGAGTGTTATAGGATTTCCTAGTTACATCAGGTTTCCTCTTGGACCATGCATATTTCACATATTAATCATGTATTGAGTCTAGGAAAGATGAAGCCATGTATAGCTTTATGCTATAAAGTGAATGGTTTCCCCTGCTCATCGTATCATACCATAATCTGACCCTAAGGATCCATTTTACAAAAAAAAAAAGAATCAATAAAATAAAGAACTAGTGGTATCAATTATCATGGATCCTAGGGAATTTTAAGCATCTCCATCGGGGCTATAGATTCCTGGCTGGAAATGGAGCAACATCAATGGATTGTGGGGCTATTTCCATTGTGGCTATAGATGCTTGACTATCAATGGAGTATACCCAAACTTTGTGAAATTTCTATCACATTAGTGACCTTCTCTTATACAGACCCATGTCTGATCAAATATTTGCTATCTTATAATGGTTTGAGTTATAATTGGTTAGTCCTACCTCTCTTAAAATTTGAAATGGACATCACTGCACACACATTGGTCTCTGAGTAAATTGAATCCCTTGGTTGTTCTTAGTATCTTCAAGAGCTTATTTGATCAATAAATGAGATTGATTTTTGTCACTAGGGTGTTTTAGCTTCTTGAAAGCACTTCTTAGTCACATTTATTATTCTATCAAAATAACCATCCATAATGAGTCTCTTCACATGTATCTCATTTCAATTAGTACATCTATTCATGCATTATCAATAAATTAATAGCAATACATCATCATCAACTCAATTTATAACACATCATATAATCATCATAAACAGAAAATAATTTTGCACAAAATATGTATCTATATATCATCTTGCAAGCATCTCGTACATTATAATAATGTTAGGCCCACAGGCTACATCATCAGGCTACACAAGCTCCCAAATTTTGCACATGACCACCAACATCACATTTTGTGCAGCTTCCCTTCTTCCATGCTACCATTTTCAACCATATTCTATCAATTGTCTTGTGTTTGTCACCCATTTCTTGCCATCCACTCATCATTTGAATGGGTTGACAAGTACCCACAAATTTTATTTTAAATAAATTTAGTATACAAACACCTAATTTTGAAGTTATGTATGTCCGAGAATATTTTCCTAAGGCTATAATTAACCCTCCCTCCACTGAGGCAAAAATAAAAACTCATATTTTTTTTCTCTTTAAAAATTTCTAATCAAAACCTTGATTCCAAGAATCAAAATTCTAGTCAAAATGATCTCGTCAATTCGTGAAAGGTAAAGATGCAAGGATATTTGTTACTTCCATAACTAGGGTATCTTACATTGTTCTTGATTTAAGACAATATTGGGTCACTCTCCTCAAGTCAATGGTTGCTTTCATAATTCACCCATCCTTTCCTTTTTCCATCGTCAAGCCAACAATCAATGTCATCATTTTTTTACACCATATTATGTAGACACCTAAAAAGGAGCATCTATAGACACCTAAAAAGTGTCACATTTGTAGTGGTTAATATTAATATTTAATAATGTGTGTAATTATTTTAATTAATGTATTATAAACCTTAGAAATTATTAATATTGGCTATTTTAGTCCCTTTGACCTATTCTAGCCCCTTTGACCCACTTTGGCCCCTTCCTACACCTAACCGCATTCATCATAGGATCACTCACTATTTTTAACTCTAGTTCACATTAAATCTAGTTGGAATTTATTTCCCCTCTTTCCTCCATAGTCCAGGTGCATTAATGCACATGGGTGAGGATTCCCTCCACCAAAGCACATTGATCAAGCATGCCATTTTTGGTGCATGAGAAATATCTCCACAAAAAGAGCATTAGTGAGGCATGTTATGACATATCATAATGTGTCATAGCCCAAATAGGGAAATGTGCACACTTGTCCTTGATTTGGGGAAACATAAGATTCATCCCTTCCCTCCACCCAATAAAATTGATGATAAATCTTATTTTGTTGGGTGAGGAATCTCTCCATAAAAATATTATTATTAAGGCATGTTATGATGCATCATAATGTGTCATAGGGTTTCATATCCCAAATAGAGAAACTTACACATTTATCCACTCCAAGTGGAAAATCTCTAAGATACTCCTCTTACGCACCCATGCCACTTGTCACCCACTATCTGATATTCTCACAATGACATTGAGAGGGGGGGTGAATCAGTGTAGCTAAAAATCTAATCTGCAACTCTTAAAACTGAAGCAAAGAGAACTTGAAAATAGATAAAGCAATAATCACAAGAGAGCACACCACAACACACAATGTAACGAGGTTCACCAATTTGGCTACTCCTCAAGAATGACTACTTGGACTACGGTCCAAATCTAGCCTTTGCAAAACACCAATTTTACAATCTGTTTACCAACACCCACTGGAAGGAGCACCAACCCCTGATTTATCTGCACCAACAGAAAGGAGCACCAACCCCTATCCAAGCACCAACTTGGATCACTGTTTTGAAAGATATATTAATGACATACAAATGCCTTCACTTTTGCAAGACCCTGACTGGTCTCCAATTTATCGGAACACAATACACACCTACTGCACAGCTTGTCGCTCTCTTACAACACTCTTCTCACCCTCTTTCGGTAGCACTTTCACACATTCAGCGGCAACTTAATTCTCTGTGCGATTGCCCTTTTATAACACTGTTTCTCAATGAGACTCCTCGTCTTCTGTAACTTCTGTAAACCTGCATGCAGCCTATTAATAGCCACTGCTGATAGTAACTCCTTTATAGCACAGTATTTATTACATGCATCCTATTAATAGATCTGTCTCTTGCGTGTGACTTTCAGTATAACTGCCGCTCGATGGTTACACTGCTTTACGGGCCCTGTAACTATCGTTCTATCTTTAAAGCACTATGCTTATTTTAGCTTGCATGATTTCTATCTGTAACTACACCTGTAACTGTCTCACTCACTCCAGTTAACTCTTCTTATTTTGGATGCATGCTTTTCTTCTACAACTGCCCCTTTAACTGTTGTTCTGCTTCAGTTAACTATCTGTAATCGTGTTGTTGCGACCTGTCATGAAATCATGACATTTCTATCTCTTTATACTCTTCTCACCTCTTTCCCGTGAAAACATGACATGTCACGATATCGTGACATTTTTTGCCTCC
Source organism: Wollemia nobilis (assembly GCA_028583015.1). Taxonomy (NCBI): domain Eukaryota; kingdom Viridiplantae; phylum Streptophyta; class Pinopsida; order Araucariales; family Araucariaceae; genus Wollemia; species Wollemia nobilis. The sequence goes on from JAQPPZ010016994.1 coordinate 4,324,669, forward strand.
TTGTCCACTTCTTGGCTTGCACCCACGAAAACGGAACATGTCACGAAATCATGACACTTTCGCCTCCTTGTCCTTTTCTCAACTTGCACCTACAAAAACAGAACATGTCACGAAATCGTGACACTTTCACTGCCTTGAAATCTTTTCTATCTTTGGCTCGTGAAAATGGAACATGTCATGAAATCGTGACACTTTGCTTCCTTGAGCTCTTCCTCCTTGAACATGTCATGAAATCGTGACACTTTCGATTCCAGTCCTCTCTCTCTCGAAATCGTGACATCTTCATCCGTTCACACTCTTCTTCGCTTTGCACCACGAAAATCAAGACATGTCACAAAATCATGACAAATTCTCCTTACCTTTTCTCTCCTTATGTCGCGAAATCGTGACACTTCATCCTTCTCCTCTTTCTCTATCTTTGGACCGCGAAAATGACAGCATGTCACGAAATCGTGACACTTCATCCGTACTCCTCTCTCTTCCTTTGGAACACGAAAAATGAAGCATGTCGAAATCACACACTTTCTCCTCTTTCTCTTCTATACCGAAGCATGTCGCGAAATCGTGACACTTTTTCTCCTTGGAGCTCTCTCTTCGGAAACATTATGTCACGAAATCGTGACACTTTTCCTCCTTAGCGCTTTTCTTCCCATCGGATCGTGAAAACCCGACATGTCACGAAATCGTGACACTTTCTCTCCTTAGCGCTTCCTCTTCGAACTTGTCATGAAATCGTGACACTTTTTCTTCCGTAACCTCCTTCTTTGCAAACATGTCACGAAATCGTGACACATTTTCTACTTGAGCTCCTTCTCCTCGAACATGTCACGAAATCATGACAGTTTTCCCTTTGCTTGGCCTTCTCTCCAACATGTCGCGAAATCGCGATAGTTTTTCTTGCTCTTCTTCTCTTCAAACATGTCACGAAATCATGACAGTTTTCTTTGTCTGCACCTCTTCTTCAAACATGTCACGAAATCGTGATAGTTTTTCTACTTGCCTTCTTCTCTGCCAACATGTCGCGAAATCGTGACAGTTTTTCCACTTGGCTTCTTTTCCTCCAACATGTCGCGAAATCGTGACAGTTTTTCTAGCGTTTTCTCTCTCCTCCAACATGTCGCGAAATCGTGACAATTTTCCTTGTGCCTTATCTCTCCTTGGCCATGTCGCGAAATCGCGACAATTTTGACAGCATTTTCTCTCTCCTCCGAGATGTCGCGAAATCGTGACAAAAAACATGTCGCGATATCGCGACAGTTTTCTTACTTGTCTTTTTCTTTGATCCTTTGAATCTGGGCCACTTTTGTCTTCTTGGAAATTCACTGTACATGCTCTGACTGACCTCTGAACTCCTGTCCACTGCATCAACTGATCTATCTGTCTGTGTTGACAACAATGACAATACTTTTTTTGCACCTTGCTCAACAATCTCCCCCTTTGGAATTGTTGGCAACACGTGCAATTTCCTGTAATTCTTCTCCCCCTTTGACAATAATACCAAAGGGCTGTTGCAGACTCCCCCGAGTCTATGCACAACATTCTCAGACAAACATTGTTATAGTTAGCAAAAATCATGAATATGAGCAAAACTATAAGCATAGGCATAAATGCTCCCCCTGAGAATGTGATCCCAATTGATAGTCAGTTCTTGGGAAACGTGACCACTCCCAACTTACTCCGAAGGTACTCAAAAACTTCCTTGGGCAATGGTTTTGTGAATATATCTGCTACTTGCTCTATAGTTGGAACAAAATCCAATTTGACCTCACCTTCTGCAACTTTATCCTTCAAGAAGTGATACCGGATTGCAATATGTTTGGTTCGAGAATGCATAACCGGATTCTTTGATATGTTAATAGCACTAGTGTTATCACATTTAACTGAAATTGGCTCTTTGAAGTGAATACCAAGATCTTTCAGGGTTTGTCTCATCCATAATATCTATGTACAACATGTTGTTGTTGCAATGTATTCTGCCTCTGCTGTGGATAGAGAGACTGATTCTTGTTTCTTGTTGTGCCATGCTACCAGCCTGTCTCCAAGATAAAATGCTCCTCCACTGGTACTCTTTCTGTCATCAATACATCCTGCCCAATCTGCATCAGAATATGCAATAAGAGTGAAGTCCTTACCTTTTGGGTACCACAACCCATACTCCATAGTACCCTTGAGGTACCTAAAAATCCTCTTCACAGCTGTCACATGAGTCTCTTTGGGACTAGCCTAAAATCTTGCTACCATGCATACTGCCTGTAAGATATCTAGTCTGGTAGTTGTCAAATACAACAGGCTTCCAATCATAGACCTGTACATGGTTTGATCTACATCTAGAGATTTGTCATCCTTGCTCAACTTGCAACCTGTTGTCATGGGAGTGCTAACAGGTTTACTATCCTCCATTGTGAACTTTTTCAACATTTCTTTCACATATTTAACTTGAGAGATAAAAATGCCCTTTTCACTTTGATTGACTTGCAGTCCGAGGAAATAAGAAAGTTCACCAATCATAGACATCTCAAATTCTTTCTTCATTTTATTTGCTATGTCTCTACAAGACTTATCATGACTGCTGCCAAAAATGATATCATCTACATAAACAACAAGGACAATAAGATGGCCATTCTCTGTTTTGACATACAGATTGTTGTCCACCAAACCTTTCTTGAACCCCTATTGAATAAGATAGTTATCCAGACCTTGCATACCATGCTCTGGGTGCCTGTTTCAAGCCATACAAAGCTTTCTTCAACTTGCAAACAAAGTTGGGATTATCACCTAGTTGGAAACCATCTGGCTGCTCAATGTAAACCTCTTCTTCCAGTTTTCCATTCAGAAATGCTGATTTTACGTCCATTTGATATACTTTGAAATTTTTATGAACTCCTAAAGCTAGAAACATTCTGATTGCCTCTAGTCTAGCTACTGGTGCAAAGGTCTCCTCAAAATCAATACCTTCAACCTGTGCATAGCCTTTATAGACTAGTCTTGCTTTATTCCTTACAACCTGTCCATCTTCATTCAATTTGTTTTGAAAAATCCATTTAGTACCGATTATATTTTTATTTGCTGGCCTTGGTACTAACTCCCAGGTTTTGTTTTTCTCAATCTGATCTAGTTCTTCATTAATTGCCTTCATCCAACTTTCATCTGTGCTTGCTTCAACAATATTTTTGGGCTCAATGCTGGATAATAGAGAGTAGTTCCGTACTACTGCTCTTCTTGTCTGAATACCAACTGTTGGGTCCCCAATAATCTGTTCTCTGGGATGATTTTTTTGCCAACTGCCTATTTTGAATTTCTTGTTTTCTTCTTCTTCTGAGTCAATTCTTAAATCATCTGGGTCAATTTTTTGATTTTCTTCTGTTTCCTTTTCTTCATCTCCTTCAATGACTTCTTCATAAATAGGGTAGTTTTCTTGATAAGTAATTTCTCGTTCTCTACCTTCATCAACTTTAACATCAGCACTCTCCACAATTTTCTTTAGCCTCTTGTTGTAACATGTGTAGGCTTTGCTTTTTGTCGAGTAACCAAGAAAAATACCTTCGTCAGCTCTATCTTCAAACTTACCGAGATTATCTTCAGTTCGTTTGATGTAGCACTTGTTGCCGAACACTTTGAAATATCTTGTTGTTGCCTTTCTGCCGAACCATAGCTCATAAGGTGTTTTGCTTTCATGCGTCCTTAGCATGCACCTATTTTGGATGTAAACCACAGTATGGACTGCCTCTTTCCAAAATCTGTCAACTATTTTGTTCTCAGCCAACATTGTCCGTGCCATTTCCTGCACTGTCCTGTTCTTCCTTTCTACAACACCATTCTACTGAGGTGTCCTTGCTGCTAAAAACTGTCTTCTGATCCCATATTTTTGACAGTACTCTGCAAACTCCTCTGAGATAAACTCTCCTCCTCTATCTGATCTTAGGCATTTAATTCTTTTTCATGTTTGATTCTCAACCTATTTTTTAAAAATCTTGAACATCTCAAAGGCATCCGATTTAAGCTTTAAAAATAGTACCCATGTCATCCTGGAGTAGTCATCTATGAACAACATAAAGTATTTGTCACCATTTATGCTTTGTGTTCTCATGGGTCCACACAAATCAGTATGTATTAGTTCTAAAGGCTTACTGGTGAAGTATTCCTTTGATTTAAATGTGGATCTAGTTTGCTTCCCTTTTTGGCATGAAGCACAGATGCTATTTACTGGTTTGCCAATGGTGGGTATATCTCTTACTGCCCTTTTTGAACTTATTTTTACCAGATTGTCAAAGCTAATATGACCGAGCCTCTTGTGCCACAACCAATTTTCATCTTCCTGTCCAATCAAGCATGCTCCTTCTAAAGTTTCTGAGAGAGTATATAGATTTCCAGAAGTCCTCGATCTAGTAGCTATCAGCTTCCCACTGTGTGCTTTTTTGACTTCACAGCCCTACTTCTTAAAGATGACTTCATGACCTCTGTCACAGATTTGGCTTACGCTCAGTAAGTTGTGCTTCAAACCAATCACAAACAGAACTTCTTTGGAATTGATCTTTCCATCACTTATCTTGACTGATCCTTTGCCAACTATCTTGGCTCCATCATTATTTCCAAACTTTATAGAGCCCCCTTCATATTTCTGTAATTTTTCAAATTTTTGTTTATCTCCTGTCATGTGGCTGGAGCATCCACTATCCAATATCCATGGAGCAGATTTGTTCTGTGCTTTGAATGCAGTTCGTACAATCAAGGATTCCTTTTCTTCCTTGGGTCGCTCCTTTTCTTTCCACTCTGGTTTGACTACAGTTTTGGTCACTTGTTTAGACTTTTCTTTGTCGATAGCCTGAGCATGTTTTTCTGGGAATTTTCTATTTTGCCTTAAACTGTTTGGTTGAGATCTTCTTCCCTGATATTTATTTGCTGCATATGTGCTTCTACAGTTTCTTGCAATGTGTCCAAAGTTATGACAGTTATAGCATTCTACTACATAATCCATCAAGGGTGAAAAGACATTTCTACTGGTGAAATTTCTTTGTCCTATATTATGAATGCAGTCTGAAATCTTATGACCGTAAGCATTGCATTTAAAACAATAACCAGAGAAGGAATGATTGAACCTGGGAGTTGGTCTTTGCCATTTTGTAGTAGGAGCCACAAATTTTCTTCTCCTTTGATGTGTGACTTTTGTGAATCCCTCATTGTCAGTACTCTTCTCGTGCCTGGCACTGTTGCTTTCTTTTGCATGATCAACCTTGATCTTCTCTTCTTTCTTTACTTGTTCTATAGTTATGGCCTTTGATCCACTTGACGATTCTCCTTCGACAAAGCCCAAGCCAAATTTGATGCCTGTAGTCCTCTGACTATTTATAATCTTTTCAAGCTTCGTAGAACTTCCTTCAAGTTTGTGATAGCAACTCAATTTTTTATTCTTTTCTTCTAACCGCATTCTTAAGACAACAATCTCTTCTTCCAGTTTGCTGCACTCATCTATTTTCATGGTTAATTGTACTTCTAGTTCTTCAGACATTTTCTTAAATTCTTCTGTCTGCACTTTCAAACTGTTTATTATATCATTCGCATCCTCAAGATTTCTTGAGACCTTTTTATTCTTTTTCCTTTTTGTACTCAACTCTTTAAGTGCAGCAACCAACTCTCCTTCTAGATATACTTCAGCCTCATCCTTAATGTTTTTATCACCTTCCTATTTTTCTTTTGTTTTTTCTTCTTCAAATGCCATGAACAGAGCTTCACCTGTTTCTTCTTCAGAATTCTCACCTGAGCTATCTTCAGAAGAGCTGACATTCTTTGATATGAAACTTTTCTTTTTGAAGTTGCTTTTTCTAAAATTTGGTTTCTTCTTCCAGTCACTTCTTTCTTGGTGTGACCCTTCATCACTTTTGGTTTTCTCATTCATTGGACACTTGGCTGCAAAGTGACCGACCCCTCCATAATTGAAGCACTTAAATGATAACTTTCCTCTATATTTTCCTTTTCCCTTTATAAGTTTTCGAACAAAGTTAGCTTCTGTTTCATCCGATGTCTCTTCATCCTCAGATTCTTGTTCAACTTTTATATTTTTGTGTGCTTTAAAAGTAGCTTCTCTGTCTATGGGCTTAGTTTGTCCTATTCTCATTTTGTATGCAGTCAAGGAACCATGCATCTCATCCATGCTAAAATTATTTAGATCTTTAGCCTCTTCTATTGCAGAAACTTTAGAATTAAATCTTTTGTGAAGAGTTCTAAGTACCTTTTTCACGACAACCGCATCTTTGATCTCTTCATCGAGTCCTCTGATTGCATTAATGATTCCATTGACTCTCAAGCATATAGGCCTCTATGTTCTCATCGTCATTCATTTGTAATGCTTCGAACCGAGCTCGATGCGTTTGCAGCTTGGCTTCCTTGATCTTGTTGTCTCCTTCATGGATGCTCTTCGAGTTTGTCCCACATGTCTTTTGCTGATTTACAGCTCATGATCCTTATCAGTTCACTGTCTACTAGCCCACACATTATGGCATTCTTTGCTTTGGAGTTATTCTCAAACTTTTTCTTCTCAGTAGTATCTATTGGAGGAGTAGCAGGTACTGTGTATCCACTTTCTACTGACTCCCAAATGTCGTATCCTAATGCACTCAGATATGTCTGCATCCTGAGTCTCTAGAATGAGTAATTAGTTCCATTGAACAAAGGAGCTTTGTTTGATGAGAATCCTTCACCACCTGCCATTGTGTTCCTTCCAAGATCACCTTAGCTGATTAAGCTTGTTCAGGAACCTTGCTCTGATACCAATTGATATTCTCACAATGACACTGAGAGGGGGGGTGAATCAGTGTAGCTATTTAAAATCTAATCTGCAACTCTTAAAACTGAAGCAAAGAGAACTTGAAAATAGATAAAGCAATAATCACAAGAGAGCACACCACAACACACAATGTAACGAGGTTCACCAATTTGGCTACTCCTCAAGAATGACTGCTTGGACTACGGTCCAAATCTAGCCTTTGCAAAACACCAATTTTACAATCTGTTTACCAGCACCCACTGGAAGGAGCACCAACCCCTGATTTATCTACACCAACAGAAAGGAGCACCAACCCCTATCCAAGCACCAACTTGGATCACTATTTTGAAAGATATATTAATGACATACAAATGCCTTCACTTTTGCAAGACCCTGACTGGTCTCCAATTTAACAGAACATAGTACACACCTATTGCACAGCTTGTCGCTCTCTTACAACACTCTTCTCACCCTCTTTCGATAGCACTTTCACACATTCAGCAACAACTTAATTCTCTATGCGATTGCCCTTTTATAACACTATTTCTCAATGAGACTCCTCGTCTTCTGTAACTTCTGTAATCCTGCATGTAGCCTATTAATAGCCACTACTGATAGTAACTCCTTTATAGCACAGTATTTATTACATGCATCCTATTAATAGATCTGTCTCTTGCATGTGACTTTCAGTATAACTGTCGCTCGATGGTTACACTGCTTTACGGGCCCTATAACTACCGTTCTATCTTTAAAGCACTATGCTTATTTTAGCTTGCATGATTTCTATCTATAACTACACCTGTAACTGTCTCACTCACTCTAGTTAACTCTTCTTATTTTGGATGCATGCTTTTCTTCTACAACTGCCCCTTTAACTGTTGTTCTGCTTCAGTTAACTATCTGTAATCGTGCTATTGCGACCTATCATGAAATCATGACATTTCTGTCTCTTTATACTCTTCTCGCCTCTTTCCCATGAAAACATGACATGTCACGATATCATGACATTTTTCGCCTCCTTGTCCACTTCTTGGCTTGCACCCACGAAAATGCAACATGTCATGAAATCATGACACTTTCTCCTCCTTGTGCCTTTTCTTGGCTTGCACTTCTCCGCCTTCCTCCTTCCTTTTCTCTTTCGAAAATAGAACATGTCACGAAATCGTGACACTTTTGCTTCCTTGCACTCTTCTTTTCTTACTAGCAAAACGATACATGTCATGAAATCGTGACATCTTTCTGCCTTTTGTACACTCTTCTCTGCAAACACATGAAAAATCATGTCACAAAATCGTGACACTTCGATCCTTCACACTCTTCTTCGCTTGCACCGAAATGAGAGCATGTCACGAAATCGTGACACTTCCTTGCCTTCACCTCTTTCTCTTCGCTTGATGAAATGTCACGAAATCGTGACACTTCCTCCTTCTGCCTCTCTTCTCTTTGGCCGTGAAAAAGCATGTCGCGAAATCGTGACACTTCATCCTCCTACACTCTCTCTCATCTTTGGGTCGGGAAAAATCCGAAGCATGTCGTCGAAATCGTGCACACTTTCTCCTTGCCTTTCTCTTCGCTATGCTGAAATCGTGACACCTTTTTCTCCTTGCGCTTTCTCCTAATGTCATGAAATCGTGACACTTTTTCTCCTTAGCGCTTTTCTTCCTCGAGTCTGATAAACTCGACATGTCACGATATCGTGACACTTTTTCTCCTTAGCGCTTTCTCTTCGAACCTGTCGTGAAATCGTGACACTTTTTCATCTGTACCATCCTTATTGCAAACATGTCATGAAATCATGACACTTTTCTTTGTGAGCTCCTTCTCTCGAACATGTCGCGAAATCGTGACAGTTTTCCATTTGCTTGTGCCTTCTCTTCAAACATGTCGTGAAATCGTGACAATTTTCTACTTGCCTTCTTCTCTTCCAACATGTCACGAAATCGTGACAATTTTCTTTCTCGCACCTCTTCTTTGCAAACATGTCACGAAATCGTGACAGTTTTTCTACTTGCCTTCTTCTCTACCAACATGTCGCGAAATCGTGACAGTTTTTCCACTTGGCTTTTTTCTCTTCCAACATGTCACGAAATCGTGACAGTTTTTCTAGCATTTTCTCTCTCTTCCAACATGTCACGAAATCGCGACAGTTTTTCCTTGCGCTTTCTCTCTCCTCCGAGATGTCGCGAAATCACGACAATTTTGATAGCATTTTCTCTCTCCTCCGAGATGTCGCAAAATCGCGACAAAAAACATGTCGCGATATCGCGACAATTTTCTTACTTGTCTTTTTCTTTGATCCTTTGAATCTGGGCCACTTCTGTCTTCTTGGAAATTCACTGTACATGCTCTTGATTGACCTCTGAACTCCTGTCCACTGCATCAACTGATCTATCTATCTGTGTTGACAACAATGACAATACTTTTTCTGCACCTTGCTCAACACTATATTCCATACTAATCACCCTCCTCCACCCATGGGATACTTTATAAATAGGTCTCCATTTCATTTTTCATGTGTGCACAAGAATTATAACAAAAATTTACTCAAATTCTATTCGGTTTTGTTGTATATATATTTTAATATTGTGATTGCAGGTATATCACTCGAATAGCTTGAAGTATTTAACCATGGAGGCTCTTAGAATTTTTTTATAATCTTTTTTTTCTGGCCACACCCATAGTTTATCATCTAGTAGTGCATCGTATCCACATAAAAGGCTCCAAAATACATCTAGGAAATGCAGAATCCAACCAAACTCACCCTCATTGTTTTTGGTATAAATTTCCTATATATAATATGATTGCTCTATAATTTTGAGGGAATATTCTTGAAATTGATAGGAAGACTTGCAAAAAATTTCATCTCATTTGGAGTAATATAAATCACTATGCAATTGGTTTTGTAATATGTTGTATTTCTTTTTCATGATTTAAGGTTTATCTTGAAAGGCCCCATAGAGGTTACTTATATTTTCATTGTGGGATTGTGTGTAGGTATTGGATACACATGGAATATCAATAGTTCAATAAAAAAGTCTTCTAAACCCTCCTAAAACCCAATGTGTGCTCGAGGAGATAACTTGCCACACCATAAATTTTACTTGTAAAAGAAAACCCTCCATTTTGGGAGGTCGATTGTAACCAAAAGGGCCTATTTGTAAAAGATAAAATTTATCAATTTCAAAACTATGAAAAATATATATTTTTAATTGCACTTTTTGTATTTTCAATTGTTATGATGTATTTTCTCTTTCACACAAATGGCAATCATGGTGGTACCCTTTTCCACAACACATTTGATGCTTGTTGTTTTGCATGAGCTTGGATACGTGCATCAAGCATAAAATATATTATGTATTTTTGTTTAAGGTTATTTGTGTTTGCATGATTATTTATATTTCTTTTCTAAAAATATTATTTTTTGTCTCTATCACAGGCAACTAAGGGTAGGATATACACAATCATACCTTTCAAATCAATATGGGATCTTGCAAGATCTACCCTCATAGGTTTAGTCTCAACTGTCCATGGTGGTTCTCAATCACAATATCAACCCCCCATAGTGGTTATCAAGCTTAGACAAAACCACCTAGGGTTTTCTTCAAAATTATAAAAAAAATGCATAGGCTCAGGCACAGGCTCAGGGACATGGTATGCCCAATTTCTATTTCTTTCAACACAGGCTCATGGGCTAGTTGCTCGTACCTTTTCAATTAGGCACAAAAAATCAAAGCATAGTTTATTTTAATTGGTTGCTTGAATCTCTTTCCTCCCTTTTAAACTTCAAAAACAAAACATTAGCATTTTCAAAACTCAAAAGTCACATTAGTTAAATTTTTTCTTTCCACTGCTTATCAAACATTCAAATACATAGTACTTATTTATCTATTTCTATTCTCTCAAGCAATCAATGTGCATTAGATTAGTTGTCATTTCTTAAAAAAATAAAACTCAAATACTCTTTTAATTAATTATCATTTACTTTTTCAATTGCATTAGCCTAGGTTGTCATTTCTTTTCCAAACTTAGTAGATTAGATTTTGCATTCTTTTAAAAACTCATTTAGATCAAGATTTCTTTCCAAAAAAAGGAGGAACTTTAGATCATTTTTTTCCTTGCATATTTATGATTAGTTTTCAATTTGCATGGTAAGTATGCAGAAAAAACAACAAAAATAAAAGCAAAATAAAAATCCAAAATGAAAATTAGAAACACATCATACACTCTTGCATGGTCAATATTCTGAAAAAATTTTGTGAGGAAAACCTCCTAGTGACATGGTATTTCACCACCAACCATCGATTGAGCCCTTTTATAAACCATAACTAGAGCATATAGTTTCCTGGATTTCATCACCGAGAATTTGGTTACCCTTGGGGCTAGCTTAGGGTAATTTTGAGGTTAGATATCCTTTGACCAAAAGTCTTAATAATTAGTGGAACCACAACTATCATTTTTTTCCAAGCCTGACTAAGGATTAAGTGAAATCTTGGGTAGGTCGATAGTAGGACATAGACAACATGAACTCTCTTAAGAGATTTTTTTTACTCCCTTAGGATACCTAGATCCAATCCACCATCCTAGGAATCCTTTTTGTTGTTTGTGTCTTATTCCTCATTAGGGGAGTCAACATAAACACACCTTTTTATATTTCATTCAATCATACCTGATAGTTCCTAGGTCTAGGTAACACACACACACATAAAACAAAATAAGCATTAAAAAAAGAATAAAAATATCAAAATCAAAACTTCAAAACATTCATTACTTGATTGCCTTTTTGTTTGCATGCATGGTGTGTTTTCCTTAGAGAAAAAAAAAAAAAAAAAACAGAGGGAGAGAGAGAGCATTCATCATCATTCTTTCATTTTGGATAGCCTATGGTAACGACACATAGTTAATACAAGGCTCACTCTCAAACCCAAGTTCCCATGGACCATTTAGGTTAATCTACCTATTCTCTAATGCTCCCCTAACTTATCTCAAGGATGCATCCCAAATTCATCAAGGTAGCATGTCTAATGATATCTATCATTATATTCCTCCCCACCTAAGACTCATCACATTGGGTCTGATCAAGGTCGCAACCACCATACTACTCACATGACCCTGTATGGGTCCCCTCATCCTCAAAATTCTCTTTCTCCACCTAATACAAACATCACACCCATTGATATCGATGTTGCTCGTCTCCCTTTTACCAATCCAATATACCATTGCCAATTGCCTCATGCACCCCAATATCCTTTTCATCATGCCCTCCACCACTTATATTATTCCCTCCATATTTTCTCTCATTCTACATCCCTATTCACATTGATACCATAATTTTTCAAGTGTAAGCTTACAATCCCTATCATTCTCCATCGTCTCCTACATATTCTAGCTTTCACCACACCTCTAGTGTACCAACTTTTGGAATGCCACCAATATCCTCATCAACTGGGTGGTCTTGTGTCACCCTTTGCAACACATCACAAACCCAATATCTAGGACCATTGACCCTAGTCATCCATATTTCTCCAATCATGTCCAGTCATATCAATGCTCGTATGTTTCTAAATCACCTCCTTGTATCACACACATTTCTCACCTGCATCATTTGACCCAAGTTTGTACCACTTCCTATTTACCCTCATCCATTCCATCATCTTCTTTCCAATTTTCTAACCCACCTCCTCAATCCATGACTTTCTGTGTCACTCCTACCACCACTTACTCTTCATACCCAACCATTCATGTCAATGGTGCGTATGTCGCACACTCTTCTACCACATGTTCTACTTGTCTCTCATCATTCTACAATATTGGTATATCTTCTCATTAGTTGCCCTATTATCAAGTTCTTCCTAAAAATTTCCCATATTATCACATAAATTCTTTTCATGCCACCAACATTCCCAAACAACCACCTTAAACTCCTCGTTCTTCATCTCATCCATCGACCAAAGGATAATTATTTCCTCAATAACCATCTTGGGCCTCTTGTCCATCCATGGTTCTTGCAATATATCCTCATCCTCATGACTCTTATCAGTTGCCTACGATAAATTTACATAATATAGAACTGCATCCACCACCACATCATCAACACCATGTCACTCCTTATTTGTATAATCACACTTCTCAACCATACCAATCACACCCCACCCAACACATGCATCATCCAAATTCTACACAACCCCTTAATTCCTATCGATAATCATATTCCCCACTTCAACTGCCTACCTATCACCAGCACCATACTTAACAACCACCATCACACCCCCTCACACCCATAATCATTCTCATCAGCATCATCAATATCTATCCTTGACATCTCAGGTCCCACAAGCACCATATTCTTATGCTAATCACCATCATAATCATATATATTCACACCAATCATATCCCCTCATCAATCCATATCATATAAATCATCATGGCACCCACTAGTCAGCTCCCCAAACTGCTCTTAAACCATTATAATAGTTGGACAACAAATTCAATAGCTTGGAATCACAATTTATGGGCATATGGTATAAAAATTCAACCTTGATTCAACTTCAAAACTACCCCATCAACCTCTTGGTCCTAGTGCTATCTTATGCTCCCCTATTTGAAATACCCAAATTTGAAAATTTCAAGGGCAAATATGATCCATAGGATCACTTGAGCACATTCATCAATGTATGTTATATCAAGAATGAAATAATACCTCCTCATGCTCCATACCTTTTTGTTATCCCTTATAGGGGGAGATTTGGATTGGTACAACCATTTTCCTAGATATAACTTATATAATTTTGAACAACTGGCCAATCTCTTCGTAGATCATTTTTCTCTAAATATTAAGAAGGCCACCTTAATATATCTCACCAACCTTCATCAATTTGATGATGATTCTATCCTTTATTATGAAAATAAATGAAAAGCAGTGCTAACTGAGTTACCCTTCTCCATCCCCATCATTGAGCTAACTTAGATGTTCACACAGATTTTTTCCAAATCAATATCCCTTATTTAAATCCAATAATATAGAACTCTTGAGGAGACTCTCACTAAATCCAAAATCATTGAGGATATCAATATCCAAGAAGGAAAAATCAAGTTATGCAAGAAAGAATGGCTAAGAAAAAATACTCAGGATAACAACAATAATAATCAACCCAAACTTGCCCAAGTCAACCAAGTAGTGTTGAGTGGTCTGACCACTCAACCTCCCCAACAAAAACCAAAACCTCCATCACAAAAATATTCTTATCTACCATAGCAACCAGCATACAATATTGTACCACCACCTACCCAAAATAAAAACACCACTCATCAAGCAGCATGCCCTCAATAGCCTCAACATATATTCACACCCCTCTTAGAGACCTTGTCTAACATATTTTAGAGACTCATGAATGCACAACTGATATCCTTACCCGAGGTCAGACCTAAAGATCCTAACAAACCTTGAGGAAGAGGGTATACATAAGATTGGTATTGCATCTACCATCGATAGAAGGGTCATTACATCAATGGGTACATCCAACATAAGCACATAGTGCAAGATTTGTGTCTAGTTGTAAACTCTACATTTATTTATCAATCCAGGGTGAACGATTTAAAGGGCAATAATCTAATATAGATTATACCAAATTATTAATACTCAGAATTAATTTTTTTTCTCTTAGTTTCAGGTTTGCAGAAAATAATAACAGTTACAGAAAAATAAATTGTGCTTAATTGAAATATATTGCAATGTATGATTTATACTTAATTAAATGCTTTTTATATTTTTTGATGTGGATCCATGTGAAACCTATTGATTTAGTTATCTTTTTTTACCTTATAGTCTATGATGATGCAGTTTATTTTAATTGATAAATTAAAGTTAATCTACGTACTAACTATTCCTATCCTATTTTAGGGACGAGAGAATAGGGACTAGTTGTAGGAGTGGGTCCTGCCTCCTAGAGGATAGTGTAAATATTTCTCCCCAAAACTACTTTACTTCAGTAACTAAGGTTAATTAATACTACTAACATTATTTTACTTTATGAATGCAACAAAATACTATAAATATTACATAAGCAAGTAAATCATAATAAAGAAAATGACACAGTTACCAAAGACATGACGAAAAGTGTTGTTGCTTTATTTCTAGAAATTCAAATGTACAGTATCTTCGAGCATCAAGTCTTCAAAGTAGAAATTGTATACAAAATATCAGAGTGTAAACATTAGAACATTAGACATTAGAATTCCAATATTTTGAAATTTCAACATTTTAGCATTAGACCTTTTCAAAGGTCTCCCTTGTACTTTATAATGTCGCTTGGTCATTCTTAATGAAATTCTTCCACGTATTTTTCCATGTGGTTCTATTGGCTTGATTATTTGGACATTATATTTTCAACAATAAAAGGCTAAACTAATAATATTTTGTAACAAAATTGGACTTTGTCACAATCCCTATGGTCTAAGTGGTAGACTAACGAACTAACATAAAAAAATATTCAAAATTAAATAATATAATGATGCAAAAAATACAACTATTTGTCCTTCATTCTAGGAAGAGATAAAATAAGCTTGTGTCAAAATCTAAACATCTTAACAATATAATAATTTTACAACTTTATAACAACTTAAATAAATATACAATCTCGTTCATAATGCCAACATGTAATTCAATTGTGTTGACCCTGTATGCCTTGTAATACTGCTACGTCGTCGCTAGACATGGCTTCAACAACACATTGGACAGTTTGACTTAGCCAACCTTCTTTCTGTAATATCTTTTAGTAGATACTTTCTATAATAGTTTTCTGTAGTTGTATCCCATAGCGTCTTTCTGTAGCGTCTGTCAACATGAATCCTTAACACGTCATCTTCACGGTTCGTCTATCCATGCATGTTATCTACTTTTTGCCTTACCTCATCCTACTTTGCAAAGCTCCTACAATGTTATCCTACTAAAAAACATAGAAACTTACACACTTTTGCGTAAAATGCAAGCATAAATCACATTTATCATTATAAATCAAATTCACTCATAAATTACATAAACAAGATAAAAATTATTATAAACTACATTTGTTTTCATAAATTTCCAAACAAAAAATAAATTAAACCTACATAAAATACATGTTGTTTTAACACTCATCATTCCCCCAAACTGAAGGAGATGCAATTCCTCATGCATACAAATTGAAATTACAGTATGTCTAATAAAAATTACAACAACTATTCAATTGTTTTACCTTTTTTGCAGACACAAAACAAGGCATTACAGTGTTATGTAAATATTTTCATAGATATAAACAAGATATTGCAACTGTTTTCAAAATTCAATTGACAATTCTCATAAACAAGGAACTATAATTTTCATGAATCATTTGCATTTATATTATAGTTAAAAGTCTGCTGAAATATAAAACAACATATTGCAAATAACTATTTTCAAATATTCAACATAGAAAATACTTGCAGATATAAAGATAAAAGAATAAAAATAAAATACTGCTACAAATAATAAATATCAACAACATTATTAACATCAAATATAGTTTGTAAAATTATGCAAGTTTTATCAAATGTTTGTTATGAATTTTTCAACTTTATATCTAAGCCTAGATGAAACCTGTGTAGGTTTCAGTCTCCTTGTTGGCAAATTCTTCTCCTGCTTCACCTTTTGCACCTGTTCTTTAGCTTTTTAGGATCAAGTGGTAATTCAACAGATATAGTTTTGATGTGCTCGACTTATGTATATCCTCCATCCTGTGACTCAAGTTGTGCATCCTATTTTTCTGGTGGAGCATGAGGTTTGGCTATTTCAACGATTAATCATGTTGAAGGTATACCTGCTTCAATGGATGGTTTCGGTCTTTGAGGGCAGTGATGTTGAAATACTTAAGTGAAAGAAATCGAGCTATCTTCCTCAAGTACTCGGGTGAAGTCAATGACTTTGCTGAATTTTACTGATTTATTTGGTTTTCTATGAGACATGGAGCTTTTGTTAGGAGAGGTACTGATAGTTACCGATTGGATGACTAGGTCAGCTGGTCTCACCACCTTATCCACAAATATTTGCTTGAGGAGATCAAGTTGGAGCGTAAGGGCACATATTACTAGGGTGGCATGCTCGGTAAAATTATTCCTGAGTCTATCTAGTTTGATATGCAACACAGTCTACTGCATTTAAATTTTCTCAAGCATTTTTGTAGATGGATCTGATGGAGGTGGGTTTGTATTTGGACTAGACGTTTCTCCTGTTTCCTGAGTTTTTGGAATGAATATCTCATGTCTGGTTTTTCTGATAGGCTGATAAGACTTGGAGGTTTTGGAATGGCTAGGGTGTTTACGTATAGGGGATTCTTCCTCCTCCGGACTCTCAAACTTATAATTTCCCTAAAATGCACTATCTCTTGCAAATTCTAATAGACCCAGCTCAAAATGGATGGAGAGGTTAGCTTCTTCCACTACTGTTTCCCATGGTATCCTAGTTTCACTTACTTTATGTAGAACTATAAGTTTTATCAATCTGTGATGAGCGATTAGGTGACAATTAGGGCTATCCTTGGAACTTTTAGTTTGGACTCAGGTAACTGTAGCTTTAATTAAATAGTATAGAAATTATGGAAGGTTGATGATACAATTCTCGTGCCTTGAGTATTTAAGATTCAACATCATTTTGAGATGGTAGCCCCCATAATTGGATAATCTCCCCTCTAGTGTAAAGAATTTTATAAGGGTTGTGGTAACCTTTTACCATTTTATGGGAAGTGAGGAGGTCACTACCCCTTTGATCCACCCGTCTCTATATCTAGTCATGGTACATATTTCCCCAAACCTCTCGACCATTTTATTTACCCCCTTGTAGCTAGATTTATAATATTTTTGGCCAACCTCAGGAAGACTTAGGGCCTCAGATATTAAACTGGCGATGACTATAATTTATATTTCACCCACGTGAGTCACCATGGTCGTGGGATCACATTTCATGATGAAACCATGCCCTGGTCGTGCCCTTTGAACTTTGTCAGGGCATCCCACCAGCGCACCTCTTGGAACAACTTTGTTACGGAGTTCATAGTATTTTGGATATGGATAGATGAAGGTTTGCTCCACTTATGGAAGGTGGATCTAGGTATGGTTACTGGTTTTAAAAAATAGGATAGGGTTTTTTTTTTGGTAGATAATATACTATAGCATTAATACCGGGTTTTACAGGTTGACCCAAAAACTTTTACAAAAATTAGCCTAGGGTTGTTGATGAACATATCCTTACTAAGGATCCTATATATGTAAAATCTACATGTCGCAAAAGCCATTACATCCGGTAAGGCACATAGCCTGTTATCAAAAAGAAACTTCCCATACAACATTTTGGGTATACCCCGATAAAACACACATGCATCATAATTACAAAAAAGAAACAGACACGGATCCCTTCCTTGAGACAATGGAGAAACAAAAAGTTGCAGACACACATAGCAGAGTATTGAAAAAAATCCCACAAGCTCTGTATTGACAGTTACTCTTAATAATTCTTTTGTAATTACTTTCTTTCGTATATGACATGCTTTGGTACCACATACTATCTTGGCCAATCAACCTTGGAGACGTGAACCTGCTGGCTAGATTTATGGCGGTGGCTATCTGGTGGTCCATGTGGCTTTGGTTCGAAGTCTTATATTGTTGTTTCTTTTCTTCCCTATGATTATCAACCAACCTCAAATTACTAATATGACTAGGAGCCATGTTATCTGACATGTGACTTTCCCCATTAGTCTTTGTGGTATTTCCAAGCAGCATCCACGAAGACTGATAGCTTAGATAATTTTTATTATGAGTCCAATTCAAAAAAGAGACAGGAATACTCCTAGACTTCGAACTTACAGTGCCTTCCCTGTTGGTAAATTCGACTATCATTCTTGGCATTCTTGTTGAATAAGCTCCTCTACTTCACTCGGGAACCATGTTCCCATTTGAAAAGTCTGTCACCATCGACATCCAAATTGGCCAGATTATTAGCAATTTTGTTAGCTTCTTGAAAGACATGTTGGGCTTTTTTGTCCTGTCTTCCCTAGAAAAGGATCCTAGCCTCTTCAATAATTGTTTTAATCCTCCAATGAGGTGTTTTCAAGTTATTGAGGAGATTTATAACATGCATAAATTCTCCTTCTACGATCAAATTGCCTTCTAAGTCTTGAGTCATTTGAAGACCTCTACACATAGCTCTAGCTTTAGCTTCGTTGTTCGTCCTTGTTCCCAAATATTGAGAAAATGCAAGCATCATATTCCCATTATGATCTCACACAATGCCATCAGTGCCTGCTCTGTCAGGATTGTCCTTAGCTACTCCATCAAAATTAAGCTTAAACCAACTCGTAGGAGGTGGAGACCACTTAACACTGGCTCTGGGGTTGACTACCCTAGGCACAGACTCATATAACAAGGTTAATCTTAAATATTGAGCAATCGTGGTCTCCTGCATATGAGGTTTACAACTATCAAAATGGATAAGGTTCACATTCTCATTGGCAAAGGATAGGATCCTGACAATGATAGTTTTATGATCATGGATAGACTCATTAAAGACTCTATGGTTCCTTTCTAACCACACCTACCAAAGATAGTGATTGAGACAAATTTTCCACATGTATCTAAGTATTTGGATTGAAAAGAGGTAAGGCCACTAGATGAACAAATCAAGTACGATGGCTAGTTTAACCCATGAAATATTGAAGGCCTAAAAAACCCCACTTAGGACAGTCAAGTAAAAAGGGCACTCAAGGAAAATGTGATAAATGGTCTCCCAATTAGCCCTACACAGATAACAACAATTAGTGATACAAATACCTTTATGCATAATATTATCAATGGTTAGAATTCTTCCTTGGATAACTAGCCATGAAAATACTGCAATTTTTGGAATTAAATTTTTTATCCAAACTAAGTCCTTTTGGAGGACAAAATCCTCGTCATCAAGCAGAAGCTTGTAAGCTGATTTAATAGTGAACTACCTATTTTCCGTAGGAACCCAGGTCACTTGATCTTCCTTGGGTCTCATGGGGATAAAATGTTGCCCAAGAATGTTACAAAGATCATTTGATTTCGCTTGAAATTCCTGAATTCTTATTTTTTTCCACTTCATCCTACCTCTGTCCTCAACCATATAATCAAAGACTTTTCTACCAATGAGTTCTTCCGTGATATCTTTGATTCGAGATAAGTTAGGATATTGTGTCAGTGGTTCGTCCTTAGCCCACCTATCATTCTAGCAATTTATCCTCTCACCATTGCCTAAAACCCATATTAAACCTTTTTTGATGATTTCCTTACAATTAAGAATTGCTTTCCAAAAATTAGAACCTCTGATTGGAACTGATTCACTTAGAAATTCCATATTTTGAAGATACTTTTGTTTGATGATAGTTTTCCATTCATTTTCTTCACCAGAAATGAGACGCCACGCCTGCTTAGCTAGTAAAGCTAAATTTATATGAGCAATTCTCCTTAGACCTAAGCCCCCATTTTCCTTGGGTCTGCACACTTTGGTCCATCCTACAAGGTGTATCCTTTTTTTCTCCTCTGATCCAGTCCATAAAAATTCTTTTTGGAGTTTCTCAATTTTTTGGAAAACCTTCATAGGGGCTTTGAAAATGGAGAGGAAATAGACTGGAATGCTTTGAAGAGAGGCCTTAGTGAGGGTCAGCTTTCCTTCTTGAGATAGAATATGACCTTTCCATCCAACAAGTTTTTTTTGAATTCTTTCAATAACCCTGTCCCACATTGACTCTCTCGGAGAACCAATGAAAAGAGGGAGACCAAGATACAAAGTGGGAAGGTTTGCTATATCACACCCTAAAAATTTTGTAATCCTTCCTTGCCTCTGAATGGGGGTATTCAAGAAATATAACTTGCTTTTACTAAAATTAACTTTTTTACCAGGAGCGTCCTCGTAGAGTTGCAAGATGTATTTAATTATTTTGGCCTCAACCACTGATTCCTTAGTCAATATAAGGGTATCATCGATGAATTGTTGGTGAGAAATAGCCCTAGTGAGATATGTTGCCTTGATTCCTAATATTAGCCTTGAATTGCAAACATTTTTTATGGTTCTGCCTAAAGCTTCTGCCATAATGATGAATAACATGGAGCTGATAGGGTCCCCCTGCAAAATTCCTCTGCGACTTTGAAAGTAACCAGCAGTTGTTCCATTAACTAGAATCGAGAACCATGCTTTAGAAATACATTCTTTTATCAAATTAACCCATTGGTGGTGAAAACCAAACTTAAGGAGGACAACAATCAGAAAGTCCCAATTTAGCCTATCAAATACTTTGTTCATATCAAGCTTGAGGGCAAAAACAGACCTGTTAGTCTTATGAGCAGAGTGCAGAGCTTCATGAACTGTGATAACTCCATTCAAGATTGACTTGCCCTAGACAGAGCTTCCCTGGCATGGATCTATGATGTGGGGCAGAATATATAGGGTTTGAGAGATAGAGAGGTAGGATAATTTAGAATATGCTTCAGCTTTTGTTTAAAATGTTATCATGGAATTGTTTTACTGGAAGGAAAACCTGCAAAAAAAATTGATAAAAAATTCATGCATAGATTATAAAATAAAATATTTTTTTATCAATTTCAACCCATGCAAACATAACATCAATATTATCATGTACATTTAATTTATTTATGCATATTTTCCTATATTTTATTATAAGCATGATTTTAAAAAAGAAAATTATTTTCTTCTTTCAAGATATATTCTGTGGCTTCTTTTTTATGATATTCTCTCTATAAAAAAATAGTTTCGAGATTGTGTTTGCCACCTTACCTATTTGTATTTGCATGAATTTGTGTCGTCGTCTACTTCATGCATTCCCTCAACTTCTTATTCCTGCAATTCTTCTTCGACCTTCATCACCACATCGTAATTTGCATCTGCTACTTACTGATTTAATTCCTCAGTTGTGAAAGTTTCATCTTTGGTTGTACGGTGGATTTCCCTCGTGGTTACATAGCTTGCTACAAAAATATTAGGGTTAATTTACTTTTTTTTTAGGTTTAACATTCAACGCAAATCATGGGTGAATCTCAGTCTTCTGTTCTTCTTCAATCAATGGCCCGTGGCTTGATCTACGGTGCTTCCTATCATTTGCTTCCCACAACCAAGTTTCAATGATCACCCCTCTTTGTGTGCGGTGGTCGATGCTATCTTGTAAATGAAGCTTTTGTCAGTGGCATGTGATTTAATCCAAACCTAAACCATAGCCCTCCATTTCCTCTTAATCGACGATCAAGAATCATGATCCGTGACATATTTTCCCACTGGTCCATGTGGCCAAGTTTCGATAATCAAATTCTAGGGTCGTGATGCGGTCAATCTCACTTACACGTTTCTTACTTTGGTGCGAAGCTTCCCATCACCTTGCATGGGGTAAAATTAAAAACATTTTTAATACCTTAATTTTATGAATTTTATTACCGAAGGGGGGATTTTTTAAATAATAAAACTTTAAAACTTTTAATCCCAACTTCCCTTTGGATTCATGTATACATACCTTATTTTTTGACATCTCATTATCGTGGCTAATCATGTGTATATATATATATATATATCCTCTCATTTGTTGCCATGCCCTCCACGTGTATGGTCATTCTTGTCATAAAATTTCACATTTTTAAACTTTTATAAACTCCATACAATGCCTTATGTCCACATAATCACTTCCATTTGTGGTATTTGATCTATGTTTTTACCTTCTTCCCACAAAAGATTTATTAAAATGTGCTCATGGTGCCCTTCCTTCGACCAATCATAACTATATGCATTATCCTTAGTGCTCCAGTTGTAATTTTCATCTTGTCTTTGTATAAAGGTTAGAGAGGTCAGCTCGTGAACCTTTTGTGCATGATTCCCAAAGTTGAGTTTTAATCGTCCATTCTATTGTGCACCATTTCAATGCTGAATCATGTTTCAATTTTTGTGTCATGATTCATAGGCTTGAAAAATGTTCGTGTCATAGTGTTTGCGAGAATTTTTAAATATTATGCAAATTTACCCTTTTTCTTCAAAAACCCTTGCATAAATAATTTTTAATATTTACCTTGTATAATTTCACTTTTGAAACGTGTCGCAAATCTGGAATTGTTGACACTTCGGATTTTTTTTTATATAAAATACACATTTTTGGAGATATGCTACAAAAAATGGCTACAGAAATATCTATGGAAAGTTTCTACAGAAAGTATCTACAAAAAAATTCTATAGAAACTATCTACAAAAACTATCTACAAAAAATATCTACAAAAATTGTCTATAGAAGCTGTCTACAGAAAATATCTACAGAAACTGTCTATAGAAACTGTAATTGTAGAGTTGAAAGAATACTTTACGTGGTTCTTCATTCTTCTTCTTTTTTCTATTTCTTCTCTCCAAACTATATCATTTTTTTTTGTATATAAAAGTCTTCATTAATTACCGGGTTTTGGAGGTTAACCCAAAACCTATTACAATATCCGACCTTACTGTTGAGATTGTAGATCCTAGTCATCCTTGAAACTTTCTTACCAGAACTTGTGTTGAATCCCCTACAACACCTTACTAACAAGGCACACCCATACCTAAACATAACTGTAAACATTACTTACATTGACAGGAAATTGAAGTTTGGAACTTTGCACTTGTGAAACATGTTGCTTGCCCATTTCCTATTCTCTGTCGAAATCCTCCAAGGCTTACACCCTGTTACCTTCATTTCCAATTTGGTATGATTTAGAGGGAAACCCCATAGTTATTACCAGCTCCATGGGGAAAGAACACCCATTCATATTTCTCCTTAACGGGTAGGTTTCTTTTCATGACTAATAATGTTTTCCACTTCACGTGGCACACCTTGTGTCCATGTCACCAAACTACCAACATCAACACCTATGTTGGCTAATTTGTCAGCTGACCTGTTGGCCTCACGGTACACGTGACGAGCCCTCCTATTTTGTCTTGCCACAAAAAGGATCCTCACTTCATGGATGACTCCCTCGATTCTCCATGGAGGTTTTTGCCATTGGTTAACAGGTTGATGATGTTCATAGAATCACCTTCAATCATCAAGTTACCTTGAGTTGCTTGGGCTACTTGCAACCCTCTCCAAAGGGCTCTAGCTTCTGCTTCGTTATTAGTTATGATTCCCAATGGTTCAGCGAAGGCCTTGACCAGATTTCCTTGATGATCCCTGATTATTCCTCCAGCTCCAGCTCTTCCCGGGTTCTCCTTGGCTGCACCATCAAAATTTAGTTTAAACCAACCCTGGGGGGGTGGCTCCCAAGAAATCCCATTTTTGGGATTGGGCAAAGGAATGGAAGGTTTGTCCTCAATACCTAAGGCCCGAGCTAATTGTTTTTCTTGGGGAGGAATTGAGTGGTTCTCATCCACTAAGGTGCTAAGGTTTTCTTTCGCAAAGACAATAATCCTGTTGAGGATGGTTTTTGGGTTGTGAATGGTATCCTTAAAGGCTCTATGGTTCCTTTCTAGCCAAATCTGCCAGAGAAAATGATGCCAACAGATTTTCCATAGGTACTTAAGTTTTAGGCTAACAAAGGGTTGAGGCCATTGATGGAACACTTCGGATATAAGAGCAGGCTTAACCCACGAGATCCTAAAGGCTTGGAAAAGTTCATCCAGGATGGACTCCGCTACCGGACACTCCAGAAACAAGTGTTGGGTTGTCTCCCATCCTGCCCTGCACATGTAGCAATGGTTAGCAATAACCATACCTTTGGATAACATATTGTCCATAGTGAGGATTTTTCCTTGAATCACCAGCCATGAAAAAAAGGATATTTTAGGAATTAAGCCTTTGATCCAAACCAAACTCGGTTGAAATTGTTGACCTTCCACATTGAGAAGCAAATTATAGGCAGACTTAACTGTGAAGTCACCACTTTCGAGTCTCAGCCCAAACAATGTGATCTTCATCCTCTCCAGAGGGAATAATTTGTTGAGTTAAAATGTTATAAAGCTCTTGAGACTCCGCTTCAAAACCCTGTACTCTGATGTGTTTCCACCTGTTGATATTTATATCCTGCCACATATAATTTGCAACCTTCTTCCCAATATGCTGCTCCATATGCTCTTGAATCCTAGCCAAACGAGGATTCTGGGATAACTCCTCAGCTCTCACCCATCGATCCTTCCAAAAGTCTATTGTTTGCCCATTTCCTAGAATCCATCTAAGACCTTTCTTGACAAGATCCCTGCTCGTGAGGATTGCCTTCCAAAAAGTAGACCCCCTGCTTGCTAAGTTGTCATTAAGGAAGTTCACACCTTGGAGGTATTTCCTCCTAACTATGGCAATCCATTCATTATCGACCTTAGTCAATAACCGCCATGCTTGTTTGGCTAACAGAGTTGTATTGAGATGAGCAACTCTCCTCAATCCTAACCCCCCATCGGCTTTAGGTTTGCAAACCTTGTTCCAACCTACTAAATGGATCCTTTTCTTATCCTCAGTCCTTGACCAGAGAAATTTTTTTGAAGCTGCTCAATTTTGTGATACACCTTGCTGGGAGCTACGAACACTGATAGGAAGTAAACGGGTATACTTTGAAGTGAAGCCATAGTTAAAACTGCTTTGCCTACTTGAGATAACGAGATGTCCTTTCCAACTTTGCTAGCTTTTTTTGGATCCTCTCCAGAACTATGTTCCACATTGATCCTTCAGGTTTCCCCGTAAATAGGGGAAGACCTAAATAGGAGGTGGGAAGGGATGCAATCTGACATTCCATGATCCTTGCTATGTTGTTTTGCCTAGGAATGGGGGTATTGATGAAATAAAGTTTGCTCTTATCAAAATTCACTTTATGTCCAGCCGCTTCTTCATACATTATGAGAATATTTTTAATCCTTCTTGCCTCAACCACAGAAGCCAAAGTCAGTAGCAATGTATCATCAACAAATTGTTGATGTGTCATCGGGGTAGTTAGCGACGTGGCCTTGATACCGATATGAGTCCAGCTACCATTGCTTCCTTAATG
The DNA here is from genome assembly GCA_028583015.1 of Wollemia nobilis. Taxonomy (NCBI): domain Eukaryota; kingdom Viridiplantae; phylum Streptophyta; class Pinopsida; order Araucariales; family Araucariaceae; genus Wollemia; species Wollemia nobilis. Next base: position 4,350,443 of record JAQPPZ010016994.1, read on the forward strand.
GTTCTTCCCAAGGCCTCGGCTACAATGATGAACAACATAGGACTTATGGGATCTCCTTGTCTTAGACCACATTTGCTTTGAAAAAAACCTGCAGTAGACCCATTAACCAAAACTAAAAAACAAGGCTTAGAAATACACTCTCTTATTAACTTGACCCATTTCATGTTGAAGCCAAATTTTAATAAAACTGCCTCTAGGAATTCCCAATTTATCCTGTCATAAGCTTTGTTCATGTCTAACTTTAAAGCCATGACTGCTTTTTTGGTATGAGCGGTTGTATGAAGAGCCTCATGAACAGTAATAACTCCATCTAAGATTGATCTTCCTTGTACAGAACTTCCTTGACTTGGATCAATGATAACCGGTAGAACTTTCTTCAAACGGTTGGCTAAAACTTTGGACAAAATTTTATAGGATATATTACACGAGCTAACCGGCCTAAAGTCAGCCATAGTCTTGGGGTTGGGGCCTTTAGGGATCAAAGCAATGAAAGTTGAATTGAAACCCCTTGGAATATGATTTGAACTTTGGAACTCCTTGATTGCGGCAATAACTTCTGCTCCAACAATATCCCAACAAACTTGGAAAAACCATGGTGAAAACCCATCCGGCCCGGGAGCTTTGTCGGGATCCATGTTAAACAAAGCCTCCTTGATCTCTTCATCTAAAAAAGCTGCTGTAAGAGACTCGTTAATCATTTCATCAATGAGTTGTGGAATGAATTGAAGGAGAGAGTCCTTTGCTTGGGCATTACGGGCCCGTTCTTCACCCAATAATGAACTAAAAAAATTAACAGCCTCGTCCATGATCTCCTGAATGTTTTGAGTTGAGGATCCATCCACCTTAGTTAAATTTCTAATATTATTGTTGCTTCTATTGCTCAATGTGGTAACATGGAAAAATTTTGAATTAGAGTCCCCTTCCTTTAGCCATAATGCCCTTGATTTTTGCCTCCAATACATCTCTTCACAAGCTAAAATATTATAAAACTCACAAAGGGTTTCCTTCTCTTTAGTCCTTGTCGCCTCATCATAGGTTCCATTTTGGATTTTGCTTTCTATTATTCTCAGTTTTTCCCCCACTTCTCTCTTATTCTCAAAAATATTTCCAAAGACTTCTTTATTCCATATTCTAAGGTTGTTTTTCACCATCTTAAGTTTTTGAGATAGTTTGAAGGAAGCACTTCCCTGGATAGGTTGTTGCCACCATTCCTCTATTCGTTTCTTGAAGTCCGGATGTTTAACCCACATTGACAGAAATCTGAATGGCTTTTTAAAGGAGTTAGCCTGAAATGCCTCCCATAGAATAAGATTATGGTCTGAAGCGCATTTAGGAAGGGCTTGTAACGTTGAATCACCAAACATTGTTGTAGCTTCCTTGGATAAAAAAAACCTGTCCAACCTTTCTTGAATCAGCTGACTTCCTATCCTCTTGTTACTCCATGTAAATTTGGCTCCTTTTAGTCTTACATCCATCAATTCATTTGTGTTAATGAATTCATTGAAGTCCTCCATGCTCCTTGAGGGTAACCCAGATCCTCCCTTCTTATCAGATGGGTAAAGGGGGGTATTGAAATCTCCCCCAATCACCCAAGGAATGTCTTTAAAAGCTTGGCTCAAATGCCCCAAAAACTCCCACAGTTCAGACCGCCCTTGGACAGAGGTGGGGGCATAAACATTTGACATAATCCAATTCTTATTAGTATCAAAATCATGAAATAATACGCTTAAGACTCTTTCATTTGCCTGAATAATACTTCCTTCTATTTTAATAGGATCCCATAAGATCATGAGGCCCCCAGATGCTCCTCTCGCCTGTTGAAAGGCCACTTCCCCTTGCTTCCAAATCCTTCTAGCTATAAGTGTTGATTGTGCCGCATCTGTTTTGGTTTCTTGAAGAAAAATGATAGTAGGATTCCAATCCTTCCTTATAGACTTCACCATCCTTTGTTTTGGTGGGCCGTTTAGGCCTCTCACATTCCATGAGAGAACCTTCATTTAGACTATTTGATATTTTTTCCCCGCCCCCTTCCCTGAGCCAAAGGGGGTTTGTCAATTTTGCTATTATCCTGGCCAGGAATAGCTTGCTGTAACAATGTTCTTTGCTTTCCATTTGCAATTTCTTCATTGATTCTCATTCTATAGTGCTCTGTTGTAGATATTCTCCCTTTCTTTCTTTCACTTCCATAATCTATCGGAGGCTTGGTGGTGCTTCTAGTCTATTTTGGACTGAAATGAGGGGGCATATACTGTGATAGTCTAGGGCTTGAACCTTCTTCCTCATTTTGGGGGTTTTCAATTCCCTCTTCATCCTCGGCCTTGTTTTGGTTCACCTCTCCTATCTGGTTCCTAAACAGGGGGCTTTCCTTCAAGGAACCTTTTACCGTTGGGCTCGTATGATAAGGGATAATTTGCTCCACTACCGGATTAGGAGCTACATTCCTACCTCTTGTTTCCACAACTTCGACTCTTGACTCTATTTTTTCCATGTTTAAACTGAAAAAAATATTATGAATGAATTATGAATTATATCAAGAATTATGAATGAATCTTCTACTTACCTCCCCCAAACTATATTTTTGGCTATATAGCCAAAACATGATAGAGAGGATTTTATTTTGTAAAAATTTATATTATGGCAAATATTATATATATATATATTAATTTGTTTTATTTAATTAATTAAGGATATGGAGGATTTAATTATATATTATTTATGCCAAGTCATTAAATAGGCTTGTAGAATAATAATCTTTTTTGCAAAATGGACTTACCTTCTTGGCTTCTAAATAAGTGATCCCATGGTTTTATTAACAATTCCTGCTAATGTCTTAGGAATATTATTTCTTATCTTTCTTCCTTTAATTTCATTAAGGAGTTCCATATGAGAGAACAATAATAGATTTATTCTGATATTAGTCATCGATATTTGCAACATAGATCTTCAACATAGTCTTATGAGCTCTCAAAAGTTGTCTTGGTTGAAAACAATAGGATAGTCATTATGATATTATCTTGATTGTCTTTCCTATAGAAATATGCATCTATTTGGTATTATTATAAGGGTACAAATATTTTGGGAATTGGATTCCCAACCACTCTATCAAATATATGATGGGAATTGTAATCCTATCCTTACTACTTTACCTCTGCAAGTAAATATTAAAGCTTTTGAAAATTCAAGCCACATTATTGTAGGATGAAATGGATTATGATGTGTATGGCAATGTGATGATGGTATTTTCTTATGACTTTGTTTTCCTTATAAATGATCTAGATTTGTTTTACGAAGACTCAAACATCTTAGTGATCTTTAAACAAATTCATCTATTCATATCACAAATCGATATGATTCTAAGGTTGTCCTAGTGGTTTCAAGCATCTAAAGGACCAACTGTGTGTGCAGTGAATATTGATTTCTAATTATAAGTAGGGATTGACTAATCCATTGGTCACTTATGCCCACAAGCTAGCTTATCTGTGAGCATCCATAGATCTTGTATAGACTTATCGCTACCGTGTAAGGATACCTTATTGCCAGGCGGGTTTCATTCAACCCATTATTGTAATGAGGATCACCTTATGGTTTTTGAAACACTAGGAATTCCAGGGATTCAAGCTCTTTTCCTTTCTTTAATTAGATTTTATTTGGGATACTTGCTCATTTTGAAGAAGAGCAAGGAATTTTTTTTTTATTTCTTTTTGGGGTACTTGCTCGTCTTGAGGAAGAGCAAGGAAAATCTTATTGCTTTTTGGGATACTTGCTTGTTTAGAGAGAGAGAGCAAGGGATTTTTTTTTTCAAGGGTGAAGGGAGAGCTTGTCCTTTTGCAAATTTGTTTAGCTTTCTAGGCCATGTGCATAATTGGATAAGTAGGGGAAACCATTCACTTTATAGCAATAGTAACCTCATGGGTCAGTCTTTCCCAATTTCACAATGTTTTTATTCGTTATAACGTGCATAGTCCAAGAGAAAAATTGATTGACCAAGAGCAATATATGACACTTTAAGGATTGTTTGATTTTCAGTGGAGATTTGCTTAAGATACTAGTGGTGGTTGAGTGATTGAAAATACCTAGACTTTGTTTAGCAAACAAAGTGTTATGCAAGATATGGCAGTAATTTCCCTACAAGTTTTCAAACTATTTTAACTAAAAGAGGTGTTTCCTTTGGAGCTTTTTGAAACAATATAGAGATTGAAAATTGATGAGAAATAAGATGAAAAACATTATACATAGTGGAACTTCATCTTGAAGTATAAGATGATCTTATTTTATCTGCCAAGTGGTAACAATAATATATTTATTTATTTATTTATTATTAAATATTATTCCTATGTCTATATAGGTATATTCTATATATATATATATGTGTTTGTGTGTGTGAAAAAATAGATGTCATTCAGTAATAGTTGATTGCAGTTTAGAAATGCACTGCAAGTCAACTTATTGCTTAAGATAATATATGAACTCTTCTTTAGCTAATGGCTTCTTATGGAGTTTAAGCCTATGCCCATTTACTAGTAATTTTCTTTTTGAGTCATCTATAGGCTTAATTTTAACTGTACCATTTCCAAATATTTCTTCAATCTCTTAAGGTCTTAGCCATCTTGTTCTTAGCTTACCTTGAAAATATTTGTAGCAAGAATCAAATAACAAGGACAAATCTCCTAATTGAAATGTTCGTGGTACAATGTGTTTATCATACCATTTCTTTCTTTGTTGCTAAGTTAATTCAATCATGTGTAATGCCTCTAGTCTTCTTTCAGCCAGAATATTTAACTTTTCCAATCTAGCTTTTTGTGCTTGATCCAAGTTCATGTCAAGTTGTACCGCTATGCGAAGAGTTTCTATCTCAAATTTGATAGGCATAATGGCTTGCTTGCCATAGACCATTTCATAAGGTGAAAATCCTGTGGTGGTTTTCCAAGTTGTGTTATATGCCCATACAACTTCTTTTAACCTTTATGCCCAATCAAACCTACTCACAGCTATAGTTTTTGTAATGATATTTTCAAGTTCTCTATTTGTAACTTCTACTTATCCATTAGCTTGAGGGTGATATGGTCAGGTCTTTTTATGTTTTATTTGATAGATTTTGACAAAATTTTCAATTACTTTGAAGATAAATTGAGATCCATGATCCGAAACTAGTTCTCTAGGTGCTCCAAAATATTGCATGATGTTTGCATAAAGAAAATCAGGTACAGACTCGGCATGTGCTCATGGTAATGCTTTTACTTCATCCCACTTGGTGACATAACCTGTATACACAAGTATATGCTTATTGCCTGCACTTGGAGGGTCTATTGGTCCAACAAAATCAATTCCCCATTTCTCGAATGGTTCAAACATTATTTGAGGTACCAAAGGCATCTCCATTGAATGTGTAGGTTTACTAGCCCTTTGAAAAGCATCACATATATCAACAAACTTATGGGCATATTTATTCATAGTAGGCCAAAAATAACCTGTTTGAAGCATTTTATTGACTGTTCTTTGGGTGGCATAATGGCCTCCACAAGGTTCTTCATGTGTTTCCTAAATGATATCATATACATCTTCTTGCATATATCTCCTAATTACTTGGTCCGAGAAATATTTAAACAACACTCCATTAATCCACATGTAAGGGGTGCTTTGATGTATTAGTTTTCTACGCTCATGCAGTGTAAAATTTTGAGGCATATTTCTTGTTACTATATAATTTACAATATCGGCATACCAAGGAGTGAAAATAGAGAGAGCAAACAAATTTTCATCTAGAAAATTATCAGGAATTAACTTGTCATCATCACAGATTTGCATATAGGATAAATGATAAGTAATAACATTATACTTGCTTGATTTGTCTATAATTATGGCATTTAATTCTTGCAAAGAGAATCCATCTAACCACTCTATCTCCCACTATGGCTTTGTTCATTATGTATCTTATGGAAAAGTGATCAGTGTGAACAATTACTTCATACCCCGTTATGTAATGTTTGAATTTATTAATAGCATGGACTACAACTAAGAAATATTTTTTAGTAACTGTGTAATTCAGTCAGCCCCATGCAATTTTTTACTTACATAATAAATAGCATAAGGTATTTTGTTCTCTATTTGTTGTAGTACTGCCCCTATTGCATATCCTAAAGCATCACAATGTATATGAAAGGGTAATTCCCAATTTGGTCCCCTCAGGATTGGAGCGATAATCAATTTTTTCTTTATAATTTTGAAGGCTTCTTGACATGCTTTAGTCCAATTAAATTCACTTTCTTTGGTTAAGAGCTTAATCATAGGAGCAACAACTTTGCTGAAATCTTTAATGAATCTACAGTAGTATCCTACATGTCCTAAGAAACTTCTTACCTATGTTTGTGTTTTTGAATGTTAAAGGGATTGGATAACTTGATTTTTTGTAGGATCTACTTTAAAACCTTCCTCTGATATGTAATGTCCTAAAATAATGCCTCCTCTCATCATGATGAAATACTTCTCGTGACTCATTTTTTTATAGACCTGTTGAACATTTTTGTTATTATTAGGGTTAGGCACTGGTTGAGCTGGTAAAGGTGGCTTATTAGGAGGATTGTTTACATTATTCAAAGGTGGAAGGAGTATGTTTTGAGGCTGGTTTTGAGGTACTTGCCCCCTAAATTGATTTTTAAATTTTTGTGTTGTGGATGTCCTTCAGACTAGCTAGGTCCTATTTGATTGTATTGGCAACTCATATTGCAATTAAATGCATTTTGATTTTGGCCTGCCATCCATGGAGGTGAATTTTCATATGGATTGGACATGAATTATGCCCAAGGAGGCATGTTCCAATATTTATTAGATTAATTCCAATTCATCCAATTTGGAGCATTTGACCAATAATTAGGTCTTTGTTGGTTGGAATAATTAGAGTTTAACCAATTGGGTGGACCATTAAATGGACCATTCCTTATTTGAGATATAAATTAAACATCTTCTACTTCTTCGACCTTAGGTTCTTTTATAGCAGTTTTAATAGCCAAAATATATTTACAATTTTTGGTGTTATGGTTCTTGTCATAGATCTTACAACAAGTAGAGATGTTTGAAATGTTTGTAATGTTGAGAGGACATTCCCTCAAGTTGTGTTTCTTCCTACATATGTTATAATATTTTTCTTCAATATTTTTCTCCTTTGGTTTATTATCCATGAGGTCGAGAGATGATGTTAACGTACTCAATAAATTGATTTTAAGACTTTCTAGCATATTGTCAATTTTAGCTCGTTTTACTCTCCCTCCTGATGATGGGTACTTATTACTTCTTAATGGCTTATTTCTTGAGTAATTTTTGCAAATATTTATGATTTTTCTAAATCCCATCTGACCCCCCTTTGCCATAAGGTTTAGTATGTCAAGGACATATTCCTTTAACCCTTTAAGAAAAAGTTATTTTTGAACTTCCTCATCCAACTCAATGTTTACTCTTGATCCCACAAACCGAAATCTCTCGAGATAATATTCAATGGATTCATCATATTTTTATTCATGCAAAACAATTCAGCTTTCTTATCCTGAACTCTACAATAATATTGGTACCTCTCTGGGAATATGTCTTTGAATCCATTTTCTCCATCCCATTAGTTGTAAATACTTTCTCCTAGACCCATGAACCATATTAAGGCTGCATCCTTAAGTGTATAAGGGAATAGTCATAATTTTTGCTCATCAGTGGTGTAAAATTAAACTTGGCACACCACTTCAAATTCAAATAGAAAGGCATCAGGATCCTCATGTGGTTTCCCATGAAAGGTAGGAAAAATAACAATAGAGATTCGTTTTGGTTCTCTTGTTAGCCTATCTTCGGAAGAAGGAATTGGGAAGAAAAAAGTCTTTCTTTGGCCACCCCCTCTTTGATTTTCTACTTCTCCTTGATCATTAGTCATTTGCCTTTGGTTTCTATTTACTTCCCCTTGTTTTCTACCTTGATCATCCATGATTTAATATAATATTTCAAGAATTGGACCAGGTATAGGTTCAAAAAAGACTGATGAAGGGTCTGTATGATCATAAAATTTTGGTTCAGGTAGTAGATATTTTTTGGGATATTGTTCTAGAAATTAAATCTACTTTGATGATGCAAAATATGTAGATGTTTGGATTGCAGTTTCAGTTTCTTTTAACTCATAATTTAAATTTCTTACTAAGGTCTCTTTGGAAATTTGCTTCTAGTTTACTGATTTTAATAAATCTTTCCTTCGAATCTCTAGGTATGTTCATGAAATTTCAAGTTCTTTGATTCTTGCAACAAATTTTTACCTTTTTAATATTCATTGAACTACCTATGGATGTCATTATTTGGATTGAGTTGCTTAGGAGTCATGTAATGCTTCTCATTAAATCAAAAGTCTTTTGTTACCAGAGTAATTAATTGGATAATAAAATCTCATTTTAGAATTGGGTTAGGGCTCTTGAACTATAATTTGTAATGTAAGTCTTGACACAATTATCTAAAGCAAACTACTCTAGGTGCCCTATGATATCTATTGCTATATTATAGGTTCACTTCCCTATCTTCTATTTTTTCTAGGAAACTGTGAATGGTAAGGGAATCCTCGAAATACTGGTCCCATAGGCAGGTGACTGAATTTACTGTTGCTCTCCTATCCCCAAGCCATTGTTCACAACTCCTTATAAGGTCAATATAGGGTGAATGATAATATAGCCCTAGAATTTTAGCTATGTTTACTCTCTTGATTCTACCCAATTTGTCTGATCTATATTTTATGATATCAAGATGTTTTCATAGGCGTTCTCACTCTTTCCTATATGTTTGGTATTTTTTCTTGAAAAGAAGGTTAACTTCTTTTTCTATCAGTAATTTTCTAAGGTCAATGGATACAGACTGTTTGATGCAATTTTCTATCATCTAGCAATGTTTTTACTTCTCTTTTGTTCTTCCTTTTTTTATCTTTTTTTTTTTTGGTTCTGTTTTTGTTTTGTTTTTGTTGATAATTTAAAGCAATCCTACTGTTGTTAAGACTCAATTTGCAATTCACAACCAATGAATTTATACAACCAACCCTTAACACAATAAGAGAAAAATAAAAAAAATTATTTCTCAAACAATTCTTACTGCCACTAAAACCAGGTCTGATGTGCCAGCCAATTTTGGCATAGTAAGGAAAATTAAATTTTCTATTCTAAAATATTTCTTACTACCACCAAAACCAGGTTTGATTTTCCAGCCAATTCTAACACAGTAAGGGAAAGTAAAATTTCTATTCTAAAATAATTCGTAGTACCACTAAAACCAAGTTTGATTTTCTAGACAATTTTAGCATAGTAAGTAAAAGTAAAATTTATATTCTAAAATAGTTCTTACTTCCACTAAAACCATGTCTGATTTTATAGCCAATTTTAGCACAATAAGTAAAATGAAATATTGCTTGAAAAATAAATTTTGCTACAAATGAAATTGCTGAAATAAAAGGTTAAATTGTTGTTACTTCTTTGATTTTAAGGAACATTTCACTATGATTGTGTCACTCAATCACACCTACTTCCTGTTTCTACAGGTCAGATAACCCAGAGCAAAGCAAGCAAAAACAACCACCCAATACTTAGAAATTTGCTAAAATGAAAATTGTTGAAATCAAATATTAACTACGAAAGCAGTAAAATGATTCTAAGAAAAAATAACCTGGCAACGTTTAACAAAGGGGTTTGTTGAAACTTCTTGTGCCACTCTAACTCGTATGCACACCATGTACTCGTATCTCTTCCCACATACAAGCCTCTCTTCTTGCACAACAAAAAGTCTTTGATTAAAACTTGTAGCACTGCTCTTCCCGACAATGGCAATTGCAGCACTGCTCTTCCCGACAATGGCACAAAAATAACTAGCTGTAAACTCTACATTTATTTATCAATCCAAGGTGAACGATTTAAAGGGTGCTAATCCAATATATATTATACCAAATGATTAATCTTAATACTTAATTATGTTTCTCTTAGTTTTAGTTTTGCAAAAAATAATAACAGTTATAGAAAAATCGTGTTGAATTGAAATAAAATGCAATGTATGATTTATACTTAATAACATGCTTTTTATATTTTCTGATGTGGATCCACGTGCAACCTATTGATTTAGTTATTTATTTTTACCTTATAGTCTATGATGATGCAATTTATTTTAATTGATAAATTAAATTTAATCTACATACTAACTATTCCTATTCTATTTTAGGGGAAAGAGAATAGGGATTGGTTGTAGGAGTGGGCCCTACCTTCTAGAGGACAGTGTAAAAATTTCTCCCCTAAAATATTTTACTTTATTAACTAAGGTGCATTAATACTACTAAAATTATTTTACTTTATGAATGCAAGAAAATACTATAAAGACTACATAAGTAAGTAAATCATAATAAAGCAAATTATATAGTTATGAAAGACATAATAAAAAATGTTGCTACTTTATTGCTGAAAATTCAAATGTACAATATCTTCGAGCATCAGGTCTTTAGAGTAGAAATTGTATACAAAATATCAGAGTGTGAACATTAAAACATTAGACATTAGAATTCCAATATTTTGACATTTTAATATTTCAAAATTACACCCATGTGTTGTAGGTGAGTTGGAGAGGGTAGTGTAATCCTCCAAGGGAGGTCCCTAGTTCGAATCTCCACCCTACAAAATGCACATTGGGTACCCAAAATCTAGTTGATTATGTTGGTGTGGTCAGGGCCAAGCGTAACTCTTGGGTGATTTTGATGGTGTAGAACCCCCTGGTCGTTGTTTCTCAGACCAAGGCAACCTTGCAAGGGATTTTTGCTAAATAAAAAAAAAAACATTTCAACATTATACCTTTTTAAAGGTATTCCTTGTACTTTATAATGTCACTTGGACATTCTTATTGAAATTCTTCCACGTATTTTTCCATGTGGCTCTGCTGGTTTTATGATTTGAACACTATTTTCAACAACAAAAGGCTAAACTAATAATATTTTGTAACCAACCTGTACTTTGTCACAGTCCCTATGGTCAAAGTGGCATACTAAAAAACAAACATTAAAAATATTTTAAATCAAATAATCTAATGATGTAGAAAATAAAACTATTCATATTTCATTCCAAGAAGAGATAAAATAAGCTTGCATCAAAATCCAAACATCTTAACAGTATAATAATTTTATAGCTTTATAATAACAACTTTACAACAACTTAAATAAATATACAATATCATGCATAATGTCAACATGTCAGTCAAACTATGTATGCCTTGTAATATTTCTACGTTGTCACTAGACGTGGCTTCAACAACACGGACAGTTTGACTTAGCCAACCTTATTTTTGTAACATCTTTTAGTATACGCTTTCTGTAACAGTTTTTTGTAGTTATATTCCATAGCATCTTGTTGTATCGTTCATCAACACGACTCCTTAACACATCATATTCACGGTTGGTCTATCCATACCTATTATTTGGTCTATGCCTTACCTTATCCTACTTTTTGAAGTTCCTACAACGTTATCTTACCAAAACACACTACACACTTTTGCGTAAAATAGAAGCATAAATCACGTTTATCATTATAAATCAAATTCACTTATAAATTGCATAAATAAGATAAAATGATCATAAACTACATTTGTTTTCATAAATTTCTAGACATAAAATGAATTAAACTTGCATAAAATACATGTTGTTTTAACACTCATCAATTTGCTTGATAGGGGATCTATCAAAGTTGACAACCCTCTTGCCCCATCTAATAAAAATTTTGGTATCTATAAAACTCCACTACCACATCATGGAATAACCCAACCAAATCAAGTCACTCAGGTTAATAATCTCCCATCTTATGAAGGTTTTATGGGAATAATAAATCATGACCACTCTACTCCTACTTCATCCATCCCATTTTTCACCCCTTAAGAGTGTCAAGCTTGGGATAAGTGCACTATCCTGATGGACTTTCAACAAATAAATCCTCCTCCATATATTTATGCATCCACAACATAGATTAATGAATTAGATTCCTCATCAGCTTCATATTCTACATCATCTAATCTAACTACTTCTCTTCCTGCTATCATGTCATCTTCTCAAACCACTCCATCTAGCTCCTTATTTCAATTTGTCATCTTCTAAATCTACACCATCATTCTCTTCCTCCACCATGTCTAAGCTCTCTACTATTGTACCCTCCACTTCTTCCAAGCAACCCTGCCCAGAGTCTCTCCTCCACTCATTCCATCAAGATTCCCCCTTGTCCCTGTCTATATGTCTAGTCCTGGATCAGGGGAGTAATTTATCCATAAGGTCACTATCTCTCCCCCCGTTATCAAGTTGGTTAAGAATTTTGGTCACCCCCATGACATTCCCTTGACTTTTGGCACTATCATCCCCATTGTTTCTTTCACCAATTACACCAAATTTATCTATAGGTGTCTTGATGCTTCCTTTGAGCCACATATTTCTATTGAGTCTATAGTACCATTTTATGGTAACATCAATTATTTATCTAAATTTTCCTTTTCTATGAAATATCCAAAGTTTCAATTGACATGGAGTTGGCCTTGGTCGATATGAACAGGGTCCACACTCTATTGTCAACCCTCCCTACCAGCTACCAAAGGAAAAATCTAATTTAGTGTATCATAAAACCTTATCGATAGTCCTCCTTGCAAATGACCTCCAATGTCTTACTCTTGATTCTAAATATGACAATTTTGATGAGTATATCAATTTTGAATATACTCATTTGATTCCTCTAAAATTTCTCCAAGTCACAACCATCTATGCCCTTTCTCTTGGCACATTATATAATAGATAAATCTCTCATGCACCTAACATCCTGCAAAATTATTTAAATGAGACTCCTCTTATCTTGCCACATAGCCCATCTGCACCTTGCCATTCTCTCTCCCCTCATTCCATGGACTGTTTAGGGCCCTAAAATTTAGTCCTAATACATCAAGTCCCTCCAACTATATCATCCAAGTGTGGTCATAAGAATATCAAGAACAACTTCTCGCATCAATCCCTCCATCTCTACCACATATTCTTCCAACACCATCTCTACCACCTCTTCATTCAACACCATCTCTAACACCTCTACTTTAACCCCATCTCTACCACCTCTTCTTCCAACACCATCTCTACCACCTCTCATTCCAACCCCATATCTATCACCTCTTCTTCCAATACCATATAATTTTCCTCGTACCCCTTACATGGCCCAATCCCCTCCACCTTGTTGCCTACCTTATCCTTTGCCTTGTACCCCTCACACTGTCCAACCTCATCACTCATCCTATCATCTTCATCCACCTTTGCTTCCTCTATTTCCTTATCCCTCCCAAATTAATCCTCAACATCACATCCAACCATCCCCACCTATATTGCCTACTCTAAGTCCACCACCAGTTATCTTGCAACAAATCTTGGACCAACTCACCAACCTTAATCTTAGATTAAGCCATCAAAGAGCCTCTATGCCACACTCCAAATATTCCTCCATCCAATCTTCCTCCACTTCATCTTCTTCATCTTACCCATCCAATCAATCTGAGTCCCCTCATTGCCTACCTCATCCTTGGACACCCCTATCAAAGATATTGTCTAGTATCTTCTAATGATTGAACAATGCAAAAGTGATCACCCTATATGATATCCAGCCAGAGTGATTCAAAAAACCCAAACCTAAATTCTATAAATAATATCACTATTGCATCTACCATCATGAAAAGGGTCATGACATCGAGGACTGCCAATATTTTTAGTATCTAGTACAAGATCTACTAGATCATGGGAATTTAAATACCTCATCCATATAATCCCCTCCCAATGGACCCTTTCTACTTTACTTTCCTCCACTTAATAATTCTACCTCTTTTGTCCACCTGCATATCCCATAAAACCACCAATCAAATTCATCCACACAAATCATGCCCATCATAAAAAACCTTGTTCCTTGAGTTGGACAACACAACGCACTCAATGTTATCACAGATCTTGATCAATACACAACACATTTTCTTGGAATCAATATCTATCCAAGAACCTTGTCTATGATCATCATTATTGGGATCCAAATTCCCATCAAGAAAAATCTCGATACTGTGATTATTATCTTCCAATTCTCTGATTAGGCATGCACCTGCTAATCATAGTTTAGACCGCAACATTGGATGGATTAAATATTACTCTAATACAACCTCCATATTAGGCTGGTATTCCTTGTCAACTAAGAAGGTGCTGGATCATTTAAGCTCGATTAAATTTTTAAGAGATAGGGATAGAAATGAGTTAGGGTTAAAAAATAGTAATCAAACAATGGACGGATAGAGCTAACAACATAGGCATCTACAAGAAAAACCCATCTTACAAAATAATTTTCAATATCCCACACTTGAGATTAACAACATTCAAAACAAGTGATCTTCATCATTACAGATAAAATAGAGATATACTTCAAGAAAGCTATTTCAATATCAAGATACTAATAATCCAAATTAGTAGAATAAGATCAGTATCAATATTTAATAGAAAATAACTTCTTGCAAGCACAAATTCAATTATGAAAATATTTCAATTGCTCTAAGCTAGCAATCCAATATCAGTAGAATAGACTAACCATAGCAGTAGTAGCAGAAAAGTAATCCATAGCTTGAATCTCTCTAAAATTACAGAAGACACCAGTTTGAGGCAAAAATCTAAGTAATGTTCCTTCTATTGATTTACAAATAAGTATTACAAAGCAAGGCAAGCAAACACTCTAGAGCCGACCCTTCAAAATGAGGGTTTGACCTCCTTTTATAGTTTTTACATGCTTGAAAAGAAATTGAAATAAATGGAACATTACAAGGAAAATGAAATGCCATATAATCCATATGTTGAGGTGGTAACCTCTAATTTATATTTAAAAATAGAATAAATTGCATGATCTTGCACTCTTTTTTAGCTCAACCCTTGCAACTCGCTAGTTCTTCATGGTGGTTTGGCTCCAAGCTATTGAAACCATGATCCATACCATATCTATAACTTATTAATCTACAATTGCATTTTTTGGTTCTTGGTCTTGTTGACTCTTCATCTACTAGCTCTGTATCTCAACCAGTCCATGTTGCAAAGGCTTTGCTTTTATTTGTCCAAGATATCCTTAAAATTATCTAGTCATTGATCTACTCACTGACAGCCAAGATTAAATCTTGAAAGTCTTTGATAACTCTATGGCATGGAACATTTCATAGCCTGCTTCTCTTAAACACTTATCACATCCTTTGACATTTTTGACCACGGGCTGGAGCACATGAGACTTTAGTGTGAAAATATACTTCAAGGTGCACATGATGGAATATTGCACTAGATCGCTGCTCCTATTCTTCAACTTGCTTTAGAGTTATTTCGTATTTGCGATATAGAACCACATCTATAATGTGTTGTAGCATGCACCTTGAAACTTGTGCCTCTAAGTTTGATTGTAGCTGACTGTGGGGTAGAGCATTGTTTTGGCCCATGTGGGATATAACATAAGACTTATGCCATATAAAATCTTATGCTAGCTCATGACTTTATTATTCACTTTTGCAATGTTTGACCATTTTTACCGCAGGCTGGAGCATGTGCATTGTGCCACTACAAAATACACTTGAACTCTCGCGGGGTAGAAAAAGCTTGAAAAAGCCTTTAGCTATAGTATGCATTGTGCCATGGTTTGGAAGTAGCCAAGTGCAAACTTTAACTGCTTTGACTGCAGGCTAGAACCATGTCGGATGTCACATGAACTAGAAAATTATGCAAATCTCTAACATAATAAAACATATGTTGTGATCCATGATTTCGAAAGCAGCAAAGGAACTTTGATCACTTTGACCATGGGAGAGGACATCTTATCCTATGCCACTATAAAATACACTAGATCTCGTGCGATATGGAACATTCTTCTTTGCCTTAGAAAATATTTCAATAAGTTTCTAAGGATGTGGCCATTTTGGGCCTACATTTTGGTGCCTCTTGGGGATTTTTCTTACAAATGAGAACTCAGAGTCTTATACATTGGGTATAAGGAGTCAAAAATTATGAAATCTATAGACTATGCTTCATAGAATAGCTTCTTTGTGACTATTACTCTCTAGAACATTTATGAATATACTCAAATAGTAACGGTTCACATGGAAATAATGTTAGAAACAATATACTTCAAAAATCTCACCATGGGCACCGCCTTAGTCTAGAAATATGGACTTATATTCCCTTTTATAAACTCGGTCAGTTTGGATAAAATGCCTTCATGTATTTTTAATTTTCTACCATAGGCCTCATGCTTTTTTTAATTTTTTCTCTGATAATATCAGAACCAAAACAAAATACACAATATATACATGAATGCAAAATGTTAAAGTCTACTTCTACCACAAGGCTTCTTATTCCTTTTTATTATATTCTTAGTTCTAATTTTAGAGCTTCTCATCCTATACCTTCTCTTTATCCTCAACATCCTTCTCTGATTTTTCTTCAACCTGATCTTCCTCAACTTCTTATTCTTCTTGAGAAGTCTCGTGCTTATCTTTGGGGTTTGGATCTGTCCCAAATAGTTGAACCATCATTTTTAGAGTTTACAAAGCTTGATTCCAAACAATATCAGTAGGGTTGGAGGTTTCTTTAAGCCACTTATGAACATATTCCAACTTGGAGGTCTTCTCATAAGTCATAGAGTTACTATTGTTTACTAGGTATTCCATGAGATCCTTGAGCCTAGTTAAGTATTTTATCATTTGAGAGACCTACTCTTGATCAATCAGATCCTCCCAGTTGTCTATCTTAGATTCATATTGAATTATTGAGGCTATACTCTTTTTGATCTCTTCTTCTAACAACAAGGGTTGCTTTCGATCCATAGTCCCCAAAACCGTACTATGTCATTTCCTTATTGATATCCACAATATCTTGAATTGTGTCTTCAATATTATCAGATAATAACCAACCCTTTTGGAGAAATTTGTCCTTCTCAACCATAACCCTAGCAACTAATCTAGAAATTCTCCATGCCTTATTGGGAATAGGCTTTGTAGCTTCACTAAATATGCTCTCATATATCTTGTATATCTTCTCTACTGGTATCACCATAGGTTGTAGTTCCTCTATGAATATGTTCAAGTCTTCCTTTGTAGTTTGCAATAAATGGCTAGCATCATCCATGTAGTCGATTACAAGCTAGATTTCAGAACACTTCTCAAATATTTCAAACCATAGCTCTTTCCTAACCTTCTTTACTCCTTATTTTGAGAAGCTTGAGGCTTTGGCCTTCTCAATCTAAAGCTGATGCTTCAAATATTATATTTCTTTAGCTTGGTCTTCATTCTTTTTCTTCTGCTCTTCAACTTGTCCCTTAAGCTTAATAGCCTCCTGATACATGTTCTGCCAGCTTTTGACTTCATTTCTTATGGCCTTTTCCACCTTCTTATGATTTTTGACTATCTTCTCCAACTTTTCTATCTTTTCTTCCAGCTTTCCAACCTGCTCCTTATAGATGTCGATCTTGACATAGAAATTTTCAAGGTGAGCTTTTGCTATGACCAACTCATCCTCCACCGGTAATTGCTCAATATCTTTTGTATACTCCTCCATATGATAATATTGTACAATCATATCTTCTTCAGGTTTTCTCACCAGAGGGGTGATGGATTTTTTGGTCCTTTGCCTTGTCACTGGATCAACTATCATTGTCTTCCTCTTTGTAGCCATCTTCTTTGAAGGCTTAGAAAGTTTCTTAGCCCAAAAATCTTGAATCTTCTATGAAACCTCCTTTCCTTTCTAAAAATAAGCAAATGTAGAATGAATTGTAAGGGGAGGGGAAGCTATAATATAAGGAATGATGGACTCAGAAGCTAATGATAATGGGGTAGTGGTGATGATAGTTGAATCTATACTGATTGTAGGAGTTGCAATTGGGAAAGACAGGGATGGAAGTTAAAATCATGGAATGGGTTGGAGGGGATGAAATATTTTGCCCTTCTGATGTTACTGAAGGTAATAACTTTGAGGGAAAATATGAAATTTTAGGGGATGATGTGACTAGGATTTCATATGAAGGTGGAGGAGGTGGATTGGTTTGACCCTCTGTGGTAGATGATGCATTAGGTGGTGAGCCATGAGGGGGAGAGGGTACCTTTTGTTCCAACTTTTCTTGAGAATGGGAAGGGGATTCCTTTGGGGAAGGAGAAGGAGAAAATGGATAGAAATAATACCTTCGCCTACATAAGTAGGATGCTTAGGAATCTCCTCCTTACTTTGGTGTTGTGCCTATTGTAATAATAGCTCTACAACTGTAAAAGGGACTTGTTCAACACTTTGCCCCTGATCCATTTTTAGCTTCTTGCAAACCTCTTTTTGAGCTTCCTCTACTAAATATTTTACCTTTCTCTTGAAAAATTTAAACACCGTAGGCTTATCACTCTTTGTATCCTCCTTAGATTGTTCTTTCTGAAATGCAACTTCGACAATTGGAGTTGGATTAGTTGTAGCTATAGTGGTGAAAATCATAGGGGTGAACACAAAACTATCATCTATCTCTTTCTAATTTATCTAAATCACAAGAGGTTCTCCACCCAAGGCTAGGTGTTTAGGCTTATTTGCTATCTATATGATTTCTGTATTTACTACCATATCACCAAAATAATACATTTTTCTCATAATCTGGGCCCCTATAGAATACTTCTTTAATTGCTCCTATGAAGGTTCGAATGCTTTTGGGGATTCTTCAGTCGTTAATGGAGCATTGGTCTCTACTTCCTGAATTTCTTCCTAGGAAGGTGGGGAAAGAGAGTCTGATGCTACTTGAACTTTCTCCTTTTATTTTGTTTCAGCCCTCATGTAGCTTAATACCAAATTCTTGGTATATTTGGCCTTCCAGGTCTTAATATATTTTTCATACAACTCATAAAAATCATTGTTAGCCTGTCGACCCACTCTAGCCTTGTTTGTACCTATTTCCACTCTCATATTCCACCAATCTACAATTTTACCTTCATCCCATCCTTTTTTCCTCTCAACCTCCTTAATCTTAGACTCTTTCAGATAGTGGTCTTTGTTCTTCATAGGGTCAAAATCAACTATCTGTTCATAAAAGTCTCTCCATGGGGGTATTTTTTCATTTATCATTATTGTCCTTTATTGGAATCCAGGGCATCATGTGCCTTACGGTAGCATAAAACATCCATACCAAATTTGAATAATGCCAGAAGTAAGGGTTCTCTAAATATTTCTTCAGCCTAACCAATTGCTTATGCATTTTTTTGGAGAGAAGGGAGGGCCAGTAAAAATAAATTGGTTTTATGCCCTCTTCTTCTACTTTGGGCATGTACACATTCTCATTTTAAATGCAATACATAGTGACTATCTGCCAGTATCTCACATTTCAATCAGAATATAAACCCTCTAAGAAGGCCAACATGGATAAAATCTCAGGGTAAGCAAACTATTCAATAGAAATCGGGGCTTTGGGCAAGGGATCCTCAATATTAAACCTTTTGAATTGACTAAAAAACCACTTCCTAAATTGAGGTTCAGGCTCTTCATCTTGAGCATGTAACTACGAGGAATAATATTTGGCTTGCTCTACTATATCAAAGGATTTAGGTTTTACAGAGGGTTCTATTCCAATAGCGAACAAATCATGACAGGCTTTAGCTATGATATTGAATAGGATTTTCCCCTTAGCTATCTTAACTGCTTTGGTCCCCAGGTCATAATATATTACAATTACGAAAACTAATTCTATGCAATGATGAACTGAATCACAAATGTAAAATGATAGGAGGGAATTTACAGTAATCATACCTTGGAAAGAAATCGACAACCCTTTGAGGTACCTATAGTTGATATTTCTTCTGAGCTTGGTCCTTCTTATCTATGTCATTACAGTATTTGCTAATGCTCTTTTCTGGTTTATATAGCTTTCTAGCTCAAATTTTTTTGATTGTACAACTTCTTGAGCTATTTTGGAGGCCATTTTCTATGAAAATTCACTGGGTGTTCACTCCAAGGTTATGCAAATGGGGTTGGACTCAAAATTTACTTGTAAAAAATGGTAATCCTTACGAACATACTTACAAAGACAAACCACACCAAAAACCACCAAACCCCATTCAAGCTTTCCAAAAACCATACCAGAATTGACCCTAGAAAACATTGTTCCATGCCGCGCAGCCTCATATTCACCAATTTCCAATTTTAAAATCCTAATATTCACCCAATTTGTGAATATTCACCACTATGCATAACCCTATTTCGCTCTCTTATGTTGTTTTAAACTATGCCTTACTGCTTTGCTATGCTCTCCCTGGTAGGTGAATGTTGCTTGTAAAATGGATGGCAATCGACATTTGAGCTTTAAATCCTCTTGCATGCATGCCTTCCACCATTAATGTAGATATTGGACAACTACCCATTGCACACTTCTCAAATAAAAATATGGATGACTTGGCAGTGGGAGATATCATGTTGTTCATTGATTGGTCGTGACCTAGAACATGTTTTAAATTATGGTGCTTTTCTATCCCTTTGCCTTTTAAGAGCGACATGGAGCATAGGTTGTGGCACACTGCCAATTTTAGCATATTGAGCATGACATGGAGCATATGTTGTGATCCACTACCACCCTTAGCTCTTTTTTTACAATCTTGCCTTAGTCAACCACTTAATGCGAACCATAAACTGCCTTGTAGTTTTTTTCTTTCTTTTATTTATTTTTTATCTCTGTACAAAAAAATTTTAGAATAGAAAACAAAAGTATAATACAAATATATACATATGTTACAAGAAAATATTTATTCTTAATCAAAGTAGAGTTTGAGATGGAATCCATTAACCAGGATCGGTTGAATGTTTCCCTCTAAATATTCAAGCTGGAAAGAGTTGCTTTCTTTAACCTCAGCTACTTTGAAAGGGCCATCCCAGAAAGAGTCAAACTTTTGATGATGTCCTGGCTTAGCTCTCTCCACATTCCACTTCAAAATAGAGTCCCCTACTTTGAATTTTCTGAATCTGGATTTCTTATCAAACCATCCCTTAATATCAGATGAATGCTTCTAGAAATCCTCATATGCTTGAGTCCTCTTCTCTTCTAACTGGAGTAGATGTGTCAATCTAGTCTCAACTGGACCCTGATCAGATTCTTCTTCTGAGTCTACCAGCTTGAGAGCTGATATTTCCAAGTGAATAGGTAGGACTACTTCTTTGCCATACACCAAATCATAGGGAGAGGTTTTGATAGACTTCTTTATGGTGATCCTATCTACCCATAGAGCCTTCTCTAAAAATAGGTGCCAACTCCTTTTGTTATCCTCTAATGATCTCTTCAAAATTCTTAGCATATTCTTATTAGTTGACTCTGCTAATCCATTCCCTTGAGGATAGTAATTGGAAGAATTATTTATGGTGATACCATACTTGCTAGAAAACTCAATGTATTTAGCTCCTATGAAGGTTGGACCATTATCACTTACTATAGCTTCAAGGATGCCAAATCTTGCAATCAAGCTTTCCATGAAGTCAATTACCACTTCTTGATCTGATTTATTTGTGGGGATGGATTCTACCCATCTGGTAAGGTAATATGTGGTAGTCAAAATGTATTTATGTCCTACTGAGGAATTTGGGTTAATTGTCCCAATGAAATCCAACCCCCATTGTTGAAATGGCTCTTCTACCTGGACAGGCTTGAGGGGGAATGATGCATTTTTTGTCCTTCCCACATACCTCTGACATTCATCACAGGCTCTTGTTACTTTGAAGGTGTTAGTAAAAATAGTAGGCCAATAATAGCCTACCCTAATGATTTTTAAAGTTGTGACCCTTCCTGAAAAATGTCCTCTAGATAATCCCCCATGGAATTCTTTAATGACCTTTTGCTTCTGATCATCCTTCAAGCATCTTAGGAGGACTCCATCTAGATTTCTCCTATATAGTCCTTATGGTAGTAAGATATACTTTAAGGCTTGAAGCCTATATCTCCTCCTTTGTGATGGGTTAAGATCCTGAGGACAAATCCCTATCTAGAAATATCTGGTCATCTGATCAACCCAGTCTGAATCTCCTGATCGAGGATCTTCGGTCTGGTATTCTATTGTTGATTGACAAGCTATCATTTATTCTATGACCACCATTTATATCAACCCTTGATACAATGCTCTACCTCTGACCATCTTGGTAGGATGGATTTCCACATCATACTCTTGGATCTTGGTAATCCATCCTGCTCTTTTGTCTTCTAGCTCACCTTGTAAAATGAAACTTCTTACATCTGGGTGGACTACATACACCAGGGTTTTACTTTGAGCCAAGTATTACCTAAATTTCTTCAATGACTTCATCACTGCAAATACTTGTCTTTCGATGAAGTTGTATTTGATCTGGTACTCATGGAGAGTTTGGCTCCAAAAAAATATGGGATGTTCTTCTCCATCATCATTCTTCTAAGTAAGCACATATGCATAGCTCTCTTTAGCTCCATAAGCATATAAAATGAAATTCTTTCTAAAATCAGGATTCACCAGAACTGGAGCAATGGCAATGGATTATTTAATGATCTCAAAAGCCTATTTTCTTACTTCAGTCCACTTGAAATCTGCATTTTTCTTTAGTAGCTCTGAGATAGGTTTCACCTTTTGAGAAAAATCTGAGATGAACTTCTTGACAAAGTTAATCTACCCAAAGAAGGATTGCAAAGCTTTCTTGTTCATGGGAAAGGGAAGGGTAAGAATTTATTTAACTCTATCTGGATCAATAGACATCCCTTATTTAGAGACCACATGGCCCAATAGCTTCCCTTCATGAACTACAAAAAATGACTTCTTTGGGTTAAGAGAGATACCAAATTCTCTGTATTTCTCAAACACTTGTTTCAAATGTGTCAGGTGATCTTGTTTCTCATGAGAGAACATAGTCATGTCATCCAAGTAGATTAGAATGACTTTGTTAATAAGCTCTCCAAAGGTATAATCCATAGCTCTCTAGAATGTGGCTCTTGCATTGGACAGACCAAAAGGCATCCTCTGATATGCAAAAGTACCCCATTTGGTAGTAAATGTTGTCTTGAATTGATCCTCATATTTCACCCAGATCTGGTTATAATCGGAGAAGTCATCTAGCAGTGAGAACCTCTCTACCCCTACAATAATCTATAGAATCTGGTCAATCTAAGGGAGAGGGTAGTGATCCTTCAATGATGCCTGGTTGAGATTCCTGAAATCTACACATAGGCGGATGTCTCCATTCTTCTTCCTCACAGGAACCAAGTTAGCTACCCATGTGGAGTGCTTAATTGGATATATAATTTTAGCCTTAAGTAGTTTAAGTATCTCTTCTCTCATTATGGATTCAATCCTAGGATTCATAGGCCTTTGCTTCTACCTAAAAGGCTTTGCATCTAGTTCTAGTTCAATTGTATGTTGGATCACCCTTTTGTCATATACCTTAAGATATTCGTATGACCAGGACACAATATCTTGGTATTTTAGGCACAAGGATTTAATCTCCTCTACCTCTTCTAGAGAACAATGGATACCAACTTTGAGCTTCTTTTCCTTCTCAATCTTGATCTCCTTATAGATTTTTTCATTGATCTCCATAGCTTTGATTTTCTTCCTATCTTCATTATCAAAGAGGCTTTCAAGTGTGACCAACCCTCTTGGGATATGGTTATTTTTTAGTTGGATAACATCTTATTGGTCAACTTCATCTGGAACTTCCTCTTGAACAGTGGATAAATAAGCCTCTCTTACCAGGAAGTCAATGATCTGTTCATCACTTTCAAAGACCTACCAAAAAATTTGCCTATCTGGGACTGTAGGCCTGAAAACCATTTTGATACTTTTGTCTTTAGAAACTCCTATATCTGTAGAAGGGTTAAAATTAGATCCCCTAACTACCAAAGAGTCAGCCAACATGTTTTGTCTTCTAGGAACAAAATGGATGTTGAGGGCATCAAAGGATTCCATAAAATCCCACACCCTATTTCTATATACCTTCAGGTAATGGTGCTTACTACTGCATCTCTCTCTTACCTAATTTACTATTAGCTCAAAGTCACCATATATATTCAATATCTTGATACCCATGCTCTCATATTGCATTAGCCCTAAGCATAAAGCTTCATACTCTACAGCATTGTTAGTACAAGACCATGTCAATCTGTATGCAAAACTCTTTACACCTTCTGATGGAGACTGCAAAACTACACCAGCACCAACCCTATTTTTGCATCTTGCACCATCAAAGTGCATGGTCCAAGTCTTTATTTCTCTCAAATACTGATTGGATATAGCAGGGATATTTTTCTCTACTTCTAAGGAGATGTTGTATGTGCCCATTCCTATTCCAAACTGGCTATAATCCTCTTTGAATGGCAACTCATCTTCAACCTCTAGTTCTTCAAAAATTTCTACTATTTCAAAATCATCTAGAGGTGTGAGGTTACACATGTCTTCTTTAATCTTCTCAATGTGATATGATACAGGCTTCTTAGGTGTGATCCTTATTCTCTTTCCTTTGAATGAAATCACCATACTAGAGTAATCCAAGTACATACATCCTCCTAATTTGGTAGTGAACTCTCTAGAAAGGCATAGACCAAAATAGGGCTCTAGGTCTACAACCACAATCTCTTGTACAATGGTCACCTCTGGGGCTCTATGCAATCTCATTAGTACATATTTTATTACCCCAACTATATTTATTGGTGTCCCATCCAACTGCAAAACTCTAGGATAGGATCTGGTATACTCCATACCCATATCCTCATAAACTACCTTGGGCATAACCATGGTGGAGGCCCCTAAATCAATCATACAGTTGTGAACTATCCAACCCTCCATCCACAAAGAAATGTAGAATGGGGGGTTTATTCTTTAAAGTAGTAGGAGACATATTATCTTTTCCAGAAGATACACTGAGGATGGTAG
Source organism: Wollemia nobilis (assembly GCA_028583015.1). Lineage (NCBI taxonomy): Eukaryota > Viridiplantae > Streptophyta > Pinopsida > Araucariales > Araucariaceae > Wollemia > Wollemia nobilis. Next base: position 4,375,379 of record JAQPPZ010016994.1, read on the forward strand.
TAGCCTACTTTTCTTGAGGATTCTTACTCAAAGAAGCTTTCAATAGATCTATTTGACCAGGAATAAAGAGGGTATCATAGAGGCTAGCCTTGGAGGGAATCCTTTTCATCTCTTCTACAATGTTGTATTCTGATTTTGCAGAAGTGAAATTCTTATATTTTCTCTCTGGCTCACCATACTTCCTCTTGTATTGTTGTGTGGCTTCAATCCTTTGCCTCTTAGTTATGGAGGGAAATCAAAGATTTTCTTGTGCTTCACTTTTGGATCTCATCCTTTCTTTGTCATTTTCTTTGTCAAACCTCCTAGGAAAACTGACTTCCTTTTCTTGGCCTTTAGGTACCATGTCCCTCTTTTCAATGGCTTGAGGGATAGGAAATTGGTCATTATTTTGGAGAGGAGGATCTTTCTTCTTTTGAGAAGGGACTTGAAATTGCCCCATATTTTATGGATCAACCTGCAATGTCTTCTTTCTAGATCTTGTCATGACAACAATAGGTCCCTCTTCATCAGGATCTTGCCCAACCATGATCTAGTCTGGTTGCTAGAGCATATTGACTCTCCCTTTCTAATTTCTCTCTACCTTTTCCATGGCTTGTTGCACATGATGTTGATACATAATACATGACTCTGAGTCATGGGGATCATTACACACAAGGCACCATACATTCACAAGACTAGTTTTAGAGGAATATTTTGGATCTTCTTGAATTGCATTAACTTTGATTCCAACACTATTGTTGGTACCAAGATTATGATATCTATTAACATAGGGAAATATTCTTTGTTGTGATCTCTCTATATCTCTCTTCTCCATTGAATTCATCTTGTTACTGAGAGTTTTTAAAGTGTTTTGAATATCAAGAAGCATAGAATATTCTTGAGGTGTTTGAGATGGAAGAGGAGGGAAAGAAACTAAAGTAGATGATGATTTGGGGAGGGGAATTAGAGTCATCTTGGGAGCTGGTGATGATAGAGGAGGAGGATCCATGTAAGAGGATGTATTTGCTTGACCTTGGATATTAGGAATTTCATAGCAATAAGGCATCATAGTCTTTGGGGGTAACCTCCCTACATTGATAAGAATATTCTCAGCATGAGGAAAGGTATATATCCCTTCTTGTTGAGTTTTTAAACCCAATTCTGATCCAAGGGCTCTGATATAGTACATAAAAGCAAGGGTTGTAGCTAACTTGGCTTCAGGTGGAATTCTCTTCTAGGTTCTACTAAATATCAGATTAAAGTCTAAAACTGATTCTTGCTGATGTTTTTGCATGGATGTAAACTGATTTAGAAGGGAGAAGGGATCAACAGACTCATTGAATTCCTCTACAAAAGGTTTTGCTAACTTGACCCATGAAGTAATGCTATTGTCCTCCAAGGTCCTGAACTAGTGTAAGATTTTCCCTCTAAAGGATAGGGCCAAGATTCTGACAATGACATCTTCATTCTTTATGTTATGAATTGTTGCTAGATTTTGTAGCGACCCCAGGAACGCATGCACCGGTCCCTTTTTCTAAAACCCTACTTGCAATGCTTATTTAAAATACCAAAGATAAAATGGAAAGACAAGAGGAAAAAGCATATAACACGAAATAACAAAAGACGGATCTCTTTATTGATATTGAAGCTCGGTTACATGTCGGTCCCTCTTAGGGATACCCATTTTGATACTATAAATTACAAATAGGCAAGGAGTGCCCCTTCCACGAAGAGGTGGTGCGCTTATAAAAGCTTCCCGGTTCCACACATGGAAATGTATGAGGGCTTACAGATGCCTCCTTCTCCAGGTCTATTTCCTAGAGGGATCCCTTTTGCTCTCGTATGTTGTAATCTTCGTCCGATGTACCTGTGGCCCTACAAGCAATGAAACAACAACACACATTTAGGTGTCCGAGATTGCCTCCCCGGATGAGGTTGTTAGTAATCAAAGAATGTAACGGAAATATGATAAAACTATGCCATGAAATCATGTAAATCTATGCTAATGATATAAGAAAATAGAATAAAAGATGCTATGTCTATCTAAGCTAAGCCTACGGGCCACTGTCCAAGACAACGACCGCTAAAGTAAACCTTACCCTCTTTGCCCCAAAGCTATGGGTCAAAGACTGTAATCTGATGTTGAAGATAGTAGGTGTTATGCTCTTCGATTCATCAAAGCTCCATCGTACACGTGATCTCAAAGAGAACTTTCTGAGTCTTGAAAGCTCTCCTCAAAAAGATGTCTCTCTCTAAAATGATCTCCTGTATATGTGATTCTCTATCTTCTTGGTGCTCTTAGGCTTGCACCTTTTATAGTGTGAAACCCTAGGTCTATGTCCAAGCCCTAGAAATGAATTTCTCATGCGTAGTGCAAGTTAGCATGAGAAGCTTTTGTCCATTGTCTATATTTGAAGGCCAGTTAACTAAATCTAACTGCCCACTTGAGTCTTCTATGCGAACTGGTCATTAGCATGAGAAGATTTTGTCCTTTGTTTATGCTTGGAGGTCAGTTAACTTAAGTCTAAATGCAAACTCAAGTCTCCTATGTGAACTGGTCATGAAAAGGAATGCAAAGTCACTCCCGCTCACCTTTATTGCATGCAGACTACCACTTCCACCCGAGATTGGGCCTATTTGTTAGAAAACCACTTCTTATGGCTTAGCCATTATCATCTACAATGGCTAAGATCTAGCCGCTATCATCTACAGTGGCTAAGGTCTGGCCACTCTAGGCTTGAGTGGCTAGGATCTGGTCACTCTTGGCTTGAGCGGCCAAGCTTGGATGGCTTGAAAAGGCCCCAAATGAGTGGTGAGAACCATTGTTGATGCTTGGAAAGTCCAATATTATGTCTTATGATCTTATGAGTGTGTCTATGTAAGTAGCTCCCCTAAGCATGACATGATTTAGGTGTCTACAGATGCCCTTTTTGTGATGTGTTGTGTGGAAAACACAATGTTGAGCAAAAACGTAGACTGATCTATTTGTAGGGTGTATGGTGATCAATGGTCTGATCAATGTCGGATGGCCCAATCATGCAAGATGGCATGCATCCCTTGAATCATTGCCTCAATGTTCGGAGGACTTAGCTCAGTGGCTTTTGCATGTTAAATTGCACTCATTCCTCAAACTCAATCGGGTAGCTTCAGTTGCTACAACAATTTTGATCGGTAGGAGAGCTACAATTGAAGATGTCATGTCTACTTACGTTCCCAACAAACAAGGGAAATTTGTGATTGTTGTATGCAATGATTCGAAGGATGAACATGATTTTGCTATGATCGAGTGATATTTTGTTGATTTTGATTATGATTAAGTTGAAGTTTTGAACTACCTCCTCACACAATGATTTGGTGAAGAAATGACAATGAATGAAGTGACAAGTCGCTTGACCAATATGACTAATCTGGTTCCTTTCTAGCATTTGTTGCTTTTAATGGGCAATCCCACATCCAAGTGTGATTCCAATTGCTTATGATAATCATCCATCCCTATCCCGAGGAGTGGTCCGGCTATCAATAGCCTTCTTAGGGAGTTAGGATGAGTGATTCTATTTATGTCTAGATTGTATCACTTTGACTTAATGTTTTTGATGTCATAGGGGAATTAGAATGACCCCTTTGCACCCGGGGGGAGTAGGCCCAATTGGTTTTTTTTGGGTTTGAAGGGTGACATATCGTAATTCCAAAATGAGTTGTTTTTGCCCCAAGTGGCCTTATGGTTGCCTACTCATCTCACCGAAATACATGGAGTGCAGGTCGTTGCAATCGTCGAGTGGATAGAGTAGGTAACTGGATACGAGGCCTACTTGAGATTGTGATTTTATGTGATTTTTTTTGTTATTTTGAACATTCTGATGATCCTAAACCACCAAAGTGTGTTTATTTGTTGTTTTTGTTATTCCCTCATGGAAGGAACTACTTTACTTTGATCTGTGGGTCGGCCGTTGTCAGGTCCAGCGGCCTCTGAGTTCCTGCCTATGGCCGTTGTCGCCTTGAGCGGCCAAGAAGCTCGGGCCACTGACGTCAGCAGCGGCCAAGGCATAATTAAGGAAATATAAAATTTGCAATTCTAGGGTTTGACCTATCATTTTCACTATTGAAGATTCTCATTTTAGAGCTCTGGTGCAGCGGTGATGGTTGTGACTTCAAAACTTGTTGGTGCTGAGGACATGGCTGCACGGGGTGAGACATCAGCTACTGGAGGAGCTGGAGCTTCTTGGGTATTTCTCTCTTCAAAACCCTAGCTCTCTTTTCTTTGTCTAAGTAAAATTGAACTTCACTAAGAAATGAGCAAAATGAACCTCACTAAACCTGTTGGCAATGAACAAACTCCGTAATTAGGCTTAGGTTCCCTTTTGCTATGGTGGGTTAGTCCCCAATTTTGCTATCTGTTAGTGGCTTCAACCTAGGGTTTTTTAAATTTTTTTAATTATTCACCTGCTGTCGCCATTTGGGTGTTCTCAAACTTAGCTTAGTTTTGATGCTTGGGTAGGGGATTTGCTTTCCATTTTGTCTGCTTTCCCTCCCTATGTCATTTTTTTTGAATTATTTTGTCAATTTGTAATTTTTTTTATTTTCTGGCCAAGGGTTCATGGGTTTGCCATGCCGCCCCTTGGTCGTTGTCACTCAAAGCGGCCGACTCTGAGCCACTATCGCTTAGAGTGGCCAAGCTTGAATCCCAATGGTCAAAAATTTGACCATTGGGCCTTGGCCACTGCTGCCTCCAGTGACCAGGTTTCAGCCATTGTAGGCGACAACGGCTAAAGCTTAAGCCCTATTTTTTGCATTTTGTGTATTGATTTTTATGAGATTTTTTTTACTTTTGAATTTTTGCTTTGCTTGATTAGGTGCAATTTATTCTTCCTTTGCTTAGATTTAGAGTAACTCATACTCTTTTGCACCATTTTCATGTTTATTGTGAATTATGCCTTAGATGCACTGTAGTTATATTTTGTCTTTCTTCTACTTTGTTTAGATCCTCACTGCTCGGGCTCGGGACCCGAAGCTCCTACTTGACTTGCTTCCTAGATTTGATGACACTGACTGGGAGTGGTTTAAGGCCCGTGGGCTACAGTACATTATCAGGTTGCCCCATATTATGGCCGACCAGGCTTATCTTACAACTTTAGCCCACCGTTGGGACCCGCGGACCAACACCTTCCACCTTCCACCCGACGAGATGACTATCATGTCGGAGGACGTGTACAGGATCTTTCGGATCCCATTCGATGGGGTGCCCATTGTTTCATCGACCACTAATGATCAGGTGGTCGTCTATGCTCGAGTGTTTGGAGCACACTCTGCATAGGCCCTCCGAGAGACTGGGTCCGGAGGAGTATCTATCAAGGCTTGGTATGATGCTCATGTTTTCATAGTGAGGCATGTCATGTTGCTGATGGTGATCAACAATGTTCTTATCCTGGACTACTCGGGTTTGAGGTTCCCTTGGAACCTCCTGGCGATGGTGCAGGACCTACTGGATAGTGAGGAGCCTATCATCTATGCATGGGGTAGATCACTATTGGCTCAGTGCTACGATGAGTTGTACCACATCCATCGGTGGGGACATGTCAGCATTACCTATAGCTTGCTCCTATAGGTTTGGGGATGGGAGCACATTAAGGTAGATCACCCTAAGGGGCTCCCGACCGAGATTATAGCTATTGAGGCTCGAACATAGTGCTATGCTGCCAGATGGGCTCGAGAGCATGAGGAGCGTAAGAGCCATACTTTTGTAGGGGAGTTATCCCACTATACTGATGCTTTCACCAGACTGTTGGTCGAAGATGTCGTGTGGTGGCCTTACTATGAGTGTCCTGCTTGGGATGATCCAGCTAGTTTTACTGCCAGGACACGATGCGAGCGATGGCTCATTGGCCGTAAGATTGCCATCCGGGAGTATTTCTTCTACTCTTAGGTTCTTCGTCAGTACGGATTGCAGTAGGATGTGCCCTTGATACCATTTTTATATCGGTGCCTCACAGTAGAGAAGGACCTACCTCCATGATAGATCATAGAGCTTGCAGATGAGGAGGATGCCCTAGTCATAGACCCTACAGTGGCTGGGGGAGTTACAGAGGCCTACTCTCAGTGGTGGGGTGATCGGATGTGGCATGGCATCGATAGCCTAGGATGTGAGGATGATGGTGGGGGTGATGGCGTAGATCTGGTAGGACGTAGGGTTCGAGCCAGGACCGAGGTATGGGGCCAGCCGATAGAGCAGGTGGCAGTAGAGGATCCTGACATTCCTGAGGAGGAGGAGGAGTTAGAGCCCGAGGAGAGAGACTCTCCTTTGAGAGCATAGTTGCATGAGGTCGAGGTTGAGCTTTAGGCCACTAAGATCTAGGTACAATGAGATGCTACGATTGAGTAGCTCTCAACATAGATATAGGCTCTACAGGCTACTATTGGGGGTGGCGATGTCAGGATGTAGTTTGTTGTTCCTCCTTCTACACCATAGGAGGTTCCAATGATAGGCTCAGGGGTAGATGTGGGATGACTTCAGTATTTGTTGGATGAGCATGAGGAGCGGATCCGAGGACTTACGGATCATGTCACCATCCTTCAGATGTAGCTCAGGAGGCATGGGCTTGTCCCTAAGGATCCAATAAGTGTAGGTGGTTCGTAGGTCAATGGGTGCTCTACCTCAGGGTAGTCTTCCGCCCATCCTAGCCAGCGGATCCAGACTCGGATAGAGAGACTGACAGGCTCGCACCACTCGACTCACGACACCGCCACAAGGGGGAGGTGGCACCGGAGGAGGTGGTGTAGGGGGCTCAGGCCTGATATTTGATTGATGCTCTACTTGGTTCTTGATCCATTTTTGAGGTCGACTGACCTACATGACTATAGCCCATGGGCATTTTTGTATATCCATTGGACTTGACACACATACTTTTATGATAGATTTGCTTTTTATGACTCATTATGTGTATCATTTATTGCTTATGTTTTTGTTATTATTTTATTTTATGATATGATGTGATGATGGTATTATGATGATTTGATGAATATGCTAGATGATAGATGATATTTGAAGATGCTTAGATGGATGTGTAGATGCTTATATGATTTGATGATATGATGCGATGTATTTTGATGATGAATGATGAATTTATGATTGTATGTAAATGGATATTGCCTATATGTTTTATGATGTGGTTTATGGATGATTAATGACTTGTTTTTGTGGATGCAAATGTTATTGTTAAATGCATGTTTAATTTTTGCTTTAATTGTATGCATCTAACTTATGTGATGGAATGGTATAAATGAACCTGTATGCTCTAATCACTTAAAACATACGAAATGCATATGACATTGACAATCTTAATGGGTGATACCATAGAAAGTAAAAAAATAATCATGAATTTAAATAATCACTCTTATCATAAGAATTGATTAAGTATTCATATATGAGATGTAATGGTGTGTAATGTATTTTCTTAATAAGTTTCTATAAATTAAAAGATATAAAGTAGTCAGTGGTCGTCTATATACTATTTCTAATATATATGTGGTATCTGTCCTACTATGTTGATACCCCCTAATTTATAGAATCTTATAAAGAAAAGTGATGGTGTGAATGATGTTATGATTTGTTGCTATGTAAAAATTTTGGGGCTTTTCGGAGATTCAAACACTCTAGTTCCCCTATCAACAACTTGTCTACTTACCACTTAGACTTTTGAAAAGTAAGGCTTTTACCATGGACCTAGTTTTTCATGATCTCTGTGTGTGCATGTGATTGTATATTTTGAGATAGAACTCAAGCATTTCCTCCGATGTCAGGTGGGATTCTTTCAGCCCATTGCTAAGATCGAGGATCCTCAAGTGTTCATCTCATCCTTATGTTGGACTTAGTTGGACTATACCACTAGGCAATATTTGGTTACCTAAGCTAGCTCATCCACATTCAAACATTGGTCTACACAAATGCATGAAGCAATTGTAATAGACATATCATCATGCGTAAGGATTTCTCCTTCCAATTTTGTACAATGCTGAGAATTCCAAGGATTCAAGCTTTATTCCCTTCTTTTGGCTTCTTTTTGGCTTTGGATTTTTGCTCATATGTAGTGATGAAAATCACTATTTATTTTGATTTGATTTTTTTCTTTGAGCGGGGATTTTTTTGTAGTGATGATAATCACTATTTATTTTGCTCATACGTAGTGATGAAAATCACTATTTATTTTTTATTGATTTTTTTGAGCTTGATTTTTTTTTTTTTGAATTTATGATTTGTGTATCGGATTTTTGCTTTGAAATCTGGATTGTATGCTTGGCCTTTTGAATATGTACTTTGCTTTGGGATTTTTGCTTATTTTTTTTAAGCAAGGGATTTGGATAGGGTAAAGCTTGTCCTTTTGCCAATTCTCAACACCTTTAAACCGGTTGCATAGGGGGATAAGCAAGGATAATCCTTTTCGCTTAAGGTAACCTAGACCGCTTTGCAACTTTCATATTTTCCTTGTACCAGCTAGGATTTTAGTGTTTCAATTAGTGATGGGATCTTGAATATCCAAGGCTTTATCACAGCTAGGCCTTACCTTCTACTAATCAAAGTTGTTTTCCTCAAAAGTTGATAAGATTACTAGGTGTGGTTGACTAACCGAAAAACCTTAGTATATTATGTATAGCAACAAATAATGGTTGTGTTGAAAAACACAATTACACACATGTGGATGGAGGTATGGATATGAATGACTTGTGCGACAAACTGTGGTATCACTTTTAAGGCTCTCATGACATATACAATTGTAGTGGATATGAAAATGTAATGCAATGATGTGGATGCAAAATGTGAGATGCAATTGTTTTTGTATTTTTGATTTTATGTTGTTTTTGTATTTTTGATTAATTTGACCAAAGGGCTTATTATGCCTTTGGGGCTTTTTATTGTTTTTGACCAACGGTTTAATCACCCTTGGAGCTTTTTTTGATTTTTGACCAAGCGGTTTGAATTACCCTTGGAGCTTTTGAATTGATTTTGACCAAGCGGTTTGAATTACCCTTGGAGCCTTTGAATTGATTTTTGACCAAGCGGTATGAATTACCCTTGGAGCCTTTTGAATTGATTTTTGACCAAGTGGTATGAATTACCCTTGGAGCCTTTGAATTGATTTTTGACCAAGCGGTATGAATTACCCTTGGAGCCTTTGATTATTTTGACCAAGCATGAATTACTCTTTGATTGATTTTGACCAAGTGGTATGAATTACCCTTGGAGCCTTTGAATTGATTTTGACCAAACAGCATGAATTACCCTTGGAGCCTTTTATTTTTTGAATTTTATATTTTTATGATTTGTTTGTATTTTTGACATATTTGAATGTTTTTTGTTTTATGACATATTTGAATGTTTTTGTGTTTTATGACATATTTGAATGTTTTTGTGTTTTTATGACATATTTGAATGTTTTTGTGTTTTATGACATATTTGAATGTTTTTGTGTTTATGTGTAAAATGCCTTTAAATGAATGATATTGAGAGGTTCAGGCTCTTCAACACCATCTAATGATATAAGGTGATATGCTCCAGGCCCAACTCTCTGTGAAATCATATATGGACCTATCCAGTTTACCATGAACTTATCTCGTAGATGCGACGATAGATTTGAATTCTGATGGTTTTCTTTGAGCACTAGATCTCCAACCTTGAATTCCCTTAGGTGGAATTTACTATTGTAAGCTCATGCAAGGTGATCTTGGTAAACATGGAGATGCTCTAAAGCATTGACTCGACGTTCATCAAGAAGCATCAATTGATCAAGGTGGCCTTGTCATGCAGCTTCATCATCTATGAAGTCCTTTAATGCTATGCGTAGAGTCAGGATTTCCAACTCTAGAGGCATGATGGCTTCAATGCCATATACTAATGAAAATGGTGTTGCCCCAGTGGGCATCCGTATACTAGTCCTGTATGCCCATAGTGCAAGAGGCAACTGCATGTGCCAATCCTTGTGATTTTCTTGCACTATCTTCCTCAAAATGGAGACTATTGTTTTGTTTGAGGCTTCTGCTTGCCCGTTTGCTTGTGGATAATAAGGCATTGAAAAACTATGCTGAATATGGTATTTTTTCATTAAAGCATGCACATTTTTGTTCTTGAAATATGGCCCATTATCCGATATTATCTTAGAAGGGACCCCAAAATGACTTATGATATTGTGGAGTATAAACTCCGCAATCCTTGGTCCAGTTGTTGATGTTAAGGGGATCGCTTCTACCCATTTAGTGAAGTATTCTATGGTCATTATGATGAATGTATGTCGGCATGAGGATGGGGGTGAGATCTTCCCAATCAAGTCTAGTCCCCATTGCGAGAATGGCCATGCTGCCTGGATGGGCTGCAAAGCTTGCGATGGTAAGTGCGTTAGGTTTGCATGATGCTGGCACTTATTACATTTCTTGACATACTCGTAGTAGTCCTTTTCCATTATGGGCCAATAGTAACCCATTCTCAAGATGCGCTTAATGATGGCCATGCCACTAAAATGGCCTCCACATGTTCCATCGTGAGCTTGCAAAATTGCCCAAGATGCTTCCTGGGGCTCAAGACAATGGAGTAATACTCCATCATATCCTCGTCTGTAGAGGATTTCTCCTAGAAATATGTATCTTGTTGCTCTCTATTTGAACGTTCACCTTTCAGTATGTGACAAACCTTGAGGTATTATTCCAAGCTTCAGGAAGTCCCGTAGTTGGGAAAGCCAATCTTGATAGGCCACAACTTCTATAGAATAGACAACTTGCTCTTCCTGCATTTTTGAGGTAGTGAACATGGATTGAGGAACAACTCTATGGTATATGGTTGCACCACACTCTACAGGTCCTTGGGAGATCAAAGACCCCCAAGGTGTTATTTGCAAGAAATATCTGGTTATGAAGGACCAATCCTGATTTGGTTTGATGTTGATCATGTTGATTGATTCTTGATTGTCAAAAGCCTCATGACATATTGTTGAATGTGAAAGCACTTTTACATGAATGGTAGTAAAATCAGTAGATGGATTCTGAGGGATTAAGGATCCCAAAGAGGCCATGGTGTCTACAAATCTATTCGACATACGAGGGATTGCCTCGATGTCATACCATTCTAGTCGGGCTAAGTAATTGTCAACAAGTTCCTTGTAAGTCTTCAGGAGTGGGCACCTGCATTGAAATAGTCCTTTGACCTAGTTTACTATGAGCAAGGAGTCACCAAAGATATTCAATATTTTAATGCCCATTGCTATGGTTATTTGGAGTCCCAGGATCAATGCTTCATATTCTGTATTGTTGTTTGTGCATGGGAAGTCTAGTTTGAATGATAAGGGCAATGGAGCACCCTACGGTGTGATAAAGACAATCCCTGCTCCACCTCCTTGTTCACACTTTGAACCATCAAAGAATAATGACATGTCTTTTTCTTTCTTAGGTTCTTCGAGTTCTGGTGGATCTGATAATGCAAAGACCGCATCATCAAGCAACTCTATGGTGAGAGGCTTGTTATCCTGAAGAGGCGCCTCTGCTAATTGATCTGCTATGACTTGTCCCTTGATGGAATTTTGGCTTATGAACTCTAGATCAAATTCTATCAATAGCATGATCCACTTTGTGGTACGTGTATTGTGATATGTCTTGCTCATCATGTACTACAAAGGATTTTGTTTTGATATGACGTAGGTCGTATGGCTCAACATGTAGTGTCACAACTTTCGAGTTGCAAAGACCACTGCTAAACACAACTTTTTGACATACGCATATCCTAGCTCATAGCTCACCAAGGTGTGACTAATGTAATATATGGCTTGCTCTTTATCTTGTGTATTATTTTGGGCTAACATGGTGCCCAATGCAAAATCAGTAGCCGATATATATAGTAAAAATGGTATGTCTGGCCTTGGTGGAGCCAATACTAGTGGTGTTGCCAAATAAGTTTTGATCTCTACAAAGGCTTGATGGCATTCTTCATCCCAATGAAAGGGGACTTCCTTGCATAGCAACCTATTCATAGGTCTGCATTTGTTTGATAATTGCATGATGAATATTTTGATGGATGCTATCTTGCCTTGTAGGCTCCTCAACTCCCTAATGTTGGTAGGGGCGGCCATTTCTAGTATAGCCTTTACCTTTGCAGGATCTACTTCGATGCCTCTCTTGGATACGATGAATCCCAAAAGCTTGCCAGAAGTTATGCCAAATACGCACTTCTTAGGATTCAATCGGACATTGTGTTCTATGAGGTGATCGAAGACTTGTCTAAGGACTTCGGCATGCTCTTGCCGCAATAGGGACTTGGCTAGTAAGTCATCCATGTAATCTTCCAAGATCTTATGCATATAGTCATGGAATATGTATGTCATGGCCCACTGATATGTGGCACCAACATTTTTGAGACCGAATGGCATCACTTTGTAATAGAATGTTCCCCATGGAGTAATGAAAGTAGTTTTATGTTGATCTTCGGGCTTAATCCGGATTTGGTTGTATCCAAAAAAACCATCCATTAGGGAGAGCATTTCATGACCTACGGTTGCATCTACAAGAGCATCTATGTTTGGCAATGAGAATGAATCCTTTGGTGTTGCCCTATTTAAATCCCTAAAATCCATGTAGATATGGACTCTTCCATCAGGTTTCCCTATGGGTACCATGTTTGACACCCACTCAGGGTAGTCGATAGGAACTATGAATACTGCATCCAGTAGTTTTTGCAATTCGTTCTTCACCATCAAAGCGATGGTTGGATGCATTTTCCTCAATTTTTTCTTGACTGGCTTCTTCATGGGATCCAATGAAAGGTTGTGAATGACTAACTTTGGATCTATCCCTGGCATGTCTTTGTAAGTCCAAGAAAAAATATTTGGCCTCTCCTTGAGGAGAGGAATTAAGATGGCTTGTTCCTCTGGAGATAGACTTTCTCCGAACTTGACTTTCCTTGGTTGGGTAGGATCATCACTGATGTCCACCTCGAAAGTTGCTTCTATAGCCATATGTGACCCATCCTCTAGCTGATGAGGCATGGGTATCAAATGAATGTCATCGATGAGATTCATAGGACCTACTGACTCAGGTTCCAAACCAACATGGAAGACGTCATACGTACAACCTGATGTGAAATGGAATGGTTGTAACATTTCTTCATTGGGGAAGAGGTCTTCAGGCTCTATGGGTGAATTAGCATGATCCCAATCAATAGCCTCTACATCAAGATGCAATGATTTGGTAGGATCTACTGGATTATGAAGTGGAGTGGTCAAATCAATGGAGATCATGTTGATGGATGGGATGAAATCTCCAGGACCACATGGGTGCAATCTTGTCTCAAGGGTTTTCCTTCCATACTCGTGATGAGGTTCTAGAGGAATGGGAATTTTTGGATCTGGCCCATGAGCAGGGTGGACAATAGGATCATTGGGCTCTAATTGCTCTCTAAATGTAGGCAGAGGGGGATTGACCATCCGATGAATGGCTACTAGGTCAATAGGTCTCCCCAAAAATTAGAGATGAGGGTCTATGGCATGGAGTGCCACCTCTCTCTCTACTAGCTCATTGACTTGCCGCAAGTGGTGAGGTCCAAGATAAGCCATCTCGGTCTCATCCTCAAAGTCATCATCACTTATCCAAAAATCGTTAGCATTGGTATGCGGCCCTAAGACAAGGGGCTCATGTCTTGGCCCCAAGTAGGCCATCTCTATTTCATCTTCATATTCTTCATCACTTATGAAGAATCCATTTGCATTTGTCTCTCACCCCAAAGTCAGGGGTTGATGGCTTAGGCCTAAGTAAGCTCTTTCTATTGAGTCTTCTGATTCATAGTCACTTTCATCTGATGTATATCCAATCTCATCATGGATGGACCATGTGAATCTTTGCAAATAGTGAGGCCCTTGATAGGCTAAGCCAAGTTGTGCCTCATCATCACTTGCTTCATATCCATTCTCCTCATCCCATGAGTTGTACCCTATTGGGGTGGAATCAATTGAGGTGTTTGGATGATAAGTTTTTGGAGGTGGTATGTTTACCGTGGCCACTTGTCTGTTGCTCAAATTTGCTATTCTTAGGGGGTGATAAGGAATGAAATCAATGTCTTCTCCCAACCCTATGCTTAATATTTCCAATGCTGCTGCAAGAGAGTCATCTCGACCTCCGCTATAATAGCCTAAGCCAAATCTATCGGAGGGAAGCTGATATAGTGGCTCGTAAGGCCTCCTATGCCCCTGCTCATATACGCCAAGGCCATAGCCATGCCAATGGCAATGCTCAAAGTAGCTTAGAGAAAACTCGAGATTAGAGAGGTAATGAACATTGACTATGAATAATTCATCACCATCCTCTTCTATATCTGAAGACTTATGAGCACAGTCCAGGCCGACATAGACAAAATTGGTTTGGTTGGGAGGGATTCCAAGTGGAACCACTATTCCTACTAGTGGCCTCAAGTCTTTAGGCCTCCCTATGTCTTGTGCAGACTCAATGATAGGTGTAAAGGTAATGTTCTACACAAGGTACTCCCCTATGCCTGTGCTTGCCAAGTGTATTGATGCATGCGATGTGGATGACCCCACGGATGATACTGGTGAAGCAGGGTGATAATCACTATCTTCATCTTGATCTTGAGGATCTTCCTCTTCCATAGGACTTGGCATTTCAGCAATGGCTATAGTTGGCACTTCTTTGGGCCTTTCTTCCTTAACTAAGGGTGCCTTTAGCTTCTGATTATCTTTTGGTTTTGACATTGATGGTACTTTAGAAGCATTGATTATCTTGAGTGCACTAGGAGGTGTTGATGTGCATGGGTCTTTTCTTACCCCTTTGTCTTCGTTATCCACTTGTGTGGTTGGGGATGAAGGTGCCACGTATAGGTGAGTAGAAGGGATCATGAATTCTCCTAGAATGTCCACCTGATTAACGTATTTAAAAGGCTCTTCATCGGCCAGAACCACATAGACTTTGTTTTCATGCACATACTTGACACACTCGGTGCAAGATCGAAGGCACACACTTCATGGCCCTTATCCAAGGGTGCCCTAAGAGGATGTTATATTGCATAGCTCCTTCCAAGACATGACACATCATGGGGATGGTCTTGTGCCCCACCTTGATGGGTAGGACTATCATTCCCACAGTATTGCATAAAGCATCATTAAAAGCTCTCAATGTGTAAGCTCCTAGAATGATATTGGTCTTGGGTATCTTGAGGTGCTCTATTGCAGTTGTTGTAATGATGTTTATCGATGAACCTGTATCGACCAAAACCCTCTTGAAAGGTAAGTCATTGATGGCCACTACAATGTTTAGTGGAGGGTCTGGTAAGGCAGCAAAAACTATCTTAATCTCATGATCATAGAATCGGATTACAGGTTCCTGGCATTCTTGCACTTGTCCCACAAAGTGAGTGAATGCATTCGCATCTTGCGGTTGAAGCTCAATTGTTCTTAAAATCTCCATTAGAGTCTCCCTATGCTTTGGGGACTATTGTATGAGCTCATAGATGGATAACTTAGCTGGAGTCATCTATAGGTTTTGCTCCAATCTACTCCGAATAGTTACCATAGGTCTCGTCGGTGGACCTGGAAGGTTGTCTTGCCTTTGCCTAGGAGTGGTTGGGATGTTCATGGGAGCTGCAGGTGGTTGTGGTTGACCATACCGCCTAGTCCTTGTTGCTATGTTAACGATCTCAACCATCCCAATGCATCCATGGGTAGGTATGTCAGCTCGAACCTGATTGACTTGGGCCCCTTGCTCTCGAGGGGCCTCATGATTGGGCAATGGGTTTCTATATATGCCCATGTCTCTATTATCGAGAGCCAGTGGGTTGTCAACTTTGAGTTCTCCCACCTCAATCATGTTTTGCACTTGATGCTTAAACCCGATGCAAGCCTCAATGTCATGCCCCGGTATCCTATGATAAGGGTAAAATTGATCTTCCCTATATCCTTTTGGCTTAGGATGGTTGGGATCTATAAGAGGTATATCAAGAAATCTGATCCTCCTAGCCTCGCTCAATTGATTAAATATTGATTGCATTGATTCTGTCAGAGGCATGAAATAACGAGGTGGCTTGCATTCTCGATTTCTTCCCTGATTGTTCTTTTGGTCGTAGTTGGTGGTGGGGGATGTGCTTGATAGTTCTATGGTTGTTGTGCACCCCCATCCTTGGGTGTAGCCAATACGACTTGATTGACTAGAGTAGGGTTGCCCTGCTTCTGCTTATACTTGTCATTCTTACCATTCTTGTTCCACTCCTTTTTGTTTTGGAGCTTAATGGTTCCCTCATCTACTTTTATCTCTTCGATGAGCTTGGCCTATGCCAAAGCTTCCTCAAATGAAGGATACTATTGGAGTTGTAGCAAGAGGGAGATATGTTTAGAACAAATTTTGGTAAACATGTGAATGATCTCTTCTGTGGGAATGGAGAATGATAATTTTGCCATGATTTTTCTCCATCTATTCCCATAATCCATTACTGGCTCATCATCATACTATTTCAAGTTAGCCAGATCTGAAAGGTTCACCTTCTTCTTAGCACCAAAGGAGAAATGCTTCAAGAATGCATTTACTAGTTGTTCAAAATTGGTTATGCTATGCTTAGGTAGTTGGTTGAACCATTGAGTGGCAGCACCTAAAAATGTCATTATGAATGTTCTTAGCATGAGAGCATCATTGTCTTCAAGATGAAAATAGGCATTGATAAAATTGGTGACATGCTCTTGTGCATCCTCTTCACCTTTAAAATTTTCTAACCTAGGCATCTCAAAGTGCTTAGGATATGGAGGGCTAGGGATTGATGGGCACAATGGTTGATTGTGTATCTTGCTCAATGTTGGTGAGTTCCCAGCTGCCTCTTGTTTCTCAAAGGTTTTCATATTTTCAGCAAGCTCTTGAAATGCCTTTGATGCACGGATTTCCTCCTCTTGTAAGCCTATTCGCATTGGCAATGGAGGTAACTCTCTATCCATTTGATTTGTTCCATTTTCCTCCCTCCTACGAGGGGACTCAAGATTGTGATCTTGGTTTGTTATGTTTGCCCTTCCCCCATTAGTTGGATTTCATTCATGATTTGGTGGGGGGTTTCATTGTGGGCTATCTTGTCTAGTGTGCCTCTCCTTAGGTGAGTCAGCGTGTCTTGTTCTTTGGTGGTCACCAATATTTGCTTGTAAATTGTTAAGAGCTAGCCGCTCAGCTTGCTCTCTTAAATGTTGCTCATGTTGGTGCAAGAGTCTTTCTCTTTGTTTCTCTTGTTCGAGAGCTTCCACTAGCTCTCGCTCTTTACGTAATGCATTTTCTAACCACCTCATTCGGTCAGTTTGTGCTGTCATAGAAGACTCATGTTTATCTGACTCTGTTCTTGTTGTCTTGACTCGTAGATTCCTCGAGGGGGTTTCTGTTGTATCTGTACTCTTGCTAGTTAATGTGACTTGTTCAGTGTACTATTGAGTATCCCTATGATCAGACTCCATGCATCTTCTATGGGGTCACTCTGAGGTACCCCTAGACTAGGAGGTATGTTTAGAAGTCACAGTTCGTGAGCTTCCAGATGTAGAGTTCTCAGTAGCTATAGTTCTTTGAGTTGGTTGAGTAGGAAATCGATCCAACCCATCTAGTTATCTTGTTTTCCATGGCTGATCCTGTGGGGTGCCATTTACTCCTATGAGGTCATAGTCTATGGGAATATTTCCTTTTGTGTGAAGGGTTTCTTCTATATGATTCCCATGACTAGATGTAGCTCTAGTTTCCTACCCTTCAGTGGGCAGACCTATTTCATATGTTTCTTGTGAGTCTTGAGGTGTTGCAATTCTTGTTTGCCTTCTTGATGAAGAGGGCTTGGTGGTAACATGCTTCCTCCATGTGGATGGAGATGTGGCAGTCTCATCATCCCTATGTGAAGAATGAGTCTTAGAACCTTCTTTATGTCCATGTGAGGAGGAAGCCCTTGAAGCTTCCTCATGTCTTTGAGATGTTTCTATGTGTTTAGAGGAGGCCCTTGAGGTCTCCTCATGTCTCCTTGATGAGGATGGTTGTGAAGCCTCTTTTTGTTTATGTGAATTTGTTCCATGATGTGGTTCCTTACTTGGGGTTTCTCGAGGAGATCCCCCAAGGGTTGAATTATCACCCCTTAGGCTCGTGGAACTACGTCTCACGGTCTTATGGGTAGGTCATTCAATGTTACTATGACTTCGCCTATGGGCATGAATTGCTTTTGTCTCTCCCTCGATATCAGACCGAGGGTGTTTACTTCTTGTTTTGACCATGTTGTTTTATGACTTGATTTTTTGAGTTGCAAATTAGGAATGACCACACAATTCCAAACAAATGTTTATCTTGATTACCGATTTAAGTGTGCCCTAAACTATTTGGTGTGTTTTGATGTGTTGTTCTTTCGATTTCTTTGCTCTTGTTCTTGGATTAAGAATGAGAAGACTCATCCATAGTGACAATCAAGTACACTCATGCCAAACATGATTTTCTCAAAAGAAGCTAGGGTACACCGTTGAAGACCCAATGGAGGGTTCGCCTAGCTCTTCCACTCTGAACCAATGATTGTTCCAATAGTGGGAGACAGTTTGAACACAAGTAACTTAGTGTCACTATAAGTAAGTTTCTCAATCCATTTCTAGGAAGCTCTAGGGGGCAAACCAGTGGAAGGAGATGAATTCCAACGTCACTCGGACTGAATTGAAGGTTGGTGATGAAATCCAACTCTCCAATGTTTAAATGAGACGTGCGTGTGTGGTGTTCATTTTAAGCTTGCGTAACATAAAGTGCATCATATAGCAGCAATGAGTCTTTCCTATATGCCTAAGTGCAAAAATACATTTCAATATTCAGAAAGATGCATGAACTACTATGATTTGTATGAGCGCACTTTATCTCATGCAACTATGGCCTCTAGCAGGGCCTCAAAGCAAGCAAACAACATACAATGTCTAGCACGTTGGATTCTAGGGTGAAATTTTTAGGCATAAGCCATTGTTCCTAGCAACGCCTAGTGGAAAATTTAAAAGAAGATCTAAGATATGCGAAATGCTTAATTCTTTCTTCTTTATTATTTCAATTTCCAAACATAAATGTGCTTTAAGTTCTCTATTTTAAACACACAGAAGTAGACAGAAAGCTATAAAATATCAGAGAAGCTATACCAACCTTTGATCCAGCTCAGAGAGTCTATGTTTTGACCTCTACTGCACTCCAGTTCTAGCCATTGTTGACCAGAGCGATTGGTTCTTAGCCATTGTAGCTCAGAGCGGCTAGTTTCTAGCCATTGTAGCTCAAAGCGGCTAGTTTTTAGCCATTGTAGCTCAGAGCGGCTAGACATGCACACAAAATTAAGTTAGTATTCTAAAAAAAAATGAAAAATTAGTGGTGGTCCCACCATGATCGCCATATGTAGTGACCCCGAGAATGCACGCACCGGTCCCTTTTTTCTAAAACCCTACTTGCAATGCTTATTTAAAATACCAAAGATAAAATGGAAAGACAAGAGGAAAAAGCATATAACATGAAATAACAAAATATGGATCTCTTTATTGATATTGAAGCTCGGTTACATGTCGGTCCCTCTTAGGGATACCCATTTTGATACTATAAATTACAAATAGGCAAGGAGTGCCCCTTCCATGAAGAGGTGGTGCACTTATAAAAGCTTCCCGATTCCGCACATGGAAATGTATGAGGGCTTACAGATGCCTCCTTCTCCAGGTCTATTTCCTAGAGGGATCCCTTTTGCTCTCGTATGTTGTAATCTTCGTCCGATGTACCTGTGGCCCTGCAAGCAATGAAACAACAACACACATTTAGGTGTCCGAGATTGCCTCCCTGGATGAGGTTGTTAGTAATCAAAGAATGTAACGGAAATATGATAAAACTATGCCATGAAATCATGTAAATCTATGCTAATGATATAAGAAAATAGAATAAAATATGCTATGTCTATCTAAGCTAAGCTTGTGGGCCACTGTCCAAGACAGCGGCCGCTAAAGTAAACCTTACCCTCTTTGCCCCAAAGCTATGGGTCAAAGACTGTAATCTGATGTTGAAGATAGTAGGTGTTATGCTCTTCGATTCATCAAAGCTCCGTCGTACACGTGATCTCAAAGAGAACTCTCTGAGTCTCGAAAGCTCTCCTCAAAAAGATGTCTCTCTCTCTGAAATGATCTCCTGTATATGTGATTCTCTCTTGGTGCTCTTAGGCTTGCACCTTTTATAGTGTGAAACCCTAGGTCTATGTCCAAGCCCTAGAAATGAATTTCTCATGCGTAGTGCAAGTTAGCATGAGAAGATTTTGTCCATTGTCTATATTTGAAGGCCAGTTAACTAAATCTAACTGCCCACTTGAGTCTTCTATGCGAACTGGTCGTTAGCATGAGAAGCTTTTGTCCTTTGTTTATGCTTGGAGGTCGGTTAACTTAAGTCTAAATGCAAACTCAAGTCTCCTATGTGAACTGGTCATGAAAAGGAATGCAAAGTCACTCCCGCTCACCTTTATTGCATGCAGACTGCCACTTCCACCCGAGATTGGGCCTGTTTGTCGGCAAACCACTTCTTATGGCTTAGCCGCTATCGTCTGCAGTGGCTATGATCTGGCCGTTGTCATCTATAGTGGCTAAGGTCTGGCCACTCTAGGCTTGAGCGGCTAGGATCTGGTCACTCTTGGCTTGAGCGGCCAAGCTTGGATGGCTTGAAAAGGCCCCAAATGAGTGGTGAGAACCACTGTTGATGCTTGGAAAGTCCAATATTATGTCTTATGATCTTATGAGTGTGTCTATGTAAGTAGCTCCCCTAAGCATGACACGATTTAGGTGTCTACAAATTTATAATATCTTGGCAATGCTCATAAGTAGATTTTCCTGATCCGTCATAGGTAGGGATGGCTTTGGATACAGCTTGAATAATATCATGCATATGAGCAAGCCTGAGGGGCCAGTTGTATTCCAACTAGGATAATTCTGCAAGGGTATATTTTGGGCCAATAATGCCATGATCACCACTTAATAATGTCAATACAATTCACCAAATATTGATTCCTCTAGGAAAAGGTAAAGTTAGGAAGAGTGGGTTAACTAGTGTTCTTATTAATAGGTCCCACCAAGCGTGCCAAAAACTATTGGGATATAAATTTCCATAAAGAAAAAGCTTGATACTACGACTGTTATCTTCCAATTCTCTGATTAGGCATGCACCCACTAATCATAGTTCAGAACCCAACATTGGATGGATTAAATATTTCTCTAATCCAACCTCCAGAGAAGGCTGGTATTCCTTATCAACTAATAAGGTGTTGAATCATTTAAAAGCTTGGTTAAATGTTTAAGAGATAGGAATAGAAAATATTTAAGGTTAAGAAATAGTAATTAAATAGTGTATGGATAGAGCTAACAACATAGGCACCTACAGGTTAAAATTGTTTAAGGTCAGAGAGGGGAGGGCTCTGGTCCCTCCCTTGCTCCCCCTCCCATGGCTCCTGGTTCCTGCCCAGTCCCTGGCTCAACCCAGGTCATCCCTCCTGGGGAGTGGTTGTTTGCAGATGATCTCTTGGAGTGAGATCCTTCTCCACTATCTGCGCCCCTCCCAGCTGGATAGGGTTTCCTTGGTTGTTTTTTTAGACTGGTGCTTCCCAGGGATCCCTGTATGGTTGGGGATCCCTTCCATTTTTCCCTCATGCTTCCCCCTGGGGTTTTTTGTAGGTTATTCACGTGGATCTGGTCCCCTGTGTTTCTCGGTGCGATGGAGGTGATGGTTTAGGGTTTGGACAGCTTCCCACTATTTTGGTTCCTAAGGATCCCATCCCTGTGACTAGTTCCTCTTCTTGCTCGAGATTCCTAGTCCCTAGATCCCTGGTCCCTTAACCTGTTGTTTCTTTTTGTTTTGCCGAGACGGGATCCTCTTATTTTTTCCCGGGGTAGGTTCATCATGGTGCAGCTCTCTGGTCGCTTCCCGATGGGCTGGATTCTCTCTATGCTGGCTGTCGACTTCCTGCAGGATGGCTCTCACTGAACGATATGTTTTCCTGGTGGGCGGGATGGTTTCTCCACAGGGCGGGATCCACCAAATCCGTCGGTTTTCCCGTGAGGCGGGATCCTTTCTTTTCTGCTGGTTTCTCGGATGGCGGGATTTCCCTGCTGCTTCCCACTATGTGGGACTTTTTGTGGTGGTTTTTACTGCTTCCTGCGAGGCGGGATTTTATTGTAACAGTTTTTCTTTACTTCCTGCTAGGCAAGATCTTCTCGATGGTGGTTTTTGGCTACTCCCCGCTGGGCAGGATCTCCAAAACTACTTTCTTTCTTATTTGTTTGTTTCTCACTGAGAGGTATTGTTTCATGCTTATTGTTACCGCTGGGCGGGATTTCTGTTTTGGTGTTCAGTTTCAAGGGATTGATGCCCTAGGCCCATTGCTTATGTAATCAAGTTTTGGGATCCTTGTTAAAACCCACTGTAAATACAAACACTACTTACCAAAAAAACATAGGCACCTACAAGAAAAACCCATCTTACAAAACAATTTCCAATGTCCTACACCTGAGATTAATAACATTTGAAACAAGTGATCTTCATCATTACAGATAGAACAGAGATATACTTCAAGAAAACTATTTCAATATAAATATACTAATAATCCAAATTAGAAGAATAATATTAGTATCTATATTTAACAGAAAAGAACTTCTTGCAAGCACAGATTCAATTATAAAAAAAATTCAATTGCTCTAAGCTAGCAATCCAATATCAGCAGAATAGACTAACCATAGCAGTAGTAGAAGAAAAGCAATCCATAGCTTGAATCTATCAAAAATTATAGAAGAAACTAGTCTGAGACAAACATCCAAGTAATGTTCCTTCTATTAATTTACAGATAATATTACAAAGCAAGGCAAGCAAACACTCTAGAGCTAACCCTTAAAAATGAGGGTTTGACCTCCTTTTATAATTTTTACATGCTTGAAAAGAAATTGAAATAAATGGAACATTACAAGGAACATGAAATGCCAGATCAGCCAGATGCTGAGGTGGTAGCCTCTTATTTACATTTGATAATAGAAAAAACTGCATGATCTTGCGCTCTTTTTCAGCTCAACCCCTGCAACTTATTGGTTCTTTGCTATGGCCCTGCAAGTTAGTGAATTATAAGAATAGAATCACTATTTTAAATTGAATCATTGTTGCTTGATGAGAGGAACTCAATCAATAATATAAAATATAAATTGTCCGATGATGGTGTTTCACATCATCCGGAGTTAGATTAAATATGAGTGAAAGGTTATGAAGGAAGGGACATGCCCTTCCAATAATTAATTAGTGACTAATAACATGCATTAGGAGGTGTCTTAACATGCCACCCTCCTTTGAAAAAGATTTGTCCTCAAAGCTGGAATTGCAGAAATTGTTGTTGAATATGATGAAGCATTTCCCACGTAGCATCCTCTGGAGGTAGACCTTTCCATTGAATCAAGACTTCGGTGATGGTGCGGTTGCGGAGGTGGCATAGACGGTGATCAAGGATAGCTTTTGGTTCAACCATGAGAGCTCCATTATCAAAAAATTCTGGAAGTTGAGTTTGTGTAACTATGTTAGTGCCCACTACTGCCTTAAGACAAGAAACATGAAATACCGGGTGGATTTTGGAAGATGCTGGCAATTCAAGTTTATATGCTACTGGTCCAATACGCTATAGAATCTTATAGGGGCCATAAAATTTTGGTGCTAATTTTTGAGACCCTTTTATTTTTAAAGAAGTTTGACGATATGGCTGGAGTCAAAGAAATACCATATCCCCTTCTTGAAAAATCCTTTCGGTATGATGTTGGTCCGCTTGTTGCTTCATGCGGTGTTGAGCGATGTGTAGATTGTCCTTCAGAGTACGGATGATATCATTGCGAGTGACCAACTCCATCTCTACTACTAGTACTTTTGTACTTCCTAGGAGGTAAGAGGTTAGATATGGGGGTGGTTGGCCATATAATGCTTCAAAAGGGGTCATTTTAATGGTTGTGTGATATGTGGTATTATACCACCATTCAGCTAGTGGAAGCCATTTAACCCAGTGAAGGGGTTTTGTGGAAATAAAACATCGGAGATAGGTTTCTAAGCATTTATTGACAACTTTCATTTGACCATCCGTTTGTGGGTGGTAAGCGGAGCTCATCCGAAGTTGAGTACCTTGGAGTTTAAATAATTCTTTCCAAAAATTACTAGTGAAAGTGGGGTCACGATCACTAACGATAGAAGAAGGCATGCCATGTAATTTGAAAATATTGTCAAGGAAAATTTGGGCAATAGTAGAAGCGGTATAGGGGTGAGCTACTGGAAAAAAATGGGCGTATTTAGATAAACGATCTACCACAACTAGGATAGTCGTTTTTCCAGCGGACTTTGGAAGGCCTTCAATGAAATCCATGGAAATATCCTCCCATGTCTTGGTTGGTATGGGCAGAGGTTGAAGAAGGCCTGGGGTTGCCACTATTTCACCTTTATTTCTTTGGCACGTTTCACATTCACTGATGAACTTCTTGATATCATTTTTCATCCCTCTCCAATAAAATTATTTAGTCACTCGTTTGTAGGTTTTTAGAAATCTAGAGTGTCCTGCAGTAGGTGTAGCATGTAACTCATGTAGAAGCTTGGGACGATAAGCAGATGTGGGTGAGAGGACCAGACGTTCTTTGTAACGAAGCATGTTACCTTGCCATGAGTAGTGGGGTTTGCTCATTGGATTTTGTTGGAGCTGTT
This sequence comes from Wollemia nobilis, assembly GCA_028583015.1. Classification (NCBI taxonomy): domain Eukaryota; kingdom Viridiplantae; phylum Streptophyta; class Pinopsida; order Araucariales; family Araucariaceae; genus Wollemia; species Wollemia nobilis. Next base: position 4,400,075 of record JAQPPZ010016994.1, read on the forward strand.
GAATTATGGTATGTATAGTAGGGTCTGCATACCATTCTTCTTTGATTTTCTCGATCCATGTAGGAATGGGGTAGGAAAGAGCATGTAATTGTGAATTTTCTTCGAACTTTCTGGAAAGTGCATCCGCGACCATGTTATCTTTCCCTTTTTTGTATATGATTTCATAATCATAGCCTAATAATTTGGTCACCCACTTTTGTTGTTTTGGGGTGGTTATCCGTTGTTCCAGGAGGTATTTTAGGCTATGGTGGTCGGTGCGAATAATGAAATGTTTTCCAATGAGGTATGGTCTCCAATGTTGGATAGCGTGGACAATAGCTAACATTTATTTTTCATAAGTGGAGCGTGCTAAGTTATTTTTTGAAAATGCCTTACTAGTGAAGGCTAAGGGTTTCTCATTTTGTATGAGCATGACTCCCATTCCTAATCCCGAAGTGTCACTTTCAATAATAAATGGTTGGGAAAAATCTGGCATAGCTAGGATAGGGGTGGTACACATGGCATTTTTTAGAGTCATGAAGGCTTCATTAGCTTTTGGGGACCATAAGAAGGCATTTTTCTTAAGTAGGGTTGTTAAAGGTGCCGCTATTTTCCCATAATCCTTGACAAATTTGCGATAATAGCCAATCAATCCTAAGAACCCACGCAATCCTTTTAGAGTTTTTGGAATTGGCCAATTTTCCACGTCTTCAATTTTTTGGGGGTCTACTTTAACTCCTTCCTTGGAGACAATATGTCCAAGGTATTCAATTTCCTGCTTCCCAAAGGAACACTTTGATCTCTTTGCGTATAATTGATTTTCTTCCAAGATTTTGAGTGCTTGTGCTATATGTGTTAAGTGCTCTTCCCATGTCTTGCTGTAAATCAAAATATCGTCAAAGAAAACTAAAATAAATTTTCGAAGGAAGGGAGAAAATACCTTGTTCATAAGGCTTTGAAATGTGGATGGGGCATTGGTGAGGCCAAAGGGCATCACCAAAAATTCATAGTGTCCCTCGTGGGTGCGAAAAGCGGTTTTAGGTATATCACTTTTCTTAACTCGGATTTGGTGGTAACCAGATCGTAGATCGAGTTTAGAAAAATATGTGGCTCCATTAAGTTCATCGAGTAGTTCATCAATGATTGGAATAGGAAATTTGTCTTTAATCGTTATTTTGTTTAGTGCACAAAAATCCACACATAGGCGCCATGATCCATCCTTTTTTCTTACTAGAATGACTGGTGAAGAGTAGGGGCTTCTACTAGGTCGAATGACCCCTGCCCTTAGTAGGTCTTGTACTAATTTCTCTATTTCCATCTTTTGTAAGTATGGATATCGGTAAGGTCTGATATTAGGAGGTTGGTGTCTCGGAAGTAATTGAATAGCATGATCATGGCTTCATTGTGGCGGTAATCCCTCTGGTTCTTTGAATATTTTATCATGTTTCTCCAGGAGTTCTATTAATTCGGTTGCCTCTGGTTGCTCTTCGGTGGTGTTTTGCAAGGGAAAATAGTTGGGCAACCATGCCTCTTCCTCCTTTTCAAAGAATCTTTTCCATTCTATGGGAACTTACGATTTGTGTGGGACCTATTTTTAAACCTTGAATTGTGTAAGTTTGGTTGTTTTGTATAAATTGCATCCATAATTCTTCAAAGTCCCATTGAACTTTGTCGAGCGTTCGTAGCCATTGTACTCCCAAAACAATATCACATCCTCCTAGAGGTAGTACATACATATCTGCTTTCATGTTATATTCCCCCATCGTGAGTTTGATATTCCTGCATTTGCCTTTGCATGCAATTTTTTTGCCATTGCCAATCATGACTTCAAAGTTATTGCAGGGATATATAAAGTAGTTAGCTTGTTTGGCCAACCTAGGGTCTATAAAATTGTGAGTGCTACCAGAGTCTAAGAGCACAATAGGGTTTTGTTTCTTAAAATACCCTTTTACCTTCATTGTTTGTGGAATCGAGTATCCTGCTAATGCGTTAAAGGATATTTCTGTTTTATCTTCTTGGTTTTCTTCTGCAACCTCAGTTATTACCTCTACTTCGATGTCATCCTCCTCTTTGGGGGTGACATCAATTGTGTCCAAGATATATAATTTTGGTGAGATGCATTTGTGGTTGGGGGTAAACTTTTCATCGCAATGGAAATAGAGGCCCTTTTCTCGTCTTTCTTTTAGCTCCTCTTGGCTAATTCATTTAATTGGCATGACCTTATTCAATTTTTGGCTGGTGTAGGTATTTGGTGGTTTTCCTGGAAAAACTCTTCCTATTCATCTTTGGTTATTGTTCTTCTCTTCTATCATTTGTGCTAATGCCACTGCATGCATCATGTCTATAGGGTTTTGTATTTGTACTTCCATTCGAATGTCTTCTTTTAGGCCACTGATGAAGCAACTTTGGAAGAATGATGCATCTAGTCCTGATGTAAGGTTCACCAATTTCTCAAATTGTGCTTGGTATTCTCTTACGATGGAAGTTTGGCGAAGTTTGGTGAGGGCTCCTGTGAAATCTTCAAATTTAGTGGGGCCAAATCGCAACATTAGGTTTTTTGTGAATTCGGTCCATGTGGGAGGGCCTTTCATTTTCTCATACCATTGATACCATTGGGTAGCAATTTTTTCTAAGTGAAATGATGCGATACGGACTTTCTGAATCTCCGAAATTTGATATAGGGTGAAATATTGATCTGCCCTATATATCCAATTTTTGGGGTCGCCTCCATCAAATTTTGGGAAGTCTAGTTTTGTGGTACGAGGAAGGATTGATGTTTGTGGTCCCCCTATTAATGGTTGTTGTGGTGGCGTAGTGTTTTGTTGTTCGCTCTGCATGAGCAGCAAATTTTGTTGTACTAAGTCCATGGAATGGGTTGTAGCATCCAATTTAGTGGATATCTCTGTATTTGAGTTGGTGATGCTCATGTTTAGATCTGCCATTTTGGCAGCGATTTTATCCTCTAAATTGTCTTTCCAAAATGCCATTCCTTGCATTAGGTCTTTCATTTCCTGTGTAAACCCCGAAAGTTCTTTCGTAATTTCCTTTGAGACTTCCTTCGCAATCTCCTTTGTCGTGTCTTGAGATATCCTTCCATCAGCCATTTAGGGCATGGTTTTGTGTTTTTACAAAAAATTATTTTTAGCTTTCGAAAAAAAAATATAGTTTTGCAATAAAATATTGTTGCAAAAATTGAAATATTTTGCAATTTTTTGAAAAAATGGGCAGAATTTTTGTAAAAATTGGACTATAGGTGCAAAAAAATTGTTTTTACCACTATATGGGTTGGTTGGCGGTGGTAGAGCGATGCAAGGATGGGGCTGGATAGAGCGGAGCTCAGGTGGAGTCGGAGCAAGGGCAGGGCTGAGCATAAACGAGGCTTGAGTTGTGATGGAGTTGAGGTGGAGCTCAAGTGGAAGTGGTAGGAGCAGGGCAGAGTGGGGCCGAGGGGTGGCAGACAGTCAGAGTGGGAAATGGAATAGAAATATCAACGATCAACGGTCAAGCATGATTCACAAGGTGCCAAGTGCCCACAGCTAGGTTGCCCATGCATGGGCTTGTATGCCTAGCTAGCTAGGCACTCAAGCTTAGGCATGTTGGTTAATAAAAACCATGTAGTCTAGCTTATCCTCGATGATGTGAGATAAAGCTTTAAAAAGCTTATCCCCTTTGTCATTGTCTCCGACATCGAAGATTTTTTTTTGGTGTCGACAAACTTTTAATTATTTCTTAAAACCTTAGCGTATAAATTAACTCGCCACCATAAAAACCTATCATCGCACTACGACTGTCAGGTGAATTATTTTTATTTGAACTAAACCGATTTTTTTTGTCGATTTCACTCAGTTTCAAAGGCTTGATGATTTTTCTTTGTTATTGTCGTGATCTTGGATGACTTCCACATCAATTTTTTTTTTTAATGGTGGTTTGAGGAAACACAGATGCTATGCTAGGAGATGCAGAACGCTACGCTAGGAGACGTAGAACACTGTAATTTCCCGCTGTGCCAGAAAAATATTCAAATCGATGTTTATACGGAGGAAAAAATTTATGCAGGCTTTTTTGGCTCTGATGCCAGTTGCTATGGCCCTGCAAGTTAGTGAATTATAAGAATAGAATCATTGTTTTAAATTGAATCGTTGTTGCTTGATGAGAGAAACTCAATCAATAATATAAAAGATAAATTGTTCGATGATGGTGTTTCACATCATCCAGAGTTACATTAAGTATGAGTGAAAGGTTATGAAGGAAGGGACATGCCCTTACAATAATTAAACGGTGATTTAATAATATGCATTAGGAGATATCTTAAAATTCTTCATGGCAGTTTGGCTCCAAGATATAAAAATCATGATCCAAGTCATCTTTCATTCTTGTAGATACTATCTGCAACTGATTGATCTGCAACTACATTTTCTTGGTTCTTGGCCTTGTTGATGCTTCGTATACTAACTCTCTTTCTCAACCAGTTCATGTCACAAAATCTTTGCTTTTGTGTGTTTGATATATCATCAGAATGATCCAGCCATTGATCTGCTCACTAACGGCTAAGATTAAATATTAAAATTCTTTGATAGCTTCGTGGTGTGGAACATGTCATAGCCCACTCCTCTTAAACACTTATCACATCCTTTGACCTTTTTGACCATGAGCTAGAGCACATGAGACTTTAGGGTGAAAATATACTTCGAGGTGTGTAGGATGGAACATTGCACTAGATCGTTGCTCCTATTCTTCAACTTTCTTTAGAGTTTTTTCACATCTGTAGAGTAGAACCAAATCTACAATGTGTTGTAGCCTGCACCTTGAAACTCATGCTTCCAAGTTTGATTTTGGATGACTATGAGGTAGAGCATTGCTCTGTCCTGCGTGGGATATAACATAAGACTTATGCCATATAAAATATTGCATTGGCCCATGAATTTATTATTCACTTTTGCAATGTTTGACCATTTTGACCATGGGTTGGAGCATGTGTGTTGTGTCGCTACAATATACACTTGAACTCTTTTGGGGTAGAACAAGATTTCAATAGCCTATAGCTTGTGCAAGCTAGAAAAATATATGCTATGCCACGATTTAGAAGTATCTAAGTACAAACTTTGACTGCTTTAACTATGGGTTGAAACCATCTCAAATGTCACGCAGACTAGAATATGCTACAAATCACTAAGCTTTTAGACTTAATCAAACATATATCATGATCCATGATTTTGAAAGTGACAAAGGAAATTTGACCAATTTTATCAGAGGATGGGACATCCTATCCTGTGCCACTATAAAATACACTAGATCTCACACGAGATGGAACATCCTTCTTTGTCTTAAAAAAAATTCAAATTTTTTTCTAAGGATGATGTCATTTCGGGCCTACAATCATGAACCCTACACTGTTGGGTCAAAATGAAAAAATTATTTTCTCAACATAAAATCTAATCAAGTTTGGTTTTCTATGCACCATGCCTATATTTGTATGGGTCTACATGCCTATGATACATCCAGGTGGTAGAACAGATCGACCACCTACAATCAATTGTATCATCGTGAGGACAAATACCATATGGCTAGCTCATTTGCCATCCACAAATATACTCAATAATTTATCAACAACAAGATTCAAATATTTTTGTCACTTCCATTATTGGGGTATCTCACATTGATCATGATTCGAGATATTCTTATATCTCCTACTCAGTGTTACTTCATCCACCTTGCACTCATCATCAACCACTATCATCGTCCCATCACTCATTAATTTCACCCTTCTAACTATTTCCTCCTTCTCTAGCCACAAGATTCATTCACCATTAAAAATAAATGCTAATTGGGTGGGTTCATCCTCTAGTTTATCTCCTTTCCACCTTCTTTTTAGTCTAAGGGGGTCATCATACCTTCCTTTACCTCCAACTTTGTCACATATTATCACCTCTACAACACACCACAAATGCATAATCTATGCACATTCGATCTTCAATCCACTCACATTTGATCTCCAATATATCAACTTCTATTCCATATCTCCTTTATTTCCATTTCACCTTAAAACATTTGGCTCAGGGGCCTATAAAATTGTGACTCTCAAGGGATTTGAGGAACCTGATCCCATCAATATCCTTCATTTACATGCATTTAATACCTATATCATATTCCACTCTATTTTCTTGTACATAATCAATAAAAATAATAATCAAACTCCAAAATCCAAAAAAATAATTAAAATCCAAAATAAAATAAAAAATAGCATGCACAATCAATCAATCAACTAGCTCATGTCACAAGCACTCTTTGTTTCTCAATCAGTTTACCTCCACTTCATGTTCTCCTTCTTATTTTTATTTCTTTTCTTTCATTTTTCACACATCACTTCTTGTTGTACGGTCACACTTTGAGCGACTACGTACCATGGATCGATGTGTTCCTCCTCTCCTTCTTTCCCCCTTTCTTCACCTTTATTTTTATCCCATTTCCTTATCTTTCATTCTTTATCATTTATCATTTCTTTATTTTTCATTCTTTATCATCTTTTCATTTTTGCATTTTCATTTTTATCTTAATATTATTTTGATCATTGATTGTTTACATTTGAGAACTGTTATTACAAAGGATTTTGGTTGTCTTAATCAAGGGTGACATCATAGTCATAGCTATCTAACCTCTTTATATGCACTTCTACACCATATCCACTATATCCACCATTCATATTTTGCTATGCTTTATCTCTTTCCTCTCGTAGGTTTGGAGAATCTTTGGGTTCTTTTGGTTGTTCAACCATACCTACTGTCTCAGTCAACATTTATTGAAAGTCATGTATCCCTTGAGTGTTATAGACCTTCTTGGTTACACTAGTTTTTCTCTTGGACCATTTCACATATTAATCATATTTTGAGTCTAGGAAAGATGAAGCCATGTGTAGCTTTAAGCCATAAATTGAACATTTTTCCCTACTCATCCTATCCTGCCATAATCTAACCCTAAGGATCTGTTTTACAAAAAAAAAGGAGAAGTAAATAAAAAGAAACAAAAAAAAAAACAATCGTATCAATTATCATGGATTTTAGGGAATTTCGTACATCTCCATCAGGGCTATAAATGTCTAGTTGGAAATGGAGCAATATTGAAGGATTATGGTGTTATCTCCATCAAGGCTATAGATGCCTAGCTAGCAATGGAGTATGCACTCGTATGGCAACATATTTGTCACATTAGCGACCTTATTTTTTATAGACCCATGTCTTCTCAAGCATGAGCTATATTATAATGGTTTGAGTTACAATTGGTCAGTCCTACCTCTCTTAAAATTTGAAATGGACATCACTACACACACATTAATCTCTGAGTAACTTGAATCCCCAAGTTGGTCTTAGAATCTTCAAGAGATTATTTGATTCATAGATGAGTTTGATTGTTGTCACTACAGTGTTTTAGCTTTTTGAAAGCACTTGTTGATCCTTATTTTCTTAGGATAGGTGAAATGACAAGTCATGTCACCTTTGTTATTACAGTGTATTTATCCCCTATTTCCATAGTATCATATTCACTCTATTTTATTCCATAGTTATATTAGTACCATTGTGTTGCCACCCTTTATTAATCAATCACTTTACAAGTGATCAAAATATTGTTAAATATTTTTGAAAAATAATCAAACATGCATTTAAAACCCTCTTTTCATTCATTTTTTTATAGCCATTTCATTTCATGTTAGTCACATATTATTTTATCAAAATAAACATCCATTATGAGTCCCTTCACATGCATCTCATTTCAATTACTATATCTAGTCATGCATTATCAATAAATTAACATCATACATCATCCTAAATTCAATGCATAACACATCACATCATCATCACAAACACAAAATAATTTTGCATAAAATATGTATCTATATATCATCTCGCAAGCATCTTGTACATTATAATAATGTTAGGCCCGTAGGCTACATCATCAAGCTACACAAGCTCCCAAATTTTGCACATGACCACCAACATCACATTTTTTGCACCTTCCGTTCTTCCATGCTAGAATTTTCATCCATATTCTATCAATTTGATCATATTTCTCACCCATTTCTTGCCATCCACTCATTGTTTGAATGGGTTGACAAGTACCTACAAATTTTATCTCAAATAAATTCAATACGCAAACATCTAATTTTCAAGTTATGTGTGTCCGAGAATCTTTTCCTAAGGCTATCATTAACCCTCTCTCTACTGGGAAAAGGGTAGAACTCATATTTTCTTTCTCTTTCAAAATTTCTAATCAAAACCTTGATTCCAAGACTCAAAATTCTAGTCATATTGATCTCATCAATTCAACAAAGGTAAATATGCAAGGATATTTGTTGCTTCCATAACTAGGGTATCTTAAATTATTCTTTATTTGAGATACTATTGCATCACTCTCCTCAAGTCAATGGTTGCTTTTATCATTAAACCATTGTTTCCTTTGTCCATCATCAACCCAACAATTGGTATCATTGATATTTTACACCATAGTCTATTTTCACACAATGCGGTACAAAAAGGGGCATCTTTAGACACCTAAAAAGTGTCACATTTCCAATGGTTAATATTAAAATTTAATAATGTGTGCAATTATTTTAATTAATGTATTTCAAACCTTAGAAATTAATAATATTTTCTATTTTATCCCCTTTCACCTATTCTATCCCCTTTGACCCACTTTGACCCCTTCCTACACCTAATCGTGGTCATCATGGGACCACTCACTATTTTTAACTCTAGTTCACATTAACTTTGGTTAGAATTTTTTTCCCCTATTTCCTCCACATTCCAAGAACACTAATTCACATTGGTGAGGATTCCCTCCACCCAAGCACATTAATCAAACACATCATTTTTAGTGGGTGAGGAATCTCTCCACAAAAATAGCATTAGTGAGGCATGTTATGACACGTCATAATATGTCAACCCAAATAGGGAAATGTGCATACTTGTCCTTGATTTGGGGAAACATAAGATTCCTCCCTTCCCTCAACCCAATCACATTTATGAAAAATTCCATTTTTTTGGGTGAGGAATATCTCCAAAAATAGAGAATTAGTGAGGCATGTTATGACGTGGCATAATGTGTCATAGGGTGTCATAGCCCAAATAGAGACACTTGTACATTTATCAACTCCAAGTGGGGAATCTCTAAGATGACCCTCTTACACACCCATGCCACTTGTAACCCACTCTATTCCATCCTCATAACCCTTCTCCATACATGGTGGACTTAATAAATATGTATCCATTTAATTTTTCATGTGTGCACAAGAATTATATTGAAACTCTGCTCAAATTCTATTCGATTTTGTTGCATATGTGTTTTAATATTTTGATTGCAAGTATACCATTCATAGAGCTTGAATAATTCAACCATGGAGGCTATTTGGAATGTTTTATAATCATTTTTTTACAACCACAAGCATAGGTTACATCCAACAATGCTCTGGATCTACATTAAAGGCTCCAAAACACGTCTAGGAAATGCAAAATCCAACTAGACCCACCCTTATTGTCTTGGTCATAACTTCTTCATTTGGACTAGGATTCTTCTAAAATTTTGAGAGAATATTCTTGACATCCATATGATGGTCTCCATAAACTTTTAGATCATTTGGATTAATATAAATCACTCAAATACTTGTTTTTTAATCTATTGTATTTCTTTTTCACGATTTAAAGCCTTATCTTGAAAGGCCCCATTGAGGCTATTGATATTTTCATTGTGGGCCTCTGTGTAAGTATTCGATACACATAGAATATGAGGAGTTTAAGAAACATATCTTCTAAACCCTCCCAAAACTTGATGTGCACTCGAGAAGATAACTTGCCACACCATTGATTTCACTTTTAAAAGAAAACCCTCCATTTTGGGATGCTGATTGTAACCAAAAGAGACTATTTGTAAAAGATAAATTTTGTCAATTTCAAATATATGAAAAATATCTATTTTTTGTTGCACTTTTCTACTTTCATTGTTATGGTTTATTTTATATTTCACACAAATGACGATCACAGTGGGACCCTTTGCCCACAACACATTTGACACTTGTTTTGCATAAACTGTGGCACATGCATTGGGCATATAATGTCTTATGTATTTTTTCTTAGGTTTATTTGTATTTGCATTCTTATTTAGCTTGATTTTCTAAAAATCCTACTTATTATATTTTTCATAGGCACTTAAGGGAAGGATATGTACAATCATACCTTAAAATCATGGTAGGATCTTGTAAGTTCTACCCTCATAGGCTTAGTCTCAACCATCTGTGGTGATTCTCAATCATAGTCTCAACCACCCGTGGTTGTTCTCAAAATCAGAAACAAATACCTAGGGTGGTCTTCAAACTTAGAAAATAATTGCATAGGCTCAAGGACACAGTATGCTTAGTTTCCATTTTTTCCAGCATGGGCTCACGAGCTAGTTGCTCGTACCTTTTCAATTTGGCAAGAAAATTTGTAGCATAGTTTATTTTATTTGGTTTCTTGAATCTCTTTCCTTCCTTTTAAACATAAATAAAAATCATTAGCATAGTTGCTTCACGATTTCTTTTTCAAAACTCAAAAAGAACATTACTTTAGTTGTTTCTTTCCATTGCTTTTCAAACATTAAAACACATAGTACCTTATTTATCTCTTTTTGTTATCTCAAACAATCAATGTGCATTACATTAGTTGTCATTTATTAAAAAAAAATATCAAATACTCTTTCAATTAATTATCATTTATTTTTTCAATGCCACCAATATCATTAGCTTAGGTCCTCAAATCATGTCCATTCATCTCAATGACTACACATTTCTAGATCACCTCCTTGCATCATGCACATTTCTCACCTGCACCATCTAACCCAAGTTTGTGCTACTTTCCATTTACTATCATCTAGTCCATCATTTTCTTTCCAATTTTCTAATCTACCTCCTCAATCCATGACTTTCCATGTCACTCCTACCACCACTTACCCTTCATACCCAACCATTCATGTCAATGGTGCATATGTTGCACACTCTTCTACCACATATTCTACTTGTCCCTTGTCATTCTACAATCTTGGGATATCTTCTCATCAATTTTCTTCTCATCAAATGCTTCCTAATAATTTTCTATCTTGTCACAGCAATTCTTCTAACACTGCCCATATTTCCCAACAACCAACTCAAAATCCTCATCCTTCATATCATCCACCAGCCTAGGGATCATTCTTTTCTCAATTATCATCTTGGGTCTCTTCTCCACCCATGGTGCCCACCATCTACCCCCATCCTCATGACTCTCATCAATGGCCTATGATGCATTCACATAACCCACACCTACATCCACCACCACCTCATCAACACCATGTCACTCTTGATTTGTATCATCCCACTTCTCAACCATACCAATCACACCCCACACAACACACACATCATATGACTTCTACATAAATCCTTCATTCCTATACATCATTGTATCCCCCACTTTAGTTTCCTACCTATCATTAGCACCACACCAAAAAACCACCATCACACCCCTCTCACATCCATAATCATTGTTATCAACATCGTCAATATCCACCCTCAGGATATATGGTATTACAAGCACCATATTCTTATCCTAATCACCATCACCATCATCTCTATTCATACCAATCATATCCTCATATTTATCCATATCATATTACTCATCATGGCACCCACTACTTAGCTCCCTAAACCACTCCTGATGCATTCCAATAGTTTTCCAACAAAGTCAATAGCTTGGAATCACAAGTCACAATCATGAGGTATCAAAATACAACCTTGATTCAACTTCAAAACTACCCCATCAACCCCTCAATCCCAACTCCACCATATCCTCCCCTATTCAAAATGTCCAAATAAAAAATTTCAAGGGCAAAGAGGATATTTGGTATCACTTTAACAAATTCATCAATGCTTCTTATCTCATCAATGAGATAGACCCCCTCATGCTTCGTACCTTTTCTCTATCCCTTGTAAGAGGATATTTGGAATAGTATAACCATTTACCCAGACATAACTTATATAATTTTGAACAACTAGCCAATTTCTTCTTAGAGTGTTTCACTCTAAATGTTAAGAAGAATATCACCTTAACATATCTCACCAACCTTCATCTTGATGATGAGTATATCCTCAATTATGGAAATTACTAGAGAGCAATGTTGATTGAGTTACCCTTCTCTATCTCCATCACTGAGCTAACTTAAATTTTCTATCAAGCCAAATTCATTGAGTATATCAAGATCTAAGAAGGAGAAATCAAGCTCCGATATAAAAAATGGCTAGGCAAAAATGCTCAGGGTAACAACAAAAATAATCAATCCAAACCTACCCAAGTCAACCAAGTAGTGTTGAGTAGCCTAACCACTCAACCTCCAACAAAACAACCTACTTACCCACCATAATATTCAGCATACAATATTGTATCACCACCTACCCAAAATCAAAATACCACTCATCAGGCAACGTATCTTCAATAGCCTAATTCAATTTCACACACCTCTCAGAGCCCTTGTCTAGCATATTTTAGAGACTTGTGGACACACAATTGATCTCCTTACCCAAGGTGAGACCTAAATATCCAAACAAACCTCAAGGAAAAAGGTATAGAGAAGATCGATATTGTATCTACCATCAATATAAGGGTCATGACATAAATGATGCATCCAAATTAAGCACATAGTGCAATATTTTATTGATAGGGGGTCTATAAAAGTTAACAACCCTCTTGTCCCACCTTATCAAAATTTGGATATCTATCAAACTCCATTATCATAGCATGGGACAATCCAAACGAATCAAGTCAATCAAATTAATAGTGTCCCATATTACCAAGGATTCATGGGAATAATAAGTCATGACCACTATACTCCTACTTCATCCATAACTTCTATCACCCCTCAAGAGTTTCAATCTTGGGAGCAATGAACTACCCAGTTGGACTTTCAAACAATAAATTATTAGGATACTAATCCTAACACATATTATTTCCTCTATTATTTACTATTTTAATTAAATACTTAATCACTCTTTCACATAGGTTGTGACATTTGATCACACCTTTAAAACACATATAAATAGGCATTGCACTTGGTGTATTTAAGCATCCAAGTAAATTTAATTGATTCTCTTCTCAGGTTATCCAGCAATCCAAAGTGATTCCATTCAAAAAGTGATTCTATCTTTATTTTCTGCATTCAACTATTTGTTTTATTTTATAGGCACACGGTATCCTTACATTTGGTATCAGAACCTTGCATCATTTTACCCACCTTCCACTGCCAACAAGATCCTCCCAAACAAAGGTGTTGCACGGAATTAGAAATAGGCACTAGTATTAAGTAAAAACCCAAGTGCATCAAGCAAACTCATAGGGAAAAGTAGATTTTGACTTCAAAAAAATTTTGCTATGATACTGACGAGATCTCAGAAGTGTAGCAGTGAGCTAAAAATTGGAGAAGGCAATTTAATCAAGAAAAGTATTAAATATCAAGTCACAACACCAGAAATAGTACATTTTTTTGTTTGGAGTGAAGAAATCGATAAAAAATCCCATCTACGCAAGTTTTGGATGATCCCTAGTTATTTTGGCGACGTCTAAGGTTTCTTAGGAGAAAAATTAAAATAGCACTTAGGTTAAAAAAATAATAAAAAAAAAGAATTTTGAGCACTGGAGTTTTTTTTTCTGATGACAAAATAACCAAAGAAGTGGGATATAAATCCCACATTCTTTGTGCAGGCGCGCTCGAGCTCGTTATAAATAAAAATATCACCATTGAAAGTTGTGACTACCTGTAGGTAGTCACACACTCGTGCAACCCACCTTCACTCGACCCCTCCACTCAAAACTCACCACGTCACTCTTGAACTGCCCTTTCACCTGTCCTCCTTTTGCATCGTCATGCCATGTCACTTGCCCTCCTTGCTCTTCATGTCACACTCGAACTACCATCATCACTCCTTTCACTTCGTCACACTACATCACCTACCCTCCTTGCTCTCCACCTCACACTTGAACTACCATCATCATGTCACGTCAGCTGCACTCCTTGCTCACCACGTCACACTTGAACTGCCATCATAGTGTGCTACATCATTCCTTTGTTAGGCCCCACATAACCTCACGCTTTTTGACTGTCTTTTTTGACTGCCACTCCTTCCTTGAACATCATGCGCTCCATTGTTAGAAATAATTTGTCCCACCATAAGATTAATAATTAGATTTCAAAATTTAAAAATAACTTCCGCCACTCGAAATTTAAAAATTATTAGGCCTATTAAAGCCTATAACCCCCCAAAAATTTATTTTTTGCAAAACGTTCAAATGATAATCTAAAATAAATATTGTCCAACCATACAATGGTTGATGGAAGAAGGTCACAAGATATTACTCTCGAGAAGATCTACCATGAACTTCATGAATTTAAGGACCAAAATTTGCAAGAGAATTTAGCTACGAGGCAGGAATTTGAGCAAAGGATGTCAACAATGGACCTGAAAATGGATACCTTCAAGCAAAATATGGCACTCGTTCAAACAAGCCAAACCATCGGAGTGCCGACACATCCAATACCACTAGGGGGGCCACAAACATCTATCCTACCCCGAACAACTAAGTTGGATTTTCCCAAATTTGAAGGAGGTGATCCCACTAACTGGATTTATCGGGTAGAACAATATTTTTCTCTAAACCATATTCTAGAGGTACAAAAAGTTCACATTGCATATTTTCACCTCGAAAATGAAGCTATTCAGTGGTACCAATGGTTTGAAAAGACTAATGGCACACCTACTTGGCTAGACTTTACACAAAATCTATTGGTACGGTTTGGCCCTAGTAAACTCAAAAATTTTACAAGAGCCCTTACCAAGTTATGTCAAACCACTTCGATGCAAGAGTACCAAGCTCAATTCGAGAAATTAGCCAACCGCACAACTGGGCTAGACGCCTCATTTTTTTAGGATTGTTTCATCAGTGGATTAAAGGAAGAGATCCGACTAGAGGTACAAATTTTTAACCCCATGACCATGATGCAGACTATTGGATTGGCCAAATTAGCCGAGGATAAAATCAACGCACAACGTCGATTAGGGAAACCACCTATGGGGAAATCACAAACCACTTACATTGCCCCCAAACCTACGCATAATGGAAAGGCACAAAGCACTTACACAACCCCCAAAATTAACCCAACCCTACCAATTAAACATCTCAGTTTTGAAGAAATGAAAGAACGACAAGCAAAAGGCCTCTATTATCATTACGATGAGAAATTTGAGAAAAATCATAAATGTGCTACATAAAAACTATATATTCTAGATGCATCTGACCCTGATAATTCAAAAGAAGAAGAAAATGAAATAGAAGTAGAAGTGGTGACGAGTGTAACCGAAGATGGCATTGAAAGTACACCAAAAGTCTCTTTCAACACCCTCGTAGGATTTTCTTCTCCACAAACTATGAGAGTCAGAGGATATTTCAAATGACAAAACCTCATTGTGCTTATCGACTCTGGTAGTACACATAATTTCATTGACCCACGCGTGGCCAAACAAGCTAATTGCTATATACAACCCTATAATAGTTTTGAAGTTATGGTTGGTGACGGAGGAAGAATTGCTTGTAAAGGAAAGTGCCAAAATATTAAGCTCACCATGGGTGATTATAGCATGAAAAATAATATGTATGTACTTCCATTAGGAGGATGTGATATCGTCCTAGGGGTACAATGGTTACGAACACTCAAAAAAATCCAATGGGATTTTGAGGCATTATGGATGCAATTTACAATAAAATATCAGACATATACCCTTAAAGGAATACAATCAGGCCCCTCCCAAATTGTGAGTTCTCACCGTATGGAGAAAATTATGCACAAAGGAAGTAAAGGAATGGTTGCACAACTATTTTCTATTCAATCACCTATGGTGGAAGAAAAGGAGGTGCCAGAACTACAACTTCTAGAACACCATGACAAGGTATTTAACGAACCAAAAGGATTACCTCCTCAACGAAGCCATGATCACGCCATTCAACTTCTTCTAGGACACCAACCCCCTAATATTCGACCTTACCGATATCCATATCTACAAAAAATAGAAATAGAAAAACTAGTACAAGAACTACTTAAAGCAGGAGTCATTAGACCTAGTATAAGTCCTTACTCTTCTCCGATCATACTAGTAAGGAAGAAGGATGGATCATGGCGCTTATGTGTTGACTTTCATGCCCTCAAAAAAATAACTATCAAGGACAAATTTCCTATTCCAATCATCAATGAATTACTCGATGAACTTCATGGGGCCGCATATTTTTCCAAACTTGATTTACGATCGGGCTACCACCAAATTCGAGTTAAAGAAAGTGATATACCCAAAATGGCTTTTCGCACTCACAAAGGACATTATGAATTTTTGGTGATGCCATTTGGTCTTACCAATGCCCCTTCCACATTTCAAAGCCTTATGAACAAGGTATTTCACCCTTTCCTTCGAAAGTTTATTTTAGTTTTCTTTGATGATATTTTGATTTACAACAAAACATGGGAAGATCACTTAAACCATATAGAGCAAGCACTAAAGACCTTGGAGGAAAATCAATTATACGCTAAGAGATCAAAATGCTCCTTTGGAAAACAAGAAATCGAATACCTTGGACATATTGTCTCTAAGGAAGGAGTTAAAGTAGATCCTCGTAAGATTGAAGATGTGGAAAATTGGCCTATTCCAAAAACATTGAAAGGATTGCGTGGGTTCTTAGGACTAACAGGCTATTATCACAAGTTTGTCAAGGACTATGGCAAAATCGTGGCCCCCTTAACAGCACTACTTAAGAAGAATGCTTTTTTATGGTCTCCAAAAGCTAATGAAGCTTTCATTACCTTAAAAAATGCCATGTGTACCACCCTGGTCTTAGCCATGCCAGATTTTTCCCAACCATTTATTATTGAGAGTGACGCTTCAGGATTGGGAATGGGAGTCGTCCTCATGCAAAAGGAAAAACCTTTAGCCTTCACTAGAAAAGCATTCTCAAAAAATAATTTAGCACATTCCACATATGAAAAAGAAATGTTAGCCATTGTTCATGTTGTCCAACATTGGAGACCTTACCTTATTGGTAAACATTTCATTATCCGCACCGACCACCATAGTCTAAAATATTTATTAGAGCAACGCATAACCACACCAGAACAACAAAAGTGGGTTACAAAACTACTAGGTTATGATTATGAAATCATATATAAAAAAGGAAAAGATAACACGATCGCGGATGCACTTTCTAGAAATTTTGAAGAAACTTCCCAATTACATGCTTTTTCCTGCCCTATTCCTAAATGGATAGACCAAGTCAATGAAGAGTGGTTTAAGGACCCCACCACACATTCCATAATTCAACAACTCCAAAAAAATTCCATGAGTAAGCCTCACTATTCTTGGAGAGATAACATACTACGTTATAAAGAACATCTTGTCCTATCTCCTACATCCGCATATCGTACAAAACTCCTCCACGAATTACACGCTACACCCACTGCAGGACACTCTAGATTTCTAAAGACTTATAAAAGAGTGACTAGATATTTTTATTGGGTAGGAATGAAAAATGATATCAAGAAGTTCGTAAAGGAATGTGAGACATGCCAAAGGCATAAGGGAGAAACAGTGGCTACACCAGGTCTTCTTCAACCTCTTCCCATACCAACAAAAACATGGGTTGATATTTCGATGGACTTTATTGAAGGCCTTCCAAAATCCGTAGGGAAAACAACCATATTAGTCGTGGTAGATCGTTTATCTAAATATGCCCATTTCTTCCCGGTGAGTCACCCTTATACAACCAACACTATCGCTCAAATTTTCCTGGATAATATTTTTAAACTGCATGGCATGCCTTCCACTATAGTTAGTGATCGTGACCCCACTTTCACTAGTAATTTTTGGAAAGAATTTTTTAAACTCCATGACACCCAACTTTGGATGAGTTTCGCCTACCACCCCCAAATGGATGGTCAAACTGAAGTTGTTAATAAATGCCTAGAAACCTACCTCCATTGTTTTATTTCTACTCAACCCCTTCACTGGGTTAAATGGCTACCATTAGCTGAATGGTGGTATAACACCACATATCACACGACCATTAAAATGACCCCGTATGAAGCCTTATATGGCCAAACACCACCATCCCTTACTTCATATATTCTAGGAAGTACAAACGTGCCATCAGTAGAGATGGAACTTTCTACTCGAGATAACATGATGCGCATCCTTAAAGAAAATCTACTCACCGCTCAACACCGTATGAAGCAACAAGTAGACCAACATCGAATTGAGCGTACCTTCCAAGAAGGAGATATGGTATTCCTTCGCTTGCAACCATATCGCCAAACTTCACTCAAAATCAAAGGCTCTCAAAAGTTAGCACCCAGATTTTATGGACCCTATAAAGTTCTACAACGTATTGGACCAGTTGCATATAAACTTGAGCTACCTGAGTCCTCCAAAATTCACCCCGTGTTCCATGTTTCTTGCCTTAAACCAGTACTAGGCACACACGTCACTACCCAAACTCAGCTTCTAGAATTTACTGAATATGGGACACTCATGATTAAACCCGAGGCTATCCTAGATCGTCGCATGTGCCACCTTTGCAATCGCACCATCACTGAAGTTTTGGTTCAATGGAAGGATCTACCTCTAGAAGACGCCACGTGGGAGACACTCCATCATATCCAACAGAAGTTTCCTCAATTTTAGCTTTGAGGACAAAGCTCCTTTTAAGGAGGGTGGCATGTTAGGATTCTAATCCTAACACCCATATTATTTACTCTATTATTTACTATTTTATTTAATTACTTAATCACTCCTTCACATAGGTTGTGACCTTTGATCACACCTTTCAAACACATAGAAATAGGCATTGCACTTGGTGTAGTTAAGCATCCAAGAAAATATAATTGATTCTCTTCTTGGGTTATCCAGCAATCCAAAGTGATTCCATTCAAAAAGTGATTTTGTCTTTGTTTTTTGCATTCAACTGTTTGTTTCATTTTACAGGCACTCGATATCCTTGAATAAATACCCCTCCATCTACTTCCACATCCACCACAACATAGGTTACTAAATTAGCTTCCTTCTTAGCTTCATCTTCTATGTCATCTACTCTAACTACTTCTTCTTCTCTTCCTACTATCACATCATCTTCTCAAACCACTCCATCCAACTTCTCTTCCATTTTGTCATCTTCTCAATATACACCACCATCCTCTTCATCCACCTTGTCTAAGATCTTTTCTATTGTGCCTCCACTTCTTCCAAGCCACCTCACTTGGAGTCTCCCCTCCACTCATTCCATCAAGAGTTTACCTTTTCCCTATCTAGATGTCTAGTCTTGGCTTAAGGTATTACTTTACCCATAAGGTCACTATATATCCCCCTATTATCAAGTTAGTTAAGTATTTAGGTCACCCCCATGACATCCCCTTAACTATTGGTACTATCATACCTATTGCTTCTTTCACCAATTACACCAACTTTTTCTATGGGGGTCTCAATGCTTCCTTTGATCCACCTATTTCTATTGAGTCTATAGTGTCATTTTATGGTAACATCAATTATCTATCCAATTTATCCTTTGCTATGAAATATTTCCAATGTTTCAATTGGTATGGATTTGGCCTTGGTCGATATGAACAGGATTTGTGCTCTATAATCAACCCTCCATAATAGGTACCAAAGGACAAATCTGGTTTACAGTATCATAAAACCTCATTGATAATCCTCCTTGGTAATGACCTCCAATATCTTACTCTTGATCTTGAGGATGATAATTCTGATGAGTATATCAATTTTGAGTACGCTCATTTTCTTCCTCCAAAATTTCTTCAATTCCTAACCATCTATGCCATTTCCCCTAACACCTTAAATAATGATAAAATCTCTCATCCACCTAACATCCTGCCAACTTTTTCAAAGGATAATCCCCTATCTTACCATCTACACCTTGTCATTCTCCCTCCCCTCATGCCATGGACTATTTAGGATCCTCACATTTAGATCTAATGCATCAAGTCCCTCAATTTATGTCATCCAAGTGTGGTCACAAGAATACCATGAACAACTCCTTGCATCGATCCTCTCCATCTCTACCACCTCTTATTCCAACATCATCTATACCACCTCTTCTTCCAACACCATATATACCACCTCTCCTTCCAACCCCATATTTGCAACCTCTTCTTCCAACAACTTATTCTTTGTCTTATACCCCTTACATGGCCCAACCCCCACCACTGATGAGCACCAGAAATGCTCATATTTTGTACATATTTCTTTGATCAATATGCGGCTATATAATAAGGATTGCGTACTTTTATGAATTATTATATAGATATTTTATATAATTATGCATGTTATCTAATTTGTGTATTTTTAGTATGTTTTGTGGAATTGCAGTTGATTTAGTTAGATTTGGAATGATCGATGTCCTTTTGATGGACCTGGAACTTTATTTAATCGGGGGTTAATGAAGAGAATGCGAGCGCCTACCTGTAGTCGAAAGGCACCAACTGAATACCAGTGCCTCCCTGAAGTCGGAAGGCACCAACTGAATACGAGCGCCTCCCTGCAGTTGAAAGGTGCCAACTAAATATGAGCGCCTCCCTGCAGTCGAAAGGCACCAACTGAATACGAGTGCCTCCTTGCAGTCAAAAGGCGCCAACCAAAGACGAGCGCCTCCCTACAACCAAAAGGTGCCAACCAAAGACAAGCGCCTCCCCACAATCAAAAGGCGCTAGCAAAAGGCAAGAGCCTCCCCACAACCAGAAGGTGCCACTGATTCTTTGCCCGTTGACCAAATTTGAATGACATGGATGGCAGCAGCTAGTGCAGTTCTAGCTCTGCATCATACAAAGCTAAATTGGAGATTGCACCAACATATCGAAATGTCTTACTGATGCCAGGAAAAGCACGAACCGAACAACGAACACGCCGCCATTAGAACATAATGCCAGACGTCGATTGCATTTACCAGACTGTCTTGATTTAGTCTGGGACAGATCGACTGTTGTAACTACTTCTATAACAAAAGTTCTATGGGTGTGTTATATAAACACTCATAGATCGTTCTGAGAAATATAGAGAAATAAAATAAAGATCCATTTAGAGTTACAGAAGATAGATTGTAATACGTTGATAAATATATTACATTTCCAGAAGTTCTAACGCGCGTGTTCGATTGGGAAGAAGTTGCTGGATCCTGGGCCCACTCCAAGCCAGTATTTCTTCCCCATTTCCTTTTTATTTATTTATTTTAATTAGTTTATTGCTTTCATAAGAACGTTCATTAGTTTTCTAGTTCCAGTATTTGCAGTAGATTTATTTTCAAGAATGTGTACATGATTTATTTTTGTAGATTTAATTATGTTATTCTTACGTAATTTATTGAGGAGTGCGGGAATGATTGACAACCATTTCAAGAACACCCCCCAAATGTAGGATTAGCAGATTCACCTCCAGTGGTATTGTAGTAACCTAATTCCGACTCTTCGCAAGTTTACGAAGCTCCCTGGGTTGATAATTAAATGCACGGGCATGTGACAAAAATAGGAAACCATTCACCTTGTTTGGCCTGCAACATTTTGGTGTCATTTTTGGGGAAGCGTCTTAATTAGATTACTTACAATACCCTAAAACCTTCCATCTGACCTTGTATGAGTTCTTCGAGAAGAAGAGGACCTGACGGTCGCTTTATAAGAACTAATCCATCAGGACCTGAGTCAGTCGAGCATTTTGGATTTGAGTTAGACTCGCCCAACCTACCAGCAGTCCATTGGAGTGAGGAACCGCACTTTGTGCAAAGTTTCACCTCATCCCATCAACAAGGGGACAAACGAATCATCATAAATCCCCTATTTAATAGGACTCCTCTAGAGGAAGCCCTGTTGTGGAAGGCTATGGAGGATCAGACGATCTCGTCAGACAACCTTAGAGCATTGACTCAGAAAGTTTTAAACAACCGGAAGGCCATAAATGTTGCATTAGAAACCACATTTCTTGAAAAAATGGCAGATAACGATGAAGTCTCATCTGGCTTTAGTTTCCCAATAGAGGAGGGAGTAGGAGATACCAAAATGAAAAACATATCCCCTTCTCACCTTTCGTCCTTCAGAGGACACCCGATTGAGGACCCTGACCTATTTTTATTCAAGTTTGATGTTTTGTGCAGGTCTGTGGATTACAAATCAAACATGCAAAAGTTGAAATTATTTCCTTCTACATTAGATGATGCAGCTCTGCGATGGTTCATCGGTCTCGAAGACAAACACATCACCACCTGGGACCAGATGAAGAAGCTCTTTCTAGAGCAATATCAAGATTTCGAGAGAGCAAGAGACTCTAGGGAGGAGGTCCTGAGCATGACACAAAGAGAATATGAGTCTCTCGAGGAGTATTGGGAGAGATTCAGCTTTAATCTTCAATGGTCCCCTCACTCAAAGCTATCTGATAAGTCCCTCAAAAGCATCTTCTTGAGGGGACTTACCAATGAGTCACTGGAGGCTCTCAACATGATCTCTGGAGGTGATATCTATCAGCATGCTATGGATGACATCCGGCAATTATGTCGGAACTACTCGAGAAGGCGAGGCAAAATCACCGCCAGGACCATGAAGGCGACTGCTTCAGTCACCAAAATAGAAATAGGTAATATCTTTGGAGGATTTGAAGAGCGAAATGCTCTCATCTCTAGCACTGCATATGGATACGCTGCTGTTAGAAAATAAGAAACAAGAAAATGATGTAACATTAGCCTATTTTTGGCCAAAATGCAGAGGAAGGCACGCAAAGAATGCATGTCCAAAAAACAAGGTCATAGTATGCACAGTTTGCAGGTTGAATCAAAAAACTCGATTGTGCCCACAACTGCCCAGTAACCAGGAAGTGGTTGAGAGCACGAAGGCCTACTTCATAGGCAATAGGAAGAGTTGGCCATAGCCCCCCGTGGGGAATATACCAAACAGAATTCCATCATATGGGGGAGGGCCATACATGCACCAAGGACCCCCTCAACAACCTAATATGGGGTGGTGGGGACCATCACCCTAGACTAACGCACCCTTAGCAATATTTTTGAATCAGCAGCCATGGATGCCATATCCATATCCTGGGCAGCAGTGGAGAGGCCACAATGCATGGAATCAGACTCCATAGAGTGCAGCGCCTGCTCACATCCAACAGAACTTACCAGCATTTCTAGCAACGAGACCTGCGTAGCTACCAACACAACCGATAGCAAACCCGAACAACAAAGTAAATCAGTCGACATACAACATAGAAGGTGAGATGTATCATATGTATAATATTCAGCTTAGATCAGGTAGGCAGCTAGGAGTAGAGACACCGCCTATGGTAGAAGAGGAGGAAGAAATAGTAGAGACACCTCCATTGGTAGAAGAGGAGGAAGAAATAGAGGAGACACATCTGGTAGAAGAGGGAAAAGCACTTGAGAGAGCGAAGGCTCCATTTCCTAGCCGGTTGCAGGAACAAAGAAAAACAACACAGCCAAAATTCAACATCTTGTTGAGCTTGAAGAATCTCATGGTGACAATCCCATTATTTCAAGCAATTCGAGATGTCCCCATTTACACCAAGGCAATTAGAGAAATGTTTCTAAGGAGACCGAGACGAAAAGCTACCCAGACTATCAATGTCGTGGGTAAACTGGCAGATCTAATAATGGGTGGAACACGTCATCCGAAGTATGCAGATCCAGGAAACCCAGTTCTGACCATAAAAATTGGAGGACATTCCCTATCCAACACATTGGTTGACCTCGGGGCAGCCATCAACGTGATGCCTCAAGAGACCATGCAGAGGTTGCAGCTCACGAACCTGAAGCCAACCACGATAGTGCTGCAGTTAGCCGATCGATCAACCATGTCGTCGGAAGGGATGCTGGAAGATGTGATCATAATAGTCAGTGCATGGGAATATCTAGCCAATTTTTTAGTTTTGTAAACCAAGACCAGGCTGGGCGGTTACCCGCTCATTTTGGGGAGGCCATGGCTGGCAATAGCTGACACTTACATCAGTTGTCGGGATGGGCTAATGACCATCTCCAATGGGTAAAATGTCAAAAGGATGACCATTTCATCACCAGCTCAGTCTATGGACTTGACAGAAGAACCCAGGATCACCGAGCATGGAACTATGGAGTTGTCCATAATCCAGTCAGTGATGACCTTGGAGGGGGTGGCAGAAGAGGACAAGGATGGTGCTATCATGGAGTTTCTCCATAGAGAATCGTCCACCCCCACACCTGGATCACCGTTGATTGGTGCCCAAGATCAGCACATCCGACAAATACACATTGGGCCAGGGAGGATATTAAACGTCAACAGCAGGTTGACACCCACATAGCTAGAAAAATTAGAAGAGCATCTGGTAAAACACCAGCAAGCATTTGCATGGGACTACGCAGATATGCATGGCATTAGCCCAGAAATATGTACCCATCGGATTTATTTAGATGACCAGGAAACTCCTAGTCTACAGCCACAGAGAAGGATGAACCCAGCAATGAAAGACATTGTCAGAGAAGAACTGCACAAAATTTTGGCTACCGAATTCATATATCCAATTTTTGACAGTGAATGGGTATCACCATTAATGGTGGTCCCCAAAAAGAATGAGAAATGGCGGATCTACGTGGGCTACCGGGCGTTGAACAAGGTGACTAAGAAAGACCACTTCCTGCTCCCATTCATTGATCAGGTCTTGGACACACTCTCAAGAAGAAAATACTTCTCCTTTTTGGACGGTTTTAGTGGTTACAACCAGATCCAGATAGGGGAAGAAGATCAAGATAAAACAACGTTCACCTATCCATGGGGAACGTTTACCTATAAGGTATTGCCTTTTGGACTGTGCAACGCACCGACCACCTTTCAAAGGGTGGTGCTTAGCATATTCTCTGATATGATAGGACACGGGGTGGAAGTATACATGGACGAATTCACCGCCTATGGAGAAACCTTCGAGGAGGCAATGACAAATCTGGAAAAAGTGCTCGATAGGAGCAAGGAAAATCATTTGTCCCTAAGTAATGAAAAATGTTTTTTGATGATGCAAGAAGGCATCGTGTTGGGACACCACCTCTCTGCGAAAGGAATAAAAGTAGACAAGAGGAATATCGAAGTCATCATAGACCTACCTAGCCCCAGAATGCAGAAGGAGGTAAGAAGTTTCCTTGGATCAGTCGGGTACTATCGATGATTTATCTTTGAATTTAGTAATATTGCCAAACCACTGCACACCCTACTTTCTAAGGATGTAGATTTCAATTGGACGGGAGATTATGAGAAGCATTCCAGTTGCTAAAATAAAAATTGATATCTTCACTGGTCTTGAGAGGACCGAATTGGGCCATACCGTTCCATATTTACTGTGATGCATCTAACGGTGCGATCGGAGCAGTCCTCGGGAAGAAAGACGACGAAGAATTTTATGCCATCTATTATGTCAGTAAAAACTTGGCGAGAGCAGAGCTCAACTATACAGTGACAAAAAAAGAATTCCTCGTAGTTGTCCATGCAATAAACAAATTTTGCCACTATATAACGGGATACAAGGTCTTCATCCATACGGACCACGCGGCTATCAGGTATCTGATGAGCAAGCCGGCCATTGGTGGCAAAATTATAAGATGGCTATTGCTATTGCAGGAATTCAACATCACTATAGTCGATAAATCGGGCAAGGACAACATCGTGGTAGATTTTCTATCCAAATTGATACCAGCAGATCATCAAGCAGCGGAAGATCAGTTTCTGGATGAACATCTATTCTCTATTAGTGAACAAACTCCGTGGTATGCAGACATAGCCAATTACTTGGCCACCGGAAGGACCTCACCTGCTCTCTCCTATCGAGAAAAGCAGGCGGTCATAGAGAAGAGCGCATCATTCCTTTGGATGGATGGTCTCCTATTTAAAATAGGACGGGACCAAATTATAAGAAGATGCATAGCAGAACATGAGTTTTCAGAAGTGCTCAAGGCATGTCATGATGAGCCATGCAGAGGACACTTTGCAGGGAAATGAACTACCTACAAAATCCTGTAGGTTGGGTATTTTTGGCCCACTCTGTTCAAGGACACGGTAGTGTATACCAACAAGTGTGACGAGTGCCAGAGGATGGGTAGACCAACCCACCGAGATGAAATGCCCCTACAGCCCCAGGTACACCTGGAACCTTTCGATAAATGGGGCATGGACTTTGTGGGACCATTTAATCCACCTTCGATGGGAAGGAGGTTTATTCTGGTCTGCATGGATTACATCACCAAATGGGTGGAAGTGCAGGCATTAAGGGACTCAAAGGAAAGAATGGTCGTTGATTTCTTATTTGCCCATATTTTCACATGATTTGGGGTTCCTCGGGAGATAACAACAAACCAAGGGCCCCAATTCACCTCCAAATTGATTTAGGAGCTGATGGAGCAGTATAGAGTTCGGCACAATAAAACCACGCCCTACCATCCACAGGCGAACGGGAAAGTAGAAGTGACAAACAGGGAGATAGAAAACATCCTGACCAAAACCGTGCAGCAACACAAGAAATATTGGGCCACATGGTTGCCGGAGGCAGTTTGGGCATACAACACCACATGGAAATCAACCACAGGATGCACACCTTTCCAACTGGTCTATGGAAAAAATGTGATGATGCCCATCGAGTTCGAAATCAAAACTCTGAGGACGACTTCAGAATTAAATTTGAGCTTGGACGAAGCTCAAAAATAGAGGATATGCCAGCTAGATCAGCTGGACGAAATCCGACTGGATGCTTTACAGAGGACAGAGATTATACGAAGCGAGAGAAAGAAGTGGCATGATAACCACATCAAGTTGAAGAAGTTCCGGGTAGGGGAATGGGTACTTGTTGTACGATTCCCGGTTCCAAGAAAGGAAGGGCAAACTTATGTAGAGGTGGATGGGGTCGTATGAGGTGGCAGAGCTCATTAGGAATGGGGCGGTGCACGTTAAGACAATTGACAATAGTAACACCATGTTCACAGTCAATGGCCACCGACTACACCCCTATAATACATCTGAAACATTACAGGTGGAATCCAGAGTAGGCGTGGGGGAGACCCCATCTTGCTAGATCTGGATCAAACTCTCACAGGTGAAATTGTGGGCATGAAAGTGCTCACCCAAAAAATTTTAATTAATATAGTTTTTTTTTGTAATGTGTGTTTTTGCAGGGACGACGCCCACATGCAAGCTACAGGAATCCTAATACAGGGCCTAACAGGCACGGAACGCGTCTAACTACCTTTATTTTCCTTTCTTTTTTGGTTGCTTTTTGCAGGTGGAGGACCTGATAGCACGAGGGATAAGTATTTTGGAAACCAGGCCTGATTCGGCTCAGCATTCTGACACTGGATCGTAGGTAGAATCTGGGCAACGTGAAAAACTAGGAAGGTTTGATCACCCTTTTTCTAGTCAAATCGCCATCCAGAAGAAGGTGCCTTACTGCATCCAGAAGAAGGCGCCAAGTCCACAAGAAGGCTCCTTACTGCACCTGAAAGGCGCCCATCCAGAAGAAGGCACCTTACTGCATTCGAAAGGCACAAAATCGGAAGACAGCGTCTTCCATCCATTCAGAATTTCTATTAAAATATATATATATATATATATATATATATATATATATATATATATATATATATATATGTAGGCGCCTTCCGTGGCAGGAAGGCACCAAGTCTTTAAAAAAAAAAAAGCCAGTCGAATACACCTTCCAACATCAAGAAGGCACATTCATCCAGCCGAATACACCTTCCAACATCAAGAAGGTGCATTCATCCAGTCGAGACGCCTTCCAACATCAAGAAGGCACATTCATCCAGCCGAGACGCCTTCCAACATCAAGAAGGCGCATTCATCTAGCCGAATACGCCTTCCAACATTAGGAAGGCACATTCATCAAGACTAACACCTTCCAACATCGGGAAGGCGTGAACCAGAAGGAGACGCCTCCCACATTGGGAAGACGCATGCAGGCAAAAGTGCCTCCCACCAATCAGAGGCACCTCATAGCATTGAAAGGCGCATTCATTCGAAGAAGAGCAGAGCACTGACAACATCAAAAAGGTGCTACAAGGACACCATCCACATGGGAAAGGTACAAAATAACGCCTCCCACATGCAACATTTACATCTATCGGACACCTCGAGTGGAATGAAGCATCGCACGAATGAGCGACATCAAAGGACCATACCCCTCCCTCGTGTCACAAGTTAGCAAATCAGTGGCTACCATGACGACTGGAATGACAAATTAGGTACGTGCATACTAAATCAAATTGTTTATATAATTATTTATAAATACGTAGTAACGAAAAAGATACTGTCGTCATAGAGATCGTATCCCCCCATAGCCGAAATCGCGTGCTAATGATAGGGCGTCTTCCATAACTGCTAGGGTTAGGCATCTTTTTTATAAGAAGGCGCCTTCCTAAAGAAGGAAGGACATAAAAAATATACAGCAGCAGAAGGCGCCATGGGAGGAAGGTCCAAGAACCACGCGATCAAGAAGAATGAACCTAGTAATACTGATGGGATCAGTGGGGCAGTGAAGACCCAATTCGAAGATGAGGTTTGGCTCAAATACTGCACCCTGGTCAGTCAGGGCCAGGACGTGGAGGAAGCTAGAGAATTCACCGCCTCTTTGAGGGGTGATGCGGCCCAAGTACGAGGGGTGGAAATTCAAGTCACCCCTGATTTCATCTCACAGGTGATTGGATTGCCTCTCACGGGGGAATGTACATACAAGGGCGGAATGTTAAAACTATATGCCGAAATACTGTTGCCAAGAGGTAATGTGCAGATAGACAGGGAGGGGTTACTCAAAAATAGTCTCCCCATGAATATGCGGAAGATGTTCGAGCAGATTGCTCGATTTTTCACATGCATAGGAAAGTACACCCATCTACACATTTGCACTTCCTCAATCACCTAGTGCATGGGAGGAAATTAAATATACCTTTCTACCTGGTGAATGCTCTGAAAGATGAAGCGACTTGGTACCAGAAAGGGGCATCGTCCGCCTTAGCCCACCATGGGCTAATATCGGCATTGGTCCGCCATGTAGAAGCACAAAAATAGAACCACGATGCAGAGGGAGATGGCAACCAAATAGAGCAACATAATGTGGTTTCCAAATTAGGGCAAGACGAAGCATCCCCTACAGAAGAGGTAACAAACATCGGGCAATTGGCATTGCCCTATTTTCCAGGAGGAACAGAGCAGTCATCGGTGCCTGAAGACATAGAGGACAGAGGACATTCCCCAGTTCCTGAGTATGAGGAGGAAGGAGCGCCACTCGCTGGTGGTGAGGATGAACCAATCCCCAGGAGGAAATGTCTACAATGATTCCTCTCAATAGAGGAAGGATAGAGTGACCCGGAGATAGACGTTTCCGCCAAAACCCTCTGAGAATTAACGAACCGAAGCCCACAGAATGAACTTTCGAGAGTAACGACCAGATCAATGCGGCCTTGGAGGAGGTGCTCGAATGGCAAAACGATTGCTGGATGGCATAGCAGATTTTGGAATATTTCCAGAACTAGCATAAAAGGGAATTGGAGGAAAGAGATAGATGAATTTCTCAGCTCGAGCAGCTGGTCCGATAGTTGCAGGAGGAAAATCAAATGCTCCAAGACAGAGGAACAGCAAGACAAGAGACGTCCACTCAGACTGATTGGGCAGAAGAAGTGCCGACAAACTCTCCCACATCCATCGAACGAGTATTCTCTTCGAGGGAGATTCGATCGGATGCCCGACAGAGCAGCCTGAAGGCAGGGGAGGATTCCTCTATTTTTAGGGGTGAAAAGAAAAGAAGTCCTACCATGCCCCCTGTCATTGTCCTGAGTGACATAGAGCAGGACGAAGGTCTCCAACAACAGATAAGACCAGAGGATAAGGAGGACCTCCCCAGGCCTGAAGAAGGAGAAGAGCCTGAGGGGTCGACACTAGGTAGATAGGCAAACGAAGGATCACCCCCAGAGATAGCAGCACAACCGATCCTTTAGAGCAAGGAGAAGTCCTCGAAGGAGAAAGGAGAGACCCCTGTCCAAGCCATCGCATTTTCTATAGAAGCCAAGGCAAAGAGGCCCAGGACGGCTTGACAGAAGGCAAAAGTGACCTTCACCTACTCTGAAGACGATGAATGGGACATGCAGCCGTTCGTCGAAAGGAAAAAATATTTCGAGCAGTGACGCAATGAAATGAAATCAGCCAAGGAGGCCAGGAAGGCATCCTCGAGGGTAAAAGGAGATTCTGGCATCTGCGTCAATCCGGTAGAAGACATCCAGTTTTGGGACATCTATGGTTCATCCCGAGGGTGGCCTTCCATGATGAGGAAGTACTTGGAATGATGGGGAGTATATGGCCCACAATTGGAGGCCTCTGTGATTGCAAAGGAGAATGCAAGGCTTACCCCTGAAGCAGCTGGATTATACAAGGCCCAAGTAGTGCCTTCCAGAGGGGATAACTTGGATATCCCTCTGGCAATGGTGATACCTCCAGATGCCAACCTCTGGCAAGCTGCTGAAGCTGCATTTCAATCGATTTCAATCGACAGGAACAACGCTGGCTAGACCACCCCCAGTAGCGGCCAGAATAAGAAGAGGACAATTGACAGCCACAGTTTCCCATAGGCAAAGGCGAACCACACCTTCAAATGTCAGCACGAAAAGACAAACTCGGGCCGCAGGGGCAGCAGAATCCTTCAAGAGATGGCGACGATGAAAAGTCAGAGGGCTACCTGTAGCTTGGATGCCACGAGGGCGTGGCATATGTTAGGTGTGGGGGGATGATGAGCACCAGAAATGCTCATATTTTGTACATATTTCTTTGATCAATATGCGGTTGTATAATAAGGATTGCATACTTTTATGAATTATTATATAGATATTTGATATAATTATGCGTGTTATCTAATTTATGTGTTTTTAGTATGTTTTGTGGAATTGCAGTTGATTTAGTTAGATTTGGAACGGTCAAGGTCCTTTTGATGGACCTGGCACTTTATTTCATCGGGGGTTAATGAAGAGAATACGAGCGCCTCCCTGCAGTCGAAAGGTGCCAATTGAATACCAGTGCCTCCCTGTAGTCGAAAGGCACCAACTGAATACGAGCGCCTCCCTACAGTCGGAAGGTGCCAACTGAATACGAGCACCTCCCTGTAGTCGAAAGGTGCCAACCGAAGACGAGCGCCTCCCTGCAACCGAAAGGCACCAACCAAAGACAAGCACCTCCCCACAATCGGAAGGCGCTAACAAAATGCAAGCGCCTCCCCACAACCAGAAGGCGCCACTAATTCTTTGCCCGTTGACAAGATTTGAATGACATGGATGGCAGTGGTTGGTGCAGTTCCAGCTCTGCGTCATATAGAGCTAAATTGGAGATTGCACCAATGTATCGAAACGTCTTACTGATGCCAGGCAAAGCACAAACCGAAAAACGAACATGCCGCCATTAGAACAGAATGCCAGATGTCGATTGCATTTACTAGACTGTCTTGATTTAGTCTAGGACAGATCGACTGTTGTAACTACTTCTGTAACAAAATTTATGCGGGTGTGTTATATAAACACCCGCAGATCATTCTGAGAAATATAGAGAAATAAAATAAAGATCCATTTAGAGTTACAGAAGATATATTGTAATATGTTGATAA
This sequence comes from Wollemia nobilis, assembly GCA_028583015.1. NCBI lineage: Eukaryota > Viridiplantae > Streptophyta > Pinopsida > Araucariales > Araucariaceae > Wollemia > Wollemia nobilis. The sequence continues at coordinate 4,431,807 of JAQPPZ010016994.1, forward strand.
ATATATTATAGTTCTAGAAGTTCTAAAGCGCATGTTCGATCGGGAAGAAGTTGTTGGAGCCTGGGCCCACTCCAAGCCAGTATTTCTTCCCCATTTCCTTTTTGTTTATTTATTTTAATTAGTTTATTGCTTTCATAATAACGTTCATTAGTTTGCTAGTTCCAGTATTTGCAGTAGATTTATTTTTAGGAATGTGTACATGATTTATTTTTGTAGATTTAATTATGTTCTTCTTACGTAATTTATTGAGGAGTGCGGGAATTATTGACAACCATTTCAAGAATACCCCCCAAATGTAGGATTAGCAGATTCACCTCCAGTGGTATTGTAGTAACCTAATTCGACTCTTTGCAAGTTTACGAAGCTCCCTGGGTTGATAATTAAATGCATGGGCATGTGACAAAAATAGGAAACCATTCACCTTGTTTGGCCCGCAACAACCACCATGCCACCCACCTTATCATTTGCCTTGTATCCCTCACACCATCCAACCCCAACAAACTCATAACTCACCCTATCATCTTCATCCACCTTTGCTTCCTCCATTTTATCATCCCTCCCAACTTAATCCTCACCATCACATCCAACCATCCCCACCTATCTTACCTACTCTAAGTCCACCACCAATTATCTTACAAAAAATATAGGACCAACACACCAACCTTAACATCAAAATTAAGCCATCAAAGATCCTCTATGCCATACTCCAAATATTCCTCCATATAATCTTCCTCCACTTCACCTTATTCATCTTACTCCTCCAATAAACCTTAGCCTACTTATTGCCTACCTCATCCTTGTATACCCCTATCAGAGCCATTGTCTAGTATCTTCCAATGATTGCAGGTGTAAAAGTGATCTCCCTATCTGACATCCGTCCAGAGTGAATCAACAAGCCCAATCCTAAATTCTATAAATAATATCACTATTGCATTCACCACCATCAAAAGGGTCATGACATCAATGACTAACAATATTTTTAGTTTCTAGTACAATATCTACTATATCATGGGGAATTAAATACCTCATCCATGTTATCCCCTCCCAATGGACCCTTTCTACTTTAGTTTTCTCCTCTTAATCAATCTAACTCTTCTGTCCACCTGCATATTCCACAAAACCACTAATCAAATTCATCCACCCAAATCATGCCCATCCTAAATCACCTTGTCCCTTGAGTTGGATGACACTACCCACTCAATGTTGTCATAAATATTGATCAATCCACAACACTTATTCTTGGAATCAATGTTTTTCTAAGAACCTTACCTATGATCATCATGAACCCTACTTTGTCGGGTCAAAATGCAAAATTTATTTTCTCAACATAAACTCTAATAAAATTTGATTTGCTATGCACCATACCTATTTTTGAATTGGTCTACATGCATATTTTACATCTAGGTGAAAAACTAACCAACCTCCTATAATAAATTATAGCATCATGAGGACACAAAGTTCAAATATTATTGTCACTTCCATCACTGGGGTATCTCACATTGATCATGATTTGAGATATTCTTATGTCTCCTTCTCAAGTATCACTTCATCCACATTGTGTGCATCATAAACCACTGTCATCATCCCATCACTCATTAATTTCATCCTTCCCACTCTTTCCTCCTCCTCTAGCCTAGGTGACTCATTCACCTTTCAAAAAATGCTGACTAGGGGGGCTTATCCTCTATTTTGTCTCCTTACCACCATATCTTTGATCTAGGGGGGGTGTCATACCTTTCTTTACCTCTAATTTTATCGCATCTCATGACAACTACAACAAACCACAAACACACAATCTACACACATTCAATCTTAAATTCACTCACATTCAGTCTCCAATCAATCAACTTCTATTCCATATCTCCTTTATTTCTATTTCATCTTAAAACATTTGGCTTGAGGGCCTATAAACTTGGAACTATTGTGGGAGTTGAGGTACCTAAGCCCATAAATATCCTTCATTTTCACACATTTAATACCTATATCATATTCCACTCTATTCTCTTGTATATAATCAATTTCAAAAAAATACCAAAACAATAAAAATCTAAAAATAAACAAAAACAATCAAAATCCAAAAAAAAAATCAAATACAAAATAGCTCGCACAATCAATCAATCAACCAGGCCATGTCACAAGCACTCTTTGTTTTTCAATCAATTTGCCTCCACTTCATGTCACCATGGACTGATATGTTCCTCCCCTCCTTTAATCCTTTATTTGTCTTTATTTTTCTCTTTTTTTCCTTCTTGTTCATTCTTTATCATTTTTCACTCCACCACTAGCTCATCATCTTTTCATTTTTGTATTTTGATTTATGTCCTAATGTTATTTTGATCATTGATCGCTTACATTTGATAAGCGTTGTTACAAAATATTTTGGTTGTCTTAATCAAGGGATTCATCATAGTCATAGCTATCTAACCTCTTTATATGCACTTGTTCACCACATCCACTATATCCACCATTCATAGTTCACCATGCTTTGTCTCTTTTCTCTCGTAGGTTTGGAGAATATTTGGGTTCTTTTAGTTGTTTAGCCATACCTAGTGTCTCATTCAGCCTTTATTGAAAGTCATGTATGCCTTGAGTGCTTTAGGCCTTCTTGGTTACATCAAATTTCCTCTTGGACCATGCACATTTTAGATATTAATCATATTTTGAGTCTAGGAAAGATGAAGCCATGCATAGCTTTAAGCCATAAAGTGAATGGTTTTCCTTGTGCATCTTATCATGCCATAATATGACACCAAGGATCCATTTTATAAAAACAAAAAAAGCATCAATGGTATCAATTATCATGGATCTTAGGGAATTCTAGACTTCTCCATCGAGGCTATAGACACGTGACTGGAAATGGAGCAACATCAAAGCATTGTGGGGCTATCTCCATCGAGGCTATATATGCTTAACTCATAGTGGAGTATGCCTTCACATGTCAATATGTCTGTCATATTAGCAACCTTATTTTGTATAAACCCATGTCTACTCAAGTATGAGCTAGCTTATAATGGCTTGAGTTGCAATTAGTTAGTCCTACCTCTCTTAAAATTGGAAATGAACATCATTGTACACACATTGGTCTCTAAGTAACTTCACTCCCTTGGTTGATCTTAGTATCTTCAAGATTTTATTTGATCAGTAGATGAGTTTAATTGTTGTCGCTAGGGTGTTTGAGCTTCCTAAAAGCACTCCATTTCATGTTAGTAAAATTTATTATCTTATCAAAATAACCATCCATCATGAGTCTCTTCACATGCATCTCATTTCAATTACTATATCTATTCATGCATTATCAATAAATTAATAGCATACATCATCATAAATTCAATTCATAACACATCACATCATCATCACAAACACAAATTAATTTTGCATTAAATATGTATCTATATATCATCTCACAAGCATCTCGTACATTATAATAATTTACGACCCACAGGCTACATCATCAGGCTACACAAGCTCCCAAAATCTGCACATGATCATCAACATCACATTTTTTGCACCTTCCCTTCTTCCATGCTATCATTTTCATCCATATTCTATCAATTGGGTCATGTTTATCACCCATTTCTTGCCATCCACTTGTCGTTTGAGGGGATTGACAAGTATCTACAAATTTTATCTCAAATCAATTTAGTACGCAAACACCTAATTTTAAATTTATGTGTGTCTAAGAATCTTTGATCGAGGCTATCATTAACCCTCCCTCTACTGAGGCAAAAAGTAAAATTCATATTTTATTTCTCTTTCAAAATTTCTAATTAAAACCTTGATTGTAAGACTCAAAATTCTATTCAAACTGATCTCGTCATTTCATCAAAGGCATAGATACAAGGAAATTTTTTGCTTCTATAACTAGGTAATCTTACATTGTTCTTCATTTGATATAATCTTGCATCACTCTCCATAATTTTTTTTTCCATCATCAAGCCAGCAGTTGATGTCATCAATGTTTTACACTATATTGTGTTTTCACATAGTATGGTACAAAAAGGGGCATCTATGGACACCTAAAAAGTGTCACATTTGCAATAGTTAATATTAATATTTAATAATGTTTACAATTATTTTAATTTATGTATTGCAAACCTTAGAAATTATTAATATTGGTTATTTTAACCCTTTTGACCTATTATAGCCCTTTTGACCCATTTTGACCCCTTCCTACACCTAATTATGGTCATCATTGTACCACTCACTAACTCTGATTTGCATTAACTCCGATTAGCACATATTTCCCCTCTTTCCTCCACATTCCAAGTGTATTAATGCACATGGGTGAGGATTCCCTCCACCTAAGCACATTGATCAAGCATGCCATTTTTTGTGGGTGAGGAATCTCTCCATAAAAAGATCATTAGTAAGACATGTTATGACATATCATAATGTATCATAATTCATTATAGGGTGTCATAGCCCAAATAGTAAAATATGCACACTTGTCCTTGATTTGGGGAAACATAAGATTCCTCCCTTCCCTCCACCTAAGCACATTTATGAGAAATTCCATTTTGGTGGGTGAGGAATCTCTTCACAAAACTGGTATTAGTGAGGCATATTATGACATGTCATAATGTGTCATAGAGTGTCATAGTCCAAATATAGAAACTTACACATTTATCCACTCCAAGTGGGGAATATCTAAGATGCCCCTCTTACACATCCATGCCACTTGTCACCAGATCTCTTCCATCCTCATAACCCTCATCCATCCATGGGAGACTTTATAAATAGGTCTGTAGTTCATTTTTCATGTGTGCACAAGAATTATAATGAAACTCTACTCAAATTATATTCGATTTTGTTGTATATGTGTTTTAATATTGTTATTATAGGTATACCATTCATAGAGCTTGAAGGATTCAACCATGGAGGATCTTGGTAATGTTTTATAATCCTTTTTTTGTAGCCACAACCATAGGTGACATCTAGCAGTGCATTGGATCTGCATCAAAGGCTCCAAAACACATCTAGGAAATGCAAAATCTAGCCAGATCCACCCTCAGTGTTTTAGGTATAACTTCCTCATCCGAACATGGATTTCTCTAAAAAATTTAGAGAATATTACTAATATCTATGGAAAGGTCTCCATTAATTTTTAGCTCATTTGGAGTAATATCAATGACTCTACAATTGGTTTTATAATATGTTGTATTTATTTTTCATGATTTAAAGCCTTATCTTGAAAGGCCTCATAAAGGTTACTGATATTTTCATTGTGGAATTCTATGCAAGTATTGGATATGCATGGAATATTTGGAGGTCAAGTAACATGTCATGCTTCCATTTTCCACCTCAAGTAGTATTTATTCATTTCCTTACTCATCAATTCCATTGTGTGATGTCCCACAAAGTTTTCCCTCCTATAATCTTTTAGGTTATTATCTAGTATGTGAGATATCATGCTTCCATTTGCCACCTCAAGTGGTATTTCTTCACTTCCCATATTTTTTCCAATGCCCTTGCCATTATCATTGTCATTTCTCTTTCATACCTAAATTTTATGGATTTTTGAGACCTCACCATCTATAGAGGGGAAATAATATATGCAAGAATGAAAGATAAAGTTATCTTGATTGCTTTCAAAATCCATAACCTTAGAAATGAAGTTTTGTATGAAATTGATGTTAAATAAGCTAATCAAATGCATGAAGGAAGTCATCAAGGATACAAAAAAAGATAATATTTCCACTAGGCTTATGGTGTATGGTGGGATGTAGATTCAAAATTTTTTCCTTCATCACTATACCAATAAGTATGAGGCAATGAAGAACATAATAAAGAAGACCTTGTCGATTGACAATGGAATATCTAATGGAAATGCTAATGCATATTTTGAGTTCTTTCCTAAATAATCATGCTCTACTCTCAATATCTTGTTCAATCCAACATAAACATAAATAAATATAATGAAATAAATATCAAAATCTTAAGCTAGATAACCAAAAAGTATTTCAATAATCTTCTCTAATATCCTTTTTGTAAAAACAAGTGAACATGCATAAATAAAACTCCATAGGATTGTTCTTTTTGGTGAATAATACAAATATATAATATAATATGCCTTCCTACATAACACGTAATTCATGCACAACTCATTTGGTAATTACATATAAAATTAGGTGGGATTTTTCCTTACCAACCTATTGAGAAATAATATCAAGCTAGCTTTGATTTAATAGCTCCGATGTCATAAAATATTTATAATAGGCACAATTTGTATTAACATATCACAAGAATATATAGCATATTACATACCTAGAATATATAACTATTTGATAACAACATATCATAAGTAGTTATATAATCTAGACATATTATTAAATTGTTACGATAATAGCTATATTTATTCCAACATCAAAGAATCCCAAGTTACTTTGACATAACAAAATTAACTACAACCAAAAATATTGACTTTTAGGAAGAGTTACCTTTATTTATTTGATGCCCTTCATAGGGAAGTTATCACTTCACCCCATGCTAGACATGATTACAACCCATACTACCCTTCATTCTAGCCCTATACATAAAACCTTAACTGTATAAAACTGATAAAATTACATTCATAATCAGGACATACTAAATAAGCAAGCATAGTAAGACTTGTACTTCAACCAAAATGGTATGATCATCCATATAATCACAAACTATTGTATGGGTCATAAAAAAGCTACTTTTGTATTCTCATTAGAAATCATTAAATCATAGATGATTTCAAGATTATGCTAAAGGAAAATAATTATTTTTACATTAATTTCTTCTTTTTATATTGATTTCTATTGTACAGGTATGATTTTCAATTCACTTTCCTTTTTCTCCAAGCTCATTATAATTCTTCTTCTTGAGGTTGTTATTGGTTAAGTTTACTCTTCACAACACAATAGTCCTCTTTTTTGTAGTATTTTCCATCCATGCATAAACCTCTACATGAAATAAACTTTGTAAGCACTCTCTATGAGCACTTCTCAAGTTTAATCCATTCTTCTTCATGCACCTTATCTTTTGTGTGCACTAGTTACTCTATATACTCTCTTATGCCTCAAACTATCATCTATATATGTCCTCTCTTTGATTACAAGCAATTCCTCCCTCTCCTCTATTTTCCATCCATTTTCCTTTTAGTTATACTTTCTTGCATATTTTCCTCCAACAATCCTCCTGACTCCTAACAACACATCCTTCTTACCCTCCTTGTTGGGTGTAGTTTCTATAGCTTAACTAAAGTGGTAGAGTACTACATAAATTGCAACCCCTCCCATATTATCCTCTTTCTAGTATTAAATTACATATGATGAAAGGAAGGGTATACTTTTAACTTTAAATATCCAAGTTAATATGAAATATAATATTTTAAATGTGTTAATCCACCAAGGCTAGTTTAATAGATTAAATATAGTTTATTCATCATCTAAGGTACCTTATTATGCAATAAGGACGATTCTTATATATTCAAAAGTGTATTGCATCATACATTGAATCTTAACATTTGTATAGATTAATATATCTATTAAAAATGATATCTATCTTATGAAAATATTTCCATTGTCTTTATAATAGATTCCTATCCTTGCTATGGTATAATACACAAAAATTAACTTGACCTTCACACATAAGAATACATGACTTATAAGATAAACTCTTGATCATACCTTATGACTAGTGACTAAACATTCTTGGTGGTGTTGCAAAAATCTCATGGTTTTTATACTCCTTTACTCATCCCCAATTGTGATTTATACATGCAAAATACATGTATAGTTGGATTTCCACATGGTTAATGCATTTTATTTAAAACCATAAAAATTATTTCTTCCTTATTTAATGTCACACATCAAGACTCATAAAAATATTCATAATTATTAAATTAATGTTTCTAACCATACTTTGCTAATTTATAATGCAACTTATCAAAATATCATTGGACAATACATTTAATCACATTAACATAATATTATAAATCACTATCAACTAACTTTAAAGTATTCTAAAATACTATTTACAACATTTCATTACTAAAAATTCATTTTGTTTATCAAGGGCTAAAAAAATAGGCATTAAATTGTGTTAGATGGATATTTAAGCGGAGAACATGACTATGCATCTTGAGCTAGATTTATTTATATCATCCTACTCTACTACTATTTTAAAGGATATTTTCTTAGAATTATTTTTGAAATGACCACAACAATTATATATTTATAGTAACTTTATGATTTGGATATTTCTTGCTAGTGTCTCATCCAAAATTATGCACATCAATCAACTAGGACTTAATCAACCTAATTAAGGGTGAAATAAAATTTTGTGGGACCCACAAACTCTTTCTACATGATCAATTTGATGAATATTTTTTAACAATCTAATGTAGTGTAATGATATAGTTGTTGGTATAGTCACTCTTACCACCAATTAGTGAACACGATCATCAAATTTGAATAAAATATGAGTTTGAGTTATTCTAAGGAAAATTGGGCCTATTCTGTATATTCTAATGGACTTACACTTGTTTATTAGGCTAATTATTACCCTACTCCTTGTGCATAAATAGCATAGAAGCCAAAGGTATGTAAGGTTTTTGAACCTCAAGGACTTTCAACCACTTATTTCATGCTTCCAATAACTAAGAACTGGTTAGAACATATGTATATTTATGTTTGAATTTTAGAACTTTTCTTAGTATATAGGTGCAAAATCATGATGTACTTTAGAATATTTTTAACTGATACAAATTAGTAATCAAAACAATATTCTTTCACTGAATAGAGAGATGTTGTGGTTAAATTTTATCATCCCAAGTAAAGAAGAATGATCTACCATAACAATAAAATTTACGGCCGACTAAATATTCTAATAACAAGTTACTTATTAAAAATTTCTTTAAATCAATAATTGATGATATGTAAAGTATTATCATGTTATATCTCATTGTAACAATATTGTGCCATTACATTGATAAATATTGTGGTCATGTTCTTTTATTCCCATGTAAAGGAGAGTATCAAATATCTAATAATCATAAACAAAGTGTTACAAAGGATACTAACTATAATAATAATAGGAAATGTTTTTCTAATACTAGATGAGGTATAGCAATAATATCAATATGGAGATACTTTATATTAATCTTTAATATCTTTCATTATTGTAATATGTATTAAAAACTTAGTAAAATTACATGTTTTTTTATAGATATATATGTATATCAGTAAATATGTTTTATAATTTTAAAATATATACTTAAAAATTTTACATAATATGTGAGTGATAGTACAATTTTATTTTTACTTATTATATATATATATATATATATATATATATATATATATTTAAATTATTAAGGTAAAAGTTGGGTTTTTGAAAGGGCCCATACCCTTTTACATTTTCAACTAGTAGCACCAGTCCTATTGCTCAAAACCTCTTCTTATAGGACTACAAAATTTTGGGTTATTTCCATCAATTTTCAAACTTTTCAACTTATTCCAAGCTAGCATCCTAATTTCATAACATATTTGAGAGGACTCCTAGGCCTTACCCAAAGATAAAAAGGGTTACAACCATCATTTATAGACCATTGATATACCCCTCAATCCAAACCATTATCAAACCACACTAGCTATCGATCCTTAATACTATCCCTAAGTTTAGTCATTTGTAGGGACTTCTCTTGACGAGTTAATCGCTTGAAACTCTATGCCCTCAAAATATTTCCCTTATTCCCATAAATTATTAATCATTGTACTCAAATTTTCTACTTAGGTATTTGACGCAGTTACCACATGTCTATATGGGATAGTTTGTAGACCTAATATCCACCAAGGGATAACTTAAGTAGACCACATGTGGGTCTAATTTTGACCACATTGTAAAAGATATCCTCTTCAAGAAAAAATACTAGATACTAAGTGTACCAATCTATCACGGGATTGAGAACATCTTGGAACTGAGACATAATAAGTGCCATATCAACTAGAAGTTTCAACACCATGGGAATAAGCAAAATAATGATAGAAGTTATAAAATCCTAAAATCGCGCTTTAGTTATTGATGATTTCAAAAAAAGGAGTGAAGCATACTGGATTGAGAAACATCTAAAATTGTGTCCTAAATCCATGATAGTTTCAAAGTTGGGCTACTTGAGGTAATAACATCAACAAAATCAAAATTACCTAGGGTTGCACTAGCCAAACAAGAAAAAATCTATCTAGGGCCACAATACTCAAACCCACACTAATAAAGAAGATGAAAAGTAATCAATGAGGATTTTAGCCCACGACCATGCTTATAAACTAGATAAAAAGAAAAGAAAATACGCTTGAACCTGGAGATGTTTGTGTTAGCTTTTGATGGGACGATAGAAATACAACCACAAGATGCAAGATAATTAATTTGAGATAACTATAAACTAATGGCACAATAATATGTAGGAAAATAATGAGATGAACATCTACAATTAACTTAGAAATATACTTTTAATAAAAGTAACAAAAATAGCACAATATATGGAAGTCTCTCTACTCTACTAGTTGCTGCTATGAGCAATGCACACTCCATCACTTATTACAATGTGAAGTCACAAATATATACTAGTATGTGACTCTTCACTTTTCTACCCTAAGGATACATGTGCATTCTACATGATAGACACTTGTGCACATGCACAACTAACTAAGGACACTTGTCCTTTTACATCATTGCACATTCTAACACTTGTGCATTTATTACTTCTTCCTCAAGTAACTACTTAACCTAAGATAAATCCCTAGTCTAATAATGTACCCAAGGTGGTACATTGACATGTACCAAATAATATAATATACTCTAACATCCCCTTGTATTACATTATTTGTTTATTGAATATTTTAGTCTTCAATATGGATCTTCGTCCTTCAGATGTTCTTCAACTTGATCTAGTTTGGTCTTCAATTTATTCTTGGAGCTCATGTATCTTTCTCCAATCTACTACCTTCCTATATACTTGATCAAATGAATGGTTAGTATATTTTAATATTTGTGGCTTCAATATTACAAGTTTCTTGAGCTCTTTCAAATTCTTGTATAAGAATTTTCCTTTTCCCTTTGTTCCTAGAATCATGTTATCCTTTGATTTTCTGTCTAGAAAATTTTGCTTCATCACTTCCATTATTTGATTCTTGTGTATGAATATGGAAGATAAATTTAGATCACAATTGATCCATTTTCCTTTTTCATTCCCTCTAATCTATTTCTTAGAAAATCCATTAGTGTTGTCTTGAACAACAATATCTTGTGTGAACCCAAATAAATCTAGAGCATATGTATCATTATTAATAAGTCTTGTAGCTTCTATTTCATACTTGGATTATACCATATCTCTACTTTCAGTTAGTTTGGTTATTGAAATGTGGTTTGTAATTAGCCCTTTCAAATTAAGAATATTTGAGACTTCAAGATGATCAAACCATTGTGGATTTCCTGTTATATGTTTACTTGTTCCTGTATCCATAATTGCTTTAGCTTTGAAGGTTCTAATCCTTTGAGGTTGACTTCCTTATGGCTCCCTAGTTTTGAGTATGTGAACTAGTTTGATAAAACCTTTCCAATAATTAGGTTTTGTAGAATTCTTATGTCTCCATAGTGATTAGAGTAAGCTATATTAGAAACTATTAGTTCAACTTTTGAGATGATTTTGTAAAAATTTTAGAATTATAGTAATATAATAATCAACTCCTATTTCACCTTATTCCTCTATGAAATATGTACTTATCAATTTGATGGAGTTCTCTATGGTTGGATTTCTTTTGTCTCTTTAGTGTGTATATGAGACAAGTAAAATTAATAAATTCTATATCTTTAATAAATCAATAGTTTTTCTTCTCTTAATATTCAAATCTCAATGTAATAGTTTTCTAAATTTTAATAGTTCAATGTTTGATGTAGAACTCCTTATATCTCCCTAATGTAGAAATTTAGAAGATAATAATATTTGCAAATAAGTATTCTAATTTCTAAATGTTCAAAACCTTATATCTCCTTGCAAATATTATAATATATATGTATGTATTTCAATTTTTAAATATAACTTGAAGATGAAACTTGTTCATTAGTGTAGGTAAATTCCTATTTCTCCAATGCAATAATAACTTACTTTAAATTATCCACCTTATAACTCCTATTTAACTTTAATGAGAGTAATCAATTAATCTTGAGATTACCTTACTAATATTGTACATTGAATCGCTCTATATCCAAATTCCTCCAATGGATATTCAGACATTGTGTTCACTATATGAAAACGAGCATTTAATGCTCTCCCTTTTGTGGAAGTATAATCAATATCATTTATTCTTAAACTATGCTTTGACCTTTCTATGCAGATGGATTTCAATGTTGAACCTGTGTGCTTTAATATTTTCACTTCGATATTACTTCACTTCATGCTCCCCTTTAATGGATACTTCCTTGGAAATCTTATAATGGTTCTTTTAGGCATTGTTGGAGATTAGATATGCTACACGACCTCTAAGATTTGGCGCTCAATTCGTGTGCTGACTATGCTGAAATGAACCAGAAAAATCCCTCTTTAGGTGCTTTGAATAATTGTTAGGATTTAAACAACTTTGACTCATGTCTTATCCTGCGTTAATAAATTGTTCTTATTACTTAAATTACTCCACGTGGTTGCTATGTAGGCATTTATTCTTTGGTAACATAGTCCTAAAATATGTATATATTCTTATCATACCTATAATAATTATCTTTTGTGTACGTTCTTAGGCTCAAATATGCTCGTATATTCTACAAGTTTTATGAATGACTATTTCCTTCAATGCTCCATGATGATATGATGATGAGCATTACTTCTATTCTCAGTGCTCCATGATCTTACCTCAAGAAATGTGCTGAATATTTAACTATGTGGATGCATTAAACTTGTATCATCTTCTATGAGTATGATATGCATGGTTATTTAACTTGTGCTTTCAATTATGCTAGAATAAATGGATCCTCTTCTAATCCTTGACTTCGTGCCTTTGAATACTCACTCAACCATGCCTTTAATTCTCTTCAATGTATCCTTCAATATGCTCTTTATAATTATTGCAATCATTACTCAGGCGTGTAGGTGACAAATAGGCATTACTATTTCATGAGCACTTTATTTTTGCATATATGTTATGGAATATATGAGCTCTTATATGTTAAACGTTATATGCTTCTTGCCAATGGATGCACTATTGTATTTTTTTCAATGTTTTCTTGAGATGTGCAATGATGCTACTCTCAATATGAAGTTAGCTCTAGTTCAATGGTAAATCTAGGATGTTGTAATGGTGGTTGTAGGTGCTACTACTTAGCTGATATTTCATCCTCAATGTGGCTTGGTAATGCACCTTTTTATTTGGATGTAACTTCCTTATTTTTACTATAATTTGTTGTATTTATCATTATTGATATGCAATGATGATAGCACCTTACGTAAACCCTTTGTGTTGTAGGTTGAAGTTGCCATAGGTGCTAGAATATGGTGTCTTCTAACACCATAATGAGATGGATACCAAACCTAATGGATGGCTCTTTTCTTAAGCACTTTTATTTGTGCTTCCCTTACCAACAGTGGATGTTGAGGCCTTCTAGAACGACTTTTCTTTAAACACTTTTGAGTGTGCTTTCTCTTCACTAATAACGGTTGCTTGTAGACTAGAGGATAGACTATGTAATGTGTACTTAGAACACTTAACATTTGTCTTATTTAGATGTAATAAAATACAATTTTAGTGCTTTAATAATAACCTATAATATGTTCCTTAGTTGCACCTGAAACCTAAGACTCTCCTAGTCTCATTTTGTAGCTCCTACTAGATTTTGATGGTGGCTTTCTTCTCCACTCCTTGGAGGAATATCACATTTTTTGGTGGCTTCTATAAGCCACAAAATGCTACAATTTATGTGTTCTCAATATTTTCCCTAGATAATTTGATAGTATGCTATTTTTTCTCTTTGGTTTTTTCTTTAACTCAACAACCAATGCACATAATGTCCTTTCAAGAGTAACTCGTATAGTGCGCTAAATTTCACCTTTAATAAATCCTTAATGCATCAATAATATCTCCTATTTAATGCACTTAAGGATAATAGTAATCTCACCTTATTTCTCCTTCAAAGTAACTTTGCAATATGCACTAATAGTAATTCTTAAAGAACTCTCAAATGCACTCTAACCTTTGCAACTTTCACTTAGTAGTAATGTCTTCTTTGCTATAACTAGATAATAGGAAGATGATATTTTTATTTCTATAAAAATATATCTAACTCCTATTTTAATATGCAGGTATAAACCTTAAAATAAACTATCTTATGCACTCCCTTGAAAACTTCTTGCAACTTTAACTCTAGTATGGTGCTTAATGAAACTTAATAATGAACTAAATATAAGTGTTCAACTAATGAATATTTTGCACCAAATTTGCTTACCTTAAAGAACCTCTAAATATGTAACTCTTGGTGATTAGATTCACCAATTCTACTACCCTTTAACTAGATGAACATGCAGCTCTAAAAACCCTTTAACTTGCTACCCTAAAACTGCAGTAGATGAATTCAACTCTCCTTCAGGATGTATCCTAGAAATCTAGAACTTAGCAACTATTGATGTTGTCTAACTTGCTACTTTGTTTCTGTTATCAAATCTGAAAGGTTTTAGATTGTAGAGAAGTCAATCTACCACTGAAATGATATCCTTGAATCTTAAAAATTTGGTAGGGAACTCCCCCAAATCATAGCTAATATTTCCTTCAAAAACCCTTTAGTATTATACTATAGATTCATCAAACCCCTATCTCCAAAATTTGCCTTCTAACTATGAAATAAAATATTTAAATATCTTGGATTTGGTAGCTCCTATCTTTGTTCTCCTTCAAAATCCTTGTCAAAATTTGACTTCAATCTAGGCCTTCTTCTCAAGAATTTGAAATTCTTGAGGTCTTCACCAATATCTTCCAAAATTTGGCAAGTTTCTTTACAAATCCTTCTCCCTTGGTCTTGTTGTCAGATGGCAAAAATTGTCCCAAGTCCTTTACTATCAGGAACTTCTCCTTGGTAGTAAATTTCTCCAATGAGTTCTTCTAGTAACTCCTTCAATGGGCTTCTACAAAATTATAATAAGGCTCTCCAATCCTTCTCCTTGTTTCTCCTTGAGACCTATCCTAGGTATTCACTCTTACATCTTCTCTGATCTTCCAAATGAGACCTTTTCTTCAACATTCAACTATGTAAGTTTTGGCAATGAGATCTCCCTATCAGATCTCTGAAATATTATGCTACTAAAATTTAGAACAGGACCTTGCTAATCCTTCTTTACACTACAAACTATAGTCTTTAATGGAGATCACCAACCTCCAATATTCTAGAACTAGAAGTTCCTTAATGAGACATCTCATAGATCTTCAGCTTCTTAGGACGATTTCTTCAATCTACAATGGAGATCACCAATCTCCAATCTTCACTATGAATCTTCTTTAGAGTCTTCTTTATGAAACTGCAACAAGTCTATTATGGCCTTTTCATATTTTACATTGTGCAGGTCTACAATCTCTAGCAATGGGAACTTTTCTTTAAGCCTCCAAATATTTGATCTTTCATTTGTTGCTTATAGTGTTGGATTGATTCCAAAGAATATATTCTTCCTAGATCTGTATAGGAAGCTTTCCAACTTACTCCAAATCTCATTTCCTTGCAATAAAATATTAAAAACTAAAATGGAAGAAAATCTAAATCTAGAGATGACAAATCTTCACTAGTTGATTTGTCAATCTAGTTAAATCCAAGTTGAGTCCTAGTCTTCACAAGTTTTCCTATAACCTTGTGGAAATACTCTAGCCAACTATAATTTCCAAAAAAATTGAAACTAAAATTTTTGAACTCCACTCAATCTCTCTTGTGGATCTCTTACTATTCCTAGCAATTTACTGTGGCTTTGATACCACTGTTAGATTTTTATGGGATGGTATAAATAAAAACACAATATACAAGATAACTAATCTGAGATAACTATAAACTAATGGCATAATAATATGCAAGAAAATAATTAGATGAACATATACAAATAACTCAAAAATATACCATTAGTGAAAGTAATGAAAATAACACAATATATGGAACTCTCTCTACTCTACTAGTGCATGCTATGCGCAATGCACACTCCATCACTTATTACAATGCAAAGTCACAAATATATACTAGTATGTGACTCTTCACTTTCCTACCCTAAGGACACGTGTATTCTGCATGATAGACACTTGTGTGCATGCACAACTAACTAAGGACACTTGTCCTTTTATATCATTGCACATTCTAATACTTGTGCATTTATTACTTCTTCCTCAAGGAACTATTCTACCTAAGATAAACCCCTATTCTAATAATGTACCCAAGGTCGTACATTGATGTGTACCAAATAATGTAATATACTCTAACATTTTGAGACCATAGTTTCATTGCAAAAAAGTAAAACAATGTACAAAAAGTCTAGCCATGAGAAAATTTTAGTTACTAGTCACTTTTAGCCCTACAACCATCATGGTGCTCACTAGCTAAAATCTAGCTCACCTCCAACTTAAAAATGGGCAACTCCAATAATGTAATGGGTAGCTTCAATAATACAACCACCAACAAAAATTGGTTGCATACCAACGAGCTTGGATCAAATTCGTGCTCAAGATGAAATAAATTACCACATCATCATTTTTGGTTCTCCCACTAAACTGTCATTCAAACAACCATTCAACTTTCCTTCACCAAAAAGTTTTAAAATTTTAATCTATAAATATGAGTTTAAACCTCATTCAAAGGGTTGACTCTATAGTCCTTGCCTTGTATCCCATTGTAATTATTTTTTATCAATGAAGTGGTAGTTGTTTGATCTCCATGGTGATTTCATTTACAAGTTTTATGTTAATGATATCTTCTAATTCATTTCTATTACATTGTGGTGTTTTTTATTCTATTAAAGTAGTTATATATCTAAAGTACATATTGGATTACTAATATTCATGGTCCTTGGAATGATTAGAAGCATTATACATTTATTTTAATTCATTTCTATTACATTCAACCTTTAGTGTATTATGTTAAAGTGATATTCTTATTGCTTATTGGATTTCTAATTGTGTGAATCCTTGGAATAATTAAGATGAATGTAATGAGTTAAATGAACCTATATATATATATATATATATATATATATATATATATATATATATATATATATATATATAATTGTTAATTGTTGATATATTAAGTGCCATAAAATGGATTAATGGTCTTGTAGGTCAAAATAACTACATCAGGAGAAAACAAGGTGATAAGTCTCTAAACAATTTGAAGTTTGAAGGATAGGTGATGTCTCGATATCATTGGAAAAATAGATCAAAATGCCCCAAGTGCTGAATTGGATGTGATGTCATGACATAGCCTAGTGTCATGGTCACAAATACAAAAGGAGACTATAGAGTAGAATTGAGAGTGATTTCCTTATTCGACCTAGTGTCACAGTTGCAAACAACTAAAGAGGCTCAAGACGAAAGAATCGACGTGACTTTGTGACTTATGGTCGTGCCATGATTTTGAAGACCATAAGAGGATAGCAAAAGAAAAATATCATGAAATCTCAACATGGATATTTTTCATGTTCACCAAATCTTGATAGGGATCACTAAGTAAGAAGTGTTGTGACATCACGATAGCAGAATCTCTAGAGGCTCGTAAGATAAAATGAAGGTGCGATACTATGACATGTCTCCACATCACGGTTATAGGAAGCTATAAATCTTCAAGGCAAGAAAAACAACACATCATGATATGTTCTTGCATCGTGATCACCAAAGCTGGAGAATCTCAAAGGTGCAAAAGGAACGTGATATTGTGACACATATCTATGTCATAGTCACCATGAGTTATAGCAAATAGAGTCTTTTGTAGAAGTACTAGTCTGCTATGGTCATTACAAGATCAATGGTGACAATTTTTCCCAAAGAACAAAGGATGGACTAGATTACAAGTTTCTCATCACCACTCATTCGCATGCATAAAGCATTTAACCAACAGTTAGAGATTGAGCACTCTATTCTATTTTTGGCCATGGTGCTACATGATGGTCTTACGAGATTGGCAGCCTTGCATTCTATTGTAACTTATTTAGTAAAGACATTTTTGTATTTTTGAAACTTAAACCATAGAGGTATTATAAATAATAACGATGACCTCTTGATTAAGGGTCGGCTCTTAGGCATTTACAAGTTACATGTGTAAAGAATTTTGGAAGGAGCAATGCAATAGAAATCTCTATTTGACCTTTGGTTTAGCATCTTGCAAAAAATGTATGTATGGATGGATGAATATTTCTATTTAGCTAGATGAATGTGCATGACATTAATTCTACTTTTTGATTCTTGTACAGGTTAGTTCTATGGTTCTAGAACTAATAGTTTGTAGAACTAGATATTGATTTAAAATTTATTCTACATATGATAAAATCGGTTGGTCTGTTAGGAGATTTTAATGGTTGTTCTATTTCATAATATTTATGCATTTCTTTATGTTGTCTAATCTACACCATTACAATTTCTAGTGTCAACTATATTTACTTTATTTCAACACTCTTTTCCCCTCAATCATAGTTTTAGCTAGTTAGAATCTCAAAGGAGCCAACCTTCTGTAGAGATTGACTTGGTT
This sequence comes from Wollemia nobilis, assembly GCA_028583015.1. Taxonomy (NCBI): domain Eukaryota; kingdom Viridiplantae; phylum Streptophyta; class Pinopsida; order Araucariales; family Araucariaceae; genus Wollemia; species Wollemia nobilis. The sequence goes on from JAQPPZ010016994.1 coordinate 4,450,521, forward strand.
AAGCTCTGCAACTTTCCCAATCATTCGATGTTGGTCAAGTATTGGGTGCAATAATAAACCATAGGTAGAATTTGGACCAACGGTTTTTGGCACACCCGATGGGACCAAATTCCATCATTACATAGGTCAAAGATTTGGTGTTTGTCTTTGCTCTTATTTAATCTAAATCACCTAGAAACTCCATTCAAAAATATCAAACCTAGAAAATATTTATATCCATTGTTTAGTTTTGAAATAAATGATCACTTGATCAAAAAAAAAAACTTGAAAGAACCTATCAAGTCTTTAGAACTATACCTTGGTAGCCTTAGAGTGCACCATGCTCTATCCTCTAGAGCAGTGTCTTCATCTACCATCACCGTAGGATCAACCAATACTATAAGTCCTACACCCTTAACTTCTCTCATCACAACTACTAATGGATCTTCTAGTATAGCCAACCTTACCCTTTTGAATTCCATTAGTACAGTAGGTATAATTACTAACCCAAACTATAACATCTTGCCTTATCCCTCATGGAATCATTCAGATCCCTGAATCTAACCATTAAAAATATCATTTCCCCAAAAACTTTGAAGGCACTACCAACATATGATGGCACAAGAAATACTGCTTATGAGCATTGTCAAGATGTCGCATAATTGATAATCATTCATAATATCATAGAGTAAAATGTGATGATAAGGATTTTGGTCATATCATTAAGAGGGAAGATGCTCTTCCGAATAGAATCCTTCCTAATAAAACTATAACCACATGGGTAGGAGTTACTGGTAAACTTGTAGAAGAATTTAATGAGCAAGAAGATATCTTCTCCCTACTTACATAGTTTATCATCATTCAGAAATATCCTCAAGAGAAGATAGTCAATTTTAACATTATATTCAACCACACATGGCAGAGAGTATATAATGGTCTCATACCAACAAATGAGCAAGCAATGTATTACTATATAAGGACCTTCAACTCAGATCTAGGTATAGCTATAAAATAATCTCAGGTATTCACATTTCCACAAATATTTTAAGAATCCCTAAAGGTAGAGAAATACCTTATTGCTATTGGGAGCTTATCGCCTAAGACAATAATACCTATATTCTCGAATCTCCCTCAGGTATCTAGTGTAAATATACCATATACTGCTTCTAATCCTATGGAAGACCTCCCAAAATGGCTTGGAATACTGACTATACCAACAATACAAGCTCTCCCTACATTCATAGCCTTACCTCCAGTACTTGCAGTGCCTACTTTACCAGCCCCTGATCCTTAGCGTGCGGTTCTCCTATAAATGCAGACAACAATGAAAATCTAACCAATGAGATCACTTCGATGAAGAGGTAGGAAGCTAAGAAAAAAATCTAGCCTAAGGGATTCCCTCAGGTGTCAAAATAACAAGTTGCTTCAACTAGCAAATATCAAGATAATGAACCCTCTACATTCTTAACTTAATCTGATTACTAGTGTTTTACATGTAATGATCCACATGGTGAAATCTCATGCATGATTTACCAACACCATGTGTAAAATGTGGCTATCAAAAAAGTAGAAAGGACAAGTAAGGTATAATTTAATATGATTAGAGAAATGAACCATAATTTCATTCTTAAATCTATAGAACATGTTGCAGTATTGACTAGGTCAGGAAAGAAGCCTCTCCAAGTTGATCGTAGTGAAATTAATCCTTTGAAAATACCTTCAAGAGCAAAAAATAAAACTAAAAAGAAAAATTCCTGTGACACTGCACCTCAAAGGCCAACTCAGAGGTAGGGGGTAGAAACCAACAAAAGTGAGTCTGCATCGAAAGAAGTTGAAACACAAGAACAAGTGAGGGATAATTTGAGATATCCTTTCTTAACCAACCGTTAAATAAAATAAGAAACTAAAGGGTACAAAAATAGGTATGATCCATCTGCAAAAGAGAAGGATAAGCAACGTGATGCTTCTATTTTAAACATAGTGGAAGAATTAATGAAAACTTCTTCAAAGGCAAGCATGTATGATGCATTGTTATTTTCGAGATAGATTGACTTGTTACAAGAATATTTGAAATCAATAAAAAATAAATACAAGCCTCACCCCTATATGAATCTAGCCTAGGCTAATTCGATACCATCCACAGGTAAAAATAGGTCTCCTCTGTTCTATTTGTCCCTTCAAATGGAAGGATGGGTAGTACACAATTTCATGATAGATTTAGGTGTAGCAACTATGGTGATGCCCAAAGCTATATGCAATATTATGGATATGGAATATACCAAAAGTAGTCCAGGAGTATTGTAATTGTGTTGAGTGGATATTTTTCCCTATTGCAAAATCCCCACCATAGTTAGGGTATTTATCCAAAAATCCTCTCTTGCAAAGAAGTTAAACAAACAAAACAACTTCTCCAAGGTTCCACTATATAAGCATTGCACATGTGTAATTGAAAGTAGAATAATCAAGAATAACAAATGCTAGGAATAACCAAGTGATTTGCAAGTAACTATTAACAAGGGGCCTGCTGGTTCATTTCATTTGTGCTTTGTGGTTGATTTCCTTAAATTGCAATGAATGTGCCTTTGTGTGAATTAATAAAATGAAGTGTTGCTTCATTGATTGTCTTTGCATTAATCTATATTACCCTAAATCCCTGTTAGTGGGTTCATTTTTATCTTCAGATTAAAATGCAAAGTTAGAGTGTTGTGGAATTTTCCACTTCATTTTAAATCCATACCTTTAATGTGAGATTGTAGTTAGTATTTGTAGTTATTAGGTTCAATTTTATCTTCAGATTTAGTGTTTCACTAATTGCAAAATTAGAATTCAGTAGGTTAGCAAGTTAGAAAGTTAGAAAGTTAGCATTCATTTTATTTATATGCACTTAATAAGATGTAGTAGGTTAGAAACCCTCCCTCCTAGATTGATTTTATCTTGTTTATGCAAGGTGAAAATTGTGCAAAATTGTTCCTTTTAATATCCTTGAAATATGATCCAAATAAATGTAAATGCAAGAGCTAGTAAAACTACTTATTTGGATTATGTACACTCCAGATTTCCCAGATCAGATTTATGATTCAAATAGGATCTTTTGGGATTCTAAGTTTCATATTGAACACTTGCAAAAGTAAATCATGGGGGTTTGTAAAAGAAAAGAAAATTTGCAGAATGAAACTACAACTAAACTAGACTAAAGCTGGAATGAAAATGCAAATACAATACGGTTTCATGTGTCCCTACCTTGCAAAACCAATGATCATGAGTAAATCTAAGGGTAACTCAACCTAATCAAACCTGCATTTGCACAATCATATTATATCAAGTGCTAGACTCTAAGGAAAAATAGAACCTGCATCAACATAAACCTTCACATAGTGTAACCTCCTAAGAGCATTTAACACTAGATATAAGTTTAAAAGATGTAGAAAAAAGAATATTCATTAAAAAAATAAGCCTCAAAAAAGAACTCTTCCAATATTTATCACAAGGTGCAAGTTTTCAGATTAGTATGCATAAAAATGGTTTATCCTTTTTTTACAAAAAATTCAAACCACTTCAAAATGGGCTTCCATGAGTATATAAAGTCTTTAGGAGCCTTTTCGTTTCACCTTCCTTCTTAAAAAACAACAGAAGTATCATGTGAAACGAAATATTCCAACTCTAATCATATTTTAAACTCTTGCAAGACTCCTAAGAACCCACAAATAAAAATAAAAACATCCAAAATATTTAAATTAAATGACATTTCTTATAACTCCCCTCTATCTCTTTAAGTTACCTATACCCATATATTAATCTAAAAAAAAAAAAAATCTTTGGACCTCATAATCCTATAACACCATGACCTCAAACAACCAAAAAAAATATTTAATCTTTATTAACCTTCATTCACTTTGGCACTCGATGCTCGACCAAAAATATTACCCTGTGCACTCCCTTATCGCAATTTGAATCACAATGGCCAGGATCTCAAAACAACACCACGGTGGTGACCACTCAGGTCATGAATATACATAGGGGCACCTCCTCTTTGTACTCTCCCAATAGTGGCATAAGCTCCATCGACACCTTCCATTCTGTGTTCTCAACTGTGACATCAAATTCTATATCTGTGTTCCCAACTATGATAATACCTCTTCTTATGGCTTTGATGGGCCTCAAACATGGTAACCGAGGTCATTGCTCCTTAACTCCAATCACTTCCTTCTCCTATGCTTCTTTGCCTCCTACCAAAGCATCTCTGCTACACGATATGGTCCCTCCTGGGACGTCTTTATGGTTTGGATGGACGCGGGAGAAATATAATACCAAACCCTAATGGCTCTTGCGAATCTACCTTGCTGCCCTCTACCAGTGGGAGCCATTGGCTCACTATCTACCATCCAGTATGGGGAGCACTCCGAGCATGTAAAGGTGGTAGTATATCCCACATTTGGGATGAAACCATCAAATATTTACCTGATAAATGGTACCTACCACCTAAACATCTATCACTGACATGGGAACCAGCATGCTCATACTCTATCATCGATGTTGCCATGAGTAGAGTGGATGCTTTTTTTTGTTGAATATGGGGGATTTATCCCACATTGACTGTGCAAGAGAGGTTGAGGCATTTAAATGGAATCCACCTCCATTATAACATTATCTACCTTCAGGTAGCCTACTATCCTCGCGTTGAAATTGAATGTAGCTTCCTCGCTATTGACTGCTCCCACCTTTCCTATCGGTTGTTGTCACGTCACCACATGTCCTTCTTTACCTCCTACCGCCCAACCCTTTCATCATATGCTCTCACCTTCCCTTGGGTCACTCCCATGGATCTTAACCTGTGAAACATAAACCACCATTTTAAATGAGAGGGTATATGGCAACCAAGAAAATTACAAACAACCTTAATTAAAATTAATCATAATTCAAAACTAAAACTTTAAAATTAAATTCATCACACCATAATTCAAAACTTTAACATTAAATATATCGTATTATCTGATGAACCAACAAAATATGACAACAAACATAAAACACACATTGACAATAAAATAAAGAAAAATTATCAACTATGAAATGTAAAATTGACAAAAAAATTGTCATCGATAAAATAAAAAAATTGACAATAAAAACACACACTAACTATTGGACCAACAATGAGGACCCAACTACTCAATCATGTCCCATTAATTCAATATTTCAACAAATTTTAAGTGGATCCCCAATATTGGGGTTAGTTTTGAGATAGTCACAACAAGTTGTATGGCACTCCAATAAAGACTGTAGGAGTGATCAAATATATCCCTATAGTATTGCACAACATACCCTAAATCATGATGATACAGGAAGTAGTGGTAGTAGACATAGAACCTTACTTTAGAATGTGCCTTTCAAGAGAATTCATATCCAAGATAGGAGGATATCTATCCCTTGATTTTTCACACATAGAGATCTCATATAAAATTTGAAGGGTCAAGATCTTCAATGAAAAACCTTCTTCCTCTCATATTGAGAATATTGAAGAGGACAATACACCTGTAAATAGTGTGAATATGAAAACTAAAGAAATTGAGGGGTTAGATCTGATGGAGGAAGTTCTAGAAGAACTCCATATTGAATATCAGTTCTCTCTAAAGTAATTTTAATGCTATTACTGAAACATGGGGACCTATTAGATCACAAAATCTAAAAAGGTTGAGCTCTCCTCCTTGGTAAAATAAGATATCTCTATAGATCAGATCTAGAAACTATTCTTTGATGGTGCCAGATGTAAAAATGGGACTGGGGTAGTGTTGTGGCTGCTCCACAACGTACCCCAAAATTGGGGACCCACCTTTTTGCATGTTTTCCAAGAAGACCGAAGTGGCCCATATGCTAAAGATCAAAGAAAAAGCAAAACACCGCAAGGAGGAAAAGTGTCGCGATATCGCGACATGTTGCATTGTCACGGCCAAAAGAGAAAAAGTGTCGCGATATCGCGACATGTTGCATTGTCACGGCCAAAAGAGAAAAAGTGTCGCGATATCGCGACATGTTGCATTGTCGCGGCCAAAAGAGAAAAAGTGTCGCGATATCGCGACATGTTGCATTGTCGCGGCCAAAGAGAAAAAGTGTCGCGATATCGCGACATGTTGCATTGTCGCGACCAAAAGAGAAAAAGTGTCACGATATCGCGACATGTTGCATTGTCGCGCCAAAAGAGAAAAAGTGTCGCGATATCGCGACATGTTGCATTGTCGCGGCCAAAGAGAAAAAGTGTGCATACTAAAAAGAAAAAGTGTCGCGATATCGCGACATGTTGCATTTCCGCCAAAGAGAAAAAGTGTCGCGATATCGCGACATGTTGCAGTTTTGCGGCCAAAAGAGAAAAAGTGTCGCGATATCGCGACATGTTGCATTTTCACGGCTCAAAAGAGAAAAGTGTCGCGATATCGCGACATGTTGCATTTTCGTGGCCAAAAGAGAAGAAAGAAAAGTGTCGCGATATCGCGACATGTTACATTTTCATGGCTAAAAGCAACAAAAGAGAGCAAGGAGGCAAAAGTGTCGCGATATCGCGACATGTTGCATTTTTGCCAAGGGACAGAGAGGAGGTTAGTGATGAACACAGGATAGTGAAACTGAAGACTGCATAGTGACGTGGACATAAGGACAAAATCCAATGAATAAGACAAAACGTTACATAAGGAATCTTTAATGATTTGAAATCATTTAAGATGGTCGTTACACACGGAAGGAAACAGACGCAAGCCCATGTGGAGAAAATGAAACGAAGGGCCACAAAATAGAAATGAAAAGCCTTTTTGGAAACCAAAACACATGCATGCACAAGGGAAGGTGAAACGAACAACCATTGGAAAATGAAACGAAAAGCTTCTTGAAAATTTTAAATACGCCAAGCAAGGATGTTTTGAGGGGTTGGAAACTGCTGCAAGCAGAGTTGCAGATTTGAAGGCAAGAGGGCCATTCTGGACCTGTTTGAGTTGATTTTCTTCCATGGACTGGTTTGGGAAAACCAAAAATTTTTGTTATTGTAAAATGACAAATTTTTAATACAGAAAATTTCAGAAAGTTGCATCTTATGGACAAGAAAGAAGGAGTCATTTTCTGCATGCAAGATTAAATGTCTATTTTTCCCCTTTTCAGATTTTAGGCTTGTAAATGGAGTTTATGCAAGTTTTCTTGGTTGCTTCATGCGAATGTTTAAATCTGAAAACCTCATTTAAAACCCTAGGAGCCAACACTTAGCTTATCCGGATTGTGCTTGTTTTGCAAGTCCAATAGGTTAGGTTGCATGCATGAAAACCTCACATCTTCGGTTTTGTCGAAATAGGATAGCATCAAACTGAATGTATCTTGTGTTCCATTTTCTGCATTTCATTTTCATTTTTCTGCATTTTATTTTTCCAGAAATTTTAATTTTTTTTTAATTTTTAGGCATTAAAATAAACATTTAAAAAATTTCAAAATCCAAAAATAATTTCACCATTGCGTAGGTTATACTTCATACTTCCAATACGCACTTTGAAATTTCATTTTCGGAGTTGTTTAGTATTTTTAAAAATTCATCGAAGTTGCTGTTTTATTACAGATTTTAAAAAATCCGAAAATAGAAAATTTCCATTTTTGGGCCGAATTTCATTTTTTCAGTTTCATGTTTCATTCATGAGCCTATGATGACATTCCCTTCATGAAAATTCCAATTTCATTGAAGGAGTTATGTTTTATGGCATTTTCACAAATTTCCATTTTTTGAGCCTAAAATTACCCTCTCTTCATAAAAATTCTAATTTTACGAAAGAGGGGTAATTTGAGCATTACATCATGGTCATATGAGGGCCAACTCACATTTGCTTTATTTTGGTTCAATGAACAATCACTAAAGTTTCATGGTAAAATAAACCAACATTGCCCCTTGTTTACAGTTACTTGCAATCACTAAGGTGTTCCAAGCATTTAAATTGAATATCTTTATTTGAGATTACTAATACACATATGCAAATGCTAATATAGCGGAGACCTTGGAGAAGTTGTTTGTTTAACTTCTTTGCAAGAGGGGATTTGGAACCCAAATCCTAAGGGAGAGTGTACTTTCACAATTGGGTGAAAATACCACTCAACATTTTGGCGCTAGAAGGAGGGCCTGAATTGGTTTATTTGAGTGTGATTTAAATGCTATAGGGATTTAAATTTTGAATATTTCATGCCCTATTGATTATTATCTTTAGCCCTCTTTTAACAATACAACCTTGTAGTGTTAAAAGGAGGACATGAATTGCTATGCATTGTTCTAACGCTTTTGATTGTTCATACAAGAATAATGTGTTTTGATTTGATTTTGAAAAATTTTGGTCTTGACTAACGAGGTTGTCTCCATGCAATTACTTTCATTTGATTTTAATGGATACATCTCTTGGTTGATGCTAACATGATTATTCATACGTTACATGTTTGATATTTGCTAGTCATTTCATGCTTATTTGTAAGGAATTATTTTGTCTAAAATGTATTTGTTGTCGGTATTATGCTCTTCACTTGCGTGTAATGCGATCTTGTGAATCGAAAAGCCTACAACACTAGGAGTATGCTCTTCACTTGCGCATATGCGATCTGGTGAATCAGAAACTAATTTACATTTTTAGAATATTGCTTTGTCATGGTTCCTTCTTTTATTCATGACTAACAAATTGGTTTTGAAGTTATTCTTTGAGTTTCATTAATGGCTACAACTGCAAGAACGTGGTATGGGATACATGTTAATCCTTTGAACATTAGTGGAGATTCTCATGATTTACCCAAGAACGTAGAAAAACGTTTGCCCAAATTTAAACACAATGGTCCAACATTAGCCGAGGAACATATTCAAGCCTATGTGGATATCCTAGTTAGATGGAATGTCGAACATGAGGATGTGGCATGTAGAATGTTTCCTGGAACCCTAGATGAGGTGGCATATGATTGGTACATCAATTTACCCACTGGTTCTATTACATCTTGGACTCAATTGAAAGATGAGTTTATCAATCAATTTAGGTTGCTCATTGATCCTCTCACGATATATCAACAATTTACTTCTTGCAAAAGAGAACCTAATGAGCTGGTGAGAAGTTTCAACTTGAGGTTTCGAAAGCTTTATGCGAGATTAATTTCTCCCTATACTATTGAGGAAAGTGGTGCTCTTCAAATATACTTTCGAGCATTGGATCCATTGTTTGCCATATTTGTTAGGATGAATCCCTTGGTTACTGATCTTGCATCGGCCTACATAGAAGCTATGATTGTAGATCAACAATTGAGGCCACAAGGTTATGGAATAGAGCAATCAACTATGGTAGGACAACTAGGGGCTTGCAATCAAACCTCGATGGTAAATCAAGCGTGGGCACAACAAAATTTGATATCAAATGTTTTTCCCTACAATCAACTTTATCCTACCATACCAACTTATGCTCCCACATGTGCTTATACAAGTACTTCCATCCATCCAACTATGCCTCAATTAGAGAATCATGTGGTCACTCATGGAACCATTGCAACAAATGTTCAAGCTTTGTCCATGGATATCAATCCAACTAATCCTACTACTTCTACCACTCAACCCAAAGAGTTCGTATCGAAAGTAAAAGAGCAAAAGAAAGTGGTTAAGAAGGTATGTAGGCATGTTCCACCACAAAAACGAGCACGTCAATGTATGCATCCAAATCATCCTAGGAAGAAAATTCATAATGTCGATCTTAATGATGTTTCATGTTATGCTTCTTCAAGTGATACAAGAGATTTTGAGGTGACTCACGTTGAAGTAAATACCTATTCGAAAAGTCTTGAAGAGCATGAAGTTTTTGGAGAAGAAATTCTATGGATGGGTAACAAGAAGTTGGAATCAAATGATCACCATCTTGTTTTGGAAAAGAAATATCTAGAATCATTACCCAAAAAGGAGGATTTGGATGAACAAACTTATGTGGACATGATTTGGTCAGATGTACTTGCAAAGGATTGGAGCAACTATATGACACGAAATTCAAAAATTGATCCCATTATAGAAGCTCCTAAGTCATCACAAGTGGCTGAAAATGAATCAACAAATGAAGTTCACCACTTGTTCCCGAAAGACACGTTGGATGATCTTCTCGAAAGTGATGACCAAGAGGATCCACACCTTCCAAATCGTGATAAAATTGAATCATGGGTTACAAATTTGGATTATGATAGCTTTACCAATTTGAATTCAAGAGATAACCCACTTTTGGAAATAACTGAACCATCTAAGGAAGGTGAAGATGAATGGGATGAGACGCAAGTGATTGATCATGAAGATGAGTTACTTGACATACACTTTGACCAAAAATATTTGAGGGTTGAAAAGGATGGGCATGTTTTCAATTGGGTGCCCAATTTTGGTATGTTTGATGAACAAGTAATCAATGAAGAATATGAAGACCATGAGGTAAAAGAGGGAATTGCAAATCCTCACCAAGTTTTGGTAAATGAAAATGTGAAAAAGGTAAAATCTAAACCTTTGTGTCCAAACATCCAAGATTTAGGTGAAGATTTGTATAATTCAAATGATATTTATGATGAAATGCCATTGAAGGTGAATGAAGAACAAGAATTAATTTCTAACCACACCTTTGATAACGTTACTTTAATGAATGAAAAGGAGCTTGATGCACTTAAATTGCTAAATCAAATTCATCAACAATTAATTCTTGAGTCTAGGATAAAAACTTCTAATGATCCCCATTTAGTAAATATCCTAGATGCTTGTAAATTGTTGCACAATTTTGATTGGCCTAAGAACATGGAAAATGAATTAGCCTTGAAATTTTTAGAAATAGGCTCTTGCTTACAAAATTTCATTTTGAATAAAGAAAGCCTAGTTCTAAATCATGAATGGAATGATGAAATTTACACCTTAAAGAATAGACAAGAAAGAATTGAAAATCAACCATTGTCTAATCAATTAGGTAATTTGAATCTCACCTATGAGAATACTAATGGAGCTAAATCTAATTGGTGGGGTGAGAGAGGAAAGTTGAAGTTGGTTGCATTGTTTGGTCTAGTCTTGTTTTTGTTTGATTCCTTCCACATTTGGCATGTGTATCACATTATATGTCTTTTGAAATGCTCAAATCAGGTTTGGGATCCGGGAAAATGATAATCCAAACTTTGCACCATCTTGTATTATATTGTACATTTGTATATAGATTTTGGTTTTGGTTTTTGGTTTGTGATGTTGGGTTTGCATTTCAGATTTGGTTTTAAGTTTTGTGTGTTGGTCCTTTGGACACTTTTTGGTTTGTCTTAAAAAAAAAAAAACGAGATGTCAACTTATGTCCTTATGAATGTTGACTAAGACTAAGAGAATATGAAACATCGGAATTGTATTGCAGAAAGCTCCACGAGTATCACAAACACATTAAAGAATATCGTTTGGAACTTGTGATGCATGAAGTTGTCAATTTTACAAATTATGGTAAAGTAGGTGGTATACTCCATCCGCATTTCAAAAAGAGCAATGCATTCATCCATATCTCATGTTACATTCGACATTGCATATACATTTCATCTCAGTTGCATCTACATTTCAAATACAATCATTGAAAAGGTGTCGAATCCTCTTAGGGTTATTACATAACATATATTAAAAGGATCCTAAGGTTGGGAACTGATGCCCGAACTATCTTGAACCAAGCACGTTCTACACATATTAAAGAGGATCTTGAGTAAAATGGTCAAAACCATACTTGGAAGAAAAGGTGAGGCGAAAGGAGTATTTCGTGTCTGTCCTATCATGCAACATAATCCTTAAAACAATGGTTTTTACCACTCCCATAGTGCTTAAAGTCTAAAATCAGAGTAGTAAGGATAGGGTTAAATCCTCATCGAACTTAGGTTGAGGATCCAATTCCCCAAAGCTCTGATTTGACCTTCATGGAGTAGTAAGGATAGGGTCTAATTCTCATCTCGCTTAGGTTGAGAATCCGATTCCCCAAAGCTTCTATTTTGCCCACTCAAGAACTTGAAGTTCCAAAGCAAATATTTTTCATTCTACTTTTATTGCATCATTGATATTGGATTGGAAGGATCGTACTACATGTCCCTTGCAAGGATGGGTAGTCATCCCCAAGGTTCAAGAAATCAAAAGTAAAGTCAAATCCTGGATTATGGGGTTGATCTCCACCGGGGCTATAGACGCCTGATCGGCGGTGGAGTATGCTCATGCGTGGCAACATGTCTTGTCTAAAAGCAAGACCATTGACTGCTCAAACGGATAGGCTAGCCTGACAGTTTCATCCATAACAGGTTAAATCATTTTGTTCAAGATGAGGTAATGAACTCCAGATCAGAGTAGTAAGGATAGGGTTAAATTCCCATCTCGCTTAGGTTGGGAATCCTATTCCCCAAAGCTCTGATTTCACTTACACTTGCACATGGGTTCAAGATGGTAGTGACACATAACCAACTTTGGGATCTAGTAAATTAATTCAAGTATACACATATTTGATCCTAAGAGGGTTTGACAGTTTTAATATGCTTGTTCATGATACTAGAAAGTTTGAGCTTTTGCAAAGCAGGTTGTTATATCTCTAGCATCTTCACCATGCATTAAATCCTACAGGAATCATTCATAACTTCTCATATGCACGAATCATAAGTGAAACTGACAATGGAAAGTTGAACGAGTTTCAAACGATAGGGAATGAAGCACATTGCACACACCGAGCTGATGCTTAATAATTCTAATGCTTCATGTATTTCTCGTCTAGTTTCATTCTTGGGATATTTGTTGACGCTTGTGTTTGAGTTTTGAAGGTGTTCAAGTTGAGTTCTCACCGAAATGCTCAGGAGCATTTCCCAATAGAGTCGCCATTTGTTGTGGCTGCTCCACAACGTACCCCAAAATTGGGGACCCACCTTTTTGCATATTTTCCAAGAAGACCGAAGTGGCCCATATGCTAAAGATCAAAGAAAAAGCAAAACACCGCAAGGAGGAAAAAGTGTCGCGATATCGCGACATGTTGCATTTTCGCGGTCCAAAAGAGAAAAAGTGTCGCGATATCGCGACATGTTGCATTGTCACGGCCAAAAGAGAAAAAGTGTCACGATATCACGACATGTTGCATTGTCAAGCCAAAAAGAAAAAGTGTCGCGATATCGCGACATGTTGCATTTTCGCGGCCAAAAGAGAAAAAAGTCGCGATATCGCGACATGTTGCATTGTCGGCCAAAAGAGAAAAAGTGTCGCGATATCGCGACATGTTGCATTGTCGCGGCCAAAAGAGAAAAAGTGTCGCGATATCGCGACATGTTGCATTGTCGCGACCAAAAGAGAAAAAGTGTCGCGATATCGCGACATGTTGCATTGTCGCGGCCAAAAGAGAAAAGTGTCACGATATCACGACATGTTGCATTTCAGCCAAAAGAAAAAAAGTGTCGCGATATCGCGACATGTTGCATTGTCGCGGCCAAAAGAGAAAAAGTGTCACGATATCGCGACATGTTGCATTGTCACGGCCAAAAGAGAAAAAGTGTCGCGATATCGCGACATGTTGCATTTTCATGGCCAAAAGAGAAAAAGTGTCGCGATATCGCGACATGTTGCATTTTCATGGCCAAAAGAGAAAAGTGTCGCGATATCGCGACATGTTGCATTTTCGCAGAAGAAAGAAAAGTGTCCGATATCGTGACATGTTGCATTTTCACGGCCAAAAGAGAAAAAGTGTCGCGATATCGCGACATGTTGCATTTTCGTGACTCAAAAGAGAAGAAAGAGAGAAAGAAAGCAAAAGTGTCGCGATATCGCGACATGTTACATTTTCGTGGCTAAAAGCAACAAAAGAGAGCAAGGAGGCAAAAGTGTCGCGATATCGCGACATGTTGCATTTTTGCGACTCAAAAGGGGCAGGCAGGATAGTGAAACTGAAGACTGCATAGTGACGTGGACATAAGGACAAAATCCAATGAATAAGACAAAACGTTACATAAGGAATCTTTAATGATTTGAAATCATTTAAGATGGTCGTTACACATGGAAGGAAACAGACGCAAGCCCATGTGGAGAAAATGAAACGAAGGGCCACAAAATAGAAACGAAAAGCCTTTTTGGAAACCAAAACACATGCATGCACAAGGGAAGGTGAAACGAACAACCATTGGAAAATGAAACGAAAAGCTTCCTAAAAATTTTAAATACGCCAGGCAAGGATGTTTTGAGGGGTTGGAAACTGTTGCAAGCAGAGTTGCAGATTTGAAGGCAAGAGGGCCATTCTGGACCTGTTTGAGTTGTTTTCTTCCATGGACTAGTTTGGGAAAACCAGAAATTTTTGTTATTGTAAAATGACAAATTTTTAATACAGAAAATTTCAGAAAGTTGCATCTTATGGACAAGAAAGAAGGAGTCATTTTCTGCATGCAAGATTAAATGTCTATTTTTCCCCTTTTCAGATTTTAGGCTTGTAAATGGAGTTTATGCAAGTTTTCTTGGTTGCTTCATGCGAATGTTTAAATCTGAAAACCTCATTTAAAACCCTAGGAGCCAACACTTAGCTTATCCGGATTGTGCTTGTTTTGCAAGTCCAATAGGTTAGGTTGCATGCATGAAAACCTCACATCTTCGGTTTTGTCGGAATAGGATAGCATCAAACTGAATGTATCTTGTGTTCCATTTTCTGCATTTCATTTTCATTTTTCTGCATTTTATTTTTCCAGAAATTTTAACTTTTTTTTAATTTTCAGGCATTAAAATAAACATTTAAAAAATTTCAAAATCCAAAAATAATTTCACCATTGCGTAGGTTATACTTCATACTTCCAATACGCACTTTGAAATTTCATTTTCGGAGTTGTTTAGTATTTTTAAAAATTCATCGAAGTTGTTGTTTTATTACAGATTTTAAAAAATCCGAAAATAGAAAATTTCCATTTTTGGGCCGAATTTCATTTTTTTCAGTTTCATGTTTCATTCATGAGCCTATGATGACATTCCCTTCATGAAAATTCCAATTTCATTGAAGGAGTTATGTTTTATGGCATTTCACAAATTTCCATTTTTTGAGCCTAAAATTACCCTCTCTTCATAAAAATTCTAATTTTACGAAAGAGGGGTAATTTGAGCACTACATCGTGGTCATATGAGGGCCAACTCACATTTGCTTTATTTTGGTTCAATGAACAATCACTAAAGTTTCATGGTAAAATAAACCAACATTGCCCCTTGTTTACAATTACTTGCAATCACTAAGGTGTTCCAAGCATTTAAATTGAATATCTTTATTTGAGATTACTAATACACATATGCAAATGCTAATATAGCGGAGACCTTGGAGAAGTTGTTTGTTTAACTTCTTTGCAAGAGGGGATTTGGAACCCAAATCCTAAGGAAGAGTGTACTTTCACAATTGGGTGAAAATACCACTCAACAGGTAGGTATAGTACTAATATCACCAACTGGGGATGAGAAATTTGTCTTATACGGATTGACATGGAGCTACACAAATAACGTTGTAAAATATGAACTTTGCTTAGCCTTGAGAAATTTTGAGAAGTTAGGGATCAAATAGTTGCAGATATACAGAGATTCAAAATTGATAGTGAATCAGGTCACAAAAAATGCATCAGCAAATAACATTACCTCAAAGCTTATCGAAACAAGGTATGGGACTTGTTTTAAGCCTTTGAAGCTTTGAGTTTTAAATCTATTTCCAGGGAGTGTAATACTCATGCTGATCTACTAGCATCTGTGGGGGCCAACTATTATCCAATAGCTAATATCATATAAAAGTTAAAAATAGTGAGGTTGATATACAGACCTTCATTCCTATATAAAGATACCTTCTAGTAAGTCTTCGAGAGTGATGGACATGTACTATATTTCCTAATCTATGAAATTAACTGTTCAAGTGATTGAGTCTTAGAAGATGAAGAAGATGAAGGATTGATACAACTCAAGAACAATCATATACCAAAATGCTTGATAACTTTTGAAAGCCTTTTTGACAGTAGTAATTGGCCATTGAGTCATAAGATAAAGGTTGATAAGCAAAAGTACAAGAAAATATAGGCAGAACCTGGAAAAAAATTCAAATTCAATGTTCAATCAAGTCCAAAAGTTATGCAAATATTTCTTTGATATTATAGCTTGGACATACGATGACCTCAAGGTGTACAGCAAGGAAACAATACGACACACCATTGAACTTGAGCCTAGTTCAAAGCCTTTTCGATAAAAATAGAGGCATGTCAACCCAAAGATAGAAGCCCTAATAAAGCAAGAATTACTAAAGTTGCTCCATGCCAAAATAATCTATCCCATCAAACACTTCACATGGGTTGCAAACCTAGTGTTGCTCAAAAAGAAGAATGGGGATATCAAATTGTGTGTGGACTTTAGAAATTTGAACATGGACTCCTTGAAATATCACTATCCTCTACCTCAGATAGACCAAATACTACATACTATAATAGGAGTAAAGATATTTTCATTTTTGGATGGATTATTTGGATACAATCAAGTTTGGGTCAATGATGAAGATCAACATAAGACTGCATTTACTACTAAATAGGGAACTTTTGCATATCAATGTATACCTTTTTTCCTGTCCAACACATGGGCTACTTTTTAGAGAGCAATGGATTTAGCTTTTGGAGAGCTCATGAACAAGGTAATAGTCATTTATCTGGATGACATGATAGTTTTCTCCCACAAGAAGGAAAAACATATTGAACATCTTGGAATGATCTTTGAAAAGTGCAAAGAATTTGGTATTTCCTTGAACCCAAATAAATCTATCTTTATTATAGAAGAGGAAACTATGTTGGTACATGTTATCTCTAAAAAGGGACTAGCCATTGACCCATAAATGGTGAAAGCTCTTTTATATATCCCTCTTCCATTAAACAAGGAAGGGTTGCAGTCTTTCTTTGGATAGATCAAATTTGTGCAAAATTTTATTGTAAACTTTGCACAAATAGTAAAGCCTATGATCAAACTACTAAAAAAAATATAAACTTCAAGTGGACTAACTTGAGGAAAGAAGAATTTATGAAGATCAAAGAGGTAATCTCTTAGGCACCTGTGCTAATCAACCCTGATTACTCGTAATATTTTATTGTGTACGTTGTCGAAGAATAGGAAATTTATGTTGTAATCCTTACACAAAAGATAGAATACAATGAGGAGATACTTATTGTATTTCTAAGCTAGACTATGCAAAATCATGAGGAAAGGTAAAACTTTATTGAAAAATGTTTATGTAGTCATGAAGTCCTTAAATAAATTTTGGCATTTCCTATCCCAAAGTAGGACCTTGGTGCATGTGGTACACCCTAACACCAAGAATTTTATAATACAGGGAAATCTTGGTGAAAAGAGGGTAGGATAGGTGTCATAAATAAAATAATATGATGTAGAGATCCATCCAACTAAGCTAGTTAGAGGTTAATCTTTGTGTCAAGGGTTGATAAAAGAGGCTAAATCAAAATATGTGGTTTGCCAAGCACTAGAAAAAGTTCAAGAGACTAGACATCCCTCAGAGATATTAGATTGGATTGATGAACTTACAAGCTACTTCAAAATAGGTAAATACCCAATGAGCATGAATGCTTCACAAAGAAGGAGGTATATACTATAAGCTTTGAAATATATTCTGTTACTTAAAGGATTGTACAAAAAAAAAATTAGACAGTGTTCTTTTGAGATGCATTAAGGATGATCAAAAATAGGTCTTGGGAGAGTTCCATGGAGACTTATCATGGGGCCACTACTCAGGAAATACTATATCACTAAAAATACTAAAAATAGGTTGTTACTAGCTAAACATATTCTCTTATGCTTTTAAGATCACAAAGGCATGTGAAGAATGTCAAAGATATGTAGGAAGAAACATAAATGCTTTCTTACCTCTCAAGTCCATCCAAGTAGAGCAACCTTTTCAAAAATGGAGTCTAGATTTCAGAAGGGTGATAGAACCAAACTCATCAACAAGACACAAGTAAATTTTGATTGCTATAAACTATTTCACCAAAGTGGGTTGAAGCAATACCCACAAATAAAGCTGATCAGAAGGTAGTAATTGCATTTGTTGAAAGCTTAATTACAAGATTTGATATACCTGATGCATTGGTTAGTGATAATGACCCATCCTTCATCGAAGCAATGATAACTAATTTTGTAGGTAAATATGGGATCTATCTAAAAAAATATTCCAACTACTATCCATAATAAAATGGCCTAGCAGAATCAACTAACAAGAATTTACTTAGGATTTTGAAAAGGATTTTGAAGGACAACAAAGGAGCTGGCATTTACTGATAAATCAAGCACTATGGGCTGATAGGATCGCCATTAAAAAATCCATTAACACTTTTGCTTACACTTTAGTGCATGAGAAAGAGGTCATTATCCCCATACATATGGAGATACCTGCTATGAGATTACTTAACCAACCCCATGCTGGAGAATATGACCTAGTAAAAGATAGGTTGATGTAACTTTTACAACTATAATAACAGAGAGAGGAGTCTTATGTACAATATCAAATATATTTAAAGGATATAAAAGGATGGTTTGATAAAAATACCACTTTCAAGAAATTTAAAGTCAGGGATTTGCTCCTGAGATGGAACGAAAATAGAGCAAATCCCAGAAATCACCAAAATTTTGACTCTTTTTAGGATGGTCCTTTTGAAATCATTGTTGAGAAACAACACAATGCTTTCCAACTCTAGAATGAACAAGAAATAATTCAACCCATTCTTTTCAATGGTTTCCACTTAAAGCTCTATTTTTGTTAAAAGGATCTCACCCCTTGTATTTTATGTATTATATGTATTTTAACTTGTATTTTTGTAGAATGTCACGATTTCATGATACATCTCAAAGTCATAGTAAAAAGAGAAGAAAGGTGCACAATACTATGATATGTCAGTGAGTTGTGGTGAAAACGAGTAGAAGCCTTTCAAAATAAGAGATTAATGTGATTTTACGATCGATCACCATATCGAAGTTAAACAGTCAAAATAGATCCAAAATAAAGAAGCATTGTCATCACATAAATATTGAGGGAGCATGGAAAGCATGATATAATAAGTATGATGTTGGTTGTGATACATAAAAAATATGGTGAACAAGTGGAAGCAGATTAGAGTAGGAGGAACATACAGAGCAGCTACTTTGATAGCAAGATAAAAATGCCTCAGTGTAAGAAGAAGTGGTTGAGTGACCACCACCCATGGAGGATACACAAGAAAAACTACCACCTACAAAAGGTACACAAGAAGAACCGTAGCCACAAATGGTGGCATCAGGTATAATTTCTATCCTTCCTCTTCTTCTCCTTCTCCTTATTCTCTAGAAAAATCTCCCTCCCTTTCTAGTAAAGATAATGTTCATCCTCCACTTTCTTCATCCCCATCTCATCAACATCCACCCTCACCATCACCTTCTTCATCTATCCCAACTAAATAAGTTCATGTTTTTGCACCATCCTCCACAGCACCACTGCTTGTCACTTCTATAGACTCCATAGCAGTATCCATTGCAGCTCTCACAAGTACCAATTCCACTCTCTTAATGATTCTATTCTCCATCATTGTACACTTTCTATTGTTACCACCTCTACCCACTTATTCTACAAATACTCACCCTACTATTTTAAAGCTCAATAAAATCAAGAAGGCAAACAAGAATACCTATGACTGGTGGCATACAAAATGTTCTTAGTCTTCCAAGAAATCTGCTCAAAAGATGATTGCAATAGATCCCACTATCCTCTAATAGATGAAGATGACAATCATACCCTTTGTGGAAAATCCAATGGAAGGCATGATGATAGAATATTATCAATCTGAAGAGGTAACAAAATATATCACCCATATCTTGATGTAATATGAATTTGTAATTTCCCAAGCTCACTTGGAAATAATTTACTTACACAGTGACTATTTCAAGAAGTTTGCATGTACTAAAGAGATAATTGAAGAGCTTGATATGACACTGAGTGAATAGAGAAATGTTGAAAAGGATCTAAAGAATGAAACCAAGAAATGGTAAGACAAATTTCACAAGATGGTTAAATATAAGAAAAAGGTTGAAGAAACCAACAATATAAATCAGATTCTATCTGAGCAGGTCAAGAATATCCAACAACAGTTTCAAGAGGAGAGAGCCAAAACCATAATATTATCAAAATAAAAGGCCAAACAGGTGAGTAAGGAGATGTCCAAATATATTCTAGATATGAGCCTCAAGGTGTGACCTATGCTACTATACATGGAGGAAGTGAAAGAAGTTCTATAAATCATCGAAAAGGAATTTAAGAGGGATGAGGGTTCTATGTAATCAAGATTGTCTGCAGTGAAAAATATTCAAGCCCTGACTAAAAGTAGATATGAGAGGGTAGCAAATAGAGTTCCCAATATAAAATTATCCAATGCCAAGATAGCAGCCATAAGCTTTTTCAAAATACATAGACTAATGAACCAAGGCTAGCAACTCATCCACTAGCTAAAAGTTAAATCCAAAGGACTACTAAAGCATCGAAGTGTGGCTGAAAAATGTGGATTTCCTAAATTTTTAGGGGGAATATTCTAGTATATTGTGGGAAGAATAACTCAAAGCTACCCTAAAAGAAGCCATGGATAATGAGTCTAAAATAGATGAGTGGCTAGAGCCTGTGCAGTAGAAGGATGTCTTCAAACTCATTCAATATCTTACATAGACAAAATCCCGCCTATACGAACTTATTCTGAGATCTAAAACATTCTCATACGATAGAGTCTCCAAGCTAGAATGCATTCATGATCACTTCATCAATTTCTTAGATCCTGATAATCGTACTTGGGAGCAGGCTTACAAAGCCTACAATGATATTGCCAAGAGACTACAAGACCATAATGTTGAAAATAGGATGTAGGTGGTCAATGAAGTTGGAGAAGAGACAGAAGAAGAAGCTGGAGGGAAAATGACGGGGACCGAAAGATCAACACTTTGTCAAATTCTGATTTCTCATTAAAATCTGTAGAAAAATATTTACATGCATCTAAATGGAACAGCCCGCAGGCTTTACAACGACCGAGCTCGGCTCCGGTCTCTCTAACTGTAACTCCCTTTTCTTTTTTTCTCCGGTCCACCCCCCGACTAATACAAAAATCCGAGTTTTTATCGAGGCCTCGATCCTCTAGGCAATTAATGCCCCCACCTAACAAAATTCAAATTCGATCTTTCCCCCTCCCCGGGTTTTTCAAAATTTTAGTCATAAATGAGCCATCTGTCCGATCTACCATGAGCTTGCATTAATGGCCTCCCTTAACCTGCAACCGTCACTTTGTTCTGACTGTCCTCTGCTCTGATGTCTCCTCCATACTGCCCATGCCCTGCAATAGCTATTTTGTTGAAATACTTCCATAAGGTGGTTATCCCCGTTTAATGCACGCGGCTGTCAACTTTATTTTTATGATACGTGGCCTTCATCTTTATCTTGATACACGTAGCTAACCGCGTGTAAATCTGGCCATGCCTTCTCCTTGTCGCAATATATTTGGTACACGTGCCCTTCACAACTGTCACGATACACGTGGCAGTCCACGTGCCTAAATTGGCCTTGCCCGGTCGTCCGCTTATTCTCCTTTGGCCTTGTCTTTACCCGACCGCGATATCATGACATGTCGCGATATCGTGACCCAACTGTCGCCTTGCTCCCGACTTTGAATATCGTCATGATATCATGATGTCGCGATATCGCGACCAAACTGCTCCTTGCCGTAGTCTGCAAAACAACGTCGCGATATCGTGACGTCACGATATCGTGACACAACCCGCCCTTGTCGTAGTCTGCAAAACAATGCCGCTATATCACGATGTCGCGATATCGCGATGTCGTGATATCGTGTCACCACACGCCCTTGCCATCATCTGCAAAACAATGCCATGATATTGCGACGTCATGATATCGTGACGTCGCGATATCGCGACACAACACGCCCTTGCCACCGTCTTAACTTCACAAGTCATGATAT
Organism: Wollemia nobilis; assembly: GCA_028583015.1. Lineage (NCBI taxonomy): Eukaryota > Viridiplantae > Streptophyta > Pinopsida > Araucariales > Araucariaceae > Wollemia > Wollemia nobilis. The sequence goes on from JAQPPZ010016994.1 coordinate 4,472,508, forward strand.
CATGACGTCGCGATATCGCGATGAAACCCGCCTTCTTCTGGCCGCTGCCTTAGGAGTCGCGATTTCACGACATGTCGCGATTTCGCGACTCCCCTCCCAACAACTTGCTTTTCAAAACTTGAACCTCCCACTTGCTTTTCTGCCTTGCGAAAGGAAAGAAATAAATCAAAATACAAAGTGCTTAGAAAACTTAGAAAATTTTTGAGGATGCAAGATTGATCTGCTACCGCCGGATGCTCCTGCATCAGACACCCGGGGTAAAAGGAGAAGTGACCTTCACTTCTGTGTTGTTCGGTCCGTGTCCTTTGTAGCAGCTCCAAACACTCATCAACCTGCTCAAATCCCGTTTCCTGGCAAAAAAAATTTTGCCTTCTACCAGACAAATTCTGGCATTGCTGCACACCTTCTCATCCACTGTCTGTAATGGCTTCAACTTGTGCCGCACTCCATATTTCATCAAGGAGTACGTATTTGCACGACCATCATGCACTGCACTCCGATCAAACTGCCATGGCCTTCCTAACAGCAAATGGCAAGCATCCATGGGGAAAACATCACACAAGACTTCATCCTGGTATCTCCCAATCTGGAATGTGACTAGACACTGTTCACGGACCCATGCTCTATGGTCCTTCCACAACCACGCAATCCGGTATGGATGCGGGTGCCTCCTTCTCTCTAGCTGCAACTTAGTAACCATCTCCTCGGAAACTAAGTTATCTGTACTCCCATTGTCTATAATAACATTACAGACTTTGCCTGCACTTTTGCATCATGTGTGGAATAGGCTTCTCCTCTGTTCTGACTTGTCTTCCTCAATCAACATGGTCCTCCTCACAATCATTGCTTCTCCTTTCTCAGCTTCTTCAGAATGTTCTGAGTCAGCATCTTCAACTGCCACAACTGCTCTGGTAGGACCCACTTGTTTCTTGTTCACTCTCTCGGGATGCTGGGGACACTCAAATGCCCGATGCCCCTCTTCTCCGTAGTGGAAACATGTTCCTCGGAACACTCCTCTTCCATACCCGCGTCCAGATCTACCTCTTCCCCTTGGGTAGCCATTATTCTGAACTTGCGGTTTGGGTTCTTCATCTTCTTCTTTCTGACCTCGGCTGCTGCTCACCTCTTCTTTCTTCTCTTCCTTTCCTTCCTCTTTCTTTCCACCGGTCTTTCCTCCAGGTCCTTTTACTCTTTGCTTGCTTTCAAACCTTCTATTTAGTTTTTCTTCAACCTTCAGAGCAAACTGGTAAGCATCTTCAATGGTGCTTACCCGCACTAGGCTTAGCTCTTCTTGGACACTGGGCCTCAACCCATTAATATAATGGGCCACCTTTTCCTTACTTGCTTCTAAATGCCCGGTTCTGATGGAGATTTTATAAAATTCCTCCATATATTCTTGGACAGTTTTGTTCATCTGTCTCAAACTCTGCATTTTTCTTAGCAGATCCAGTTCATAATCCACGGGAATAAACTGCCTCTTCAATTTCTCCACCATTCTGTCCCATCTTGTTATCCATTCTTTTCCTCTTCTATTCCGCTCTAGCTGTACCCCCTTCCACCATATGCTGGCATGACCCTTCAGTCTAGTCTTGGCAAATCTGACCCTCTCGGGATCTTCAACCTCTTCATATTTGAAGTATTCTTCTAGGTCATTTATCCAATCAATTAATTCCTCCGGATTCAAGTTCCCAGAATACGTAGGAACTTCCAACTTCGGCCTCTTCCCGATCTAGGATATGGCCTTATATAGTCTGGCTTGTGTCGGATCCACAACTTCTTCTTCTTCTTCTTCAAACTGATTTTCTTCTTCATCCGCTTCATCCTCACTGTCTGCATCTCTTCTCGATTCATGTCCTCTGCGCAGTTCTTCTTGCAGGGACTGAACTTACCGCTGTAAAGCCCGGAAATCTTCTGCTGCCATGCCTCTTCCACTAATAGGGTTTCTCCTTAGATGCATTTTGTTCACCCGATCTCAAGCCCTCCCACAATTTTTGGTACAACTGCCTCTCCTTCGGCGGTCTGCTGCACGCTCAGGAACTACTGGCTCTGATACCACTGATGGGGACCGAAAGATCAACACTTTGTCAAATTCTGATTTCTCATTAAAATCTGCAGAAAAATATTTACATGCATCTAAATGGAACAGCCCGCAGGCTTTACAACGACCGAGCTCGGCTCCGGTCTCTCTAACTGTAACTCCCTTTTTTTTTTTTCTCCGGTCCACCCCCGACTAATACAAAAATCCGAGTTTTTATCGAGGCCTCGATCCTCTAGGCAATTAATGCCCCCACCTAACAAAATTCAAATTCGATCTTTCCCCCTCCCCGGGTTTTTCAAAATTTCAGTCATAAATGAGCCATCTGTCCGATCTACCATGAGCTTGCATTAATGGCCTCCCTTAACCTACAACCGCCACTTTGTTCTGACTGTCCTCTGCTCTGATGTCTCCTCCATACTGCCCATGCCCTGCAACAGCTGTTTTGTCGAAATACTTCCATAAGGTGGTTATCCCCGTTTAATGCACGCGGCTGTCAACTTTATTTTTATGATACGTGGCCTTCATCTTTATCTTGATACACGTAGCTAACCGCGTGTAAATCTGGCCATGCCTTCTCCTTGTCGCAATATATTTGGTACACGTGCCCTTCACAACTGTCACGATACACGTGGCAGTCCACGTGCCTAAATTGGCCTTGCCCGGCCATCCGCTTATTCTCCTTTGGCCTTGTCTTTACCCGGCCGTGATATCGTGACATGTCACGATATCGCGACCCAACTGTCGCCTTGCTCCCGACTTTGAATATCGTCGCGATATCGTGACCAAACTGCTCCTTGTCGTAGTCTGCAAAACAATGCCGCGATATTGCGACGTCGCGATATCGCGACGTCGTGATATCACGACACAACACGCCCTTGCCATCGTCTGCAAAACAACGCCGCGATATCACGACGTCACGATATCGCGACACAACACGCCCTTGCCACCGTCTTAACTTCACAAGTCGCGATATCACGACGTCGCGATATCGCGACGAAACCCGCCTTCTTCTGGCCGCTGCCTTAGGAGTCACGATTTCGCGACTCCCCTCCCAACAACTTGCTTTTCAAAACTTGAACCTCCCACTTGCTTTTCTGCCTTGCGAAAGGAAAGAAATAAATCAAAATACAAAGTGCTTAGAAAACTTAGAAAATTTCCGAGGATGCAAGATTGATCTGCTGCCGTCGGATGCTCCTGCATCATAAAATAGAAGAAGAATTTCAGGGAGACACAAATAAATAGTAAGATTAGGAGGTTGAAGGATAATTAGAAAAGAAAAGATCCCCGGGTGACCAAAGGGCCAAGTAAATAAACCATCTATTCAACCTTTTTGTTGTCATTCACTCCCTCTTTTTTCTCAACCCTCATCATCCTCCTTTCCCCTTTCCTTCAAATTTTTCTTTCATTTATCACTCTCATTTCATCCTTTTTGTCCTTTATTTTTTTAGATTTTGTTCGCCCAAGGGATAAGGCTCTAGGTTCTAAAAATTTTGTGATAAAAATACCCTAGGAGGTACCAATAATGTAGGTCAAAATGACTACATCATGAGAAAACAAGGTGATAAGTCTCTAAAACTTTTGAAGTCTGAAGGATAGGTTCAAAATCATGACATGTCTCGATGTTGCTGGTAAAACGGCTCAAAAGGCCCTAAGTACAGAATTGAGCGTGATGTCATGACATAGTCCAACATCATGATCATAAATACAAAAGGAGACTCAAGAGCATAACTGAATACAGTTTCATGACTCAATCCAGTGTCACGATCGTAAATGACTAAAGAGGCTCAAGATGGAAGACCCAACGTAACTTTGTGACTTATGGATGCATCACAATTTGAAGACCATAGGAGGATATCGAAAGAGAAATATCATGAAACCATGACACGGGTCTTTGTCACGTTCACCAAATCCTAAAAGGGATCACTTAATAAGAAGTGTCATGACATCGTGACAACAGAAGCCCCAGAGGCATGCGATATAAAATGAAGGTACAACACTATGACACATCTCTATGTTGCAGCTATAGGAAGATAGAAAGCTTAAAGGTAATGAAAATAGCATGACATCATGACATGTTCTCGCATCATGGTCACTAAAGCTGGAGAATCTTGAAGGCAAAAAGGAATGCAACATCGCGATACATCTCTATGTCATGGCTATCATGAGTTACAACAAATAGAGTCTTTTGTAGGAGTTCTAGTTTGCTATGGTTGTTATAAGATCAATGATGACAAGAATTCTCAAATAACTAAGGATGGACTAGATTGCAAGTTCCTCACCACTACTCATCCGCATATATAAAGTATTAAATAGTGGTTAGAGGTTGAGCACTCTGTTCTATTTTTTACCAATGGTGCTACATGATGGCCTTATGAGCTTGGTAGCTGGTATTTTGTTGTAACTGATTTAATAAATATATTTTTGTATTTTTTAAACTTGAAACATAGAGGTATTATAAATAAGAGTGATGACCTCTTGACTATGGATCAGCTCAGGTATTTACAAGTTGAATGTGTAAATAATTTTGGAAGGAGCAATGCAATACAAATCTTTATTTGGCCTCTGGTTCAACATCTTGTAGAAACATATGTATGGATGGATGAATGTTTTTATTTAGCTATATGAATGTGCATGACATTAATTCTGCTTTCTAGATTCTTATACATGTTAGTTATCTAGTTCTGGAACTGATAGTCTATCGAACTAGATATTGATTTAAAATTTATTCAACATATGATAAAATTGGTTGGTTTGTTAGGATGTTTTAACGGTTGTTCTCTTTCATAATATTAATGCATTTCTTGATGTTTTCTATTATGCACCATTACAAGTTCTAGAATTAGTTATATTTACTTTCTTTCAGCACTCTTTTCCCCTCAATAATAGTTTTAGCTAGTTAGAACCTCAAAGGAGCAAGATTTATCTGGATATTGACCTAATTTGAGCTCTGCAGCTTGCCCAATCATTCAATGCTGGCCAATTCTTGGGTGCAATAATCAACCATAGGAAAATTTTAGACCAAAAGGTTTGTTATCTTAAGAGATCCAATGTTGTTACACTATATCACGTTTATAATTTTACTTATTCCTTTACCCTTGCTCTATTCCTAAACCCTTTTTCTTCCTTTCCCTTTACTCTTTTTCTTACCCTTTTCCTTCAAAATACATCCATAGGTTGAAACATAGGGTGACCTTGTTTCATTCAATTACTATCCTTTGGCCAAAATCAATGGGTGTAGCACCTTTCCACAACAATGGTAGATTTTAGTCCAATAGTATAGTAAGTTTTTGGCATGCTTGGTGGGATGAACGATTATGTTCATCTCATTTACCCAAAGAGTTCAAGATTAGGTGAATAGTCTTTACCTCATTAGTGGTGGTTATATGTTCATTTTGTGAATCCCATAAAAAAGAATCAAAATCTTCATAAGGTAGAAATTACCAGTTCAATTTCATTCAACTTACATAATATTTGTGTATATTTTCTATCCCTTGTATGATTACAAGATTGACAACCAATAAATCATGAATTCCACTATCATTTGTTGAATTACCCCCTTATAAACTGATATGTATTGAGATTTTTACTCCAAAACCTTGTTACCAAGATGCAGATCCTTCATGCCCTACTTATTCAACTATGCTAATATCATTAAGTCCTATAACCATGGCTCAAAATTTAAACTAAATCATTCCTAACTTTCCTAATTGGAACATTACTATACCTCTAGTTCTAGCTCAAATAAATTATATTCAACAAGTTTCTCTTAAGGCCCTTCCCCACCTATGATGGTACTGGCAAAATTTCTTATGAGCATTATCAGGAATTGGTATTATTAGCTACAATTCATAACATCGGAGATGAATATGTCATGGTCAGACTTCTTGCTATGTCTTTCCAAGGAAAGATACTTAGTTGGTATTGCACCCTAGGAGATAACACCATTCACTCATGGGTTGACTTAGTTGGGCATTTGCAGAAGAATTTAATGAGTTGGCCAACCCTTTTCACTTTTGACTCAATTTACTATCATACAAAGGCATCCCCAGAGAGTTAATCACTAATTTCAATCTAAGGTTTAGTAGAACCTAGAAACACATTCCACAAAATATCAGGCCACCAAGTCCATTAACATATATTTACTACACTAGAGCATTGGGCCCCAATTTGGGATTACAAACCCAATATTCAAATATTATTTTTTTTTCTTAAATTTATCAAGTTGCTATCATAGCCGAGAATGCTTTGATTTTTGTAGTAAGATTACCTCTAAGAGCAGTAATGTCATATTTTCCAAAAATACCACAAACTTCTTAGAAAAATAAAATATCTACCGCTTTAGTCACTTTCTCGTCTTTCTCCAATACCACAAACTTCTTAGAAAATTAAAATGTCTACCACTTTAGTCACTTTCCCTTATTTTACCATAATTTCTCTCATTCTCACCCTTAAAGTGTTGTCTCTAGTGCCTATCCTACCAATGTTACCGACATAGGAGTCCAAAGAGTCTCCAATCATGTTAGAAGTATTATCTACTTTGAAAAATCTAAATAATAAGGTTACAAAAATTGAGAAAAGAGAAGAGGAAAGATCATAATTTATAAAATTTTCTTATGTTGCCAAAGACCAGAAAGCATCAAATAGTAATACAACTAAAAAAACTAATAACCGTTATCAAGAAGAAGAGCTAACAATATTAAAAGTTGAGAATCACCCTTGGTGCCTTGTTTGTAGCAATCACCACAGTGCAAAAACGTGTTATGTATCAATATCATGCACACTTAGCTATTGAAAAAGCTGAGAGATCTAAAAAATGCTAGGTTAATATGTTATGGGAGCTAGAAAAAATTATTCACCATAATATTCGTTAGAAAAATAATATTTTTTGTACTAATGAGATATGGCAAAAGGTAAATTCAAGTAGATCTACAAAAATTGGAGCCCTTTAAAGTCCTATCTCAGTCATAGAATACAAAAGAGCATAATATGCCTAGGACTGAGAAGGCTCCAATTCAGAAAGAAACTGAAGCTTCTCCACCTCCACCATAGCCACAAAACAATCCTTTCAGTTCAAAGCAAACAGAGAAGGCCAAAAGTTTGCTACCTAATACATGGGAGAAAGCACGTGATAAAATCATATTTTCTTCAGTCACTAAAAGATAGATAATTGAGGTTACCCAAGAATATAGAAGTAATTTCAATAAATATAATAATAAAGATGATAATAAAATAATAGAAACACTCAGTATCAATATAGTAGAAGATTTGAAGAAGACTCCTAAAATGAGCATGTATGGTGCATTAATGATTCCTGGTTGGATAGACCTTCTTAGAGCCTCATTGAAGAAAGTTGTTCTGGGAGATCAACCAAATTATGAGTACATCCTAGCTCAATATGAAATGAGTCTAGGAGATATGAAGAATAGACTACCTCCTTTCTACATATCCCTAAATGTGGAAGGTTGGATAGTTCATATTCTGAAGCCACTACTATAGTGATTCCAAAAGTAGTATACGAATTCATAGGGATGGAATATACTTGTTCTTGCCTTGGTGTGCTCCAATTAGATTTCACTCCTATAAAGACATTTGGGATCATCAAGGATGTTTCTATGACACTTCATGGAGCACCAAAAATAACTATGATACAAGAAATAGTTGTAGTTGATATAGAACTGTATTTTGGTCTTTGCTTATCATGTGAATTCATTGCTAAATTAGTATTTTACATGTACCTAGATTGTTACCATATGATGATTCCTTACAAAGGTAAAAAGATCAAGATTCTTCTAGAGAAACCCACAACCTATCATATTGAAATGATAGAAGATGATGAGTATTTTAGCACCATCTATGAATAAATATACTTGCTAGAAGATGTTCTAGAAGAGTTGAAGACTAAGGATTAACTTTATATAAATAACTATAATGCTATGATTGAGATAGGTATAGGCACTTATCATCTCTCATCCTCAAAATGTAAAAAGAAAATATTAGTAGTTTCAAATCAAGATTTGCATAAATCAAAACTTTAGAAAAATTATTTCGGTGGAGCTAGATGTAAGAATGGTATTGGAGCTGGTGTTGTATTAGTATCCCCTTCAAAATACATCAAGATTTTTTCATATAGGTTGACATGGAGTTGCACTAATAATTTTGTTGAATACAAAGTACAATACCTCAATCTAAAGTAGGAATACATATGGGAATCAAGTTGTTGATAATTTATGGTTATTCAAAATTATTTGTTAATCAAGTCACTGAGAAATGTATTAGCAGATATTATTAGCTGAAGGTATACCTAAATAGAGTATGGGACAAGATGGAAATATTTTAAGCTCTAAATATAAAGGGCATCCCTCAAGAGCAAAATGAATTAGTTGATGCACTTACAACTAGAGAAGCAAACTATGCACCTGCTTCAAAGTTGATTACAAATAAAAACAAAGTTGGTTTTTAGGCCATCTATCCCATACAGGGAGAAATTTTAGAAAATATTTGAAAATGATCAATAGATCATAGACTTCATGACAAAATAAGCAATCTACTCAAATTAGTTAGAAGAAATGTCTTAGCAGTTTGATTAAGAAGACATCATCCAACTAAATAATAATCATATCACTAAAGGGTTGATTACTCTTGAGAGTCTTTGATAATAATGACAAGAATGTAGGCCACAAAATGAAGATAGAACAACAAGCATTAAAGAAGTTTAAATTGAACTGGATAAAAGCCTAAAGATTGAGGTACACTGTGCAAATACAAAATTTTATCAACTCAAGCAACTTTGCATTCAATACAAAGATATTATAGCTTGGAGCTATGATGACCTTTGGGTCTATAATAAAATATAATTCAACATACTATTGAAATTGCCTCTAATTCTAAACCATTTATATGTAATCAAAGGCCTATTAATCCTAAAATTGAATTAGCTATGAAAAAGGAATTGCTTAAATTATTAAATGTCAAAATCATCTATCTAGTTAAGAATTCCACATGGGTTGTAAACTTGATACTTGTTCAAAATAAGAATGGATATATTTTTCTATGCATAGATTTTAGAAATTTAGATCATCATTGAAGTATTATTACCCTCTACCCTAGATTGATCAAATCCTACAAACAATGGCAGGAGCAGAGAGTTTCTCATTTTTGGATGGCTTCTCAAGCTATAATCAGATATGGGTAAAGGATGAAGACCAATATAAGACAACTTTCACAACCAAATGGGGTACATTTTCCTATCAAAGGATGTCATTTGGATTGTCTAATGTAGTAGCATTCCAAAGTGCTATGGATTTTACCTTTGGATAATTGGTCAATAGAATAATTTTGATATATTTGGATGATATGACAATATTTTCTCATGACAAACAACATCATTTGGATCATTTAGAAAATGTCTTCAAAAAATGTAGAGACTTTAGAATATCTTTAAATCCAAAGAAGTCTATATTTGCTATTCATAAGGGTAAACTCTTAGGCCATGTCATTTCCAAACAAGGTACGACGACCAACCCAGAGATAATTCAAGCCATCATATCCCTCTCTATACCTCTAAATAAGAAATATTTACAATATTTCTTTAGGCAGATTAATTTTATCCATAAGTTTATTTCAGATTTTTCATAAATTGTGAAACCCATGACTAAACTCTTAAGAAAGATGAAATATTTGAATGGACCCCAAAAAGGAGAGAAGCATTTGAAAATATCAAAGAAGCTATCACAAAAGCTCCAATATTTATCAATTCCAATTTTAGCAAGTATTTCATCATGTACGCTTATGGATTTGAAGATAGTTATGCCACAGTATTAACATAGAAATATTCTCAAGAAGAACACCCAGTATTCTTTCTAAGCCAAAATTTCCATGATTATCAAAATAACTACAACTTCATAGAAAATAGGTATATGCAATCATGAAGTCTGTAAAAACATTTAGGTATTACTTATCACAAAGTAAGACCATAGTTTAAGTAGTTCATGCAGATGTCCAAAATTTCATCATTCAGGGAGAACTCGATGATAAGAGAGTCATTTGGGTAACTAAGATACAAGAATACGATGTATAGATTCACCCCACCAAACATGTGAAAGGTATAGTATTATACCAATAGCTAGCAACTTCACCAGAAAAGGGTTGTAATATGTGCATAAATGAAGATCTAGATAACATGCTTGGGATCAGGAAAGGTGCAAAAAGACTCGATTGGGTCAAAGAATTAATACATTATTTCTAGACAAGAAGGTGTCCAAAAAGACTAAATTCATCATAGAAAATAAGGTTTAGAATTCAAGCACTAAATTATATTTTGATACCAAAAGGCATATATCGAAATAATTTTGATGGAGTGCTCCTAAAGTGCATAAAAATAGAAGAAAAAGAGAAAGTGTTAATCGAGTTTCATTCAAGCTTATTTGGTGGACATTATTCGAGACAAACCATTACTACCAAAATTCTTAGGGAAGGTTATTACTGTCCAAAAAGCCTTGTAGACTCTTTCAAGGTAGCATGATCATGTGAAAAATGCCAAAGGTTCATTGGAAGGAACAAAAATGCTTCATTACCCTTGTGACCAATTATAATAGAAGAACCATTTCAATAATGGGGTCTAGATTTCATTGGAGTCATCAACCCACATTCTTTAGCTGGTCACAAGTACATTCTCATGGCTACCAAATGGAATGAATTAGCTGGTCACAAGTACTTTACTAAATGGAATGAAGAAATAACTACAAAGGTTGATAATCAAGACACGGTAAATGAGTTCATTGAAAAGTTGATAACAAGGTTTGATATTCCAAATGCCATAGTGAGTGATAATGGGACTCCCTTCATTGGATCCAGGTTTATTAATTTTATTGCAAAATATGACATATATCTTAAAATTTCTTCTAATTATTACCCACAAGGGAATGAATTAGCAGAATCTACCGATAAAGACCTCCTAAGAATCATTAAAAGCAACATCAAAGAAAATAAAATAGGATGACACTTATTTCTAGACCAAGCACTTTAGGAATATAGAATCACAGTTAAGAAGTCACTAAAAACCTCCCATATACATTAGTCTATGGTAAAGAGGTCATTCTCCCAATCCACTTGGAGTTATCAGCTAAATGTTAAGTCAATTGGGTCTCCCTGATATGGAATAAATAGAGGCTAGACTAGCATAGTTGATATTATTAGGAAAATAGAGGGAAAAAACCTACTCTAATTTCCAATGTCACCTTGCCACAACTAAGAATTTTTTTGATAAAAAGACATATTGGGATTTCTATATAGGTGATCTCGTGCTCAAATGGGATGAAGACAAATCAAAACTAGGTGATCACAAAAAGTTTGATTCATTCTGGATAGGACCATATCATATTACCACCAAACAAGAATTTAATGCCAATGAACTAACAGATGAATATGACAATGTTTTACCAATATTGATAAACAACTACCATCTAAAGCACTTCGTATGAAGTGTCACCACATCTATTAAATATTTGGTTTAAAAAAAAAAAAAATCATATAAATAGGAAGCATGAAATAAAGAAAAAACTAAAGTGCTAAAGCATCATATTGAAGGTGATTATATGACTAAGAAAGATCCACACAAAATCCAAGAGCGATTGAACATGCAAGTCTTAGATATAATGAAATCTACTACAATCAATATTTGATGATTATTGTGATGTTTTGCATGCAATCCTTGGATAAAATAAAGGTTCACAAGGCAAGATCATAATAGCATAAAGAGAAAGTTGTACATGAAGTACTCAAAACCCAAGCGAGTGAGAAAATAAGGCATAAAGAGTTTTCCTCTTTTTTGAAATAAAGACCAGAAGTACCAAAGTAACTAACAACAAGATAGAGAAAGTTCTCCAATATTAGTAGTGTCGCATTATGGATATCAAACTAACATTCAAGAATCCAAATCAACTGTGTAAATATGTTGAACAAAGAATAGCCAAAGGTGTGTCTCCTAATACTCTTAGCACCTTCCCTTATTACTCTTTCTTGTCTTGTTATATCTATAAATTTGCTCATCCTTGTCTAGAGTTGGCTTTGGCCATCTCAAAATATTACAATGCATAATTAAAAATGGTTCAAGATGCTAAAGGAAATGTTATTTTTCATATCACTCCATATTGCATCAGAGATGCTTTCGCCATAGGAGATAAACCTAGGGTTACTCCCAAACCTATTAACACGCATGCCCAAAGTAAACATTATGAGTCTAGAAAAGACCTAGGAAAAGGGAATTTTCTTAGAATATAGTTACACTCCTAGCTCCATAAATCCCCATCCAAGGATAAACTCCTTAAAACACCATTAAAAATCTTAGATTTAAAAAATCTAAAGCTATATTCCAAGCTAGCAGTCATTTTTGGTCTACCTTAAGATAGAGAGATCCATAACTATCAAATAGAAATAGCCTATACCATTTATAATCCTAGGTACTATGATGAGTCTAACCCAAACTTTGCGTAGAACCCCATTTTCTTTGATTGGGTCAATTTCTTATGTGACAAGATTCATGAGTAGCTGACTCAGTTGTAGTTATCTCCACATGGAACTTTTTGCTATTTTTCACATCTTGCATGGTTTTTCTTGTATCACATCGTAGACTCCATGCCATGGGTAGCTCATAACAAAGTTGATAATGAAGGAAAAAACATCCCAGTGATAGAATTGTTGAATTTGTTAGAAAAATCAGAATCCTATTATCATTTTAATAGGGAATTTTTGGGGCTATCCTTAAAAATCATTCTATGCAATTTTGATCACCTATCTAACCAATATAGGAGTCTATTATAGGCTAAACATGCAAAAGAAGGATACTAGTATTTTCTTACAGATGGTACTATCATCAGGCTATATGGCTTCACAGGGAAACCATTTCTATTACCATACTATGTAACTAATAGGATATTTGCAATGGAATATTATAGATAGATATATTACATCAATATGACCTATGGCTTAGGTATAAATAAGAAAAGTACTTGTGAATACCCACTTACTTATGGCCCAATCATTGTGAACTCCAAAGGTCAAGTAGAGGAATTGGACCAAAAATTACAAGAGTTAGGGCTACAAGCAGTACCACAGAGATGGATATATGATCCTATAAATAAATTTAGTGAGAAATTGTGTCTAAATAACTCAGGCAAGCTACCTATTTTTAACAATACAAGCAAACCAGATTTTGAATTACTAACAAATAATCATGAAAATAATAAGCTAAAATATAATATCAGTCAATTATAGGATTTGACACCATGGAGAGATTGGTATGAACAAGAGGAATATTATGATCCTAAACATAACCCAACACATTTCCTATCTAGCCAAAAATTAGCTTCATGGGTAAGAAAGAATGGATGTCTAGATCCTAAAGTAATAGAGTGGTGGATATTCAGGGTAGAGAAAAAGAAAACCTCTAATTATAAAATCAACACTATAATAGACAGGGAATTTTCCAAAAGATATGATGAAAATGTAAATACATGGAAAGCCAAGGTTAAACAAATAGATATTCCAACTTCTTCGCTCTAAAACTTAACATAATAGAAAATATTTACATCAATAATAGAAAAATAAATATCTATTCAGCAAAATGTTACTAAAGGAAAAATGGCTGAGGTAGAAACTTTAGTATTTGATAAAGAATATGTGGAAAAATAATTGATAAAAATGCCTAAGAAACAAGAAATCATAAAATAACTTCATCATCTAGACCCATAAGCCAAATTTTTTGTACCATGAGAGCTGCAACAACAACTCTACCTTGTAAGCTCACACATATTAAGTAGAATGGGCTACAAAGAAAAATATTGGGAAAATACCTACTGGTCCTCAAGCTATCATTGAAGTAGAGTAAAGATCTAAAGGATTGGCTTTAGGCATGTTGTTCCCAATTTTCCTTTTTTGGAAACCAAAGGTAAAATAACCAAGCAATTTGCATAATATATTCCTACAAGATCACTTGTAAATATTACAACGGGTCAAGGAATATTTAAGGGATTGGTGAATCTTTTGTGAATCTATTGAATTTTTAGACACATGTAAGCACCATATACCTGTAAGGAGATAGACTAAGATATAGGTGCCAATATTTAGAAGAGAAATACAAATAGCTATATGAAATAATAAAATAAATCAAAGTGTAAAGAAAGCTCTTAATTGCAAAATACAAAAATGGAAAAGTAAGTTCTCTGATATGGTTGAGTAAAATAACAAGTTACAAGAGAAAAATAAAACATTGTCAGAATAGGTTCAAGCATTGCAATAGCAACTATAGGGTGAAAAATAAAGACAAATATATCTAGCTTCTCCAAAGACACTCATAAGCAACTAAGGAAATACAATTGGAGCAAAATCCTTGAGTATGCTCTTGAGGCCTACGTGGCTGTAGATTACCTCGATTTCTATGGATAACACATCAAAGAGGAAAGAGCAACATTTGAACAATTTGGATTAGGAAATTTGTTCCTATAGGATAAAAACATAATAGAAATATCTAAAAGGAGGTTTGAGCCAACAACCAAAGTTATTCCTAGCCTGTAATGGAGTGCAACAAGAAGTGCTTCCCAAGCTGTGATCAATAAATACATATTAAATTAATAAGGAATACAAGTAATCAAGATATTGTAAAATAAAGTTGACAATATCATGGAACCCATGTGGAAGCTCCTATCACTTGGATTCCCTAGCTTCTAGGACCAATATGTATAGATCCTATCCAAAGAAGAAGTTCATGCCCAAATAGAAGCAATTGCTAATGATGAGTATGAAATAGATCGGTTATAGGAACCCATAGGAGCAACTCAAGTAATGGAGCTATTAAATATATTGGCTGAACTACAATCAAATTTCAAGAAATAGCTAGAAGATATGAATACCCTTCCTATGAAAAAATATATTAGTTGAAGAGAATACAAGATCAAACCAGTAGGATCAAGACTCCTATAGATGAAGAATGGGTAGGAGCCCTAGTTGTATTTGAAAAGGAAAAAAAAATATTCTATGGAGGAGAATATCAAGAAAGTGAAAATACTAAGGCAAAAATCCCTTCAGAAGACACAATATTAAGGCCTCTAGATGAACAATTGATACCTAATAAGCAAATAAAAATATAAAGCAAAGCAACAACTAATGAATTGGCAATCCAAAAATAATGAAGGATAAATGGTATCTCAACACTTGAAAGGCCTGATAAAGTAACAATTCTATTCATTCCCATTCATATTCATATCACTCCACATTTAGATCCCTAATTATTTCTTACCTTCATCAAAACATTGATACACCTTCCTTATTAAAACATATAAACCACACCATCTTTTTACTACATTTTGTTCTAAAAAATTCATCTTATTCCACTTCATTCCATAAATCCAATCCATACTTCCACTTCATTCTCCACCTTGACTCCATACCCAATGGAAATGAGCCTTCTAAGTTCATAATTTTATAATTAAAAATCCCCAAGAGGCACCAAACATGTGGGTCTAATTTTCACCATGTTGCAAAAGATATCCCCTTCAAGAAAAATGCTAAATACTAAGTGTATCAATCTATCACAGGACCAAGAATATCCTGGGACCATGACACAATAAGTGTCACATCAGCTAGAAGCTTCAACATCCAAGGAATAGTTGAAGCGGCGACAAAAGTCAAAAAATTGCAAAACCATGCTTTAGTCGATGATGACATCAAAAAAAGGAGTGAAGCACACGAGATCGAGAAATATCTAAAAGCACATCCTAAAGTCGCAATAGTTCCATATTCGGACTTCCCGAGGTAATAACATCAACAAAAGCAAAATTATCCAAGGTCATGCTAGCCAAACAAGCAAAACGTTATCTAGGGTCGTAATCCTCAAAACTACACTAATAAAGAAGATGACATCATCAATGAGGATTTTAGCCTACGACTACACCTACAAAGAATATAAAAGAAAAAGAAAATACACCCAAACCCAAATATATCCGAGATCACGATTTTTTTACAAAAAAGTCATACAATGTACAAAAAGCCTGGCCATGAGAAAATTTTAGTTACAGGTCATTTTTAGACCTATAATTTTCATGGTACTCACCAACTAAAATCCAATTCACCTCCAACTAAAAAATGGGTAACTCCAATAATTCAATGGGCAACTTCAATAATACAACCATCGATAAAAAAATGGTTGCAAAATGAGCCTGGATCAAATTCATGCTCAAGATGAAACCAAAGATTACCACATCATAATTTCTAGTTCTCCCATTAGACTGTCATTCAAATGACCATTCAGCTTCTCTTCACAAAGACATTTTGAAATTGTAATCTATAAATATGAGTTTAGATCTCATTCAAAGGGCCAGATCTGTAGTCCTTGCCTAGTATCCCATTGTAATTTTTGTTGATCAATGAAGTGGTAGTTGTTCGGTCTCCATGGTGATTGCATTTATAGGTTTTATGTGAATGATCTCTTCTAAGTTATTTTGTTACACTGTGATGTTGGTTTATTCTATTAAAGTATTTCTATATCTAAATCACATATTGTATTACTAATATTCACAGTCGAAATGATTAGAAGCATTATACATTTATTTTAAGTAATTTCTATTACATTCAACCTTTAGCATATTATGTTAAAGTGATATTTTTATTGCCTATTGTATTGCTAATTGTGTGGATCCTTGGAATGATTGAGATGAATGTAGTGAGTTAAATAAACCTATGTATGTAATTGCTAGTGGTTGATCTATTAAGTACCATAAAATATATTAATGATATGTTATCTTAAGAGATCCAATGTTGTTACACTATACCCCATCCATAATTTTACTTATTCCTTTACCCTTGCTCTATTCCTCAACATTTTCTCTTCCTTTCCCTTTACTTCAAAAGATATCCACAAGAGTTGACCTTCTTTGGAGGTTGAAACATAGGGTGATCTTGTTTCATCCAATTATTGTACTTTGGATAAAATCAATGGGTGTAGCACCTTTGGATAGTAAAATTTAGTCCAAAAATACCACTACATCTACCATGTTGTAGATGACTACCAATGATGGAACTTTCTACTAGCAAATCTATCACTAGGCTTTCATAGTTGTAAAGGCCATAGATCATCTAGATAAAAAAATAAGTTTCAACACATTGCCACATGACCCCATATATTCTAATTGTGGGGCTTACTCTTAGGAGTTTACTTCCTCAACTTTTGAAAAAGTACAACCCATTGGATTAACCTTTGACCAAATCATAAACAATTTATTTATACCTCTTCTCTTTCTACTAAATATTTTATGTTTTGGTGAAAGGGAATCCACCTATGGTCCTCTTCATGAAGAGCCCCTCAGTTAGCCAGTCAATCCATCATCCTATTTCCTTTTTTGAAAATATGATTCATCTCCATGTGCTCCAATGAGTTAAATATCCTTAAAATATTCTTTACTTGATACCTTCTAGCTCTCTGTAGTCCTCTTATTAAGGTAATTGATAATATTGAGATCCCATATCTTATTCAACCTTTCACTCATTCCCATTGCTCTATCCAATCCACCATTCTATTTTCCAGTTTCCAAATAACCCCCATCTCCTCGATTATACCTTGAAGAATCAAAATGGAATAGCTACATCCAAACATTAAATGTTCCACTGAATATTTTTGTTCTTTACATAAATAACATCTAGTAGACAATTGAAACCCTATTTTATGAAAGTTCTCTACTATTAGGATTTTGCATATCCAGCCAAAAAAACATCACTATCTTTGGTGTTGCCTTTGTTTCCCAAAGCCTCCTCAATTGAAGCCCATATTGTGGCTCAACTGATAGAATCTCATAGGCTAATTTTACACTAAAGGATCCATCAAGAGTAACTCACCAAACTATATCTTATACACATATCAAGTTTACCCATAGTATCATTTATATTTTACTTTGTACATTTTAGTTAATCATATTATCTTATGATAACTATAAAAAAAAAAGGTATTATGATTGTATTTTAATAACTTTTAATATTGTTTAAAATTATTAATAATATATATTTTTAAATTATCTAAGCCAAAATATAAATGAATCAATCTAAATTTAAACCTACAAGATCTTGAGTATTGATTTAGATGCTTTATCAATTTAGAAACTATTATTTTTTAAATTGTGTAAAAATATATTTTGAAAAATGTATTTCTTATTATTTAAGGTCTAAATAAGTTTTAAATAAAGTATAAATATATAGTTCTTCTTTTTAATGGTATAAAAATTCTTAAATGAAATATACAATGTCCAAAATGGGATAGAGCATCCTAAGTGTGAGTTTGAATTTTGATAAAATATGAAAGGAAGAAGAAAATTAAAGGACGTGATTGAACATGAATGTAGATAACATGGATACTTGAACATGTACTCATAGACCTACATCACTAATGGTTTTGAAAGTATGATTTTTAGAATGTATCTATTTTGTTTTATGATATTATCGACACATATAAGACTTGAGACTATTATGGACACTACCAAGTCTCAAGGGTATTTGAACCCTTGACCTCTTTGTATCAAGTTCCCTTCACTTATTACTATGTCATGATCTCATAGTCATCTCTTTATTATTATAAGTTATTTTATAGTATAGATATTTTAGTTCAATAAAAAGAATAATAACTACCATTTTAAAATACCTTATTTTAGAAAATAAATAGTTCAATATTAAAATAAATTAAAATGATGTTTAATTAAGGGAAGGAAACAAGTGTGTAGATAGGCTAGCCAATAAAGGGGTTAAGGAAGGTCCGAGGTGTAGACCAATTGGTTCATGCAAACCCATAAGGGGGCGAAGGTCCAAGGTTCAAATCTTGGGCCTCGTTGGACTGGGTGCTTGTCCCTTTCCTGGTGCTTTCAGCGGCATAAAAGGTTTAAAATGATTGTGGCATGGTGGTTATAGGGGTGGACTGCATGAAGATCTATGTGGCGGCTTTCGGGACGAACAACACAGAATATTGTGGCGGTCATAAAAGCTAGACAGCCTGCCTGGATTCATGGCGGCTATCGATTCCACCATGTAAAAAAATAAAAATAATAAATAATAAATAATAAAAAAATAAAGGGGTTAAGGGGTTTTAATTGAGGATTGCGAAGTTAAATTTTCTTTTCCATGGTTAGAGGAAGTAGTACATTTAGCTGAAGTTGACAAGAAAATGTTAACTACTTGAATCAAATGATGTTTAAGATTTCCTTTAATATTTTCATTGGTAATATTTGCTTTTTATTTAACATTAAGGTGTTTTCATATAAACTATTTATTACAATTTTGTGGTTGCACTTATCCTTTAGGAAGGAAACTAGCAACCAAATCTAGTAAAGCAGACTATGATAGTTTGATGTTTTAGAAATATTACTCTACTAATATGCCATGCATAGATAGTAGAGGTGGAATTTTGGTATTATGAAGGTTGTTGCAAGAAAATATCAAGAAGAAGGATGTTATATTATGGAATTTTTGTTTTCACATAGAATATAGAAGAAGATCCATAAAATGAAAATCAATAATTCAAACTTTTTATGAAAATGATGTAAGTATCTAGCTATAGCAACTCAATTTATATGAGAACTGAATCTATTTATAAACTCTCAAGCTCTAAAGGAGAGAGTTATGATTTGTTCTCCAACCAGAAAAAATTAAAATAATATTAAAAATACAAATTAAAATTAGATACTAAATAAAATGTTTTAAAGCATATATAAATACTTTTATAATAGAATTTTTAAATTAATAATTCAAATATTCTTTAATAATTTTTCATGTAATTATAATTAATTTATACATTGTACTAATAGTTGTAGTATATTTTGTCAAAATATCTTAACCATATCAAGATTATTTGGTTCTAAATAAGGAAAAAATTCAAGATATTCAAGGTTTCTTAATGTACTAAAAAATTAAAATAGAAGTGTTTGATATTTATAAAACCAAGCTAAATTCTTTAATTCAAGCAATTTCTACCAATAATTTTGATGTGACATCAATTGCTTCCTTCCTTTCCTAAATATTATATATAGTTTATGTTGTGTTTTCATATTGTATATATTGCAAACTATGTGTTATTATGTTCATAGCTATTATGGTTATGTTTATTACCCCAATTTAATGGGAGTATCATAATCTCTAGTAATCATAGGTGCAGTGTTAAGAAGGCACAAGCTATAATAATAATAATAATAATAAACATTAAAAAATTAATACAATTTGATCACTTTATATATAAGTCATGTATAGTTTCTATTAAGGTCACCTCGTAAAAATAATAAAACATTACATTTGTTTTCAGGTCAATTAAATCATATCTAGGTTGTCATATTATCAAAGGTGTCCTTTATTTATTTTTTTATAACGTATATTCTTCGTCTTCCTCAAACTACTATGTTTCATAATCAACTCCTTCATATCATTTTCATTAAGAGATAAAATCTCACTTAGCCAATTGCTTTCAAAAATTTGAATGTAGTGAGTTAAATAAACTTGTGTATGTAATCGCTAGTGGTTGATCTATTAAGTGCCATAAAAAATATTAATGATATGTTATCTTAAGACATCCAATGTTGTTACACTATATCCCGTCCATAATTTTACTTATTTCTTTACCCTTGCTCTGTTCCTTAACCTTTTCTCTTATCCCTTTACTCTTTTCCTTACCCCTTTCCTTCAAAAGACATCCACAAGAGTTGACCTTCTTTGGAGGTTGAAACATAGGGTGATCTTGTTTCATCCAATTATTGTACTTTGGATAAAATCAATGGGTGTAGCACCTTTCCATAGAAATGGTAGATTTTAGTCCAACAATACCACTACATCTACCATGTTGTAGATGACTACCAATGATGGAACTTTCTACTAGCAAATCTATCACTAGGTTTGCATAGTTGTAAAGGCCATAGATCATCTAGATAAAAAAATAAGTTTCAACACATTGCCACATGATCCCATATCTTCTAATTGTGGGGCTTACTCTTAGGAGTTTACTTCTTGAACTTGTGAAAAAGTACAACCCATTGGATTAACCTTTGACCAAATCATAAACAACTTATTTATACCTCTTCTCTTTCTACTAACTCTTTTATGTTTTGGTGAATATTATCTACGGGAATCCACATGTGGTACTCTTCATGAAGAGCCCCTTAGTTATCCAGCCAATCCACCATCCTATTTCCTTTTTTGAAAATATGATTCATCTCCACGTGCTCCAATGAGTTAAAGATCCTTAAATTTTTCTTTACTCGACACCTTCTAGATCTTTGGAGTCCTCTTATTAAGGTAATTGATAATATTGAGAGCCCATATCTTATTCAACCTTGCACTCATTCCCATTACTCTATCCAATCCACCATTCTATTTTTTAGTTTCCAAATAACCCCCATCTCCTCGATTATACCTTGAAGAATCAAAAGGGAATAGCTACATCCTAACATTAAATGTTCCACTAAAAGTTTTTTTCTTTACATAAATAATATCTAGTAGACAATTGAAACCCTTTTTTATGAAATTTCTCTACTATTAGGATCTTATTTTCCATAGCCAGCCAAAGAAACATCACTATCTTTGGTGTTGTCTTTGTTTCCCAAAGCCTCCTCAATTGAAGCCCATATTTTGGCTCAAATGATAGAATCTCATAGGCTAATTTTACACTAAAAGATCCATCAAGAGTAACTCACCAAACTATATCTTATACACATATCAAGTTTACCCATAGTATCATTTATATTTTACTTTATACATTTTAGTTAGTCATCATATTATTTTTTTGATGAAAAGCTAAATTATATTAATAATAAAGTTTAACATGAAAAAAGTGGTGGGTGGCAATGATCACACCCATGGAAGAAACAAGCCAACCCTAACCATGGGTTGGGAAACCACAAACCAGAGCTCACTACAAACTAGGCAACATCAATCAAACAGGTAGTGAAACTTGCATGCAATCAGAAAGTTTGTGGTTGCACGTCTATGTTGGAGTCCCATGGAATGGCCAAGGTATGTGGTAATCCATCTATGTGTCCCTGATCCTCATGAACATTTGAATCTCCCCAGCCCTGTCCTCGAGATCTATCAAGCTGGCAATTATGTGCACTTATATCCCCTGCATTCCAGGCACGATCCTGTGTGCCACCATTAACTTCCACCAGCTCATCCCAGGCACCTTTGGGTGGAGAACATGATGGTGATTGAATTGGCTGTGCATTCCATCCATCATTGTAGGTAAAAATGTCATGTCCCCAACCTCCCTGTGCATGCACCAGATGTGGCAGTTGATGAGACCTCGAGCGAGAACAGGATGTCTATTGTGCGTTGTTTGGAAAAACCCTGCTAACTGAGCAAGGTGCATTTTTCCAGTCATCCAAAAGTGCCTTCATGTGCGCTTGCTCAATGTCAAGTTTAGCCTGCTGATTGCAAATCTGGAACCATGTATCTTGAAACACCTCTATTTTGTCGACTAGAGAAAATTCATCAGAAGGATTTTGATGCTGAAAAACTATCTTGTTTCTAGATTTCCACATGTGAAAAAGAAGACTAATTCGAAATATGTGCCACACTTTGGACAAGGGAAGAACAAATTTAATCTTATCCCCTAACTGTCATATTATCTTATGATAAATTTAAAAAAAAAAAGGTATTATGATTGTATTTTAATAACTTTTAATATTGTTTACAATTATTAATAATATATATTTTTAAATTATCTAAGCCAAAATATAAATGAATCAATCTAAATTTAAACCTACAAGATCTTGAGTATTGATTTAGATGCTTTATAAATTTAGAAACTAACTTTTTTTTAAATTGTGTAGAAATATATTTTGAGAAATGTATTTCTTATTATTTAAGGTCTAAATAAGTTTTAAATAAAGTATAACTATATAGTTCTTCCTTTTAATGGTATAAAAATACTTAAATGAAATATACAATGTCCAAAATGGGATAGAACATCTTAAGTATGAGTTTGAATTTTGATAAAATATGAAAGGAAGAAAAACATTAAAGGACGTGATTGAACATGAATGTAGATAACATGGATACTTGAACATGTACTCATAGACCTACATCACTAATGGTTTTGAAAGTATGATTTTTAGAATGTATCTATTTTGTTTTATGATATTATCAACACATATAAGATTTGAAACTATTATGGATACTACCAAGTCTCAAGGGTATTTGAAACCTTGACCTCTTTGTATCAAGTTCCCTTCACTCATTACTATGTCATGATCTCATAGTCATATCTTTATTATTATAAGTTATATTATAGTATAGATATTTTAGTTCAATAAAAAGAATAATAACTACCATTTTAAAATACCTTATTTTAGAAAATAAATAGTTCAATATCAAAAGCAATTCACTCATTACTATGTCATGATCTCATAGTCATATCTTTATTATTATAAGTTATATTATAGTATAGATATTTTAGTTCAATAAAAAGAATAATAACTACCATTTTAAAATACCTTATTTTAGAAAATAAATAGTTCAATATCAAAAGAAATTAAAATGATGTTTAATTCACCTTTAAAACTCCCCCCCAAAAGGCGAGAGGGGAGGGCTCTGGTCCCTCCCCTGCTCCCCCTCCCATGGCTCCTGGTTCCTGCCCAATCCCTGGCTCAACCTAGGTCATACCTCCTGGGGAGTGGTTGTTTGCAGATGATCTCCTAGGGGGAGATCCTTCTCCACTATCTGCGCCCCCTCCCGGCCGGCTAGGGTTTCCTTGGTTGTTTTTTTGAACTGGTGCTTCCCAGGGATCCCTGTTTGGTTGGGGATCCCTTCCCTTTTTCCCTCAGGCTTCCCCTTGGGGTTTTTTGCAGGTTTTTCACGTGGATCTGGTCCCCTGCGTTTCTCGGTGCGGTGGAGGTGACGGTTTAGGGTTTGGACAGCTTCTCCCTTTTTCTTGTGAATTCTCGACAGACTCTGTGCTTGGACAGGATTCTTGGTCCCTGCTGCTGGGATCCTCTTCTATTTTCCCTGGGTGGGTTCCTTGTGGTGCAACTCTCTGGTCACTTCCTGATGGGCTGGATCCTCTCTGTGTTGGCTGTCGGCTTCCTGCAGGATGGCTCTCGCTGAACTGAATGTTTTCTCGATGGGCGGGATGGTTTCTCCACAGGGCGGGATCTGCAAAATCCGTCGGTTTTCCCGTGAGGCGGGATCCTTTCTTTTCTGCTGGTTTCCCGGATGGCGGGATTTCCCTGTTGCTTCCCGCTAGGTGGGACTGTTTGTGGTGGTTTTGACTGCTTCCCACGAGGCGGGATTTTATTATAACGGTTTTTTTTTTGCTTCCTGCTGGGCGGGATCTTCTCGATGGTGGTTTTTGGCTACTCCCCGCTGGGCGGGATCTCCAAAACTACTTTCTTTCTTATTTGTTTGTTTCCCGCTAAGGGGGATTGTTTCATGCTTACTGTTACCGCTGGGCGGGATTTCTGTTTTGGTGTCCAGTTTCAAGGGATTGAGGGATTGATGCCCTAGGTCCATTGCTTATGTAATCAGGTTTTGGGATCCTTGTTAAAACCCGTTATAAATACAAACACTTACCAAAAAAAAATGATGTTTAATTAAGGGAAGGAAACAAATGTGTAGATAGGCTAGCCAATAAATGGGTTAAGGGGTTTTAATTGAGGATTGCGAAGTTAAATTTTCTTTTCCATGGTTAAAGGAAGTAGTACATATAGCTGAAGTTGACAAGAAAATGTTAACTACTTGAATCAAATGATGTTTAATATTTCCTTTAATATTTTCATTGGTAATATTTACTTTTTATGTAACATGAAGGTGTTTTCATATAAACTATTTATTACAATTTTGTGGTTGCACTTATCCTTTAGGAAGGAAACTAGCAACCAAATCTAGTAAAGCAGACTATGATAGTTTGTTGTTTTAGAAATATTACTCTACTAATATGCCATGCATAGATAGTAGAGGTGGAATTTTGGTATTGTGAAGGTTGTTGTAAGAAAATATCAAGAAGAAGGATGTTATATTATGGAATTTTTTTTTTCACATGGAATATAGAAGAAGATCCATAAAAAGAAAATCAAGAACTCAAACATTTTATGAAAATGATGTAAGTATCTAGCTATAGCAACTCAATTGAGATGAGAACTGGATCTATTTGTAAACTCTTAGGCTCTAAAGGAGAGAGTTATGATTTGTTCTCCAACCAAAAAAAATTAAAATAATATAAAAAATACAAATTAAAATTAGATACTAAATAAAATTTTTTAAAGCATATATAAATACTTTTATAATAGAATTTTTAAATTAATAATTCAAATATTCTTTATTAATTTTTCATGTAATTATAATTAATTTATACATTGTACTAATAGTTGTAGTATATTTTGTCAAAATATCTTAACCATATCAAGATTATTTGGTTCTAAATAAGGGAAAAAATCAAGATATTCAAGGTTTCTTAATGTACTAAAAAATTAAAATATAAGTGTTTGATATTTATAAAACCAAGCTAAATTCTTTAATTCAAGCAATTTTTACCAATAATTTTGATGTGACATCAATTGCTTCCTTCCTTTCCTAAATATTATATATAGTTTATGTTGTTTTTCATATTGTATATCTTGCAAACTTTGTGTTATTATGTTCATAGCTATTATGGTTATGTTTATTACCCCAAGTTAATGGGAGTATTATAATCTCTAGTAATCATAGGTGTAGTGTTAAGAAGGCACAAGCTATAATAATAATAATAATAATAATAATAATAGGCATTAAAAAATTAATACAATTTGATCACTTTATATATAATTCATGTATAGTTTCTCTTAAGGTCACCTCATAAAAATAATAAAATATTACATTTGTTGTCGGGTCAATTAAATCATATCTAGATTGTCATATTATCAAAGGTGTCCTTTATTTCATTTTTTATAACATATATTCTTCGTCTTCCTCAAACTACTATGTTTTCATAATCAACTCCTTCATATCATTTTCATTAAGAGATAAAATCTCAGCCAGTTGCTTTCTAAAATTTGAATTTTTTTAAGATGAGTATCAACACCACCATTCACCAAATTATATGCTACTAGTTTTTTTTATATATATATGTGCTCATTTTTCATTTTTCCAAGAGATTGCCTCCACTAATAGTTAATGAACAATAACAATAATTATTATTTTATTCCAATACCCACATACATTTTTGTTGATAGTAGTAATGATAATTTATTAATTTCCCACAACTAAAAACATAGGAAAATTCACCTTATTTTGATAAATTCTAAACCAACTCATATTTCCATGTAAAAATAGGAAAATAAAACTTTTGAAAAATATTTTGATGCTCATATGTTATTTATTTAAGTTCCCTCCTTGAACCAAGTTACTAATATAAATCCATGATCTAGAGTTGTTGCTCATATTAATATATTTTTTTACCTTTGGATCTTTACAAGCTACACATGCTTGATCCAGTAATTATCATTTTGGATAAAAAATAAGATGATAAAGATTCAACCAAGCATCAAACCAAAAAATTGTAAAATACACCTCATTGATTGACCATCTAATTTGTATGTTGTCTTAATGCAAACTATATTATATGAAATTCTATGTTGGCAACCCTCTAGGTACATTTCTTTTCTTGAATAATTTGATTGTATCAAGAGAGTCAATATATTTATAAAGTAATATTTTTTTATAATATTTTTATCTATATTTTAATAATATTCAACCATGTTTTACCTCTAATGCCAAACTTACTAGTCTAAAATTCTACCCCTCCAATAACTTTTCCTTTACAAATCCTATCTCATTTACAAAGAGAAAACCCAAATTCTTCGTCACATCATTTCCAAAGAAAAATCTCTTTGAATTTTAGCAAATTCATATGCTATACTTATTGGTAATCTTGAAAGTGACATCATAAATATAGTGTAGTATTTATGATTTGTAGCATCATCTATCCAAAAACCTCTTGTATCATGATAATATTGATTTTTCATAGCCTCATAAATTAAGGGATGACCCAAAATAAAAGTATCACCAGATAAGAGAAGGGTGAATTGATGCATGTTGTCCTAGGGTTTCTGGTAGTTTTTGTTCATTCTCTGGGAGCTTGTGCTGGCCTTCATGCTGCACTTGCTCTGTGGGTGTTATTATTTTGGCTTCTCCTCCCCCAACTTTTTTTGAAGCTGGCAGCGAGAGGAATGGCTCTAGAGGTGAACAAAAAACCTAGGAAATTTGTTCCCAAGGTGTACCACGAGGTATTTTTGAACCTGATTTTGTGATTCCTCTGCATGAATTCAATTATTCATGCTCTTGGTTTGAAAATAATACTCTTATAGGGTATTTTTTAGATCGAATTCCCCCTGAGCATGTCCTTAGGAACTAGATTGAGAAGTATTGGCGTCCGTATGGAATTCAAGTCGACCATGTCCAAAATCTCTTTAAGGGTTTTTTCATTTCCAATTTGGTAGTCTTGACCAAGCCTAGAATGTCCTCAATAAGGGTCCTAGTTACATTAATAGTTTACTTCTTGTTTTTCAGTCGTGGATCCAGGATTTCACGGTTTCTAATTTTGTTTCCTTGTTCGTGCCTATTTGGATAGAACTCCCGGACCTCCCTGCTGCATGCTGACCCTTTCTGAAAAACTTGGTGTCCACCCTTGGTGAATTTTTCTATGATGAACCCTCTCGGTTCATGTTAGTCCATCCTAGAAGGAGAATGTGTATCAAGGTTTACCTAGCTAAAACCTTAAAGGAGTATATTGATATTCAGGTTGGTTCTACCCGTATTCATCAGTGGGTGGTGTATATCAACCTCCCTAATATATTTTATTGCTACCAATAAGTCTCCCACCACATTTAGGATTACCCCTTGATGGTTGAAAAATTCAAGGTCAAGGCAGCTACCCCGATAACTGGTGTTGTATTATCTCCCACTACCCCACACCCTCCATAAAAATATGGTGAATAGACTAATATTTCATGCAATAAATGGAAAGATAACAATCCCGCTTAGGTGGGGTACACAATGGTCACATATGCTCAAGTCCTAGCACCTAAGCCTCCCATGTAGCCATCGATTATGGAGTCAACCCCTGTCCACTCTCCTCCTCTGGCTGTTGAGTCTATAGACCAAAATGAAGGTATTAGGTCCACTATGCCCTTGGGTTCTTCAGATGAGGCAGGGGCTAAAGGAAGTTTCTCTTAGAATTTAGTACGGTGATCTCATAGCCCCCTGCGAGGTGAGCGGCTTGCTCATTTAGACAAGCGGTGGCAAACTTCTCTCTCCTTCAACACCATGGATGCCTTCAAGAATAATACCTATCACCTATTATCGGATAATGCGACTGAGGCCATTGGGGTATGCAACTTGACTCTTTTTAATTTTTTTTCTCTCTTGGAATGTGCGTGGGTTGATGGATCATGTTCATCATTACATGGTTTGGGATGAGCTCACTACATGTTCCAGTATCTATGGTCATCGAGATTTTGTGTGTTTACAAGAAGTCAAAGTGGCATGTTTCAATTTGCAATATACTTGTTTTATGTTATGGTCTGGCACTCAGATGTATTCTACCAACCACAATCACGACAGCAGAGGTGTTGTCATTTTGCTTAATAATAGGTGGGTAAGCAATTTTGTCACATGGGTTTTTGACCCCTCTCACCATGTGGTTTGGATTTTGTTTGAATTTTGCGGTATTTCCTTCGAGATTATTAATATTTAAGCCTCTAATGAGGTCCAAGATAGATGTGCACTATGGAGATGGTGTGCTTTGTCCTTACCTACCATGGTATGGCTAATGTGTGGTGATTTCAATATGGTCGAGAAGCCTTATGATAAAATGGGCCAACTCCCCAATAGGTGGGCCTTGAGAGAATGACATGCTTGGTATTTTATGAAAAATAAACTGGGGGTATTCGATCCCAATGGTTGTTTATCTGTAGGTAAATTTCTCGAGCATTTGTGGTTCACGTGGTCTAATTTTCAGTCAGTCCCCGCAAGAGTTTTAAAAAGGTTGGGCAGGGCTATGTTGTCAGACTAGCGTGAGTTTTCTTTTTCTCATCAGCTCCCTTCAGTCCCTTTTGTTGAAACCATTCCTGGTATGGTATCATTTGATCATTCCCCCATAATTTTCTATGTTCATGTTTCCTCCACCCATCAATGGCCTAGTTATGCTCAGTTTTTTCTTAACACTTCTTTCTTGCAACATGAAACTATTGTTTGTCACATCCAAAAGATCTGAAACATTGTACCCAGACCCAATGGAGATTCATGATGGATTGAGTGGTGGAATAATACCAATTTTCATACCACTGGTCTGCTCAGAAGCCTAGGGAAGAAGGTGGTGCAGCTACATCATCGCTCTAATACTGCTCTGTGTAATGAGCTTGCACATGTCTCCTTGCATCTTGAGGCCTCTTATTTTGACTCTGCCATTCAAGCTCATATCACTCAGCTTCAGCATGAGCTCAAATTGGTTGAAGTGTACGAGGCTAGAGAGGCTCAGATTAAAGTCATATAGCATTGGCTCAAATTGGGTGACCATATTTCTAAAGAGTTTTTCTAGAGGCTTCATCCTCTGCATAACTCCACTCAATTCAAATATTTATTGGTTAATGAGGTTTGCACCACCTCTTTTCCTGAGATAGCAACTGAATTTACACAACATTATTCTCATGTTTTTGTTGCTCAACCGTACACCCCTAAATGAGAATTAGCCCTTCAATGTTGCAAAGAGGTTATCCCAACTTGCCTCTCCCTAGCGCAATAGAATGAATGTGAACGACCCCTATCAGAGCAAGATATTGCAGATGCCCTATTTCAAATGGCAGACATGAAGGCCCCAAGGCTTGATGGCTTTCCTTGCAAATTTTATAAAACTTGTTGGGAGTTTTTTGGTCCTAACTTGCATAAAGTATATTTAGAAGCCTTGCAGTATGACTCCTTAGGTGCTATTATCAATAAGGGCAATATCAAGTTTATCCCAAAGTCTAGGGATCCAAAAATCATTACAAATTGAAGGTCAATAACTTTGCTTAATGTCAGCTACAAGATCATTGCCAAAGTGCTTGCTTTACGGATTAGGCCCTTGCTTCCCTCTATTATGAGGCCTGAGCACACTGGCTTTATCCATAATTGGTATATTTTGGACAACGTTCTCGTTGTTTGGGAAGGGATGGAATGGGCTCCAGGTCTAGTCAATAGGCCCTCTTCCTCAAGCTTGACGTTGAAAAGGCTTATGATTGAATTGAGTGAATTTTCATTCTTTTCATGTTGGAAGCTCTTGGCTTTGGTCCGTAGTTTATTTCCTTTGTTAAAATATTTTTTTCAGGATGCATCAGTTGTGCTTTCTCTCAACAAGTTTCAAACTAACACTATTGGCTTACATATGTTAGTAAGGCAGGGTTGTCCTTTGGCCCCCTCGCTATTCATTTTAGCAGTAGAAGCATTTGGTTATATTTTGGCTCATCATGCTTCTCTTGGGTTGCTTTGGGATATTTCCCTTCCTGGGAATGTTGGTCAACTCATTAACGGTTATTTTGTTGATGATTCATTTCTTACTCTGAATGAGGATGAACAATCCCTTTCTGAAGCTTTGTCTTGTCTTAATATTTTTTACAAAGCCTCTGGGTCTAATATCCAATGGAGGAAAACCTCATGTTACAGGTAATCCCTATAGCCTCTTCCCCACTGGCTTCAGCATGTGCAGTGGAGTTGGATTCAGCCTAGAGAAGTCTTCAAATTCTTGGGCATTCCTTTTTCCTTTCAAGGCTCTCTATCTCAATTATGGTCTTATGTCATCAACAAAGTAGAAAACAAACTAGAATATTGGAATGCTAAGAAGTTGTCTCTTGCTAGAAAATTTTAAATTTACTCGAAAGTGTTGGCTTCCACGCATGTTTATTACTTGTCTTGTTGGGTCCCTTCCCAAGCTTGTTACAAACGTCTTGAAAAATTATTGTGTGGTCTAGTAGGTCTAAGCAGAAGGGCTTTCACAAAGTGTCTTGGGATATTTGTTGTCTCCCATGGTAAGAAGGGGGTATGGGTTTGCTGGATTGTAAGCGTCAAGGTTTAGACCTATGTGCTAAATAGATTGTGTGGGCTCTCAAAGGACCTGAAGCATGAAAAGTTCTTATCAGACATTGCATCTCGCCTAGGCTTCCCCTAAACCATCGAGCCTAGGTAGGAATGTATTTGCCCTCTCTAGTGTTGGCCCCATTTTTCATTAAAATGCCTGGCTCCTTTGTCATCAAAAGCATATGGAATGCTTGGCAATAATTAAACCCTTGGATTGTTTGGAAGGGGTCCGTTCACATAAAGGCCTTTCCATTAATATTCTCAATGTCTGGTGGTGCCCTGTATTCAAGCTTTAGGGTAAGTTGTTGGGTCAAGTTCCCTAGGTCCATTCCCAAAAAAAATTTAAGCGGGGTATTGTCGTCATTGCATATTTTTAATCCAGGGAAAATAGAGACTAGATTCCTTGGAATGATTTTAAAATGAGGTTTCACTTGTCCAATGCTGACGAGGCTATGTATGATGTTGTTCTGGACCATACACCTTTCTCCTTATGGCAAAAACTAGGTGTAAGATCCCAGAAACCCTAGTGGAAATATTGGGCCTGGTATAAGAGTAGTTCTTTACTCAGCTCTAGAGCTAGGCAGGGTTATGACTGGCTTACACCAACTGCACCCACGATGCCCAAACTCAATGTCAAATGGGACCTTCTCTCATCACCCTCTAGGTGGAAAACCATATTTCATTCAGCTTGGGCATCTTATCTGGAGCCAAAGAAAGCTTTTTTTCCTGGAGATTACTATATCAAGGTTTACCCCTTGGCCACAAAATTTCTTATATGGGGGTGTCTGAGCCCCGATGCCCATTTTGTCAAGAACCAGAGTCTTGTATGCATCTTTTCTGGGCATGTAGACGAGCTAGTCTCGCTTGGAGTTGGGTGGGTTCTTTCTTTGCCTTGTTTATGTCCCTATAAATTTCCTGTCATCATGTCTTTCTAGGTGATCCCATTCAGTTTTCTCTTCCGCTGAGGAAAGTGTGGTAAATCTTCAGAGTCAACCTTCTATTTCACATTTGGAAATCTAAAAACAAGATTATTTTCAAGCAGGTTGGCTCATCTCAGGATTTTTTGTTTGCTGACAAGCTCAAATTTTTTCATGATGTGTGGTTTTAGATCTGTGACCAGGCTAAAAATATGGCTATGGAGCTGGACCATTTGTAGGCTTTGCTAAAATACTAGGGCGATTCCCCTTGTGTTGTTAGTAGGAAGGCCCTTGATCATTCACCTCATCACCCAGATAGATCCCGTTTACGTCGATGCCTTGATCGTGCACGATGTCAGCCTCCTCAGAGTAGATCCCATGACTATGGAGGCCCATTGCAGCAATTGGATATGTACACCTCCCAACATTCTATGCCTATGATCACTTCACAATCTGTGCTTGTACCTAATGATGGTTGGGGGGCTTCAGGCAGCCACGGGTATATTTTTGGTTGGTTTCATCCTTCTTCTCCAATTACTCATGCTTCAGGCTGGGGTGAGGAGTACTTTGATGGGTGGGGGGAACCACCCACTTCAAATGGACAAGTCCCTATCTGCCACAGACCCCCTTCTTTAAAAACCTTTATGGTTGTATAATATTTCTAGTTTTTTGTTGATGGTCATGGTGCCCGTGTGGTGTAGTTTGTTTTTCTTTATCCGCTATTAGGATAAGTTAGTGGCATTTGGGGTGTGATTTTTTCTCCACCCACATTTTTTTTGTTGTAAAGGAATTTTATTTTTATAATTAAAAGGGCCTTTCATAAAAAAAAAAATTATCACCAATAAATTGAAGAAGAGATTCAATGGGACCATTTGTTGCAACCTAAATACATTTTAGTTATTTATTCTATTTTTTTCTTTGATAAATCTTCCTTTAATGTCTCTACAAGAATAATAAATAGATAAGGAGATAGTATTTCACCCAATTAGAGTCCACAAAATGATTCAAAGTATCTGAATGGATCCTAGGGGATCCATTGATCAAAATAAAATATATTATAGTGCTAACATCTAATCCATTCACACCACTTATCAAATCTATATTTTTGTGAGAACATCATAAAGAAAACCCTAACAATCCCTATCACATTGTTTATTCATATCTATTTTTATAGTTTTACGTAGTATGAAGAGAATGAATGTCCTCCTCTACAATGATCACACCATCAAGAATTTATTTACTATGAACAAAACCATCTTATTTCTACTTATACAAACTTTTCATCTCCATAGGAGATCTAACACTTCATATTTCTCATGGAAGAAATACCACATTATAAAAAATATTTTATTGATTCCACATATCTACATAAGAACAAAGACTCTAATGATTGCACATACTAAATGATAAACTCTTACATAACTCCTCACTTAAATGACACCTTACTTACATAACTCGTGTTATATACTCAAATATTTACATAACTCTAAACAAGACTATTCACATAATCCTTGCATTAATCTTGCAAGATATCAAATAATATAATACTTTCAAAAGTTATAAAATTATAACTTATTTTCCAAATCTATATATATATATATAACTTATTTTATTCTAATTTTAATTCAATAATGACATAAAACTATACTTATAAGATGTTATGCTTTTGATTTTTGTTTTTAATGATATTTATCCTTAAATGAGATAAGGAATATGTTTTTAATAATAATAATAAATATTATTAAAATAAGCTTAATTTTTTATAAGATACGATAAAACAAACATGGCTATAAATAACAGAAAGAATGACTTTACATAACACTAGGAGTTATCTTGCATATCATACAAGAACACATATTCTATATCACTAATGGTCTTAAAATGGTCTTAAATACCAAGACAAAAACACATATTAAAAGTTTGCATTAGTAATGGTATAAGCCTTATATTACATCCACTTTTACTATTATAATCAATTAATTTTTATATTATTTATAAAACAAAATGTTTAATTTTTAAAATATTTTAAAATTTCAATAAAATAATAAATTAAAATAATATTTATATAATCCAAACAAAAAATTAATTAAAATATTTTAAAATATATAATAATAATATCTCATTTTAATAATAAAATACTCAAACTAATATTTCAAAAAAAAAAATCTTACTACTATTCCATTTTATATATTTTATTAACAATTAAAATATTATTAATTGATAACATAGATATAAACTCAACTAGAAATTTAAAAAAAATTAAATTAAATTTAAGGTTTTGAAAACTATACAATATTAAGATACAGTAACAAAAAAAAAAACAACATAATTTATATTGTATTCTAAGAGAGAAAATGGTTAATAAAAATAATGTGCAAAGTGGGATGCACTTTGTTGTAATTAGAAAAGAAGAGAAAGTAAAACTAAGATAATTAATTTTATAATTTTTAATTAATTTAATAGAATAAAATATGTTTTTTTGTTTTAATTTTTTCTTACATTTTAAGTTTCTCACGAAAAATTTTGATTAAAAAATATCATATGAGAAAGTTATTGTTTACAATTTTACTAGAAAAGGTTTTGGTTTAATGGTTGAAACAAATAAATAATGTAGTTTCAAATTTTAATAGCATTAAATAGATTATATAACTCAATATAATTAAATTGATGTAAAAGGAAAAAACAACCCTTTCAAAATCTTACTAAAAAACAATTCAATTACAAAATGGTCGAGCTTTTAAAAACAAATAATTATAAGGTTTTAAAAAAATAATGAGACTGAGTTAAAAGATAATATCTGGTATGAGTTTTATTTATATATAAATTAAAATATATATATTTTAAAATATTAAAATTGACATTTTTACATATCATTAACAAAACTATCTTGTTGTTTCTTACACAAACATTTTATCTTCTTACACACATATGGAGAAATATCATATAATAAAAAATCTTTGATTGATTCAACATATCTACATAACGACAAAGACTCTACTCATTGTGCATACTAAATGACAAACTCTTACTTTGACTCCTCAAAGACTCTAATGATTGCATATACTAAATGACAAACTCTTACATGACTCCTCAAAAACTCTAATGATTGCACATACTAAATGTCAAACTCTTACATGACTCCTAGTTAAATGACAACTCACTTAATAACTTCTTGCTTAGATGACACCTACTATATAATCAAATATTTACATGACTCTAAACTAGACTATTTACATGGTCCTTACATAAATCTTGCCTACCAAATAATATAATACTTTAAAAGGTTATAAAATTATAACTTTTTTTTATTGTAGTTTTAATTCAATAATGACATACATTTATACTTATAAATTTATGTTATATGCTTTTGATTTATTTTTTTTTAATGGCATTCATCCTTAAATGAGATAAAGAATGTTTGTTAAAATAATAATAATAATAATAAAAGTTATTAAAATAAGTTTAATTTTTGATAAGATATGATAAAACAAACATGGCTACAAATAACATGAAGAATGACTATACATAACACTAGGAATTATCTTACATATTATACAAGAACACATATTCTACACCACTAATGGTCTTACATATCAAAACAAAAAACACATATTAAAAAATTTACATTAATAATAGTATAAGCTTTATATTACATCACTTTTACAATTATAAACAATTAATTTTTATATCAATATTTTATATTATATATAAAACAAAATATTTAAGTTCTCATGTTGCGGATATGTTGTATATAAAAGGTTTCTCATCAAAAAAAAATATTTAAGTTCTAAAATATTTTAAAAATTTAAATAAAATAATTATTTAAAATTATATTTATATAATCAAAACTAAATTTTAATTGAATCATTTTAAATATATATAATAATAATATCTATTTTTATAATAAAATATTTAAACTAATATTTCAAAAAAATTCTACTTATTACTATTTCATTTTATATATTTTATTAACAATTATAATATTATTAATAGATAACAAATATAAACTCAACTAAATTTTTAAAATAAAAATTAAATTTAAAGTTTTGAAAACTGTACAGTAACTATAAACAATATAATTTATAAGGTATTCTAAGAGAGAAAACGGTTAATAAAAACAAAGTGTAAAGTGGGATGCACTTTGTTGCAATTGGACTACATGCAGTTACTTTAATTTTCTTGAAAGAAGAGAAAGTAAAACTAACCTAATTAATTTTACAATTTTTAATTAATTTAAAAGAAAATGTATATATATATTTTTGTTTTTTATAAAATTTATGAGTAAAAACAATATAGATGAGAAAGATATTGTTCACAATTTTATTACAAAACATTTTGGTTTAATAGTTAAAAAATACGCACTTTGTTGTAATTGAACTCTATGCAATTACTTTAATTTTCTTGAAAGAAGAGAAATAAAACTAACATAATTAATTTAAAAGAAAAATATATATATATTTTTGTTTTTTATAAAATTTATGACTAAAAAAATATCAGACGAGAAAGTTAGTGTTCACAATTTTATTACTAAAAAATATGAGAAAGTTAGTGTTCACACTTCTATTACTAAAAAGTTTTGGTGTAATAATTAAAAAAATCTTTTCGTTCAAATTTTAATAATATTAAATAATTTTTTTTTATTATTGAGAAATACTTCTTACACATCCGTCGTGGGGATTGAACTCAGGAATGCAAGTGGCGTCGTTGCGTAGACCACATCACGGGGCAATATAACTAAATTAATATGAAAGGAAGATACATTCCTTAATATAGTTGAAGCTTTTTAAAAACAAAAAAATTATAAGGCTTTAGAAAGATAATAATATTGGGTTTGAAAATAATATCTGTTATGAGTTTACATAATTATTAAAAAATGTATATTTTAAAATATTAAAATTGATGTTTTTACGTCCTAAGATTTTGGGTAAGATTTTGGGCACTTACAAAAAGAGATCTAAGTTCAAGGGCATGCCAATAAGGACAAAGTAGTAGTCTGACTTGAGTAGCTGAGTGCTTACCAACTTGATGACAGTGGTACCAACCGAATAGCGACAAGGGGTCTCCCTCACTCTTACCAACTTGATGACAGTGGTACCAACCGAATAGCGACAAGGGGTCTCCCTCACTCCAGACTGCTTTTAATAATAGAGGCAGAGGTTATAAAGGCAGTTTCAATTTTTTGACCTGAAACTTCAGAGGTTATAAAGGCAGTTTCAATTTTTTGACCTGAAACTTGAGGAAGAATGTCTGACCCTTATCCAATTGTTAAAGAGGAGAGGATGTTAAAAAAGAAAAGATGTTACCAATTTAAAAAAATTATAAAAATTCGCATCCTTATTGAGAACAACCCAAAGCGAGGCATCGCATCGAAGCCATTAAATGAGCATCGGTGGTGTCAGGGGAAGCGTAACGTGCACTTCTTCACGCGGTTTTGTCTTTTCCAATAGATTGCGTCGGTTGTGGAATCGAACCTGTACACCTCTGATTTCCTGCAGAGACAAACAAATCATCGCAGGATTCGGAAGCATACTCGTCACATGATTGCTGATATTTCCCTCTTCTTCTTCTATATAAACACCCGACCCGACTCGTGTCAAGTTGTAATGTCTTCAGGATTTATCTGTTAT
This sequence comes from Wollemia nobilis, assembly GCA_028583015.1. Taxonomy (NCBI): domain Eukaryota; kingdom Viridiplantae; phylum Streptophyta; class Pinopsida; order Araucariales; family Araucariaceae; genus Wollemia; species Wollemia nobilis. The sequence continues at coordinate 4,510,181 of JAQPPZ010016994.1, forward strand.
CAAATTCATTGGGCTTCTTCCATGGATACTGCCGCCCTCCTCTCGCTTACGCTCTTCTTCCTACTTATCCTATACAGGGTTTACTGTAACTTAAGTCCTAAGCCCACGAAGCAAATGATGCAATGTCAAGGAATTCTCGGCCCATATCCCAAGTTCCTTCTGGGAAATCTCCTTGACATGAAGAAAATCACTCACAACGCATCTAAGAATCACCACTTTCCTGTCGCTCACAACTTGGAGCCTCGTTTCTTCCCATATTTTGTCGAATGGAAGAAGGCATACGGTTTGTCTAACTACCACTTTGCTTACTATACGCAAGTTTCTTCTTCTTCCTTTTTCTCTTTTGTTTTTTTTTTTTTTTCATGGATTTCTATGTTTAGGGTATTTTGAACGAAAGATGAGTCTAAAATAATTGCGTTTGCAGGGAAGAGTTTCGTGTACTGGCTTGGAAGCGAGGCAGTTTTGCATGTACAACAACCGGAGTTGATTCAGGAGATAGCTTCATCTGGGTCTTTAAATTGGGGTAGGCCAGCGTTTTTAAAAAATGATAGATATCCTCTTTTCGGCAACGGGCTTATCATGGCAGAAGATCAAGACTGGCTTCACCAACGTCGGATCGTTGGGCAGGCTCTCACGGCCGAAAAGGTTAAGGTAATCAACCTAATATGTCGAATAGCAAGTCATGTAAATAGCAAACATGTCAATTCTGCAGTTTTCTTCTTCTTTGATTAGTTGAAATAATTGCGACGCTTTGATCTTTCAGGGACTGTTTTCCACGGTGATGGAGGCTTCTCTGCCCGTTGTGAATAAGTGGAGCAGGAGAGTCATAGAAGGAGGTGGTCAATCAGGCGTGGAAATTGAAGTTGATGGAGATTTGGAAAAGATAACCACTCATGTTATCTCTAAACTACTGTTTGGGAGTAGCTACGAGAAAGGCTTCCTCATACTTGCCAAGCTGAAAGCCCTTCAACAAACCTTGTTCAAATCCATCAGACTTGTAGGCGTCCCCGGAAGCAGGTATGCCCAAGTTTTTAATACATGGTCATGTGTGTCTGCAAATTATCTTATTTGTGGTTGAAGCGTTTGCTGAAGTCTTGAGATTTTGTGAAGGTTTATTTCTAGGGCTGGCAATAGAAAAGCTTGGAAATTGGGCAAGGAGGTAAACGTTTTAATCATGGAAATCATCAATGCACGCTTGGAGTCAAACACCATGGGGCTTGGGGATGATTTGCTGGGTTTGCTGTTAAAGGAAGTCCGCCATGGAAAAGGATTAACAATGCAGGATGTGGTGGACGAATGCAAAACACTACTGCTTGCGGGGCAGGAGACAACCAAACTCTCCTTGACCTGGACATTAATGTTATTAGCACTCAATCCCCACTGGCAGGACAGAGTTAGAGGAGAGGTGATGGAGATCACCAGGGGAGCAGATCCAGACGTCGACATGCTTTCCAAAATGAAAATTGTTAGAACTTCCCCCACAATCATTGGTTATTCATTGTTAGAAATTAATTACCTATTCCTAACTTGTGGGATTGTTTGCAGATGACAATGGTTCTGAATGAGTCCATGAGGCTGTATCCCCCAGTCGCTTACACGGTCAGGCAGGCCAAGCAAGATCTACATGTGGGAAATCTAAAGATTCCCAAGGGCATGTCTGTATTCATAAATATAGTGGGAATGCATGAAGATCATGATACCTGGGGACGAGATGATGTGTACGAGTTTAAGCCAGAACGCTTTTCCAGTGGAGAAAGTAGCAAGAGGAACAGCGGATTCATGCCGTTTGGATTTGGAGGAAGAGTATGTATAGGTGAGAAGATGGCTCGCATGGAGCAAAAGACAATCCTAAGCATGATTATATCTAAACTTGCCTTCTCCATATCTCCAAATTACACTCATTCTCCATCTTTTCTACTGAGCATTATGCCCTCTAATGGAATGCAGCTTCTTTTTGCTTTAGTAGACTAATTAAGTTTAGTCTGCAGTAGGATTTCTAACCCAGGCACTGCAAACTCTGATCCTTGGCAAAGGATGATTGCAGTAAGACCTTGTAAACGCCGCATTTACCTGCGGATTTGCTTTGTAATAAATGGGAGAATGCATTTTAAGTCGACCTAAATTTTTTTTTGTTTTCTGAAGCAGGTATGGCACCATCTAGGGAGACCTAATTTTTTTTTTTTTTTCTAAAACAGGTATGGCCCCATCCAGGGAGACCTAATTTTTTTTTTTTTTTTTTTTTTTAAATTAAAAAAATATAACTTTAACTTTAATTTTGTATATCATTTAAAGAATTAATTTTTGGGTGCTTAAAGGTTGGTCCTCTTACTTTTTAAAAAATGGTGTGATGATGCAAGTCTAGTGGCATATTCCATGATTAGATTTTATTTCCATGTTAATAAATGTATGTCTGACTATTGCTTTCTATCGGGTTAATGTGATGATGCAAGTCTAGTGGCATATTTCATGATTGGATTTTCTTTCCATGGTAATATGTGTTTATATGTTGCTTTTTGGATTTCTTTCCATGTCATGTTAATATGTGTTTGTCTGATTGGATTTTCCTTCCATATTAATATGTCTTTCCATGTTTTCTTTCCATATTAATATGTCTTTCCATGTTAATATGTGTCTGTCTGATTGGATTTTCTTTCTATGTTAATATGTGTCTTTTGGTTGCTTTTTGGATTTTTTTCCATGTTAATATGTGTTTGTCTGTTACTTTCTAACTGGTTAATGTGATGATGAAGTCTAGTGGCATATTCTATGATTGGATTTTCTTTCCATGTTAATATTTGGTTGTCTGTTTAGAAAAGTTAATGTGATGATGCAAGTCCAATGGCATATTCTATGATTGGATTTTCTTTCCATGTTAATATGTGTTTGTCTGTTTAGAATTTGTTAATGTGATGATGCAAGTCTAGTGGCATATTCCATGATTGGATTTTTTTTCATGTTAATGTTAATATGTATCTGTCTGACTATCAGTATAAAGAAAGTATTTTAAAATGGTAGATTCTTTATTATCATGCTTTTTTTAATTATGACATTTTATTTGAAGAAGAAAAATAATAAACTTATACATAAACTTAAATATGAATAATTTTTAAAGTGGAAAATATTTTATTGTACATTTAATTTTGATCTTATTCTTTAGACAAGAACAACAACTATGGTTGTGGTTTACAAATAAGCAAGTGAATCTTGTGGTTTAAAAATAATCTTAAAAAAGAGCATTATGGATTAAAGACATTTTTAATTGATTATATTGTAACAACTATAATGACAAGTAGTCCAATTATAATGACAAATTAGTTATTGATTAGTGATTGTAAACATGTGATATGTTACTATAATTTATATCAACAAAGTTCATCCAGCAAGAGATTCATACTTAATATAAGAAAGTAAATCACATACCATACTAAAAGGAAATCTAATCTAAATTTAACTATATACAAAATCTAAATTAATCATTATGCCCTTGATATTATGAGTATGTCCTACCTCACAAAGATGCAAAGTGTAAGGATGCTAACATATTTTTTGGCATATTTCCTTAAAGTGCAAGGACCCTAACCAAAGTGTAAGGATCCTAACATATTTTTTAGTATATTTCCTTAAAAGTGTAAGGACCCTAACATATTTTCTTGGTATATTTCTTTATTTTATATCATAATTCTTTATCTCCTATGTATTAATTTCTAACCCTTATTAGAAATAGATATTTATAAGTTTATAATTAAAATACAAAATAGGAATATATTATGTTATACTTATTTATCATGATAAAATATTTAAAAAATTTGGAAATAATGGGATCTTATCCTCTTTTACAAAATATATATAATTGTATACATGATGTGGAAATCATATTAAGTGGTTGCCATAGATATTGTTTTTTTTTAAGTTTTTTACAAGTTGACCACTAATTATGTATATTGGTTGCACATTCATATTATTTGCATAGACAACAATATACATAGTCCTCATAAGTGAACATATTCATAACCTATATAAGTAGTAGTCAATCCAATTTGTATACTTCACAATCCATACGCCTCTATAATAATCTTCAAACTTTTACAATCCATAGAATTTTTTTTTGTTACATAGGAGAGAGTTGGTCAAAACCACACTATTTTACACTCTATAATCTAGAAACTTTTACAATCCATAGATTTTTTTTTTTTTGGTTACATAGGAGAGTTGGTGGGAACTACACTATTTTTTTTTAGTAACTAACAGAAACCACATGGGCTCCACCAAACCTATTTCACCTTGTTATTGTTGACCCCGGATGAAGGGGTGGGATTTAGATCAGACCACTACTTTTACAAACATGCTGCCACTAAAATCTGGTATAAATGTCTAAAAAGTTTGATAAATATTTAACCAAACAAATACTTACCAATCTACTAACCTTCAAAATCTATAAAAAATTATTACCTCCGAGTTGCTTTGTGAATAAATGGGAGAGTGCATTTTAATCAGTACAGAGTTAAATGAAAGCATTTTGTTAGACTTCTTAAAACGTGTATGACCCCACCTTGGGAGACCTAAATGTTTTTTTGTTTTCTAAAACAGGTATGGCCCCATCCAGGGAGACCTGATTTTTTTTTGTTTTCTAAAGCAGGTATGGCCCGTCGAAGGAGACTTTTCAGTAGCAAGACCGTATATCTAGATTATCTTTGATCATCAATAGTCCACGTGTTCATATGTCTAATATGCACTTCCACAAAAGTCCGTACACAAGAAGGAAGAAAATCCATACACAAGTTCCATCGGTACACAAAGGTTGCGATTCTAAAGCACGCTTCCGAATAGCACCGAGGCGTCTGCTGCCACGACGCTTTGCTTTTGTATGTCTTATTTTTCCACGAGATTTTTGGCTTCTCGATTTGCCCAGGAGCATGAAAACTAAGCAATAAGAACGAAACAAAACCGAACGGAACAATCAAATAACCAGAGGAATAGAGGAATAGTGTTTTTTTATAGGATACCTTTATTATAAATTTTAGCTTTCTGAGTACTTTTAAACTCTACAGCTACTAACTTAACCCATTCCCTTTCAAATATTTGGTGGTTTAAACTGAATCTTCTTATTAAAAAAAAAAAAAACCTTCCTAAAGAAACTTAACCCATTCCCTTTCAAATATTTGGTGGTTTAAACTGAATCTTCTTATTAAAAAAAAAAAAAAAGCCTTCCTAAAGAACCCAATTACCACTGCGCTACCGGAGAAAGAGATTTTCTAAAAGCGCCGTGAATTTGTTTTTTTGATAATTTAACTTACCATTCTCGTAATTTTAACGTCGAGCGTCCTATGCCCTAAATAAATGCTCATTGGATAATTTATAAACTGTTTTTTTTTTTTTGTCCTTGTAGTATAAGGATGATAAGTATATCTGGAAATATAATAGCTCCTCTTTCTGTGCTGTAATGTAAACTTATTTTATAAAAAAATAATATTTTAATAATAATAAAATATAAGAAATAAAATTTATTAAAAATATTTGATTTTATTTTTATGAAATAATATTTTTTTATTATATTATAAGATTATTTTATAAGAATATTGAATTTTATTAAAAATCATTTAATTGTATTTCTTCACTAGATAATTATACCTAAAATTATTTTTAAGATGTAAATTTTATAATTTAATTTTTTTTTTTTTCCAAAATATTACTAATAAATAATAAATTTATTAATAATATTATTAAAATCAAATATTTTTTTTTAAATATATATATAAGGTATAATCTATTAGTAAATAGAAACATTATTAATTTCCATGTGTTTGTAGCTAGTATTATTTGGAAAAATAAACATGGTAGTATAAAATAAGAATGATAATTTGTTTAAATTTTTTTTATTATTTAAAAAAAATAACAAGATTTAATTTTTTATATTATTTAAAAAATTAATTTTTTTTGGAAGGGTTGGTCTTCTTGCTTTGTATATTATGGGGTTGGTCTTCTTGCATTTTAATCAGTTATGTGTGTATGGGGTTGGTCTTTCTTGCTTTCTAACCGGTTAATGTGATAATGTAAGTCTAGAGTTGGTCTTTCTTGCTTTCTAACCGGTTAATGTGATAATGTAAGTCTAGTAACATATTTTATGATTAAAATCTCATTCTACAATATTATCTGACTAATAGTGTTTTAAAATGATAGACCTTTCTTTTTAATTCTTAATATTTAAATAAAATCAAATTTGATATTAAAAACAAATATAAATTTATAAATAAATTCTTTTAAAACTACTTAAGTTTGTATACCTTTAAACTCTTATTAAAAAAATCCAAAATCAAATTAAAGGAAAGGTGGAGCTCCTGTACTCCGTTATAATCCAAAATCAAAATAAGGGAAAGGTGGAGCTCCTGTACTCAGTTATAATCCAAAATCAAAATAAGGGAAAGGTGGAGCTCCTGTACTCAGTTATTCTTAGCATCTACCTTAGACAAAAAAACAACTATAAGAAAAACTTTCATTTACGTAAATCATTTAATAGCATAATTAAAAATTATTTTATATTTATAGATTCAAATTTTTACTTTATTTTATTATTACTGCAACAGGATTTTACTATGTATACAAATATTTTTATGCATGCAATGTTCATTTTATATGGACTAAGACAAAACCTAAAAACTAATTTTAAATATAATTGTTTTAAAATGCTTAAAGCATTAATTATTTTATTTTTTTAATATTTAGAAAATATTAAATTTTATTTTAAAATATAAATATCAAACTAAAGTATTAATTGGGTTAAAATTTTTAAGACAATATTATTGTTTTTATAATATTTAAAAAAATCAAGTTTAAGGTCCCATTGTGCACCTTATACTCTGTATCTTATTTAAAAAATTTAACACCAAAAATATTTATAAAAAAAACTTTCAAATATTTTTTTATTAAGGATTTTCATAAATCATTAAGTACCATAATTAAATAGATATAGGATTTACTTTAAATTTTAATTTTTTATTATTATGAATAAAAAAATTGGTTATATTTATTATTAAACAAGGTTTAAATTTTTATTTTATTATTATCCGTAGGTAAATTTCTCCTAACCTTTTAAGTAGCCTAATGGATTCACAAAAAAAACCCTTTGAGTAGCTTGAGGGATTCACTCAATGGACAAGCCCAATGGAATGGAAAGTCTTGGTCCCTAGGGATATTGGGAATGATTTTCCTTAACAAATTTTTTTCTTCTTTGGGTGATCCAAGGTTGAAACCACAACATGGATGAGTATGTGACAGGGTGGGTGTGTAGTAGTTGTGTGTTAAATGCTCTCAGCTTTACGAGGGGTCATGGTTGGGGGAGACTTCTTAGCCTTATGATTTGATCATGGTTGGGGGAGTTGGGGAAGACTTCTTAGCCCTATGAGTTGGTCATGGTTGGGGTAGACTTCTTAGCTCTATGAGTTGGTTGTAGGGGTTTCTCACACTAACCAAATCAAAAAATATATATTTTTATTATTATTAACATAAGGTTTTACTATGACTACATTTTTTGAATGCATTGAAATGACCATTTTGTATAGATTATAAGAAAAAAATATAATAGTGTTAAAATGTTTAGGGTTTACCTATTTTATGCTTAATATTATATATTGATAATGCCAAATAAAAAACATTCTAATTCAAAACTTTATAAAAAATTTGGGTTATTAATATTCATACAATGTAGAAAATATAGTCATTGTTTTATAGTTCACGGTATTTTCTACATTGATTAGTTTAATGAAGAGTTCCATAAGTTAAACTAAGGTTCAAATCTCATTAATGAATCTAAACATTCTCCCATGTTGTTTGGAGTAAGTGGTCAAGAATGAGGAGTTCACGTTATAGAGCAATGATGGATATTAGAAATGTCCCTCTATTATCTATGTTTTGACTCGTCTTGGTATGCTTTTGTCATGACTATAGCCTCTATGTCATTTAGTATAATAGAATTTTCTATTTTAATGTATATATGGTTAAATGGTTTCAATTTAAATTTATTTGGATAAATTATGGTCATTTTTTATGAAATTGATAAAGGTTATTTTAAATTCTATGTTTACTCTTCATTGATCTTATATGATGTGGAAGGACTTTAACAAAATTAATGTAGGTTTACATATGGTTTCAAGATGCTATAGAACCGTGTTTAGTACTAAATTATCAATAATGGTAGTTACTATGGAACAATGATTATAGCATGGATATTATATATTCTTTGCATCTAACCAGCCCATCAAGATTCAATTCAATCTAAAAACCATAAAATATCTTAGTTGAGATTTTGTGTTGACTACATCTTTATGGGCTATAAAAAATTATTCAAATCTATCAATGAATCAACTAAACTAGGCATGATTGTTACAATTTTATTGAAGAAGCTATCCACCTTTATGCTAACATGTATTTTTTGTTTCAAAAGTTTAGAAAATATATTTTATGCTTTGTTTTGGTAGTCAGATCCTACCAAATAGCAATAAAGATAGCTTGTAACTTATCTTTTTTAGACTAAAATCATATACAATGGATTCACTCATCTCTATGGTAGTTTATCCTTTGCTATGTTCATGTACATGTAATGTAATTGTTCATATAAATATTATATCAATCATTATAATAGGGGCTTAATCAATATAGTTTTTAGCAAATATTCATGTTTTGTATTTCAACATTGTAATCAACCCTTTTGTTATATAGCTAGATTAACAAATTTTCTATTTTATTCTCCATTTTGAGTATGATTTGAGTGGTTGATTACAAAGGAGTATGTGTCTTGTCTCTCTTGAGAAAGGACCCACTCACAAGAGACTATGATAACCTACCTCTAATTGGTTAGGTAGGAATTATATATACAATGTGTCATTTATATATGAATATTTATATGAATTGTTGTTTGTATTTATGATTTTTCATTCAATTATATTCAAACTTTTAATAGTGTAATATAGGATAGTTAGCCATAGAGCTCTACACTTAGGTCACTCTATATTTATTTGTGATTCTTTCAATTTTTTGTGATTAATATATCTTTCTCTCACTTATTCACTTTATTGATCTCACATTTCTTCTATTATTCCTTTGAGGTAATATCTTCCTTACCTTAGGTATTCTTCCATTTTCTTAATTTTTTGCATTAGGATTTTTCTTTTAAAACTCTAGCATATCGATGAGGGAAAGTGCCACAAGATCTAACATGGGTAGTAGTAAAATCTTTTTTTGTTTAAAAAACTCTTTTTACCTTATGCATTAGTTATAGTGTGGGGCAAAGCTTGATAGATGAAAAAAATACCTTAGAGGTTAGGACAAACACAATTTATCTTCCATGCATTCTCTTATGTAGTTTAGAACCTTCTTCTCTAACTTCCATAACAATATCTTCTATCCCCTCTCTTACTTCTCAAGAGGTGCATCTATTACTTCAATGTTTGAATTCTAGTTGCTTACACATACACTACAGGACACCTTAATAATATATCACAACCTTAAATTAATAATTATATGACACACCTTTGATCCATCATACTAATGAACCTTAGTATTTTAGTTCATGGGAATTAAGGCAATTAGTTGAAAGTGAAGAAATTCACACCATAAACCAAGATTCTAATCCCATGGGTGGATCCTAACATTTGTTCTAATTGGTTTAGAGCAAATGGTAAGAAGCTAATATTTTCACACTATACATCAAGGTTATAAACCTATGGGTGAACCTTAACATTTTGGCCCATGTGGTTTGGACTAGTGGTTAGAAACAAGAAGTTTTAAATGATAGACAACAATTTTAATATCTTGGGAGAACCTTAATATTTTTAGCATCAAATGACATGTTTTCAACTAGTTAAATACATAAACTTTCAAGAACAAAAACTAAGTTCAAAACTTGCAAGGCAATACATGCATAATTTTCAAAACTATTGTTATAATACCACTATGTGGTCATGATGTAATATGGACAGGTTCATTTTGAACAATCCCATATAACCAATTAAAAATAAAACTAATAATGAAAGTTTTTCTCAATGGGTTATCCTCAATACTACATATATGATCAAGAAAGCATTCATTATATTGAATCCTAGATCCATTAAGATCAAGGTGGTTGCTCTTCAAAGACAAAATGCATGTTATGAAATTGAAGGATATTTCCCCTACAATTAAAGTGCATGAAGATCAAGGTGATCAATTTTAAAAATAAAACATTCAAAATTAAAGTATTTTTCATCTCTCTTTACCACTTCATACAACTATTTTTGCCCTTATGGTATTTTCTTAAATAATATGTAACATGCTCTAACTTTGCAATGTATCAACTTTGCTCTTGTAATGTATTAATTGTGCTCTTAATTTTAATAAATTTAGATGCAAAGCATAATAAAAATAATTTGAGAGTCCTTTATCACGGTTTTATAACTATTTATTATGGTAGATTATTTATTATCATAATTTTTTTAATCATTATATCTTTATTTGAAGAAAAAAAATTAATAAACTTATACATAAGGTGGAAAATATTCCATTGTACATTTAATCTTGATCTTATTCTTTGGACAAGGACAACAACAACTATTGTAGTGGTTTACGAATAAACATGTGAATCTTACGGTTTAAAAATAATCTTAAAAAAGAGTATTTGTATTAAATACATTCTTTAATTGACTATAATGTAACAAATACAATGATAAATAGTCCAATTATAATGATAAATTAGTTATTGACTAGTGGTTGTAAACTTGTGATATGCTACTATAATCTATGTCAATAAATTTCATCCAACAAGAGATTCATACTTAATATAAGAAAGTAAATCACATACCATACTAAAAGGAAATCTAATTTAAATTTAATAAATATAAAAAAACCTAAATTAATCATTATGAGCTTGATATTATGAGTAGGTCCTACCTTACAAAGATGCAAAGTGTAAGGGCCCTAACATATTGCTTGATATATTTCCTTATTTTATATCATAATTATTTATATCCCATGTATTAATTTCTAACCCTTATTAGATTTAGGTACTTATAAGTTTATAATTGAGATACAAAATAGTATTATGTTATGTTATACTTATTTATCATGATAGAATATTTTTAAAATTTGGGAATAATGGGATTGTATCCTCTTCTCCTACAAAATATATATAATTGTATACATGATGTAGATATCATATTAATTGGTTGTCATATATATTGGTGTTTTTTTTGTATTTTTTTTCAAGTTGACCACTAATTATATATTATTTATCCTACATTGGTTACACATTCATATAATTTGCATAGGCAACAATATCCATAGTCCTCATAAGTGGAAACATTCATAACCTATATAAGTAGTAGTCAATCCAATTTGTATAATTCACAATCCATATACCTCTATAATCTACACACTTTTACAATCCATAAAAAATTATTATTTTCATAAGCATGCAATTTGCATAAGTGGTGTGAATTTTGTTTATAACCATCCATATAGGAAAATCAAGCAAAATGATATATTGAACTATAATCTAGTTCAAGCAAGTCCCAAAAACAAGCTTCAATTTATTGTCAATGCATAAGCTAAAATATTAACAAAATATTCATCAAATATAATTTAAAAACATTTTTTTATATTTTATAAATAATATTTATATAAGGATAGATTTACACATATAATTTGGTAGAATTTACAAGTTTGGGATACAAAAATAGAGGATTTGTTTATCTTAAATTTCTACTATAAACTATTATTAATATAGTTTTAGAAATTATCATATTTCTTTAACTTCATTATTTTGACTCCTTCAATAATGCCAAAACATCTCCATTAAAATAAACATGGTCTTATTGATTTTTTTTTGAAATGTTTTGTCTTTGTATTTAAGGATGAAGTCATAGGATCTATATACATTTTTGCTATGCAAAGATAGAATCTCATTCATCTCATTTATAAAATTATTTTATCCATTAATAAGGATCTACAAATTTAATTCAAAATAAAGCAATGGTTTCCACCTACAAGGATAATAGAATTATAGGTCAATCCATTTGATTATGTGTTTCCTCAATACATCACATATTTTCTCACTCTTATTCTAGTGGACCTAAAATTAGAGAACAAGGTTGGATCCTATACCTACAACCTCTTGGTAGATTATTATACTTCATTATGATACGTTATAATTTCTCATATCTAAATTCAACATTTATATATTTATAATAGTCCAATGCTCCCCTATATAGTTTCTTCCAAATATGTAAAATATTAATGTCACTTTTCCAAGTCATGTAAAGATTATTCATGACCTAGTTTTAAAAATATAACTTTACTCAAGTTTTTATATCATGTAAAAATGGATTAAAACCCCAATTAAGGTGATGTAGTACAATATAATTATGAAGATACATTTAATATAAGAACAACATAAGTTATAGATAGATTTTAAAAATAGTATCAGTAATAGCCTAGGAGAAATCACATCAATGAGATTGGAAACAATATCTCATACAACCATAATTTAAACCATATCTTATAGGTGCAAAATATAATCCTTATGATATGGTCGACATCATAGACTTTTTCATAAAATCTCAATGAATCAATATATCTTTTACTTTGTCATGTTGAAATCCCTTCTAGTATCCATGAGGATGCTTTTTAGTCCTTATATCTTGTTACAAACCTTTAGATAAAAATAAGCATAACTAGAATAGCAATGCAATAATTAATTAAAATTCTTATAAGCTAAATGACCATGAAAATAAAATTAGTAAAGGTGATAAAGAAAATAACTAATAAAAAATACAACAAATTTATAGTAATCAAGCAAAATAGATACCATAGGCCTCTTCAAGAGGGAAACATTCTACTCCAAATCCATGTCCTTATATAAACTCTTATTTATCCTAACCCTAATACTCAAGGATAAAAACACATGAAAGAGGGGATCCAAGCTTCCTATTCCTACTTATAATTAAAGTATATGTTACATCATAATGGGCCCATGCACACTAGGTGTTAAAGGTACAAACATACACCAACACTAAACAAGTACATAACAATGGTTTTGTTACGATAAGGCCCTAACATGTCCTTTACCTTCAAGAAGTTTTGTTCTTAAAGCTTGATGTGAGGAAACTGATTATTGTAGTTGATGGAGTAGATCCCAAGTGGCATCTTCTAACTATAGTCCATGCCATTATACTATAACACTAGGAGAGTGTACTTATGAAGTGTGCATGTATTTTGGTCCAAAATACTCACAAGTTCTAAGATGATTGAGCCTTCCTCATCCAACTAGGGTAGTGTGGATTGGACCTATATATAGTTTTCAAGGGCCTTCCTTAAATACAAGACATGAAAAAATAGATGTATCATGGAAGGAGGCAATTGTAGCATGTAGGTCACTACACCAATTTACTAGAGCACTTTATATGGTCCATAGAATTTTGGTGCTATCTTTTGACTACAAAAGAGTTAGAGTGATGATTTCTTATAGGGATGCAAGCATAGGAAAACCATATCCTAAATGTTAAAAGTACACTCATAATTATGTTGATATACTTGTTGTAGCATATGGTTCTATGCTATGGCTAAATTATCTCTTAGATGTTGGAGTAGTAGTGTACACTCCATGAGAGTGGAATCCATTACTTGAAAACCTTGGAACTACCTGTAATGTATGATAGAAGTGATGATGGAGGGTATCCATTATTTGCTTCATATAGTATCCACTTGGTAGAGTTATAGGAAGTATTATACTACCACACAACCAAAATAAGTCATTTGACCTAATGAATCGGTTGTTCAGATGCAAAGCAATGAAGATAAATTTCTAAGTACTTGTTGATAATTTTAGTTTTTCCATAGATTTGGGGATGGTATGACAAACTCATATTAAGTTCTATGTCATGCAACTTAAATAATTCTTGCTAGAAATAACTAATGAATATGGTATCATGATTGGATATGATGGAATGGGGCATGCCATGAAGGTGAAAAATGGAATAAAGGAATATTTTTACAATAGATGATGCCTTGTAAGGATGGGATAAAGAAGAAAAATGAGCATACTTAGAGATACAATTTACCACCATGAGAATGACTATTTTGCCTCCATGCTTTTGGATACCTTCACTAAAATCCATATAAATGTTCATTATGATTATCTCTAAAATAGGAAGAGGCTAGAGTGTGCTCAATGTGTGGATAGTTTCACCCTTAACACGCTGACAAGTATCACATTCTATAACAAATACCCCATAAATATATTTTTTTAACCCATTTATATGTCTTTAAGAAGCATAAATGTCCTATAATTAGAGAAGCATGCAGTTTCTATAATATAAATTTGCCAAGTGGTGAATTGCTAGTGATAACAAGATTACCCTAGTATCATAGATGTTGTCCATCCCATGTACATCTTGGATGAGAGTCAAGATTAGTTTGAAGTTGTTGAATTGATGGTTTCAACATGAAATCTTGGGTTACTTCTACTTAAATCTGGTGGGTCAATTGAGTAATAAGAGTAGAGATGGTATATAACATACCCTGATCCTCATATTAGTGGGATAGTGAATCAACAACTATATTTCCCTTGTCCTTATTATAAATGATTTCATAGTCATGCCCTAGTAGTTTGGTAACCCATTCTTATTATTAGCATATAGATACACATTGTTCGAGAAAGTAGTTGAGGACATAGTGGTATATTTTAATGGGAAAATGTTCTCCAATAAGATAAGGCCCCCATTGGTTGACAACATATAAGATCATTTTTATCACTTTCTCATAAGTCAATTCTCCTAGTTTTTACCTAATAGTGTCATACTAGTGAAGGCCAATGACCAGCCTTCTTGTATAAGCATTGCACCAATTCCACTTTTAAAGGCATCATTTTCAATCACAATTGGATTGAATAAATTAGGTATAGCTAGGATATAATTAGAAATCCTATCTTGTTTTATTCATAGAAAGATATTTTTAGTGGGTTTTGACCATAGAAACAAGTTCTTTTACAACATAGCTATCAAAGGAGATGCAATATTTCCATAATCAAAAATAATTTTTGGTAATAGCTAGTGAGTCCTAAGAAACCCCAAAGAATTTTGAGTGTGTAGTTTGGGCCATTCTTGTATGGTAGTAATCCTTTTAGGATCCACCTTGATCCTTTTTCCAAAAACTATATGGCCTAGGTGTCCCACTTCCTACACCATAAAAGAACATTTGGATCATTTGGCACACAATTGATCATTAGATAGGATTTGTAATGTTTGGTCTAAATGTTGCAAATGTTCCATACATGTATAGCTATAAATAAGATCATAAAAAAATAGTAAAATAAATTTATGCAAAAAGCACTAAAAATTTACATTTATGAGACTTTGCAAGGTGGAAAGTATGTTGGTAAGACCAAATGAAATGATGTGAAAATTATAATGGTCTTCATGAGTACATAATGCTATCTTTATAATATAGTATTTCCATTATATGATCCAAATGATAACCTGAACAAAGATCCAACTTTGAGAACAAGCAAGCACCATGGAGTTCATCTAATAACACATTAATGATAGAAATGGGAAATTTATCCTTGATGGTAATTTTGTTGAGTTCTCAAAATCCATGGTGAATAATACGGGATGAATGTGGTATGACACTAGGTCGAATGATCCCTACTACTAATAACTCTTGCATCATCTTTTAAATTTTAGTCTTTTATACATGTGGGTATTAATGGGGACAAATATTTGGTTACAAGCTTGTTGGGGCTAATCGATTACCGGTGCACCATAAAACTCAAAAGGGGTATATCTTCCTATAAATTAAGGCTTATCCTATTCCTAGAGGTCCTCCTTATGTATTCAAGGATACATAAGATCTTGTAGTCATATACAGTTGTTGTCTAAGGCTTGGATATTGTTGTTTGATAACATCTTACTTTACTAGATACTTTATGGGAAATCTACCTTAGCCAAAAATGACAAATCCTTCATGATATTTAAATCCCCCCCATACAAAATTTCTAACCTATTTCACTAAAAAAAAATTGTGTTTTTTGGGAAAAATACTTTAATGGAAAATGAACATAATGAAAAAAATTATAGAATAGAAAAATGGACAAAAAGACAAGAAATTTGCGTCCTGGGCGTTTTTGGTGGAATGGATACCCCTGCCTCCTTGGATCTTACCCGAAAGTGGCATCCCTTTTGGGATGTTTTCCACAAATAAAAAAAAATGACAAGAAATTTTGATATTGTTGTTGAACACAACCCTAGAATGATCTTTGATACCACTTGTTAGGAACCTTCAAATAAAAATAAACACAACCATTATAGCTATATAGGAATTAATGGAAATGCTTATGAATTAAATGACCATGAAAATAAAATAATAAAAGTGTTTAAGAAATAACTCATTCAAGATACAACAAACTTATATTAATAAAGAAAAATATATATCACAAGTCTATTTAAGGGGAAAATATCCTTGGAAGTAGAGCTCTGATACTATTGAGAAAAATATGACATACATTCTACTCTAAACCCATGTCTTTATATATACTCTTATTTGCCCTAACCCTAATGCTCAAAGGTCAGACCACATGTGTTAGGACCCCATATTAACATCACTATGTAATGACCTCCTTCCTAATGTGAATATCCCATATTAATGATATTATGTAATATTTTGTAATATGTATGTGGTACATGAGAAACCTAGATAAATGGGGTCATTTAATGTAATTGTTATAAAGAATGTAACTACTTGTTTGGTAGAATATTCTAGCTTGAGTGGTCACTTTTATGTGAAGCCAACCCTTGAGCATTATCATTAGGATTACAAAGAGTCTTTAAAAGGCAAGGGGGCATAGATGAAGGAATCTCATATTTTTGTTGTATTGAAGATCTGCTTCCAAGGAGGTTGCCCTCTCGAAGAGGCCTCTAATTTTGTAATGTGTTATTATTTTTTGCAATTTAATCTATTGCATTTCTATTTAATCTTGTAATATTATTAATTTCAAGATCATTTTCTATTAAATTCACAATATTCTATGGATGTAATTTTATTTTGCTATAATATTCTTAACAAGTGGTATCAAAGCACTTTCCAAGGCCATGTCCTACTATAGTGCCAAAAATTCATGTCTTACCATCTTGACTAGCACCCAAACACTTTTTTTAGACCATTACTAAAAATAGTAACCTTTGGAACAACACTTCTATTTTTAGTAAGTTGGTTAGGGTTATCCAAATCACAAGTATATGGATGGACGGACTAGAGGAGAAATGAGGGATATGGAACAAATCCAATTCATAGAACAAATATATCAAACACTTTGTAACCTACAAAACCAAATGGGACATGTTGGGCAAGAATTTAAACATTTAAAAGATCACGTGCAAGTCATGAAATTTGAACATATTAAAGTTAAAACATGTATTGAGGAAAACATTCTTGAGATTGAAAATTGTTTAAAGGGGTCCCCAAAATTATACCAATAGATTAACAATGAAATACCAAGTGATATTTTAGGAAATAGAGATGAAGAAATCCATCATGCTCTTTTTGACATTAATACCCCATTTAAAATGTCGAAATTAGAATTTTTCAATTTTAAAGGAAAGGATACTAATGGTTGGTTGTGTCAAGTGGATCAATTCTTCAAACTCCATAATGTCCCCCAATATTTATGGATCTCACTATGACATCCTTTAACTTTGAATCGAAGGCCCTACAATGGTATTAGTAGGTATAGAACACAACTCCTAAAATTTCTTGGGAAGAATTTGAGTCACATTTACTTACTCATTTAGGCCCTAGTGAGTATGAGGATGTTGTAAGAGCCTTAACAAAACTAAAATGGACCTCTCCTATTCAAGAGTATCAAAATTAGTTTGATAAGTTGGCTAATAGTACAAGGGTTATGAATGAAGGATTTTTTTAGTAGTTATATTATAGGATTGAAGGATGATATCAAGGAAGATGCAAACCACATGATTGGCTAGGCTAGTAGAGGAATAATATTTTGCTCAAAGATGATAATCTAAATCTCCAAAAGCCAAACCGTCATTTCCATCCAAGATCACATCAAGCACAGGAAGTAAATCCCCAATAGTGAAGTGACTGACTAAAGAGGAAATGGATGCTTGAAGAGCACAAGGGTTATCTTATAATTGTGATGAGAAATATGTCCTTGGGCATAAATATATGCAACAAAAATTTTACTCATTGGATGTAGATAAATCTACAGTAAATGAAGTATAGAAAAAATTAGTAGAACAATTAAAAGAATAACACTAGGATAAGGGCGAAGCACATGAAAAACCACAACCAAATATTTCATTTCAAGCACTTGCAATAATCTTGACACCCAAAATGATGAAAGTTGTAGGATATTTCAAGGGGCAAAGAATTGTAATTCATATTGATTCAGGAAGTACACATAATTTTATTGATCCCCAAATAACTAAGAAAACCAACTACTGCATACATTCTTATAATTCTTTTAAAGTCATAGTGGCAAATGGGGGAACATTACCTTGTAAAGAAAAATATTAAAATATTAAGCTGGATATAGGATGGTATGAACTTAAAATGGATATTTTTGTAGTTACATTAGGAGGATGTGATGTTGTTGTTGGGTCACAATGGCTCTGTACATGAGGAATAGTTACCTAGAAATTTTCTAAACTATGGATGCAATTCACTCAAAATGGGAGGAACTACACTCTTTGTGTTTTACAAGCAAGATTCCTACAAGTAATAAATTGAAGTTGAATAGAGATATTATTAAAAATTCCTCACATGGGTTAGTAGCTTAGTTGTTTGCAATTCAACCCTAGGATACTGAAGCAATTGAACCACAATGGGATTTACAATTCATTTTGACTAAAAATTATGTTGTTTTTATAGAACCTATAGGATTACCTTCACACCATTCTCATGACCATGCAAACCAGTTTGTACCAGGAAGTTTTCCACCTAAAATTAGGCCCTATAGATACCCTTATATCCTAAAATCAAAATTTTAGAAGTTGATCTAGGAGTTATTGAAAACATGATTAATTCAACACATTAACATTCCCTATTATTTATCTATCCTATTATCCAAAAAATAGATGGGTCATGGTGGTAATGTATCAAATTTTGTGAACTCAACAAACTCATCATTAAGGATAAATTCATATTCTTATTATTGATGAGTTGTTGGATGAGTTACATGGCACCAATTTTTTCTTCAAGTTGGATCTCTGCTCTGGTATCATCATATAAGGATCAAGGAAGAAGATATTCTAAAAACAACATTCAAAACTCATGAGGTCCATTACAATTTTTTAGTCGTATATTTTGGCCTAACTAATACCTCTTCAAAATTGCATAGCCTCATGAACAATGTATTCCACCCATTCTTCCACAAGTTTATTTTGGTTTTCTTTTATGATATTCTCATCTACAGTCACAATTGGGTCAAGCACTTACAACATCTAGATCAAACTTTGTAATTATTATGGAACCTGTTGACAACAGAAGTATGCACCATGCAATATACAAAATAAACAAAGGCAATGAAGATGATATTAAAAACTAATAATGTTGTGCTTCCTCTTGTTCTTTTACAATATGATACCCACCTAGGGATTTACAATGATGAAAAGATCAATGCCCTTATTCAAATTAAAATGGTGCTTTGGTACTCCTAATGTTGTTCTTAGTTATCAAATTCGTTGAATTTTTGAGATTAAATTCGAAATTCATCGAATTTAAAACCCCGACAAATAAATTCGACGAACACACCTTAAATTCGGCATGGAAAAAAATTCTGCAGAAAACAGGTTTGATATTTATGAATTCGCCTTTTTATGGTTCATGCGGCCATCTTCAGAAATTTGGCATGGGAAAAATTTTTGCACAAAACAGGTTTGATATTTATGAATTTGCCTTTTTCTGGTTCATGCGGCCATCTTCATTTTAGCATTCACCTTTTTCTTTTCTGGTTCTACATGCAACCATCTTCAGTTTAACATTCACACAGGGTGAGTCACATTTGCCGATGTAGACTTGATTAACTGCAAAGGACCTCGAATCCCCATACATATTATGTATAAATAATATTTAATATTAATAAAAAAATTAAACAAGTTTACCGTGTGTATTGGTAGTTTGGATACCTAAAACTAATTTGTCATTACTTTTTAAAAATAAAATAAGGTTAAGGTCACAAATTTGATCCACAAAAACCTAAACTAATTGGGTGCTATAACTAATCGAATGATACTAATTAGACATTAATTATGGGTGTGACCCAAATTGCATATGTGTATTGCATCGATGGCCTCTTGGCACATTGCTTTGCATCCCATTAAAAAAATAATAATAATATAAAATATATGTATATTTATAATATATCGAATTTTATGTCGAACTTTATTCCAAACTTTTGAACATATCGAATTTATTTTGAATTTCAAAAGTGTCGAACTCGAATACGAACTTGAACTTGATAACTAAGGCTACAACAAACTGATGAGATGGGTTTCCAGTGATTGTTGTTGTATTGAATTTTTTTGAGCTTATGTACAGTACCTCTAGATTGGTGTGCAGACCTATGGATGTCAAATCTGGAGCAGGCACATATCTGGATGACAATTATCTGTAGGTAGATAGTCACGATTGGTGATCACCTAAAAATGGACAATCATGCTATATGTACTACTACGATCGAGAATAGGTGAATCTACAATTTGTGGTGGTTCAGATTTGTTGCTTGGTTCTGCTCCAAATTTGATTTATACTTGTGGAACTTGTGCACATGGAAACCTGTAAGGATTTAACAATATTTTTTGAGCCTCCCTAGGTGAGGCCCAACTGTAAACAAAGTAAAGCTCAATGAAAGAAATGTAAAAGCAATGTGCATGTAAAAATAAACAAAATGGACTTGTTTTTTTACCTTTCTACAAATGACTATCACTGTTGTTTGTACCATGGCATAGTGCATGAGTTGTTGGTATTGTGTTGATGAGTCATGTTGTGTTAAGAGGCTTCCTACATGGGTTGGAAGCCAACCGTTCAAGGTCATACGACCATATATCATGATTGTCCCACCCCAAATGGTCTGGACCCACGGTTGTTTGATCCTATATTGTTAGATCCCAAACCACTTAGGAAGCCTCCTAACGTAGCATAGTTTAGATATAGCAGTAGTGGCATCTCACGCACAAAGTAGTAACTTAAACAACAACAACAATGGTCCGTAGAAGGTAAAATTATATTCATATCATTCACTTATACATTCTTATTTTTTTTTTATTACTTGTATTTATTTTCACTTTATTGTAACCAGACCTCACTTAGGGATGCTTGATAGCTATTTCTAATCCATTATAGGTGTGCATGTGCACGAGTACCACAGGTACAAATCAAAGCAAAAATAATTCCAAACAGTAGCAGAAAGTCACTCGAGCCCATGAACTCACTTGTTCTTAGTTGTAGTAGTACTTACAGATTTGCCTACGGATGGTCTTTGTCTAGAGAATCACCTATTCTAGCTCTGAAATCTATAGTACTGCACACTAACCTAGACGTACCATACATGGCCTTAGAAGCACTCCATGTAGTGGTGATCACTAGAAACTCCACCCAACACATTTGTTATAGCATTAGGAATACTAAAGTACCATTCCATTTTGAATAAGGGTATTGATCCCTTCATAATTGTAAACCCTTGCATGGGTATCATATTGTAATAGCGAGAAAACACAATATTTTCATAGTATAATATCAATATATTGCTTTTTTTCATTTCATTTATTATTGCATGGTGCATACTTCTGACATTTATAATATGACTATTACGATAGGACCCACCCATCCCTAAAAAATTTTAATTTATGCAATTCTCTGCGTTGTTTTTTTATGCACAGATTTTATATTCTACTATTTTTTATATTCGTTGTCTCAAGAATTTGATAGGTTTTTAGTTTCTATTTTTATATAGGCTACAAAAATACACAAGAGTAGGATCGTCTAGCCTCAGACGATCGTAGATCTCAATCATCTGCACACATACGATCTCAGACAGAAATCATCCCATATTAGTGATAAAATCACGAACTAACATTGTATTATTCAACAGTAGATTAAATAATTGTTACAAGTGCCGGGAATAGCACACCGGCAGAACTGAACTGTTACGGAGTTGTAACAGTGTAACAGTATGTCTAATAATGAAATAAAGACAAAGCATAATAGAGTACGCTAACATCCCCCTTTATTACATTATTTGGGTAATGTAATAACTAATAGCTACTACTAACATCCCCTTACATCATTTTGCAATACAAAGTGAGCTGCGAAACAATTCAAATTTGACACGTCCAAGTGCCTTAGTGAAAATGTCTGCAACTTGAGCATCGGTGGGAATGTGTTGAAGCTGAATTCGGTGCTTTGGAACTTCATCTCGAATGAAATGACATTGTGTGTCAATGTGCTTTGTTCTTTCATGATGGATTGGATTCTTGACGAGGTTAGAACACCACGATTGTCGCAAAACAAGTGTATTGGAGATTTTGATGGATGGCCCATACTTGTCAGAATGCGACGTAACCATATCACTTCGCACACAGCTTCACGTGCGGCGCGATATTCTGCCTCTGTTGATGAAATAGCAACCACCTGTTGCTTCTTGTTGTGCCAAGAGACAGGACCGGATCCCAGATGAAAAATGTATCCAGAAGTTGACTTGCGATCATCAAATGATCCGGCATAGTCGGAGTCCGTGTATCCTTGCAAGAAGAATTTGTTGTTCCTCTTGTATTCTAGGCCATATTCCATAGTACCACGGACATAGTGAAGAACACGTTTTTTTGCTTTCCAATGAGTGGTCTTAGGCTCCTGCATGAACCTCGAAAGATAGTTGACAGCAAATACGAGATCTGGCCTAGTATTGGTCAGATATATGAGACTCCCAATCAACTGTCGATAGAGAGTACCATCTACTTGAGGTGAATCATCATATCGTGATAACTGAAGTCCATTCTCCATCGGAGTTGCCATTGGCTTGCAATCAGTCATGCGATATTTTTCCAGCAATGTCTTGGCATATTTTTTCTGAGACACTTTGATGGAGTGCTCCTTCTGGCTGAATTCCAGACCAAGACAATAATGGAGAAGTTCGAGATCTGTCATCTCAAAATATTTGCACAAGTTTCTTTTGACAGTAGAGATCATAGTTTCTGAACTCCCTGTAATGAGCAGATCATCCACATAGAGTACAAGCAACACTATCTCAGAACCCTATTTCTTGAAATAGAGGTTTGCATCCGACGGACATCTCTTAAATCCATGCTTGCATAAGGTGATTGTCCATTTTTATATACCAAGCTCGAGGAGCTTGTTTCGGACCATATAAGGATTTGACCAATTTGCAAACCTTCTGCTCTTGGCCTTCCACTTCAAATCCTTCGGGTGAGTCATGTAGACTTCTTCTTGGAGATCACCATTTAGAAAGGCACTTTTGACATCCATCCGGTGAACTTTCCACCCATATTGTGCTTGCCATAGCACACATAACTCGAATTGTGGTCATCCGAGCGGTAGGTGCAAAAGTTTCCTCGTAGTCAATGCCTTCCTTTTGAGCATAGCCCTTTGCAACAAGACGGGCCTTATGCTTATCAATTGTTCCATCTGCCTTGTACTTGACTTTATATACCCATTTGCAGCCAATGGGTTTCTTTCCATGCGGCAGATCAACAAGCTTCCAAGTTTTATTTTTCATCAAAGACTCATACTCTGTATCCATAGCGGCCTTCCACTGAGGCTCACTGAGAGCATCTTGCACTGATGCAGGTTCAAGATCATCTATGGTAGACATGAACGCCCTGTCATCATCAATATCCATATCCTCTACTTCTGTACTTGGAGTTACAGAAAGTTCCTCAAAAGATTGACAAAGATCATCAACCTCACCGGTTTCTTTGGCTTCTTTTTCCTTTTGAGCCATATTGCGTGTACGAGGTCTATCCAAGTTCAAATTGGGAGGAGTGGATAAATTTGCATCTCTGATTGTATTTGTACACCATTTTGGATTCTTCTTCGGTGGTGTTGAAGAAGATGTAGAAGGACCTCCTGTCTGTGTTGACGAAGGAATCTTCTCTTCCTTAGATTCCACAATATCTTGGTGTACTTTAGATGTGCTCTGTGATGTGAAAGCTTCATCAAAGACAACATCTCTGCTGATATGAATTTTCTTGGTCAAAGGATCTATCAAACGATATCCTTTAGAGTGCTCATCATAACCAAGAAAAATACATCTCAGTGTTTTCTCATCTAGCTTCTTCCTTTTCTCTTTCGGTATGTGCATGAAAGCGTGACATCCAAAAATACGTAGATGAGATATGGAGGGTTTTCGACCACTCCATGCTTCCTGTGGAGTCATTCCTTTTAGGGCCTTTGTGGGTGCCCTATTCAACAGATATACTACAGTGGTGACGGCTTACGCCCAATATTGTTGCCCAAGAGTAGCTCCTGTGAGCATACAACGAACCATTTCCATGATAGAACGGTTCCTTCTCTCAGCAACTCCATTTTTCTGAGGAGTATAGGCAGTTGTTAACTGTCTCTTGATTCCATGCTTATCTAAGAATGCAAAAAATTCATTAGAGGTAAACTCTCCCCCTCGATCTGAGCGAGAGGGTTTTAATAGAAGCTCCGA
Organism: Wollemia nobilis; assembly: GCA_028583015.1. Taxonomy (NCBI): domain Eukaryota; kingdom Viridiplantae; phylum Streptophyta; class Pinopsida; order Araucariales; family Araucariaceae; genus Wollemia; species Wollemia nobilis. The sequence goes on from JAQPPZ010016994.1 coordinate 4,534,887, forward strand.
CTCCTTCTCAACGGATTTCTTGAGCTGCTGGAAGAATGCGAAAGCTTCAGATTTCAGTTGGAGAAAGAAAACCCACATCTTTCGTGAGTAGTCATCTACGAATAACTGAAAGTACCTCTTCCCTCCACAACTGTTGGGTGTGAAAGGACCGCACAGATCGGTGTGAATTAACTCCAGAGGTTTTCGTGCTCTTGTTGAGCTCTTCTCAAATGGTACTCTATGTTGCTTTCCTGCCAAGCAGTCAGAGCACACTGGCAATGTGGTAGAAAGGGAAGGAAGACCCTTTACCATCTCATACTTACTGAGCTCAAGTAAGTAGCCAGAACTAAGATGCCCATATCTCTTGTGCCATAGGGAAGTTGCCTCCTTGGTAGAGACAGTCATGGCAACATGTGGAGTAGAGATAGCATCTAGTGCAAATAAGCCGTGCTTATATGAAGGCTGTTGCAATCTGCTTACCCTTCTGGTAATAGTACAACACTTCTTTCCATTCTCAACACGAAAGTTGACAACCATATTTCTATCCGAGGATTTGTGTCATCGACAACAAATTGTTGGCCAATCCCGAAACATAGAGGACTTTGTCAATCGACACTTGCCATCGGGAAGAGTGGCTGAAACTGTACCCTCTCCACTGAACCACTGTAGGTTTTATCATCGGCAATGGTGACGGGTTTGCCCTCTTTGGCCACAAATGATTCAAACCACGATCCGTCGCCGATCATATGTTTGCTAGCTCCGGAATCGACATACCAAACGGGATCCCTCTGTGTGGAATCTATGGTAGTCATGAGCACCTTGTGTGCCCATTCAGAATCCGAGTCAGATTCTTCAACAACAACATTCACCTGGGGTTGCTTGTTTTTATTTTGTGGTTTGTTTTGGCCTTTCTGCTTGTTCTTATGCCAACACTTTTTGGTGTCATGGTTGTCTTTCTCACAGATCTTGCACCACCTCTTCTTCTGTTGAGGTTGTTTGCCTTTTCCTTTCGTATCTTGTTGAGAATTTCCTCCTTTATGAAAGTTGCCTCCTTTTTGCCCATTACCTTTCTTCCTAGAACCCTGCTGGTTGGTGTATAGGGCTGTATTGGAAGAATCATCCTTGTGAAGTTGGCGTGCCTCCTGTTGTTGAAGCAGATTGACCAACTCGATGTAGGTAATTTGTCGTTGAGACACCTGGATGGAGGTTATCAACATATCAAATGAAGAAGGTAAAGCTCTCATCACAAGTGAAATGAGAAGCTTTTCGTCCACAGTATCTCCCAAAGAATTCAATTTCTCTTTCAATTCAGACACTCTGCACAGAAAGAGTTCAACTGTTTCACCCTGTCTCAAACTCAGGTTATGAAGTTGTTGTTGAAGATGAAGAATGGTTGAATCATTCTTTCCCTCATAGATGGTTCTAAGGGCATCCCATGCCTCTTTACCACTTGCTTTGTCAGCTATATGAGGTTGCACTTCATCTGAAACAGCAAACAAAATGAGCACCTTTGCTCGACTGTCTTTCTTGTCAAAAGCTATCTGATCTACGGAAGGACTTGTGGATCCTGCTGTTGGTGAAGGCCTAGTTGCTACTCCAGTAACAATATCCCACAAATCTTCCATTTGGAGAATTGCCTTCATCTTATGTTTCCATGGTGTATAATTTGGACCTTTCAATAACTGATGCGGATCAGTCATCAACTTTGCAACAGCGGCCATAGTGAAGGTTCCTTATATCACCAATTGGTCCCCCTTTCGATATACCTTTTGCTAGGCCGTTATACCGTACAAAATACCCGCCCTTACGTGAGGGAAACTATAGGTATTTAGAAAGATCAACAAAAATCACCCGCCCTTACGTGAGGGAGACTATAGGTGAGTTTTAGAGATCATACGATACGTGGAACATAAGCGGTGCTGAAAGGGAATCGCCTTGTTGATGGCACCTACCATAGAAGATTCTTCTCATGCGTGGGGCGTAACTTCCCCTAAACACTATGAAGAATACTTCGTCAGGATTTACGCCTAAACACAAGTGCGATAAAGGGTAGTGGATGGAGTAAAAAAATGCAAAAAATGGCTAACTTATCTCTCCTCGACGATTTATAGAGAACAAGCTCAGACGTCGTTGTAGCAGCTATATTAGGCGGCGGATACAGTAGCCAAATCACGACAGCTTTACCTGTAAGTGCTGGCCAGAGGTATCACAAATACCGAACGCTGCAGTGCAATAAATTGCACGGATGGGTTTTAATTATTTCGGGGACTTAGGGAGTGTTTTGATTTTAATTTTTAATGTTATAGTGCAAAAATGAAATATGCAACATACAACAAAAAAAATGCCCACAAGAATAACCCACAAGGTGTCGGTCACAGCCGAAAATGCACCTTTTACAATTCGCCAAATTGCTATTTTTCAGAAAATTACTCACATTCCCCCTTTGATTTTTTGAAAAAATATCCCCCCTTAAAAAAATCTCTTTAACAAAGCATTTTAATAATTATTATATATTTAAAATTAAAATAAATAATTTTAATTTATATAGTTTTAAAACTTATGAAAAAATAAATTAAAATTAAATTTTAATTTATAAAGTTTAAAAACTATAAAAAAAAATTAAAATTAAAAATTTTAATTAAAAAATAATAATTAAAAATACTTTGAGAAAAAAAATTAATTTATACCTTAGGGGGGAGTCGGCGGGATTTGAACCCCCGACCTGCAGGCTCCCTGAGCCTTACCGCACGGCTCACGACCACGTGAGCCAGCGGGCTGATCCGAAAGGATCAGTGGAGCACCTTGCTTTTCAACACCCGGATGCTCCTCCTCCTCTGCTGCGGCCTCCGACTGCTCGGTCGCGCACTGCTGCTTCCGTGCACGCTGGCACTGCTGCTTCCCGCCGCTCGTTGTATTTTTTTTTTTTTTTTTTTTTAAATTCCGCGTCTTCGTCCCACGCGCACAGGGTCCGCCTGGTCTTCTTCATCCTCCAACGCACGCAAACAGCGCTGCGTCTAACCCGTCCGGGGGGGGTTGATGGGCTGCGTCCTCCAACTCCAACGCGTGTGGGAGGGGGGTCTGCAGCGGACAGACGTCCGATGACGCAGCACGTTGAGCTCGTCCGCGCCACCCTCTATGGGGGGGGGGTGGACGTCCCCCTCCCTCGCGTCGCGACGCGTCCATAGTGCAGTGGACTTCCCACTGCTGCACGACGTGTCTGCAATGTAGAAGACGTCTGCGCGACGCATCCGCGTACGGGGTCCCACGTCCTCTATGCGCAACGTATGCGCCTGCGCGCGGAGACGTCTTCTCTGCGCACAGACTGGACGCGGACGTCGCGCAGGCTGCAGCGATGCAGGTCTGCGCAGGCTGGTCGCTGGAATGTGCCGGCTCAAAAAAAAAAATCTTTTTTTTTTTAAACTGCTCAGCTGCGCGGCAGGGAGAGGAGATAGCGCACAGGCTGACAACAAAAATCTCGCCCAAAAAAAAATCCTCGGCTGCACCTCGCCCAAAAAATCAGAACAGCTCTGATGCCATGATAAAATCATGAACTAACATTGTATTATTCAGCAGCGGATTAAATAATTGTTACAAGTGTCGGGAATAGCACACCGGCAGAACTGAACTGTTACGGAGTTGTAACAGTGTAACAGTATGTCTATAATGAAATAAAGACAAAGCATAATAGAGTACGCTAACATGGCGGTCATATTACATAGCCACCTCTGCTTCTGGTCTTTGACGAAGCATGGGACTACATATATGGAACTATATTTCTAGTCTTGTGTGTGTCTTTAGAGTAGCTCTTGTTTACCACGTAGTTATCTTATTTGCATTTTACAATATTTTTTGCTTAGTTATTGTAGTTCTTTCTTTAATGCCAAACATAGGTGACTATAATTAACACATCAAATCCTCTCTTAAGACTTGGAGTGAGTCTTTAAAACACTCCTCGTGAACCCCCAAAAACCTTAGTTAATCACCAATCCTAAGTTTGAGGACCATAGCACCGTGGTTACATCAGATCCTAGTGAATCCATCAAGAATTATTTACACAATTTTACCTCCTCTACAAAAATTTATTTCTTTTATATATATTAATTTGAGATGTGTACTCTAAAATAGATATTGACACAACATAGAAAGGAGAAAATGAAAAGAAAACAAAATTTCATAGCTCCAAAAAATACTTCATGAATCTTCAAATTTGTACATACTACTTTAATACAATATATTATATATATAATAAGATGTCTCTTGGTTGTTTAAAAACAATTGTGTTTTAAATTCATCCCAAATCTATGTGAGAATTCTTTTTTTTTTCTTTTATGAAATTTCACTTACAATTTCAGTTGTCATGTTATGATTTTTATCTTATTTTTATACATATCTAAATTTTTTTGTTGTTCTTGTCATATTCTTATTTTTATCTCGTTCAATATTATAATGTCCAACATTCTCTCCCTTAATGAAAATTTTTTTAATCTATCTCTAAATGAAAGAAATTGATTCTTTGCCCCTATTGTTGTAAAAATGTTAACATACAAATATTTTGAATTATGGTATTTCAATTCAATTTCCTATTTATAAATTAAATCTCTAATAAAATGATGGCTCAATTGAATGTGCTTTGATTTTTGGAAAATAATATTTTTAGTATTTGAATTGCACTTATGTTGTCACAAAAAATAGTAGTTCGTCTTTCTAAATTTTCACTAAGGTCTTCTAGAATCCACCTCAAGCACACTGCTTGTATACATGCTAATGTAGTTGTTATACTTTTCCTCTATTGTTGAGAGTACAACCATTGCTTATTTCTTTGAACTCCAAGTTACCAATCCATTTCCTAATGAGAAACAATTTCTTGATGTAGATTTCCTATCATCAATCAATCTTTCTAAATCATTGTATTAGTTGAAAGATAATAGATTTCATAGTTTAAAGTTCCTTTCATATGCCTCAAAATTCTCTTTTCTATTCTCATATGATCTTTTGATGGCTCATTCATGAATCTTGAAATCAAAGAGTCTACATATGCAATATCTAGTCTTTATGTTGTCAAGTATATAAGGCTACCAATCAAACTTTTGTACATTCACTCTTCCACTTCTATTATTATTACACATTCTTTCACTTTATGCAAGTGGGGTAGAAATATCTTCTCAACTTTCCATGTCAAACTTCTTCAACATATCATGTACATATTTATATTGACAAATAAAGATCCCATAATATGGTTGATGCATCTCCAAGGCAAGAAAATAATGCATCAAACCCAAATTGCTCATTCTAAATTCTTATATGATGGCTTGATTGAATTCTATTTTCATTATTAATAAATTTCTTACAAAAAATATATTAACAATGTACAAGAAAGCAATCAAAATATCACCACCTTTCTATTTGTAGTATGACGTGGGCTGATCCATACATATTAAAAATTCATACTTCAAGAAGTATACATTAATTCTTAAATACCATGTCCTTCATGCTTATTTATGGTCTATAAATAATTTTTTGAGTTGTAGAAATATCCTTTTTTACCTTTAAATATTTGTGGTTGTTCCACATACGCTTTTTATTCACTCTTTCTATTCAAGAATGCACTTTTTACATCAAGTTGATGTACAACCCATTTTTTGGATTGTCAAGGCTAAGAAAATTTTATTGTGTCTTGCCTTACAATAGGTGCATGCTCTTTGACCACTAGCCTTATTTTATAGATTTTAATTGATCCATCACTATTATACTTGGTCTCAAACACCCACTTCATTCCAATTACTTCCTTGTTATTTGGAATCTCAAAAGACTCCCAAGTATTATTCTTTTCAATCTCAATAAATTCTTCTTTAATGGATTTTTCCATGTCTTGCTTCAAGTTGCTTCTTCAAAACTTGGGGGCCACACTTAAGTCTTGGATAATAGTTCATAGTTCACCATATTATCTTCTTTTTCATTTTGCCTTTGTTCTTGGGCTCATGCTTAGATTCTTGTGAACCTCCTATCAAAAAATAATCTGATATTTGAAAATTTGGATGTCAATATAATTTTCTCTTACCTTTTAGTATTTGGAGAAATGCTTGTCTCCTTTTGATGTTTGTGACACACCAATATCTTCAACTATGATTGTCTTCTCAATATTTTTTGCTTATTTTCCATGCACTTCTCCTTCATTAGAAATGACATCTTTAGATGATATGCATTATCTACATTTAGGGTCATAACATCTACATGCCTTGATTTCTTTAGAATAACCAACAAAAATGCATGCTTGACTCTTTGGATCTAAATTATTCCTTTTCTTATATTTGACATGGACATAATCTAAATAGTCAAACACTTGCAAGTGACATATTGAAGACTTATTTTCATAACATGCCTCATAACATTTCATATTATTTAATGCAATTATGGGACTTTTATTGAGGATTTATGCTATTGTTGCAACTACCTCAACCTAGAAATGATTGGACAAACCTTTTTCTAGAACCATGCTTCTTATCATCCCCATTATTGTGTTATTCTTCCTTTCTACCATTCTATTTCACTAAGAAGTATAAGCTACTATCAATTGTCTTCTTATCCTGTGATCATCACAAAATTGATTGTATTTCTTGGAACAATACTCACTACCATGGTCATCCTTTAATGTATTAATTATCTATCCACTTTCATTCTCTACTATGGCTTTGAATATTTTGAATACTTCAAAAAAATCACTCTTATTCTTAAAAAAATATAGACAAGTTTTTCTATTATTATTATCAATTAAAGTGATAATGTAGAAGGATTTACCAACACTTACTATATGCATTGGACCATAAGTATCCGAATGACTTAGATTCAATAGATATGATGCTCTCCATGCTCTTAATTTTTAAAATATCTCTCTATGATGTTTTCACATTGTTCAACCTTCACACACTTCACCTTTTGCTTCTACACAAGACAGTCCATGGACCATTTCATTCAACATTCAATAAATATAAGTTTCAAAATTTTAGGTGATCATAACTTTGGTGCCATACCTAGCTTGCAAGGATTCTACTTGCATAAATTAATTGGAACAAAAATTAATTTCGTACAAAAACATAATTTTATCAATTAAACAAAAACAATTATTTTATTGATCTTGCTAAAGAGTTTACAAAGTATCATAGGCCTTTTCAAGGTGTTAAACTCCTTTAATCCAAGTTGCTTCAAGGGGGAATCCTCCTTTATTAGCAACACTATATACAATATATTTTTTTAGGATGCCTTAACTTCTCTTATAATGCAATATATAAAGATAAATTTTCCCAAAATAGCTTATAATGAAAAAGTAGGTTAAATCCAAAATAACTATCTGGACCATATAACCCTAACCCTAATTATTGAGGATCATCCTTATATTCAAAATAGGGTTTATACTTATTTCTAACTAAAATATTACAATAAAAATGATAGGATGTGAGTTTCTAATACTACCCCCTTCAAAACAAGCTTTATCTTCAAATATGGAGATAAAGAAATTATTCTAGTAGTTAGTTTAGCGGATTCCATGTGGCATCCTTGGGATGTAATCCACACTATTTCATAAAAATATCTATAATGGTTTGGTTGCATAGTTGTTATGATTTCCAATATAAAATAGACTTTGGTTCAAGAATTATTAACCCTTTAGAAAACTCTTACTACCATTTGGTCCAATAGAGTTCTTTGTTAGATATAGGATGAGAATTGGTGGTGAATGCCATTTGTTCCACTATGTATGATGCTCCAAATATAAAACATCATAAGACTCTAATAACTTGGTAACACTTTTAGTTTATCAATTTGTTTGGGAGTGGTGCATCGAGCTCTTCTTTAGTTGGGTTCCTTGTAGATTGAAGACTTCATTTCAAAAATTACTAATAAGTGTAGGGTTATGGTCATAAACTATGAAATATAGCATTTGAGTGAGTTGAAAAATATGATAAATGATTGTTTAGGCAATGGTGGAAACTGGGTAGGGATGTGCAATAGTACAAAATTAGACGTACCTTGGGAGACAATCTATAACAACCAAAATAACTAACTTGCCTATTATCTTAGGTAATCCCTTGATACAATCTATGAAAATATTAGCGCATACTACTTCTAGAATCAGTATTGGGTGAAGTGAATCTAAAGCTTAAAGTGTCACCCCTTTCTAACAATAAAAATATCTCATTATTATACAACTCATTTAATCACCTTTGCTTTTAATTTTTCTTGGATCAACTTTGTGATTTCTAATTTTTGCACTGAAGGATATCACTAAGGATGGATGTTGGGTGGCAAGATATTTTGAATGATTTATATTGTATGTTCAAGTCCATGAGGTTCCATAAAAACTTAGGTATACTTATTAAGAAATGTTTTCAATACTATTGATGGATCGGTTTGATCAACTTCTATGGACTACACCATGAAAATTTGATCCTTCACTCTCCAAGTATCATTTTTTGTAATTTTTTTATGCAATGAGAAATTATGACTAATATTGTTCATATATCATCCTCTTGAGAGTGTATTGTTTATCCTCTATTATAAATTGCATTCAAATTTCTAAAAAATCCCATAATATAGGACTAGTGTATGCAACCATTGAGCATCTAAGACTATGTTACATCCTCCTAATGGAAATACAAACATATCGATTTTCAAATGAGAGCCTCAAATAGTAAGATTTACATTGTGACATTTGTGTTTGTAAGAAAGAGTACCTTCGTTGGTTGTCATGACCTCAAATTCATTGCATAAATACAAGTAGGAGTCCACTTATTTTACCACCTTGTGACCAATGAAGTTATAAGTACTACCTATGCCAATGACAATGTTTAGATGACATATCTTGAAATATCTATGCACTCAAATAGTTTATGGTGTGGTTATACCTATTAAGGCCTACAAGGATATCTTAGTTGTTGGTTATTTTGAAGTATTGATGTCCTAATTTTGTTCATTATCTAAGTTTTCAAAGGGTGCCTAATGCCTAGGCAGGTAAGTGATTGACTCAACATCCACTCAACATCTAGTAAATATAACTTCTATCAAACACACTTATGATTTGGATTGTATTTCTAATCATAATTATAGCATAGGCTCTTGACTTGGTGAGATTTCATCTCTGTTTTAGTTAGTTGTTTGATGTTGATGGTTTTGTTTTCTACATCTAAATATACTAAAGGGGTTGGAAAATTTTAGAATTGGGATGGCTTATTTGTGTGACGTTATATTACCAACTTATTTTCAGCCAACCTTGCTAACCTAATGACATCCATAATATTCTTGGGGTTGAACATTCTTACATGTGTTTGAATTTCTTCCTTCATCCCATTAATAAAGAAACTTATAAAACAATTCGCAATTAGGATTTCTATTTTATTGACCAAATTTTAAAATTATTTTTGGTAGTCTCGAATTGTGTGAATTTTTTGGGCTTAGTCAAAGCTCCTGTAACATCCTTGTATGCACTTAGACCAAATCAAATGAGTAAGGTTTCACAGAATTCATTCCATGAAGGTGTTACTCCCTTTGATTTATATAACTGGTGATACTGCATTGCTTCTTTCTACAAGTTTAAAGAAGCTATAAGCACTTTTAGAGTGGCTTGATTTTGATGTAGATTAAAATATTAATTTGCATGGTATATCCAACTAGGAGGATATTCACCATCAAACTTGAGAAAATTCAATTTTGTGTATGAGGTGCAGTGGATAAGGTAAATTATTCACCTATAATATTTTATATACTTTCGACAAATTTAGTGAATGAGGGTTTTTTTCACCATGCTACACTCCTCATATTTTTTGGACAATGTTGTAGACACTAATGATAAATGTTGGATGTTTCGTATACTATGTTACATTTAATCCATCATGTCCAACTTTTTTATTCCATTAACCAAGGAGCTCAAGTAAAACCATTTTGTGATTTCTACCCTATAACCATTTCTTTTTTTCTTATAAGGATACCTCTGATCCTCAATTGTGAGATCCTTTAATAATGATTTTTGATACATGGTATTGTTTTCAATGCCTAGTACTCTTATTTTTTATGGATTGTTATATATTACATCTAGAAGTTGTTGCTTACAACTCAATGCTTAGAATTTGATTGCGCTAAAGATTTTACAAAGTATCACATACTACTTTGAGGGCCAACCTCCTTTATTGCAAGCCACTTTGGGGAGTAACCTCATTTAGGAGAAACACTCTATACAATATAATTCTTTAGGATGTTTTCATCTCTCTTACAATACAAAATATAAAGATAACTTTTTCCAATTAGCTTACAATCAAAAATAGACTAAAATCAAAATAACTATTTGAGCTATCTAACCATAACCCTAATGATCAAGGATAACCCTTACATTTAAAAGGGGATGCCCACTCATTACTAACTAAACTATTATAATAAAATAAAAAGGTTTATGATGAGGTCCTAATACAATTATTGTCCTCAAATGTTATATGACATAAATTTCTCTCTTTCCCCTAAGATTTAAAGGAAACAATGTTGTTTTTTTCATAGGTATAACTACTACTTGGTTCCTATTTGCATTTTCATAGATGATGCACTTCTTATTATCAGACACCACTTTATATTACTTCTCTAAAATATGCTCCACACTCAACAAATTGTGCTTTAATCATAGTGCAAAGTAGGTATTTTGAATATTTTTCTTTCCATTTTATATATCAATTTGTAAGGTTCTTTTTCAAGAGGACCTAATAGTGAAGACTTTAGAACTCTTAATAGGAGATCCAAGGTTTAAATTCTATGGCGGGTAGGATTGTACACCATGCTTTGGTAATTGGAATATGGTTGGATAACCATATATTGGGTAAAAAACTTCATCTATGAGGATTGTCCCATGTGGCCCATGGTCTTTGTGGATGTTAAAAACTACTTTACAACTTCACTATACTTTATTTCAATCTCCAATGCTTTGTTGTCTCCAAGTTTCACCTTACTCTTATATGAGTCATTAAAATTTCACTAAGAATATTTAGTTAAAAAAAATTCCACATTATATAACAAGAAAATACTTTTTCTTCCTCCTTCATTTATTATTTTTCTCAATGGTCATACCTTTTTCAATAATAACATTAATCATTCCTCTTATCAACATATCTTCTTCTAATACTTGTAGAATTTCGATTTAGCTTCTTCCCTCTTTGACCTTGGGAATTGGATCTTGAGCTAGTTCCATTATTATTTGGCACTCTTACCTTTGAAGAAAAAGCTTGCTCCAAGTTTTCCTTTTTACTATTTTAAACTATTTCTTCATGGGACATAAATGATTCCACCAATTCATAAGAATCCAACTTCTTCAAATCTTTACTTTCTTTTATAATTATTAAAAAATTGTTACACTTTCGTGTTAATGTTCTCAACATAATTTTGACAACATCTTCTTGTGTTAGTTCTTTGCCATGGATACCCATTTTGTGAATAATATGATGTACTTTTACACAACAATCTCTCACATTCTCATTGTTCTTCATTCTCAAAATTTTCATATTCTCTCTTTGATGTTTGTAAATTTAGTAATTTCATTGGAGCAGACCCTTGATAGTTTATCTTCAAGGTGTTCCAATCTCCTTTAGCAATCTTGAAAATTTTAATTTTTGGAAAATGCTTATATCAAGAATTGGTTGTATGTGATATAAAATAAAGGCATATGTTTTTTGTGCTTCCATCATATTTTTTTTCTTGTGGCTAATAAAATACCCCAATCTTCTAGTTCCTTGCATCCATGTTTCACAACTCTCCATACTTTATTGACAGTCAACAAAATCTTCATCTTTATGCACCGATAATCATATTTTTCTCCTTTAAATTATAGGGTGGACAATAAAACATTATTATATTCCATGACAACTAAAACAATAATATATAAAAGCCCCCTCAACTAACTTGAATTTTGAATTATTTGATTAAAAAAAATAAATCATCAAACTCTATACTTTTTATATCTCCAAACTCTAATACCAATATGTGAGATGTAATAATACCTTAAAATAAAGATTAACAAAACATAGAAAAACAAAATAAACACTAAACAAAATATTATGAAAAAAAAGCTCTTAGTAAATCTTTAAATCTATACATACTTCTTTAATACAATATACTTTACAACTCTCTATATTCTCTAGACATAAGTAAGAATATTTCATTTTTTAAATCTATACATACTACTTTAATACAATATACTTTACAACTCTCTCTATATTCTTTGGACATAAGTAAGAATATTTCATTTTTTTTTTCTTTCAATTCTATCCTCTCTTCAATTTGATCAAATTCTTTTATTAATCTCAAGTAAACTATTTTATTAATAATCCCATGTTGACCCGATTGTGGGACTTGAGTGGTTTATGAGACCCAACACTTGCTAAACTCTTTGCCAATGGGATAGTAGACTTAAAGGTGAAAGCCCTTGGCCCCGCTTTTGTGGGACTCCTCACCCCTATTAACATCAAGTCATGGCATGTGTGTGGGGGTAATGCGATGTTGTTCCCATACATGTGTGTAGGTTAGTGGACCCTTTTGCTTTCTAACTGGTTCATGTGATGTTGTTCCCATACATGTGTGTGGGGGTAGTGGACCCTTTTGCTTTCTAATCGGTTCATGTGATGTTTTTCCCATAAATGTGTGGGGGGTAATGGAGCCTCTTGCTTTCTAACTTATTCATGTGATGGTGTTCCCATACATGGGGTGAGGGTAGTGGACCCTTTTGCTTTCTAACCGGTTCATGTGATGTTGTTCCCATACATGTGTGTGGGGGTAGTGGACCCTATTGCTTTCTAATCGGTTCATGTGATGTTGTTACCATAGAGTGTGTAGAGGTAGGAGGTAGTAGGCCCTCTTGCTTTCTAACCGGTACATGAGGTAGTGGGCTTCTAACTGGTTATGTGTTTCCTTACAAGATATTTATTTCCAATGGCATATTCTTATGTTGGAATTTTGTTCCACTTTAATACCTCTTTTACTTAGTGTAGTGTGTTAATAATACCACATTGACTCGATTGTGGAACCTTTAATACCTCTTCTACTTAGTTAGTGTAGTGTGTGTTAATAATCTCACATTGACCTAGGTGTAGGACTTAAGTGGTTTATAAGCCCCAACACTTGCCAAACTCTTTACCAATGGAGTAGTAGGCTTAAAGGTATAAGCCCTTGGTCCTGCTTAAACTCTTTGCCAATGGAGTAGTTGGCTTAAAGGTAGAAGCCCTTAGTCCCTTTTATACTTAGTGTAGTGTGTGTATGTTAACAATATCACATTGACCCGGTCGTGGGACCTTTAATACCTCTTCTACTTAGTTAGTGTAGTGTGTGTATGTGTTAATAATACCACATTGACCCGGATGTGGGACTTGAGTGGTTTATAAGCCCCAACACTTACCAAACTCTTTGCCAATGGGGTAGAAGGTTTAAAGGTAGAAGCCCTTCGTCCCACTTATGTGGGACTACTCACCACTATTAACATCGAGTCGTAGTGCGGCATGTTTGTGGGATAGTGGACCATCTTGCTTTATTTAGTGTAGTGTGTGTTAATAATATGACATTGACCCGGTTGTGGGACCTTTAATACCTCTTTTACTTAGTTACTGTAGTGTGTGCATGTGTTAATAATCCCACATTGACCCTGGTGTGGGACTTGAGTGGATTATGAGTGAGCCCCAACACTTGCCAAACTCTGTGTGCATATGTTAATAATCCCACATTGACCCGAATGTGGGACTTGAGTGGTTCCAACACTTGTCAAACTCTTTGCCAATGGGATAGCAGGATTAAAGGTAGAAACTCTTGATCCCGCTTAGCACTATTAATATGGGTCTCCTCATCACTATTAACATGGGTAGTGGGCCCTCTTGCTTTCTAACGCAGGCTTAAAGGTAGAAACTCTTGATCCCGCGAGACTCCTCACCACTATTAAGTTGGGTAGCCTCATCACTATTAACATGGGGTAGTGGGCCCTCTTGCTTTCTAACCGATTTATGTGATGTGCTTCCCATACAAACTTTTATTTGCAGTACATATTCCAATATTCGAATATGCTACCCATACAAACGTTGTGCTTCCCATTCAAACTTTTATTCCACTTTAATACTTCTTCTTCTACTTTTATTCTATTTTATTTTATATATTTTAATAAATTGAAGTAGCATTGCGAGAAAACTAATTGCTCCTCTCCCGAAATGCAGAAGAATCGCCATATCTAAACCAAACACTCAATTCCCTGTGTTTTTCACTTCTCAAAAGTCATTGAACCCGGCGACAACCCAACCCGTGGAAATTGTCGGCACTGCTACTTTTTTCCGTTAAGATCATGAAAATAGCGAAGAAACGATTCTAGGTAGGCATTACCTGATACCCAATAGAAAAAGTATGACATCTGACCCACCGCAACAAAAGCAGACATAACTTTTCAACGTATGTCATAGCAGGTCGGTGCGATTGATAGTTGAAGTTGTCGATTTTTGGACTGATTTACATGGATGTTGTGCGTACAATCTGGGCGGGTGGGGTTCACATATCCGTCTAAAACGTGGAAGAGCCATATAGCCCTTACATAAAGATGTCGATCACATATCCCTCCAACAGGTCGAAGAGCCACACAGCCCTTGCATGGGTGATGTGGATCATACATCCCTGTAACACGTCGAAACAGCCATACAAATGACGTCTGAATTTACTGCCCTTGTTAAACAAAAGAAGTCTGAATTTACTGCTTTGTACATGCAAAAGCTGTGGAATGGTACGCTTCTCAACGAGGGCAACTCAAACTGAAACTTTCGTCTCTGAATATCGCCCCCACCACCTTTGACGCCGACTGAAAAGACCCCCTCCATTACACGTTGTTGTCCTCTTTCCGATGGTCAAATCAAATCCGAAGAATCATTGGCAGGGCGCCACTGGGTCTAGAAAAATCTCTCAAGTTGCACAAATACGTCATGGTGATGATTCAACCTCGCGGGATAAAATGTACACCGTCCAGTACATACACAACTTTACAAATGATAACCGCAAATAGTAAGCTTTACATTATGACATTTGTGTTTGCGAGAAAGAGTACTTCCATTGACTGTCATGACCTCAAATTAATTGCATAGGTACAAATAGGACTCCACTTGTTTTGCCACCTTGTGATCACTGAAGTTATAAGTACTACGATGACAATGCTTAGAGGACATCTCTTGAAATATCTATGCACTTACATAGTTTATGGTGTGGTTATATCAAATATTGATGTCCTCATTTTGTTCATTATTTAAGTTGTCAAAGGGTGCCTAGGCGTAGGGAGGTAAGTGGTTGACTCAACATCTAATAAATATAGCTTGTTATCAAACACACTTATGATTTGGATTTATTTTTAATTATAATTATAGCATAGGTTTTTAACTTGGTAAGATTTTATTTTTATTTTAGTTAGTTGTTTGACGTTGATGGTTTTGTTTTTACACCTAAAGATACTAAAGGTATTGGAAAATTTTAGAATTGGGATGGTTTATTTGTGCAACGCTATGTTATCAATTTATTTTCAGCCAACCTTGCTAACTTAATGACATCCATCATGTTCTTGGAATCATTGATGAAGCAACTTATAAAATAAGTTTTAATTAGGATTTTTATTTTATTAGTCATTTTTTAAATTCTTTGTGGTAGTCTCGAACTGTGTGAATTTGTTTGGACTTAGTCAAAGCTCCTATAACATCCTTGTATGCACTCAGACCAAATCAAATGAGTAAGTTTTCACAGAATTCATTCCATGAAGGTGTTACTCCCTTTGATTTATATTACTAGTGATATTGTATTGCTTCTTTCTACAAGTTGAAAGAAGCTATAAGCACTTTTAGAGTGGCTTGATTTTGATGTAGATTAAAATATTAATTTGCATGGTATATCCAACTAGGAGAATATTCACCATCAAACTTGAGGAAATCCAATTTTGTGGTATGAGGTGCAATGGATAAGGTAAGTTACCCACCTATACTATTTTGTAGACTTTCGACAACTTTAGTGAATGTGGGTTTTTTTCACCATGCTACACTACTCATATTTTTTGGACAATGTTGTAGACACTAATGATATTGTTGGATGTTTCGTATACTATGTTATATTTAATCCACCATATCCAACTATTTTATTCCATTAATCAAGGAGCCCCAGTCAAACTATTTTGTGATTCCTACCCTATTACCATTCCTTTTAAGAATGCCTTTGATCCTCAATTGTGATATCCTTTAATGATGATTTTTGATACATGGTATTTTTTTTCAAATCCTAGTACTCTTCTTTTTAATGGATTGTTAGATATTACATCTAGAAGTTGTTGCTTACAACTTAATGCTTAGAAGTTGATTGCGCTAAATATTTTACAAAGCATCACATACTACTTTGAGGGCCAACCTCATTTATTGCAAGCCACTTTGGGGAGCAACCTCCTTTATGAGAAACACTCTATACAATATAATTATTTAGGATATGTTTATCTCTCTTATAATACAAATATATAAAGATAATGTTTTTCAAATAGCTTACAATGTAAAAATAGACTAAACCCAAAATATCTATTTGAGTTGTCTAACCATAACCCTAATTGTCAAGGATAACCATTAAATTTAAAAGGGGATGCCCACTCATTACTAAGTAAACTATTATAATAAAATAAAAAGGATTATGAGGAGGTCCTAATACAACTATTGTCCTCAAAGGTTATATGACATAAATTTCCCTTTTTTCCCCAAGCTTGAAAGAAAACAATGTTGTTTTTTTTGTCATAGGTATAACTACTACGTGGTTCCTATTTACATTTTCTTATTCTCAAACAGGACTTTATATTGATTCTCTAGAATATGCTCCACACTCAACAAATTCTGCTTTAATCCTAGTGTGAAGTAAGTATATTGAATATTTCTCTTTCATTCTTATATATCAATTTTTAAGGTTCTATTTCAAGAGGGCCTAATAGTGAAGACTTTGGAACTCTTAATAGGAGGTCCAATGTTTGAATCCTATGGGGGGTAGGATTGTACACCATGCTTTGGTAATTGGAATATAGTTGGATAACCATATATTGGGTAAACAACTTCCTCTATGAGGATTGTCCCATGTGGCCCATGGTCTTTTGGATGTTAGAAACTACTTTTCTACTTCACTATACTTTATTTCAATCTCCAATATTTTGTTGTCTCCAAATTTCACCTTACTCTTATATGAGTCATCTAAATTTCACCAAGACTCTTTAGTTAAAACTTTTTCCACATTATATGACAAGAAAATACTTTTTCTTCCTCCTTCATTGATTGTCTTTCTCAATGGTCATACCTTTTTCAATAAGAACATTAATCATTCCTCTTATCAACATATCTTCCTCTAATACTTGTAGAATATTGATTGAGCTTCTTCCCTCTTTGACCTTGGGAATTGGACCTTGAGCTAGCTCCATTATTATTTGACACTCTTACCTTCGAAGCAAAAGCTTGCTCCAAGTTTTATTTTTTACTATTTTAAATTCTTTCTTCATGGGACATAAGTGATTCCACCAATTCATAAGAATCTAACTCCTTAAAATCTTTACTTTATTTTATAATCGTTAAACAATTGTTACACTTTGAGATTAATGTTCTCATATTTTTGACATCATCTCCTTGTGCTAGTTCTTTGCCATGGATACCTATTTTGTGAATAATGTGATGTACTTTTACACAACAATCTCTCACACTCTCATTGTTCTTCATTCTCAAAATTTTCATATTCTCTCTTTAATGTTTGTAGCTTCAGTAATTTCATTGGAGCAAACCCTTGATAGTTTGTCTTCAAGGTGTGCCAATCTCCTTTAGCAATCTTGACAATTGTAATTTTTGGAAAAATGCTTATATCAAAAATTGCTCGTATGTGATATAAAGTAAAGACATGTTTTTTGTGCTTCGGTCATATTCTTTTTTCTTGTGGCTAATAAAATACCCCAATCTTCTAGTTCTTTGCATCCATGTTTCACAACTCTCCATCCTTTGTTGACAATCAACAAAATATTCATCTTTATGCACCGATAATCATAATTTTCTCCTTTAAATTCTAGGGTGACCAATCCATCACAACTAAAACAATAATATATAAAATTCTCCTCAACTAACTTTGAAAAAACAAACCTTCAAACTCTACTTTTACTAATAAGTAAAATATAATAATACCTTAAAATAAAAATGAACAAAACATAAAATATCAAAAAAAAAAAAAAAAAAACTCTTCATATGCATACTACTTTAATACAAAAACTCTTCATAAATCTTTAAATCTATAAATACTACTTTAATAGAATATACTTTACAACACTCTATATTCTATGGACATTACTAGGCATTACCTGATACCCAATAGAAAAAGTATGGCATCTGACCTACGGCAACAAAAGCATACATAACTTTTCAACGTATGCCATAGCAGGTCGGTGCGATTGATGGTTGAAGTTGTCGATTTTTGGGCTGATTTGCATGGATGTTGTGCCTACAATCTGGGCGGGTGGGGTTCACATATCCGTCTAAAACGTCGAAGAGCCATACAGTAAGATGTCGATCACATATCCCTCTAACAGGTCGAAGAGCCACACAGCCCTTGCATGGGTGATGTGGATCATATATCCCTCTAACACGTCGAAACAGCCATACAATCCACACAGCCCTTCTTAAACAAAAGACGTCTGAATTTACTGCTTCGTACATGCAAAAGCTGTGGAATGGTACGCTTCTTAACGAGGGCAACGCAAACTGAAACTTTTGTCTCTGAATATCGCCCCCACCACCTTTGACGCCGACTGAAAAGACCCCCGCCATTAATTATACGTTGTTGTCCTCTTTCCCGATGGTCAAATCAAATCCGAAGAACCATTGGCCGGGCGCCACTGGGTTGCACAAAGACGTCATGGTGATGATTCAACCTCGCGGGAAGAAATGTACACCGTCCACAACTTGCGCAGCTTTAGCCTTTGCCATAGATAAAGTTTCGAAGCGGAAAGCCATTTGCATGCGGACAAGACGGCATTTATGTACGTAGGTTGTCACAAGTGCTGGACCGGAGACCACTGTGTTTTTTATCGGCTCACGAGCTTTTCATGATCGCACGCGATTTCTGTTTGACAGAGATGTGCTTTGATACTACAAAATAGAATATTCTCTCTCACCAGAATAGGACTTCCAGTTTGAATGCCGATCAGAAACCAGAATAATAGTTACATAATTATTTTTTTGGTTACAACAAAAGTTCATCACAATCACATTGTTTTTTAATAATTAATAATAAATGCTACACAGTCAAATGTAGGATAAGTTTAGGTCACCCACGCCGGGTTTTGTTAAGGAAGGTAGATTTTAAGGTTATAGGTTGATTTTCACACTACACACTGAACTTGGGGTAAGTTTAGGTCGTCCAAGGCGCACTCTTTGTTTTATTTTTAACATATAGGGTTAAAGTCATTATTTTAGTAACTGGTAAGTCAAACTATAGGGACTGCACCCAATAGTCTATTTGTCTCGTTATTGTTGAACCAGAGTGAGATGAGGGCCACCGATCACTCGGGATTTGTATTGTTGTCGTTGGTTGGCACACTTAAAACATTCAGAACATACTACTATCTTTGCAAAGGGTTGACTTCCCTTAAGGTTTGAACCTAGGTCTCTTCTTGGTAAGTGCCCAACCACACACCTGCACTTACCACGGACTTTGTTAGGTAAGATTGTTTTTAAGGTTATAGGTTGATTTTCACAAAAAAATATTGTATGTATATATTTACTAATATTTAAAATATTATTATTTAATATTTTGGTTACTATAAAATTTTATAAAGCATGATTTCCAACTTTATAGTTTTAAAAATTTTACTTAATTTTATTTTTTTAAGAAAAAGTTAGATTATATTAATTTATTAATCGGAGTATTGTAATATTATGGAGCTAACACTATCTAGTTAGAAAACAAAATGAGGCGGATAAGGAGTAAAGCATCCATTATTGAATATACAATAAAATAGAAGCTAATAGCAACAAAAAGATTATAGTTATATCTTATTGCAATACATCAGATATCCCCACTCATCTGTGGGGCAGCCTATTATATGAAGAAATTATGGGCATGTCTTCTGTGATATCTTCTAAAGTCTTCAAATAAAAAATGGAAATAATCACCTAAACTTGCTCATCATTGTTAATTGTTTTTTTAGTTTCCTATTGGACCTTCTGAAGATCTTAAACCATATGACAAAGTCGATGAAGTTCGTCAATAGCATCTCCAGGTGTGTTGGAAGTTCCATAGTCTTGAGAATGAATGCGTCCCACATGTAACAAAAGATCAAAGGTCAAGTCTGTTAAAACTATATTCCATGGAGGAGCAGATCCAGTAAACACCTTTTTGCATTTGCACTTTTAAATGTGCTTGAGAAGGATGATTCTATAAACATCCCAAAGTTTGGGGCACCAATCTAGCTGAGAAAAACCAAGCAGAAAGAGCTTCCAAGATCTAGTGAAAGAGCGAAAAAGAAAAATGTAGAAGACATCCAAAAAATGTTTAACCATGTCACAAAACCAAAGCAAGTGAATAAGAGTTCCAAAATTGAGGGCAAATGTGTAAAATCGAGGCCAGACTTTCAAAAGTTGGAAGTTTTTGATGCAAAACTCACCATCCAAGAAGTTGAGTTTTGGATTCAAAAGGAACTTTCCAAATTTGAGTAGCAAGAGACTACCATTGGGCATTGATAAAATTCACTTACCACTTGACACTTGACATTGAGCTTAGAGTCTAAGAAAAGAGGACACAAACAATCTTTGTATATCCAATTAGAAGTAATGGAAGAGATGCTATGACCATTAAGCCATCTCCAAGTCATTCCATATATTATGGATAGTTGTTCCCAACTTTATAAGAACCTTGATGAAAGCCACAAATAAGCCATAAAACTCTTTGAATTTAGAGGAAAGGGAACAATAATTACAAATATATTTTCAAATAAAAATTGAACAAGTACTTAAACTCTAAATATCTCTAATTCTATTAATTTTCATATTTAATTAAATACCTTTTCGATTATTTTTTTATTTTGGTTTAAGGTTCGATTATACTATGTGTTAAGATGCATCTTAGCTCCTTGCACCGTGATATCTCAATTCCCAACTTCAAAATTCCATATATGATATTCCATCATCTTCAACTTTAGAGATTTACAAGATATTCCATACTCCTTCCTGGTTCGCATGTATCCTCTCACCCCGTCGACCTGCATATCCTGTATCATCACTTCTACGTATCTCAATTTTCAACTTTAAAAATCTGTTCGCACAACTATCCAACCATATAAAATATTATTTGTGATGTTGTGCTGCCCTAAACAGGTACGCAGGCCTTACAAATCAATTACGTTTTAAAACCAATATATTAATTGGGTTTATATTTACATTACAAATTATATAAGTTGTTTCCAATAAGTTTATCCTTATTACGTGCATGAAGAGGATGCTAGGGTTCATACTATCCTCGTCAGCACACTCAAAAAATTAAGAGTAGACTACTACCTTTGCAAACAGGCATCCCAATGATTAAACCTAAGTCTCTTTTAAATAAATACTTAACCAAACAATTACCTTTAAAGAAACCTTAAATTTAAGCACTTTATACTTGTAAAATAACATAAGGTGAATATGGTAATTTGTTTTTGCTTTTTAAATCAATCATGATGTATGTTCTTATATGTACTATTCTTTAATATGATAATTTTTCTTTAAAACATGATACAAAATATAAGTTATTGTTGTGAAAGGATATTATTTTTAATGTTTTTTGAGTTTTTATTTAAGAAATCTAATTTCAAATTTTTAATCACTTCTTACCAAAAAAAAAAAAATTAATGTTTTGTCCAAAAATTTTTAATCCAAAAAGGATAAGTAGTTGTTGTTATGACTGCCTCAATTCGATTCTTTAGATGGTCGGCCCTATAAACTTCAACTTTGTTTTTACCCAACAGATCATGGTTTCCTAAAAAAAAATATTAACTCGACCGGATTAATTGTTTTATAAAAACCTAAAAGCAAATGTTCTAAGGAACAATAGGATAGTAAAAAAATTATATTTAAAATGATAATTTATAAATAAAAAAAAACTTTCTAATCATACCAGACTAATACACTAGCTAGTTTAAATATAACTTTAATTTTTTCCACTGAAATTATTTATTCAATTATACATTACTTATAATTGGTTTAAATATAATTAATTTTATTAGAAGATATTTGCATTTTTATAATATAATAATTATTTATTATTTATTTTTATATTTTAAATTAATTTTTTATATATTTTATGATCTTGGTTAGTGTGAGAAATTCTTATGACCGACGCTCACAACGAAATATCTCCATAAAATATCTCCATTCCTACCATGACCTCTCGTAAGGGTGAGATTTGAACTTATCAATAGGGGCCAAACACACAACCATCACACACTCACCCCGTTACACACTCCTCGTAGTACTGTGATTTGATCATTTGAAGGATAATTTGATGGTTTGATGGTAGAATTTATAGAAAACTAAATAGCAAACCCATTGAAAAAGTGATTAAAAGGGTCTAAATATCATAAAGGATTCATATTTGGATAGGATGTAACTAAAGTTGCAACTAAAGGAGAAATTTATGTCTAAAATTTACATTATGTTGAAGATCCATAAATCAATTATTCTTTGAGCCCTACATCTAGGATCTACATAATTTTAAAGATCTATATAACATTCGTCTTCAATAATTGCCTTCCTATGATCAATTTTTTTAGAAAAATAAAGCTAATTGAAAAGTTTGTCTTCTTCATTTATAACATTTGTTCTTAATTGAATGTGTAAAGGATAAACAATTGGAGGAAAATGATTTCTTGGAGGATTTTGATATAGTATATCTTTTCATTGTTGGAATATATTACATTATTTGGTACATGACAATGTACCACCATGGGTACATCTATAGATTAGGAAAGAGTGTCTTAGATTAGGATGAAAGTATTTACTTTATGCAATGTAATAAATGCACAAGTGTGCAATGATATTTTGGCAATGTAAATGTGCATAGTTGTCCCTATGTACATGTGTCATTAGAATAGGAATATGAAGAGTCATAGGAAGAGTGTAGGCCAAGAAACACCATATGAAGAGTCACATTCCATCCTATATATGGATGTGCAATTGTAATAGAGAAGCATCACAAGGGAAGTTCAAGAGATGGGACATCACCCATGGAGCAATGGAAGGTGATGTAATATGATGTATTTGAGGTCTTTTATTCAATAAGAGTTTATTGTATTTTTTAGCATTTGCCATTAGCAATATTGGAGTTATTTCATATTCTGAATATAAGCTTATTTGCTTAGCATTATTATTTCCTTCATATTGAGTTGAGTATTATTGATTTAGTGGCCATATTATTGAGTGGTTATTCATTAAAAGCTAACAGTGGTATCAGAGCCACGGTAGATCTAGCCACAATAGGTCTAGATAGGAATTGAGAGAGCCACTAGAAACTATTCTAGTTTTTCATCATTCAACACCATTGTTGTATTTTTGCAAACCAGATGCGCCTTTGGACCTGCCCCTTGCAAAAGTTGTTGGATTTGAGATTGTTTGATAGAAGTTATTATATATATTGGAAGGAAGGAAATTTCTATTGGTTAAGAAGAGACCAATAAAGATAAAGGAAATTACCTCTAGAAAGAGAAACCAGAGAAGATAAAGAAAATTACCTCTAGAAAGAGAATCCAGAGAAGATAAAAGAAAATTACCTCTAGAAAAGAAAACCAGAGAAGATAGCATTTCTCACTAGGTTGAAAGAAAACCAATGAAAGTTAAAGATTTACCTATTCCAAGAGCAAAATCGGAATAGAAGAAAATTTACAGGTCTTGAAGACAGACCTTGATATTGAAGATTTAGAGACCCTTAGAAGAGGTCCTATTGATAAATTTTATTGATTGAAAGAATATAGATTCTATATTATTGATTGGCTAGAATCTTTCCACAAGGTTGAAGGAACACCTATGAAGACTAGGATTCAACATTGATTTGATTCCACTAGTTATAGCTAGTGAAGATTATTATTTTTGGAACTTTGAATATATTATTGTTGCTCAAGTTCTATTGCAGAAAATAGACATTGAAGGAGGTCCAAGAAGAAGGCCCCAATTGAATATTGAGAAGAACCAAGGAGAGGTTCTCATTGCAAGATTATTGATTGAAGAGACCCTAAGAGAGGTCATATTGAAGAACTTCCAAGATTGGAAGATTGAAGATTGAAGATTGAAGGACTATTGAAAGTCCTATTGCAGATTGAATATTGAAGATATAAGGACTATTGAAAGTCCTATTGCATATTGAAGCAACATATTGAATATTGAAGATAGAAGGACTATTGAAAGTCCTATTTCAAATTGAAGATTGAAGAAGGACTATTGAAAGTCCTATTGTAGATTTTGGAGATCCAGAAAGATATCTCATTGAAGAATTTCCCATAGTGGAAAATTGAAGAAACCAAGGTAAGGTTTCATTGAAAAATAGATTTGAATGTTGCAGAATTAGAAGACCCAAGAATAGAGGTCTAAAGAAGATTTTGAAGAAGAAAATAAGGCTACAGAAAAGCCTTATTGCAAAAGTTGAAGCAACCATTATTGAAGGAGATTTGAAGTAGAGTTCATGGTAGAATATTGCAAGAAGAAAGAGTACCTGACCAGAATAAATTGGGACAATTATCACCATCCGACAACAAGCCCACAAGGAAAAGGATTTGGCAAGAAGTTTGTCAAATTTGAAGAAGATTTTGAAGAACTCAAGACATTCAGATTCTTGAGAGAGAAGATAGAGAAAGAGGTCAGATTTGAAGATAGAATTTAGCAAGAAGTCAAAAGAAAGCAAGAATATTGCAAAAGCCACAAATTTGAGAAATTTGAAGATAGCCACACAAGTTTTGACTAATTTTAAAAAAGTTGATTTTAAAATTTGAAAGGAAAAAGGACTGCAAAAATAATAAGTAGGAAGTTACAGATTGAAAATATTTGGAGAAGCTTTCAAGGAATATTTGGACAACCAACTAAGAGTAGGCTTGATAGCAAAGAGAGAAGAAAATTTGAAGGTTAGTAAACTTCATCAAATCAGATTTTGGAATAACAATTAGAAGGTGTTTAAGTTGCATTTTTGGGCAGCATTGTAAGAACAAAATTAGTTACATTTTAAAGAAGCTTTGGGAAATATTTGAGATAGCTTTGGACAACAAAGCATAAGGATTAGTAGCAGCACCTACGAAGGAGGTTGATTGCAGATTTGGAGTGCATTTGGATAGCATTTGAAGCTATAAAAATCAAAGTTAGAAAGCACTTGTTTGAAGAAGAAGAAAGCACATGTTTGAAGGAGAAGAAAGCAAGCTTTGAGGTAGCCATTATTGCTGCAAATTGAAGGATCTACTAACAAAAAATTGAAGGGTGAAAATCCAGCAAATACAAGATAGTAAGCTACGAAGGAAGAAGCTACAAAAAGGTGTGTAAAATTGATGCCATATAGATTACTATTGCAGAATTTTTAAAGGAGTTTATTAAGAGTTTAAAGCATCAGTTATTGAAGCTATTTAGAGCTATCTAAAAGAAGGATTTTAAGGTGTCATTAAGCTAAGAAAGGACACTATTTCACACCATTGATTTTATAGAAAAATTGCATATTATAACAACAAAATTACAAGTTTAATTGGAGTGATAAGAAGTTGATTATATGTTGTTTTTTTAATAAGAGAAAATCAGATTTATTTAACATTGATTAGTGGGATAAGTTTACCATTATTATTTGTAATATTATAGTAGCATTAGATTGATTTATTAAAGGAGTTATAAGTGTTAGTATATGCTGAATTTTAAAGTGAAATAAGAAGCAAAATATTCTACGTTTGTGAGGGAAAATAACCCTCAAAGTACAACAAATTTTGAAAAGGAAAAGAGCTCCAAATTTGGGCAGATTTTAGGTGTTTAAAAACATCGGATTTATAGTTGGGAGTGGTATAGGAAACCACCAAGGAAGTGGTGAAAACCACCACTATATAAAGCACCATTCGACAACATATTACAAGGGGGAAAATACTCCATCATACGTCCACCCACTTGTAGGAAAAAGCACCAGAAAAAGAGCATAAGGAAAAGAAGCCATTAGGCTCAAGTTTTGGCCAGCCCAAGAAGGTAGAGAACGTCATCCACAACCTACAAAAGTACTATTACAGCCATTCAAAATAGGGTAGATTACAAGAGAAAGAAAATACAGGGTGCATTATCAAAGAAGAAAAAGAAATTGTCATAGTGATTACCATAGGGCCACCATTGAAGCATACAAGAAGGTCTTTGGTTGAAGCCATCCATGAGCAAGTCCACCATCATCCAAAGGAAGGAGAAAATCCAGCAAGAATACATTTTCAAGAAGCTAGAATACATTTTACAAGGAGCAAGAATAAGTTTGGGAAGAGCAAAGGCATTCAAAAGCCTTACAATCCATACATTTGGAAAAAGAGTGCATGCACAAAGAGTTGATTACACTTGTCTCTTCCAAAATAAGGGAATATCTCCACTTGGCACTAAAGATAGAAGTTGGTGCATAAGGTTGAACGTAACTCTTCATGAGAAAAGAGCACTCAAACATTCAAACATTCTTCATTATTATCCAAGCGCTCAAGAAGATTGTGTAACTCCCAAGTTGCAAGAAAGAAAGTGACAAGTGTCCACTTTATTCTATTCATGAATGTTAGCACCACCAAGAAGGAAGACAAGGAGTCAAATAACATCTACACCACGTGGCACACATCCAAAGAAAGGTGAAGCACTCATATAGTCATAGAGGTATTAATATAGCAGTTTTTCCAGTGCCTTACATAGCAAATGCAAGAGGAGAAGCATTAAAGAAGGTCAAAGCATCTTTGAAGAGTCATACGAAGCATTCCAAGCAAGTTTGACCAGAGATAAAAGCACCCAACAAGACCAGCAAGGAGCGCCTGAATATTTGAGGTATTTACCATAGCATTTTACCATATATTAAAGTTTTATATTGATAGGAGGAATAAGAAGGGAATATATTCTAAGGTCAAATTTTATTAAAAGTAAAAGTGGAGAGATAAGCATTTTTATAACCTTAGAAAATCATATTATTATTTTGAAGCCTATAATTATATTTTTGAAGAGCATTTTCTAGAATTTGAAGTTTATATTGGAGTTTTGTAAAATTGCATACCATAGTTTACAAAACCAATTAAATATTTGTAAATTAATTAAGGTTGGAGAAATAAGGATTCTACATCAAATTAGAATTACAAAATATTGCAAATATTATTTTCAAAATTTCTAAATTTCTAAATTTGGAGGTATAAGGATTTCTACATCAAATATAGCATATGAAATTTAGAATTAAATATTTTATTCATAAATTTGGGAGATAAAAGGAATCCTACATATTGAAAAGATTGCATTGGATAGATTAATCTCTAAATTCAAAATTATTAGAGATTTGAAGATTTGTAAAGGATTGTTGATTAATAATATTAAATATTATCTTTCAAACCTTAGGGAGATACAAGGGTTTCTACACAACATATAATTGAAAGAACAATATTTGAAACTTGAGAAATATCATCCTTAGTCTATCTCTCACAACTAAGGAAGTACCTTTTAAAATTGATAATTGCTTGACAAATTTAACTAGGGAGTCATAAGGAAGTCTACCTCAAAAGTTTAGGAGTATTTAAGGATTTCTTTAAAATGGAAGAACTTATCAAATATAGAGGATTTAATAGATCTACAAGGATTAGAGATTTACTTGATTCAAAGAGGAGTAACAATTATCCGACAAAAGGAAATACTTTAAGGACATATTCTAACAATATGATAGAAGTCTCTGACAAACATAATGAACATTCTCAAAGCTTCTCAAGGCATATAGGACAAGAATTTCTTCTACAAGTCTATGAAAGGAGCAAGAATAGAATTGCTACAACTATCCATGCATGGTTACATCAGTTAATCAAGAAAACAGAAGAAGTTAAGTTGTTCAAAACAACTAAGGAAAACTTGAAGTGCACTTACTGTAACAGAGAAGGTCATGAAAAAGCTGATTGTTGGAATCTACATCCTTGCACATACTGTGGAAAAGAATCTCATTCATCTACTTTCTGTCACTACAAAAAGGAGTTTTACTTAAGTTTTGAAAGGATTCTAACATTCAGACTACAATGTTTGTTTCAAAATATTATTCTTAAAGCTTTTGATAACAACAGATATAAGCATGAAGAACAGGAAATAAGACTACACAAAGATCAAGAGAAACAATGATGGACCAGAGAAGTGATTAAAGCCCTTACACAACAAGGATATCTAACAGTTGATGGTACCAAGAAATCCAAATAGAAGTTGAAGACAAAGAAAAGAAATCATACCAGGAAGAAGACTTCTAATATGAAGAACAAAGAGGAAAATAATATACCTCTGCAGGGATCAAATAACAACATGACATCTTTCAAGAGTTTACAATATAATGATGAAGACAAGCAAGAAGAATATGAACCTGAACAAGATGAAGAAGAAGAAGAAGACCATATTGAAGACTAAAGTCTTCAAGAACCAAATAATGTAATACAAGGGGGTGTTGGAATATATTACATTATTTGGTACATGACAATGTACCACCATGGGTACATCTATAGATTAGGAAAGAGTGTCTTAGATTAGGATGAAAGTATTTACTTTATGCAATGTAATAAATGCACAAGTGTGCAATGATATTTTGGCAATGTAAATGTGCATAGTTGTCCCTATGTACATGTGTCATTAGAATAGGAATATGAAGAGTCATAGGAAGAGTGTAGGCCAAGAAACACCATATGAAGAGTCACATTCCATCCTATATATGGATGTGCAATTGTAATAGAGAAGCATCACAAGGGAAGTTCAAGAGATGGGACATCACCCATGGAGCAATGGAAGGTGATGTAATATGATGTATTTGAGGTCTTTTATTCAATAAGAGTTTATTGTATCTTTCAGCATTTGCCATTAGCAATATTGAGTTATTTCATATTCTGAATATAAGCTTATTTTCTTAGCATTATTATTTCCTTCATATTGAGTTGAGTATTATTGATTTAGTGGCCATATTATTGAGTGATTATTCATTAAAAGCTAACATTCATAAATATTCTATTGGAGGAATTTTTGAGACAATCAAAAGAAAAAAAAAATGTACATATTACTTCACTTGTAGAAAAACACTTGAGATCTACATTTTAATGTTTTTAGGGTGAATTTTGTGGATAGCTAAGATTATTATAATAGGTTCTCTTCCATACCCCTTAAAAAGTAATATTTCCATGGGAGAATTTGGAACGATAGATTATTATACCCCTAACCTAATGCAATAAAATGGGTTTATTGATGCCACTAACATTTATTGGTAGCATGATATGAAGATGCCTGATTATTTTTTGTATCATATAAATGGTAGAAATCCTAATTTCAAATTTACCATTAAGTAGAGGAATTATCATTATGCACTATCACTATTACTCATAAGAAAGTGGATAGCTCATTTGATACAAATTTCTATATAAAAGTTACATCCATGTTGTTTACATCACTATCTATGATTAATACCTACAAGGACTAAAAATTTTGTGTAAACTATAGACACAAAAATTCAACACATTTATCACTCTATCATCAAATCTTGCATAATAAAATTATATTCCTAAGTTCTAACTTAGGGATATAAAACCCTGCATATTATCCTATTTTCCATATTTATAAAATCTGAAAAATCACCCTAGGATACCCTTCCCACCCACTGGACATGTATCCTGGACACTTAACCTAGCACACTTGTCACATGTCACCCACTCTTGTCCCCCCTGTCTTTGCACATGGGACATATTCCCAACACCCATGCCACATCCCACCTTTCTTGTCCCCCTTGTCCCTTCACATAAAACAAGATCCCACATTCCACTCCACTTGCAGCCACATCACCCTAGTTAAGTGAGGCACACTAGGTGACTCACTATAACTGCCCCTTCCACCTGGCAGTCCATATTTACCACTTGGCAAGTTGGGCTTGCCACCTCCCATTTCCCTCCAAAGCCCTAGGAAGCCTATAAAAGTACCATCATTTGACCAGAAAAAGGAGCTAAATTTGCATACCAAAAGGTTGCCAAAATCGATCCAGATGCGGAGATAATTTGTGAGCACGAGCATCATTCTGTACTATTGGTTCAGATCTCGAGGCAACTTGTTTTCATCCAAAACCACCCGTCCATGGTTCCATAGTCAAAAATGTACATCCGTGGTTTCACAACCGTAGGTCCACGGTTTCCAGTTCACCATCGCGCATCCGCGGTTCCACAATCCCGAGAACAAAAACTCCATGCACGACATTCAAAGCTTTGTGCCCATAATGGAGAATCAACAAAGGGATCCTTGGTTGTTAGCCGACTTGTTCCACAAAGCAAAGAGGTTACAATACAAAGGTTTTCCTAGAAGTAATAGATGGACTAGTAACCTGGGGAAATTAATATGTCCCAAAGTATACTACTCTTTGTATCTCCTGGCATGGTTGGTGGTAGCTTATGATGAAAAATTGGAACACTTCAAGATAACAAGAATAGACCAATGTTCAGCATCGCAGCAAAACATATCCAGAAAGTCTTCAATATGACACCTTCAAACATGCAGCTTATTCATCAGGTAATCAAAATATAATCCCGAAGGTTAATAGATTTAGAAGTTTTCAAATCATTGTTCAAATCATATGAACCTGTACTATTTGATTTCCCAATTAGAAAAATTGCTTTCAAACCCTGGGTCAAGGATTTTTGTGATATGGCTAATATCATTTTAGGAGTGCAAGAGCTCAGTGTGGTAGGTAGGAATATGTTGTACTTAGTAGCCTAGAGTAACAGAAGAATAAACACCCCCATTTATGCCTGGGAAGAAGAGTTGAGCAAACAATTGCACACACAATTGACAAATTTAAAATAGACAATTTTGGAACAAAGGAAAGTAATGCCCCATTTCTCTCACTACTCAATTCTCATGCACCTATTGGCTATAAAATTGGGGAATGACAATAGAAGAAGGGTAGGGGCCTCTGATAGTCCTTATGTACAGACCAAATTTTGGAGAATACATGAAGGGTGCACTCATTTTGGTTGGTTTTGTGACAATTTCATGCTAGAGATTCACTGGATCCTAATAGGCGACCTCCTTGAGAGACTGGGACCTGGAGTCAGAGCTTTCATTAAAGAAAAGGACATAGGGGATTATTTATTTTCATAGGGTTTCACATACATTAGGCTTTACGAGGCCAAAATTCCTCCTAAAATGTTACCAATGCATTGCCCTCTATCTCTGGATGCCCTGGAGTTAGTAAGACAGGTGGTCGAGGAAGCTAAAATGAGGCTAGTAAAGAAACATGGTAGGGTCCCATGGCTCAGCATCCCTTGTAGGTTTAGGCATTACATATTTGTAGGGTATCCAACTCTGTTCAAAGGAATGTACAATTTAGACCTCATGGATTTTGAAGAAATAACCTAGAGGCCTTATGATCCAGATAGAAAGTATGAAAAATTGATGAAAAATCATGACTATGCCTGGGTTGAGCATAGGAAAGACCAGTATGAAGAGGCACTATTAGATATCAGTAAAATTACTCATATGTTAGCAAGGATTTATCTGTTATTATTGTTTCTATGTTTTCTGCAAGCACTTCTTCAAGAGTTATCATTTGTATTGATTTCCACTCATATATGCAAGTACTACTAACTCTTGTTTGATTTTCATGTACGCAGGAGGTAGGTATTTGGAGAGCTATTAAATATGGAGTGGTCCCCACATATAGGATACCAAAGCCCACTCACCACTTGGATTGGAGAAAAATAAGACTGAAGACACCACATTTCATTGATATACCAAAGAAGGCCTCCCATATTTGGTCTCGTTTTCTATTCCATAAAACAAGCAAACACTATAATCTGACACCTCATACTTTGGGGCAGAATAATTGTAATAGAAAAGGAGGCCAAGGCTCTTGTGTATTTCAATACAAATTTAATACAAAGATCATTCTATTGTAATTGCTTGTCTTCAATTATTGCTTGGTGTTGTCTTTATTTTGCTTAAAAAATGGCGATCACAGTGGGACCCCCTAAGGGTTCCATTTTTTTTTGCCTTACCTTTTAAATTATTTACTGATATCTATTTTGTACCTACAAGTTTTGGGAGTTTGAGGCACGCATAGATTCAACCCTAGGTCAATAAATCTGAAGAACTCTATGCTTGGCCTGTTCATTGTGAAAATGCAAAATCATGGTTTCTACCCTGATAAAATGTATTTACGTGGATTTTGTCTTGAGGAAATGTAGAAGCATGATTGAGAAGACTAGAACGCGAGTACGCGGTTTCAATTCTAAGGAAATGCACATGTGTGGTTGTTGTCTGTGGAAACGTGGGCTGGCGGTTGATAGCTGGAAGGAGCAGCAATAGGATCACAGGTCTGTACCCTTTGATTTCTATTTCTTTTTTGCTTATTTATTTGAATTATGTTCTTAGGATTGCACTTAGGATAACTTAGAAGTTCAATCCTGTTTGCCATTTGTTTGCATGTAGGTCTCAAGATAGAGTTCATATAAAAAAAATCAGCATTCGTATAAATAGAAAATAGGTCATATCTGCATTTTTCGAGTTAGAAATAACCTAGACATTATTTTCAAGTTTAGGTATGTTAATATTCATTCTATTTTTTCTAGCATAAAGGACCCACGCATCCGTGGTTGGGATATCCCAAACGTAGATGCACGGTTGACAAATTGCGTATCTTCGGTTTACCAGAACTAACTATGCACCTACGGTTAGCCCTGATAAACAAAATTTGATTGGATTGGAATCAAAGTTGGCACTTTTTCTCTTGATCTGTTTCTTGCCATTATCTATTTTCTATTCTCTCTACATCTAGGCATAAAATGAAATCGTATGGTAGTCTTGCATACCACAATAATCAAACAAAACCACCACACACTCACATAAACATTGGAAAACGATTGGACTTCATCATCATCGAGTTTTAATTTCATCACTGAACCACGAACATTATACCCTTATTTTTGCCAAGGACGGCTCCAAGAACCGTTATAGCTTGGAAAATTTACATATATTTCTCTTCAAAGAGTATGACACTAACCAAGTGAGACTAGGTGAGTACCGATAGGACCTGTGCTCCCTACCTAGGTGTGGACTTTCATTACCGTACTTTGGGGGATGTACGCAACCTAGAGTTCACAACCAGGTTGTCGAGTTGTGAGTATACAGGTGAAATCCTAGATTCATTTAGGGCAAAATATTGAGCACACATCTTTTCATTTTCAAACAATTTAAAAAAAAAATTGGCAAAAATCTAGGACCAAAACTTTTGTGTTTGTTTGCTTTGAGTGTTGTATTGCATTGCACTGTCACTTTACTTACATAATAACCTAGTTGCACCTGGCACTTTATCGCGTAGTAGCGTATGGTAGTGACTCGTAGTCAGGCTAAGAAATTAGTGTCAAGCCAAAGTTAGTGGTCTTCCCCTATGACATCTCAGTCTGGAAACATCCCTAACACTTTGGTGGTAGGGCAAGTAAGCATGCCCCTTTCTATGTCCCAAAGCCTTAATTTAGGGCCCTCTAGTAGTGCCCCTAATATGTACATAGACATTATGCATAGAGCTACTCACACAGCTATACTTGAGATACCTAGGAGTGAACCCCCTACAGAGGTGGATGGTCGTGTCACCATGCTAGACATGGATACTGTTAGATTGTACTTGAATGTAGCTAGAATGGTATTTCCATCATTGCCACCACTATCCATCCCATATCGTTTCATACCACCATTACAACAAGAGTCCACATTCACTTACCCACAACAACCGAAACAAATCTTCACAAATCCTCTCTTTGAGTTGGTTGTTGTAGAACT
The DNA here is from genome assembly GCA_028583015.1 of Wollemia nobilis. Lineage (NCBI taxonomy): Eukaryota > Viridiplantae > Streptophyta > Pinopsida > Araucariales > Araucariaceae > Wollemia > Wollemia nobilis. The sequence continues at coordinate 4,568,918 of JAQPPZ010016994.1, forward strand.
AGTTAACCAAAAATTATCATCCAATCAACCACCCCTCACATTACCTCAACAAATAATCATTTCCACCAATTCCTTGTATGAAAAAATTCACGTCGTTTCACAAGCCCCTACAACCATTCCATATACTTCCCTCATAGGTTCTACATCTTATACAATACCTCTTCATCCATATGCTAATGCAGCAGGTCAGCACACCATCACACCTCCATCACCCCATCCATATCATAACCTCCATAAACATCCATACCATAACACATTTCAGTCAACCATACCTTATCACCTGCAGCCTACATACAATCCACCCCATAACCAGCAGCATCAAGTACACTCGAGTGTTAGTCCTATTGTAAGGACACCGCTCGGAGGAACCAATATAATGCAATAAATAAGATAAATGAATCATTGTTTTATAAGAATCGCTTTTGGAAATATTGAGTTTAACCTGCAATATTGATATATATATATAAATGAATGTATTTTTGATGATCTAAAATGAATATGGTGATGTGCATAAATATGAAGGATGGGGTGCGATTGGAAAGATGCACCCCTAATAAATATATAATTATAATATGTTAGGAGGGTCCTAACATGCCACCCTCCTTAAAAGAGCTTTGTCCTCAAAGCTCAAAGTAAGGAGCTTCGTTGCTTGTTTTCCAAGTTGAATTTGCGTAATTTCTTGTACTATCTTGATGTCACTTTTCCAAAGGCAAGGATATCGTGAAGGTTGGAGTGTTAGTGGGGGATTGCCAAGAAAAATAGTAGAATTTTCCTTAAGAGAATTGTGATGACGGTAGGCTTCCGCTTTAGCCGATTCTTCCTATGTAGAATGAAGGGAAAATAAAGGTGCACTCACTATTTTGCCTCCTTTCTCAATCAGGGTGCCTATACGATGAGAACTCACTATTTGTGATGAACTTGTGTGTAGTTCATTGAGAGTGTATGTCTCACCTTCATTATTTACTGCATGGATGTCTACCTCATCGTTTCGTGGTGCATCGAGCACTTTTGGTAAATCGACCTCATTTCCTTAATTGTTATGGTCAGGTGCTTTGGTCATGTCGTGCACATCTTCCTCACCTTCTTCATTGATGTGAGTAGGTGCACTGGTCGCTTCGGACACAACTACCTCATCTACTTGCTCTATGGAGAGACAGGGATCAACTTTATGCAATAAATACAATGTTTGTGTAGCACAACAATGAAGGGGCCCAAATTGCTCATCACAAGTATAGCAGAGGTCTTTCGCTCGTCGCTCCTCCATTTCTTGTAGGCTAAGGTACTTAAATGGCAAGGGTTTGTGTTTTGGAAGAGTGTGCATGAATGTCGATTTATCAACAGGTTGCTCCCCATGTTGACGTTGAACATTGAATGTATTGTCGGCTAACAAGGCTAATCCAATGGCTTCCTGTAGGGTGCGAGGAGTGTACATCATGATTTTCACTCTAATTTATTCTTTCAATCCATTGATGAACCCACCTATGAGGACTAATTCGTCCAACCCTATGATGCGATTGGCGATATCCTAGAATTGAATTTTATATACACGCACTGATGTGACTTGACGTAGGTGGGCGAGATTAAGTAGCAAAATTAGGTTGGTATCATGATATATTCTTCCATCGTCGGCCATTTGCGTAATTTGAGATTTTACAAGAGATTTTTGGGATCCAAGTTTTAACAAATTTTTGCTATTGGTGCCGACTTTAAAAAAAAAAAAAATGTTGTCTTTGTTGTTTTTGAAAAATTGATTTACCAATTTTATTTATTTATTTTTTTATTTTTTGCAAAAATTTGTTGTTAAAAATTTGTTTGTCAACTTAGATTTTGGCGCCCGCAGGGTCAGTTTGGTGTTGACTGAGGGGAGGCTAATGCGACACAGTGAATGGGAGTGAGACCGACGGCACTGAGGGAAAGCACGGCATGAGGACGAGTCGAGACAGCATGGGAACAATACGAAAACACAAGGGGCGAGGCAATACGGCATGATATGAGGAAGACATAGGGCAACGGCGAGACGACGGGCGCGTGACTACCGCAAGGTAGTCACAAACATTGTAGGTGTTTTACCCCCTTTAAATACCTTAAATGTTTTAACACCGCCAATGTGGTATAATTCCCTTGGCACTTTTTTTTTTTTTTTTTTAAAACACTTTTGTCCGCCCGACGTCGGAGAATGGATGTCAGATTTTAGCCGCCGAAAAAGTGCACCGGAAAATAATTTTAAAGTTTTATAAGGTGTAGGTTTTAATTTACTTTAATTTTTCTTGCCGAAATTATATTTTATTGTCGAAAACTTATTCGCACGACGTTAATGGATTTTTTTGCTACTAAATTTGAATCCTTTGTCGCCACCAATCGCTGGGTAAGGTAAAATGATGTTTGTGTTTGCACTTGGATGGATTCGATCACTAGTTTAAGCTTTGTGGATTTTTCTAAGCGTTCACCGGAGTTTGACGTTCTCTGCCTAAGGACATTCCTGCGTCTATTTTTTTTTTTGTTGGGTGCGTTCTGCATTTTATGTACCTTGGTTACGAGGATTCATTCAATGGAGTATGGAGGCAAAAGAGGGTGAGTATCGATCTCAGTTGGCTCAGGTTGGGGAAAAAAAAAAATTGAAATTGGAGGCGGATGTGATGGCTCTGATCCAGATGTAAGGACACCACTCGGAGGAACCAATATAATGCAATAAATAAGATAAATGAATCGTTGTTTTATAAGAATCGCTTTTGGAAATATTGAGTTTAACCTGCAATATTGATATATATATAAATGAATGTATTTGATTGATGATCTAAAATGAATATGGTGATGTGCATAAATATGAAGGATGGGGTGCGATTGGAAAGATGCACCCCTAATAAATATATAATTATAATATGTTAGGAGGGTCCTAACATCTATGGATGACCCTAGATACCAGTTCTTACAGAGTCATTGATAGTCTTGCCATGCAAACTCCAGGTTTGCAATACCAAAAGCTAACTTTAAGGTAACTACTCAATCATACCATTCATGCTTTGGTGCCTACGCTGCCATATCCAACGGATTTCTAGATGCCCAAGATTTAATTTAAAGGGGATGAAGACCCCTATGAAAATGTAACTAGATTTGTAAATGCATGCTTCAGAATCAAAAGCAATGATGCACTCATGTTACACACATTTCCTTAGAAACTAGGGGGAGAAGCCCAAGACTAGTACAACCACATGCAACATAAAAGTGTTTTTACCTTTGAGAAACTAGCAGACCAGTTCTTGGAAATATTTGCCCTAAATATCAGAAAGCAAACCACATTGACTGATTTGATTTATTTGAAATAATATGATCATGAATCGGTCCATGACTTTGGAAATCGATGGAGGACAATCATGATCAAGCTACCATTTTCCCTCCCTATGACAGAGATAACATGAATGTTCTTGTGCTAGACCCATATCTTCATTACTACAGCTACAACAGTATAGAACATTCTATGAGGCACTTGCCCAAGCAAATGTAATAGAAGAAATATAAATTCAAGAAGGCAAGATAAAGCCTAAGAAGAAAGAGTGGCAAAATAATAATCCAAAGGGGAATAACCACGATTTGTCCAAGACCATGCAGGTTAACCAGATAGTCTTGGGCTAAACACAGTTAAATCAACCAGCCCAAGTACAGAACCAACAACCCCAGCAACAACAACAACCGCAAAAATTGAATTATCAAGTGGTTCCACCCCCACAACAAGCACGAAATTAGACACAATCTGCAGAAGGCCAACAACATCATTTTAAGCCAAAGATAACTTACACACCAGTACAAGAGCCATATTCATCAATTTTTCAAATATTGTATGTAGAAAAACTCTTTACATTACTGGAGATGAAACCTGAGGATCCTAACAAACCAAAGACAAAAAGCTATAAAGAACACCTATTTTGTATCTATCATAGACAAAGAGGACATGACATCAAAGGTTGTCATGGTTTCAAATTTATTGTGCAAGATTTATTGGAAGCGGGTACAATCAAATTTGACAACCCATTAGCCCAAAATAATCAAAACCTAGGCATCTATCAAACACCTTTGCCACATCACGAGGCAAATTAACAACCTATGGGAGCATCAACTTCTACAGTTCCTCCCAATAAGGTTAATTATGTGTCTCAACTGCCATAAGGTTTTGTAGTGGCTATCAGTATAGTTACCCATGGACAGAGACAAGCCAATCGCATGACTCAGGCTACAGCAACACAACCCACAAATGTTCCCATACAACTTGGACCAACCATTCCACCGCCACCTTTTCATAATCGCCCAATTGTCACCCTAAGTAGCTAGTTAACCCAATGTTTAAAAATGGCTTTAGCAATATTGTCAATCTATGAGCTAATACAATAGTCACCGCCCCATAGGGAAGCATTTATGGAAATCTCAAAGTCTATCCAAGTACAGATAGAAGACCCCAATGCATTCAATTCCTTCGTGGGAAGTGTGCAAAAATGAATGGAATCCTCAATAGCATTTTATGACTTCGAAGAAAAACAAGTCTCAATAGATTCACCTGATCCGCCATTGCACATAGTAGCTCACATTTACAAGAATCCATTCAAGAAATTTCTTATTGATATCGGTTCTTCCATCAACCTCATCACTACACCTACAATGAAAAAACTCAACATTTCATCATCACACATCACAACATCCACCTTCACCCTTAGGGCTTTTAATGACGCTTTATGCTCAACTATAGGAAATGTTGTTCTTCCCATCACCGTGGGGATGAAAATAATACATGTCCTCTTCCACATATTGGAAGGGTAAATGCAATACAATATACTCCTTGGACGCCCTTGGATTAGAGAAATGAAGTGTGTACCTTCAACATTTCATCAATGCTTAAAATATGTACATTGAGGTAAAGTACATTGTATTCCAATTGACATAGAACCTTTCAAGTACTACAATTTGATTTCAAACCCGTATGAGCCCTTACTTCCATCAACACACCTATCTATCCAACCACTCACCATCAGAACCATTCCACCTAGTAACACCTCATCAAAATCCCCCATCCAAGAAGAATTGCCCATAGTTGACCCAAATTTTGCATTAAAAAGTGTCATCTCAATTCAACCTTCAAACACTGCATATCATTGTCCAATCACACTTGACCATCCTGCCAACCAACTACCAACTTCATATACCACACTGCCCAATCTACAAACACAATTCATATTCACGATACAACCCGCTCCATCCATTAGCAAACCATAAACATCGCAACCCGTAGTCTCGCAAATAGGGCCACCTATCAGAGAAAATCCACCATCACCATTAGAGCCGCAGGCTAGCTTAGAAGAACCCTCTTCCTCCACTGAGCCATCAGCCTCCCAACCTTCTAGATGCGGACAATCCCCAAGTTGTCAAAATCGTAAAAGACTTATCCGCAGAAGAAAAAGAACACATAATCAATGTGTTGATATAAATAAAGAAGTTTTTTTGTGGTCATATAAATACGTGCCTGGTTTAGACCCAGAGTTGGTAGTCCACAACCTTACACTGGCACTAGATGCAAAGCCTTTCAAGCAAAAGCTTAGGAAATTCCATCCAAAAGTTGCATTAATTGTGAAATAAGAGCTACAAAAGTTATTGGATGTATACTTCATAGTACCAATTGATTACCCAGAATGGCTCTCAAATATGGTACCCGTTCACAAACCGAACGGAGGTATACATGTGTGCACTAATTTTCAAGATTTAAATAAAGCATGTCCCAAGGATGATTTTCCTTTGCCTAACATTGATCAACTAGTAGACTCCTGTGCTGGCCATGAAATACTTTCCCTAATGGACGGTTTATCGGGATACAATCAAATCCGAATTAATCCCGAGGATCAACATAAGATAACATTTACAACACCCTAGGGCACATTCTATTATAGAGTGATGCCTTTTGGACTTAAAAATGTAGGAGCTACATATCAGCATGTTATGATATACATATTTCATGACTATATGCATAAGATCATCGAGGATTATGTAGATGATCTAATTTCTAAATAAAAAATGTGTCTTGAGCACATTGAAGTCTTGGAAAAAGTGGTTGATCAATTGCTAGAGCACAAAGTAAGGTTAAATCCTAAGAAATGTGTCTTTGGTGTCACATTTGGAAAACTGCTAGGATTTATTATTTCCAAGTAAGGAATTGAAGTGGACCCAGGTAAGGTAAAAGCTATTATAGAGATGCCACCTCCAAATAACTTGAGAGAGTTGCATAGTTTACAAGGAAAGATCCAATCTATTCGACGATTCATAGCACAACTCTCCAATAAATGTAGGCCTTTCAATCGCTTGCTACAAAAGGGGGCAACATTCTCTTGGACGACTGAGTGCCAAGAGGTATTTGATGACATAAATAAATACCTAGTTTCACCACCAGTTCTTACGTTGTCTTGCACAAGAGTCCCTTTTCACCTATACATCTCTGGAAAAAATTTTGCACTAGGAACAATGATTGCACAAAAGAATGACAATCATAAGGAGCAAACCATTTACTACATCAGTCAAACCTTGGTGAGTTACAAAATGATATATGCTTATGTTGAAAAGCTATGCTTAGCAGTGGTTTTTGCCACTATGAAACTTAGATATTATATGCTAAGCAACACTACTTATATCATAGCTAGAGAAAATCCTTTGTGATACATGATGACTCGCACTTACAACAACACCCGTACCACTAAATGGATAATGCTCTTAACCGGATTCGACCTTGAATTCATAAGTCAAAAATTCATAAAAGTTCAGGTTATAGTTGATCAACTTGCTGAAGCTCCTTTACAAAATGATAAACCACTAATCATTGAGCTCCCAAACAATTTAGTATTCTCTATCACAGAACAAGAAGAGTTAGTTCCTCCTAAGGACGAAGCCGACATGACAATGTTATTTGATGGATCTAAGTGTGAGAAAGGACAAGGTGCGGGAGTCATGTTTTATACACCCAAAGGAATGACAATTCCTTTATTATTCAAACTTGACTTCACATGCACTAATAATAATGCAGAGTATGAAGCCTTAATGTTGGGTCTTCAATCAACTATAATAATGGGCATAAAAAGGCTAAGCATTTATGGTGATTCTCAACTAGTTGTTTACCAAGTAAAAGGAGAATACCAATGTAAAGAACCAGTCCTCAAACAATATCACAAAGTAGCAACGAAGTTGCTAGAAAATTTTGAATGGTACAAAATTAGTAACTTACCCCATTTGACCAACATATTTGTGGATGCAATGGCTTCTTTGGGATCTCTAATCCCTAAAAATGAACATGGATAAGCGCAACTGCTTATCATAACAATGTCCAAACCAGTAATTCATAGAACCGAGTCTAAAGGTGAGAAGAATGTTTATCTAATACATGTTGAACGATATAATTCTTAATTCAACGACATCAAAAAATTTCTCAAGTATGGGATGATACCAATAGAAATGTCACAAACTGAAAAAAGAACATTCAAATAAAAATTTATTCATTTCACTCTCTTGGGGGACATGTTGTACAAGCACGGGTATGATGGAATTTTGTTATGATGTCTAGATCCTGTTGAAGCAGAACGAGCTATAACAGAAGCCCATGATGGTACTTGCGGTGGTCATTTCAATGGAATGGCCATTGCAAAGCGAATATTGCGCATGGGTTACTATTGGCCAACCATGGAGACTGATTGTTGTCAATATGTCAAGAAATGCCAAAAGTGCCAACATCATGCCAATTTAACTCATGTACCATCACAAGCTTTATATTCCATTCAAATCCTTTAGCCATTTTCACAATGGGACCTTGACTTGATTGGTAAAATATCACTTGCCTCTTCAGGACAACATAAATTCATCATAACTGCTACTGAATACTTCACAAAATGGGTTGAGGCAATTCCAATGACCACTGCAACTAGACCTTGAATAGCAGAGTTCATACTTTAGCATATAATTTTTCATTTTGGAATACCCTTTAAGATCATTTCTGATAATGGCAAGTCATTTAAGAATAAGGATGTTCGAGCTCTATACAACAAATTCAATATATAACAAAGTTTCTCAACACCTTATTACCCATAAGCAAATGGGTAAGCTGAAGCAAGAAACAAGACAATAGTAGCCATTCTCAAGAAACTAGTCAAAGAAAATCATAGATATTGGCATACTCAACTTCCTTTGGCACTATGGGCTTACATAACAAGCATCAGAACACCAATGGGAGTGACACCATTTTCACTAGTCTATGGTTTTGAAGCCATATTACCCCTTGAACTCGATATTCCCTCCTTGCGAATCACGTTACAGGATTTCATGGATGATGACAAAGCCAAACAAGCACGTCTTGACCAACTAACACTTATTGATGAAAAGTGCATTAACACTTTAGAACATTTGCGAGTATATCAAGACAGAATCAAACGTGCTTACAACACAAAAGTACATCCTCATGAATTTTAAGTAGGAGACCTCGTGCTAAAATAAAATCAGCAAAATACCAATGCATTGCCACACTTGAGAGATAAGTTTGCGGCTAATTGGTTAGGCCCATATATTATAAAACAAAAGTTGGGACCAGGAACGTATAGACTTGCCAACATAGAAGGAAAGTTGGATCCATAGCCATTAAACATAATGCACCTAAAGGTATTTTATGCATAAATCGACTTGCAATATATATATATATACATGGCTAAAAAAAAATCACATACATTGCATACATTTTACATTGTATATAAACATCTTTACATGCATTTTGCACATTGCATTCGCATATCACATAGATAATATTCATATCACAAAATTTCAATACATTTGCATTGCATTAAACATATCATACACATGTAGCCGCATTACAATATATATATATATATATATATATATATATACTTGCATCCATCCCATCCCATGTTCAGTGATCTTTTGTAGTGGTGATGATATGGCCCAAAAAAAAAACAAGCTCCAAGAATTGGGGGTACCCACCTTAGGCATTTATGCAATTCAACAAACACTACGCCCAATATATGTTTGCCCTATGTCATAAAATCAAATTTTCTGTCACTCAACAATTTCTAGTGTAAAACCAACTTTCATAAAATGTTCAATTTTCTTTAAGATCAAAAGCACTTTTCTCACATTAAGAAAGTCTTGAGTATTGTCGACTAATTCCAAAAACAATCTTGCACCAAACCACCTCTTCACATATTAAAAAAAAAATGAGTTAGAGAGGGATAATGCCATACTTGGGTAGCACCTTGAAGTGAAAAAGAGATATTCCTCGCTTGTCCTATTATGCAACATAGTCCAAAATAAAAAAAAAAGTGGTTTTCACCACTATCACAGTTGCTCTTCAAATATAAAAAAAAATGTAGAGTAGTAAGGATATGATCACATTCTCATCACACTTCAGTTGAGAATCCGATTCCCCAAATCTCTATCCAAAATTAAAAAATTCCATGCACACACCACAGATCCCTAAAGTTGTAAGGATCGTACTATGTTTCCCTTAGAAAGTTATGTAGTCATCCCCAAGTCCTAAAGATCAGATCATTGGACTATGGAGCGAGCCTCCATCAGGGCTATAGATGCTTGACTGGAAATAGAGTAAGCTCATGCAGGACGACATGTCTCTCTCCCAAAAGGAAGATCTTTGACCGCACATATGGGCAAGCTAGCTTCTTGGTAAATCCCATAACAGGTCAACCCTCATTAAATCATAATGGACAAATGAACTTCACATACACACACACACAGGTTCTTTATTACTTAGGGTCATTGCCATGCCCAAGATTTAGTAAATTAACTTCACTTGCACACACGTTGTTCCTAAAGAAACTTAGACAACTGTCAAGTAAGTTTGGTTGATAGCACTAGTTTGTTTGAGTATTTGAAAAACCTTTACTATTAAAAATAAAAAACCATATCATCTTAAATGTCAGCATCCATATGTTCTACCATGATCACATACATATCTTCATCATAGATTACTCGCATAAATCCACCAAGTTGGATACCTCCAATTGCAAACAATGAACAAAGTAATGGCCAATTAAATTCTGAGCTATAAAAAGATCACATGAACATCATACATTCCATCATATAGCTTACACAAAAAAATAATTAAACTGCATATTCCATACTAGTTTGCATCAATCATTACATAAAAAGCACAAAAACATCACATGGAACCATAAATTATCATAGACCAAACACATAAATATTTAGATTGCATTTACATCAATAAACCAATAATAAAAGCATTCCCATAAAAAAATGCATGCATTAAAATTACAAAATGAACACAAGAGATAACCATACATATAAAAGTCATGTATATATATATAAATATAGAAGGTCTCACGGTACAAAATACCCGTAGGCTGTATACATAGGAGCACTTAGGCTCATAACAAAAAATATACAAAAAGAGATATAATAAGGCACACTATATGGTACTAGTAGGATCCCTCCGAGAACCCTGTGCTGATGAAGCACCGTGTGAGCTAGTCCATCGATGAGTCTTGTGACTCATCTCAATCCCTTAGTGGTAGCAACTGATGATGAAGGAGGAATAAGCAAAGGAATTTGTCACTCATGCAAAATGTTCTCCAACATCTCAATGTAGGCAATCTGTTTGCATAGGCTCCTCAAATCTGTACCCTACCAAGTCGTTCACTAAGAAATCTTTGCTCGAAGAGCAGCAATAGTAACTACGGTGTCACCTCTGTCGAAACCTGCCTGTAAGTGACTAAGCTCACCCTGTAACCGAGTCACCTCACCTTCGAGCCTCGTAATCTTGGCATCCATGATAGCAATGGCATCACTACTAGGTCCACCCCGTAAACCATCCACCTCATCCTACAGATGAGTCACCTCACCCTGGTAAAATGCCAACTCACCCTTCAGGCGAGTAACCTCTAAATCTAGGTTTTCACACTCAGCCTATAACAAATCCCACTCCTCTGCTATCCGTCAAGGAGGAACAAACCCCTACCCACCTCCACCTTCCTCCACTAACTGTTGTACATTAGTCGTAGTCTCAACCCCAGAATAACTACCTCGACGGTGCTTCACCGACCAAGGAACCTACCCGACCACCTCTACATCATCACCACTCCCCTTATCATCAACAACTACACTCAACATCCAAGGATGCTAAGAGGTAAACCATGCATCGAACTCAGGGGTAGTGCCCACGTCATCCAAATCTGCCATCTTCGTAATAGGATCATCATAAGGGTCATCAACCCTCCAAAATTTAGGAGTAATAGAAAGACCCAACTCATCTCATCGATGCCTATAAGTGACAGGCGCATTAGGCATACCCTGAACAAAACTGAATTGTCACTGCACCCAAGTAAACTGAATGTACTCCATCTCCTTGAGATGAGCACCAACAACCCATCAGCCTTGCTTGATACGGTGAAGCTCTATCGCATCAAAGACCTAATCCAATCCCCTCCATGGGTGCCAACTCATAAAGTCCCTAGTTAGTGAGCTAAGCATATATCCATGCTCTGATGCCCCCACTACTGGACTACTGATCTCCTCGCTAAGAAGTCACCTATAAGCACGATGAGAGGTAACATCACAAGCACAAGGAATACCAATGGGATGACCAATAATAATGTGCTCCCACGACCAAATCTGAAGCACAAGACTGCATGCAACCCACTTTCACCCCTGCCTCTTCACCTCATATAATTCACTGTAGATCTGGCATAAAAGGGTGAGAGCCCAAGCCAACCATCGAGGGTTGCCAATAAAATTGAGCACAATAGGAACCTGATTCCATGGGATCCTCGATCCCATAGAATTTGGCAGCAGTATGTTTCTCAAAATGTACATAATGAAATTCAAAACTATACCAAGTCTCTCAGCCTAAAAAATATCCAAATAAGAAATACTGCCCTTGCTGCAGTCCACATCCCATAGCTCACCAAAAAATGGATACAGGGCCTCTTTCTTTTTGAGGCCAACCCGAACAACTGGACCCTCAACAAGAACTCGCAAAATCCTGTAAATATCCTCAAGAGTCAAAGTGAGCTCCCTTGTAGGAAGCTAGAAAGTCCCCCTGTCTGCATCCCAATGCTCAACCAGTGCAAAAAGAAGATCCTCATCAGCTCGGACGTTTCCCAACCGCCCGTAACCATCAAGACCAATGGTCTCCAGGAAGGTCCAATCATCAACGAAAAGTGCCTTCCGCACCTTCTGAATAGCGCGAGGCCATCTATGGTGAGCATAAATTAGCTTCACCTAAAAAATAAAACAAAACAAATCATGAGATGCATTAGTGCAAAATAAAAAAAAACAACAATATATAATAAAAATTATACATTCTGAATAAAATCACATGCACTCTATACACGCATTCACAAAAAAAAAAAAAATCTTTCACCTAACCCCATGCGGTAGTCAAAAAAAAAAAAAAACCTTTCACCTACCCCCATGCGGTAGTCAAAAAAAAAAAAAAACCTTTCACCTACCCCCATGCGGTAGTCAAAAACCAAAAAAAAAAAATTGTCCCTACCCCTAAATGAAATTAAATAATCAGCCAAAAACAAATTAAAAAAAAATAAAAAATTACACCTACCCCTAGGTGGCAATAAATTATCAACAAAAAAACAAAAACAAAATAAAAAAAATTCACCTACCCCTAGGTGACAAAAAAAAACACAATAAAATTCATTACCAACCCCACTTAAATTCAAAAAATATATATAACAACAAATAATAAAAAACAAACAAGAACAACAAAAAAGCAATAAATGAGGACTAAACTAAGGGAAAGACCTCCAACCTGGGCATATAGGATGCCACCTTCCGCTCCAGCCGAGCCACCACCACCGACACCACAACCATCGCTTCCCTCGCCAATCTCCATCTCACTCATCAATCTCAACAAATCAGCAAATGACGAATGGCAAAATGTGCACTGACTAGGCAACTAGCCTATTTATAACCACAATTTGTGGTGGAAAACGCACATCCACCTTTCCTAAAATGCATAAAAATGCAAACATGCAGTTCGTGGCCTAAACCGCTGACCCGCGGTTAACGCATTGAAAATACCACTCTGCGGTTTTAGAAAGATACAACCGCGCAAGCGCGGTTCCAACCAAAAGAAAAAAAAAAAGAACAAAACAAAAAAACAAATATGCTTCAAATTTTTAGACTGATGTTCAAACACAAAAAAACTAAGGTGAAAATGACGCCTACTCCGTGAGGTTACAAAACACGATAAATTACGGCTCCATCAAATTGCAAAACGAAATTGCTAATAGTCACTAGGATAGGCGCCTAGGGTGATTGGTTCCTTTACTTCATCTCTTGCATGTCAACAAACCAAAAGGTAATCTGCAGAACAAAAGTCCACCATTAACATGGGGTAACATTTTTTTAAAAAAAAAAAAAAAAAAATTTCCTGTCTTCACTTTCAATTGCCTATTGGGTCTCATTCATTACCCATTCGCCAATTGAGGGGGTAAACACATAATTAAATTTTTTACAATAATCATTCATTCTGCTGCACCAAAAAGAGTTGAGTCCATTCATCAAATAAAAGTCGAGTGTCATCATTTTTTGCTCCGCATTGTATTGTACACAATACGGTACAAAAAGGGGTAACTGTAGACACCAAAATTCAGCACATTTATCACCCTATCATCAAATTCTGCATAATGAAATTATATTCCTAAGTTCTAACTTAAGGATATAAAACCCTGCATATTATCCTATTTTCCAGATTTATAAAATCTGGAAAATCACCCTAGGATACCCTACCTACCCACTGGACATGTGTCCTGGACACTTCACCCAACATACTTGCCACATCTCACCCACTCTTGTCCCCCTTGTCTTTGCACATGGGACAGATTCCCAACACCCATGCCACATCCCACCTTTCTTGTCCCCCTTGTCCCTTCACATAAAACAAGATCCCACATTCCACTCCACTTGCAACCACATCACCCCAGTTAAGTGAGGCACACTAGGTGACTCACTATAACTGCCCCTTCCACCTGGCAGTCTAGATTTGCCACTTGGCAAGTTGGGCTTGCCACCTCCCATTTCCCTCCAAAGCCCTAGGAAGCCTATAAAAGTACCATCATTTGACCAGAAAAAGGAGTTGAATTTGCATACCGACAGACTTCCAAAATTTATCTAGATGCAAAGATAATTTGTGAACACGAGCATCATTCCGTACTACTGATTTAGATCCTGAGGCAACCTATTTTTATCCAAAACCGCCCGTTCGCAGTTCCACAGTCGAAAATGTGCGTCCATGGTTTCACAACCACAGGTCCACGATTTCTAGTTCACCACCGCGCATCCGTAATTCCACATTTCGAAGAACAAAAACCCCACACATGACAGATATCAGTAAAATTACTCATATGTTAGCAAGGCTTTATTTGTTATTACTATTTCTAATTTTTCTGCAAGCACTTATTCAAGAGTTATCATTTGTATTGATTTCCACTCATATATGTAGGTAATACTAACTCCTGTTTGATTTTCATGTGCGCAAGAGGTAGGTATTTGGAGAGTTATTGAATCTGGAGTGGTCCCCGCATCTAGGATACCAAAGCCCACTCACCACTTGGATTGGAGCAAAAGAAGACTGAAGACACCACATTTCATTGATATACCAAAGAAGGCCTCCCATATTTGGTCCCGTTTGCTATTCCATAAAGCAAGCAAGCACTGTAATCTAACCCCTCATACTTTGGGGCAGAATTATTGTAACAAAAAAGGAGGCCAAGGCTCCTGTGTATTTCAATACAAATTTAATACAAATATCATTCTATTGCAATTGTTTGTCTGCAATTATTGTTTGGTGTTGTCTTTATTTTGCTTACACAAACTATCATCAATGATGGTACAATATTTGTTTTACATATTTATCTGTGAACTAAAGTTGTTGAAATATTCTTAAATTTAAAATTTTAATTGGATTTTTTATATATAGTTGCAAGGGTTATAGTCATTTTGAAGTGGTGTTTGAATTTTTCTTTGGATTTGCCTCCATATGAATAGGGAAAAAAAGTGGCAAGTAATATATTTTCCAAATAAATCCCATTTAAGATCATAAATGAGAAATGTATTGAACATGATTTGGGTCATTTTAAGTCTTTAAGCTAAATGGATACAAGCATAGAAGCACCCATTGCGAGATTCATAATCAATAGGGAGGAAAAGTCTAGATTCAAACTTCAAGCTTACTTGTGTTATGTATGAGGATTTTCTAATAGCACCTAAATATTAAGTAGCATACACACAGATGAACACATATGTATGTGTATATATACATACATATATATATATATTTCAAGGGTTATTGTTATTTTAAAGTGGTTTCTATGTTTTTCTTTAGACTTACCTTCATATAAATAGGGGAAAACATATGGGAAATAAGGTCTTCTCCAAATAAATCATAACAAAATGATGACTATACTAAAGGCCTAGTTAATTTTTCACTCTCATTCAATAATAGAATGAAAATTTCAAAGTATAAAGTAATGTGAGAACCTTGATTCACATATTTATAGAGTTAGATAATAAGTGTGAATTTCATAGTGTAGGAATTGGTATTTTATAAGAAATCTTATTTTTATTAATTCCCTTAGTTATAAGCCATCCAACCAACCTTTGAGTCTTTAAGTATTAAAAGGAGGAAATAGAACAAGGAAGGACAAACATGGTGTAGGAAAGTGGATGACTCATTAAATAAAGAGGTTTATATAAAAAATATGCATATAAATTGTTACATCCATGTAGATTCATATCACCATACATTATTAGTCCTTATGGGGAATATAGTCTTTGTGTGATCTTATCACTAATGAAAGTACAACAAAATAAATAAATTTTGTAATTTTAGTTGCAAACAATTTTTTTTGTTGAGATATTTTAAATTTCATAAATTTTAAATTTTAATTGGATTTTACCTATATAGAAACAAGGGGTTTTGAACACCTTGGAAGTGGTAATTAAGATCATAAATGAGAAACATATTGAAAATGAGTTGAACTATAGAAATTCTTCATGCCAAATTAGATATATACAAGCATAAACAAATTAATTAAGCTTTAGTAAAGGTAGGAGCACTCATTATTAGGTTCATAATAAATAGGGTAGGAAGAGTCTAAATTCAAATTTCAAACCTAATCCCTTATGTAGGAGGATTATTTAGAGCAAGACATTAAACATATTATATCTAGATTAATGCATTGTCAAAAGAAACCCTACAATAGTACTCATAACATGATAATGACTATACTAAAGGGTTGATAGAGTTTTCTCACTCTCAATTGTCAATAAAAATATAAAATTAGAAGAGGAAATGAGAACTTCACTCTCACATATTTGAATAATTAGGATAATAAGTATGAGTTTCATGGTGTTCGAATTGGTATTTTACTAGAAATATTAGTTTCATCAAAACCCTTAGTTATAGGTCATCTAACCAACATTTGAAGGAATTAGGAGCTACACAAAGTCTTAAATTAAGGGTTGAAAGGAGGAAATAGAAAAATGAAGGAGAAACATGGTGTGTAAGATAGTGTATGGCCAATTGGATACAAATATTTTTAAAAAAGATGCATATACATAGTTACATTTATGTAGGTTCACATTACCATCAATTATCATACCCTACAAGGACTATAGTATTTGTGCAAATTTATCACTAATTAAAGTACTATAAACAATAAATTTTATAATTGCAAACTAAAATTTTTTGTTGAGATATTTTTAAATTTTGTAAATTTTAAATTTTAATTGTTTTTTACTTGTATAGAAACAAGGGGGTTTTATCACCTTGGAAATGAGAGTTTTAATATCATAAATGAGAAACATATTGAACATGAGTTAGGCCATCTAAAGTCTTCGATATAAATTAAATGGATACAAGCATAAGCAAATTAATTATGCTTGAGAAAAAGTAGGATTGCCCATTATTAGGTTCATAATCAATAAGGAAGGGGGAGACTAAATTCACACTTTGAGCTTATTTTCCTTTCATATGATAATTCTCTAATAGCAACTAGACTTTAAGCACCTTATCTCTAAAATAAGGTATTCAAAGAACCCCACAATAGTACTCATAACATGATAATGACTATATTGAAGGTATGGTAGAGTTTTCTCACTTTCAATCAAGAATGAAAATATAAAAGTAGAAGAGGAAATAATAACTTCACTCTCATACCTTTGAAGAATCAAGATGATAAGCTTGAGTTTCATAGTGATCGAATTGGTATTTTATAAAAAATCTTAGTTTTATTAAAACTCTTAATTAGAGACCATCCAACAAGCATTGTAAGGAATTAGGGTCTATGAAAAGTCTTAAAATTAAGGGTTAAAATAAGGAAATAACAAGGAAAGAGAAAAATGGTGTATTAGAAAGTGGATGGTTCATTGGATACAAAGGTTTGTAAAAAAACACATAATTAGTTACATCCATGTAGATCCACATTACCATCCATTACCAATCCCTATAGGGACATGTAGTGCTTGTATGAACTTATCACTAATGAATGTATAATACAAAATAATTTTATAATTTTAACTGCAAACTAAATTTTCTTGTTGAAATATTTTTAAATTTCATATAGCTTTTACCTCCATAGAAACAAGTGTTTTTATACACCTTGGAAGTGAGAATTTTTAAGATCATAAATGAGAAACATATTGAACATGAGTTGGGCCATCTAAAGTTTTGAATCTCCATTTAATGGATATGCATAAATTGATTGATTAAGCTTGATAAAAGGTAGGACCACCCATTGTTAAGTTCATAATCAATAAGACAAGGAGAGTCTAAATTCAAAATTCAAGCTTATTTTCCTTATGTAGGAGGAATCTCTAAGAGCAACTAGAAATTAAACATCTTATATGTAAAATAAGGTCTTCTCCAAGGAAACCACACAATGGTAATCATAACATGATACTGAATATACTAAAGGCTTAGTAGAGTTTTCTCACTCTTAATTAACAATGAAAATATTAAAATAGAAGAGAAATTGAGAACTTAACTTTCACACCTTTGAATAATTAGGATAATAGATTTGAGTCATAGTGCTAAAATTGGTATTTTACAAGAAATATTTATTTTGTTAAAAACCTTAGTTAGAGGTCATCCAACCAACATTTCAAGGAATCAAGGACCATACAAAGTCTTAAAATTAAGGGTTGAAAGAAGGAAATAAAAAAAGGACGGATAAACATGGTGTGTAAACATGATATTATTTCTACAAAATCCCAACTCTTTTATTATATGATGTTAGAGTTAATGGCTTATATTTATTGTTTCCTTATGAAAGTACTCATCTATCCTCTTTACTATATAATAATATAGTTAGTGTCTTCATGTGGTAATTAATAAAGGCATAATGAGTTTATGATGATGTTTCATAAATGGGTCAAAAATATTTTACATAACAATTTAGGACCCATGATATATTTTGAGATTTGGAAAAGCAAAGAAAAAACTAACCTTTATCATTAGAAATTAGAACAATGCCTTTGCTCTTATCTTTAATTAGTTATTTTGATGATAATTATTATTTAAAGCTATGTAGGCAAAAATACTACTAGAATCCTAATAACAAACATATGATACATGATATTTTCATGGTTGTATGACACCCATGATATGTATTAATAAGGTTGCAAGGTGTTTTTGAAGTCATTGTATAAGGGAGTATTTTGTGGTCAAATTGTTTGGTAAATAATATTCTATTCTTTAAATGTATAGGGACTTGTATTACCTTAATATGTATTTAAGTATAACTCAATGGACATCCTACTAGGTTTGTAACATGATGGAGGTCCTTCGTACAAATAGATGAAGTGACTTTAGGGTCCATGTAGTATCTATTCATCAATGGTGGTGGTTATGTTATTCAATGTATGATAGTTCCCTTTTTGTATGGGTTGTTTTGATCCTTGTGACTTGTGTTTAAGGGAACCATTATTATATGAGCCAATTTTGTACAATTATGTATAGGAGTATCATACAAAATAATTTATATGCATTAGGTATGTGAGGATTTGATGCTTGTAAATACCATGATTAATTACTGTCACGACCCTCCTTGGCAAGACTTATCATTGATATTGATTATGTATTGATGTGTGGTTTTCAATGCTTAATCTTAATTATATTATCAAGATAAGTGGTTAATTGCATTTTATATTTTGATTATATTATGGTAGAATATGGTACTACTAATGATGTGTATGATTGTAGGATCAAGTACTTTCATGGATGGATTGATATGGGACAACCACCACAATTGAGAGGCCAAAAAGCAGAAATGATGGCATATGAAATACTCTATATTAGCTCTAGGGGTAAAATGATGCCCTCATGTAAATGCATTTCATATTTAGGTGATTATATATATATAATATCCCTAGCTAGGTGATTATTTCGACAAAGGATCAGATCTTAGCAGTTAGGTGATGATGGGCAGACATCATAAATCTTGTTGTTCAGAGACCACGGTGGTATAATATATTGGTTTGATGAGTATTTACCATGAATGTGCATGTGTTTTATGTTTGGCATGGTTATTCATTAAAAAATTATATTAATAAGTCATAAAAGGTACTATTGATATCTAAAAATTAATAGTTTGATTAAATTAATGAATAAATGAATTATTTAATCATTATACCTTATTATTATTATGTTTTAATTAAATTTTGAAAAAATATTTATTTTGAAGCATACATGTTTATTTATAAGGTAGGGATATTGTAACAAATAAAATGTGATCACTTTTCATAGAAAAGAACAAGTGTTGTTTTAAAATTTGATTAAGGGTAAAAAGTGGATGGGGAATTCTAGGGTTGCATACCTGAGCAAAAAGGAACATTGTTCTCAACTGCCAAAAGGAATGAAAAAGAAAATAGCGAAGAAGGAACAAAGGAGAGATGGAAAAAGGAGAAAAGAAGGAAACAAGGAAGGGATATGAAAACACAGATTTACCAAAATAGAGAAAATTTGAGGTAAGAGTTAGTCACAGATTAATTTTGCTATTTTAGAACCAAGTAACCCTGTAATTTTTGTCACGATTGAAAAATGAATTGGTTTTCATTTTGTATTTGTTCCTTTTTGAGTTAAATTAGAGAAATATCATCTTTGGTTGAAAGTGAAATTAATGACCAATGGGCTTAGAAGTATCATAGCTCTATAGAGAATAATACTTTGATTTCTTAATAACATAGTATAGGGGGACATTGCTGAAATGATATGTTCTCTTTAGGTTTATTAAAAGGAATCATTGTTGACCTTCACTATTAGGTATTGTTTGCTTAAGAAACCTTGTTGCAATAAGATATCTTCAACTTGTGGGAATTATCCTTTTGAGAAAAGAAAGTTTAAATTGTGTAGGAAGGTGTTGTTGAGCCTTTAAATGTTGGGTCTTCCTTTTTAATTAACCCAAGTATATATACAATCATGCATGAAGACATAGGTGGTGGTTTGTATGTTGTAATAGGCATTAACTAATGCCCAAGCTGAACTACAGTGCTTTTGTTATGCTAGTGCATAAGTAACCTAAGTAAAATATAGATTGTGTGTAGTAGTTGATTGGTTGCTCCATTGGTTATAAGTTGGGATGGAATACGGCGGCTAGGTTTTCCTTCACATATACTCTCATTATTAACTCAGGAAAGGTTGGGCTTGGACCTGTTACTGCATTATCCAAATCATGTTTTTAACGTAGGCAATAGATAGAGAAATGACTTACATTGCTTTGTTTCAACCCTAATAGAAGGAATTAATGCATATTCCTTAATGGAGTATGAATGATGCTATTAGATATCTCTATTCTTTAATATTGGAATTATAAATAGAAGCAATATATTAACGTATTTTGGTTCCTAAAAGGTTTAATGCATTGGACATAGGCCTTGGAAATAATGAAATATTGATATTGTTTAACTTCAATAAGTCAAACTTGGGCTGACGAAGTTAATGTATTTTTACTATCACACTTTCCTACCTTCACAAGGCTGTGAATAAATTTATTAGATGTGGTTTCTTATATATATATATTGGGTTTTAAAATATGAGCAAGACATCCTATTCTAAGTAGGAATATTGCTATTATTTTTTGAATGGTACATTTCCTTATATTAGAATAAGATGCATAGAGGAAAAATAAATATAGAATTGATTATGGAAAAATATATTATGATTTATGAATGGTTTCTTATCTTCAATTTTTAAAAAAATTATAGATTAGTTTCCTTTTAGATATGTTTTTGGAACATCTATATTAGTTATCCTAAGGCTTATGTAAATAACATAAACTAATATAGAGATAATTATGGGGTTCTCTCATGTGATGTTTTGCAATAATGGGAGGAATTAGAAATTGCATGTTAGCTTTTCCTAAGATTTATAAGGATGGGAAAAATTAACGTAGAGAGAAGTATGGGATTGTCTCATGCATGAATTACTTTGTTTGTTGAATGATGCATTTGCATAATTTGAAAGAGCATTTAGGAATGCATTCATAACTACGAACTATCCTAATACCCCACTTCATCAGCAATGTGCATTGGAAAGAAGAAATAAGATAACTTTAATGAGAAGATAAGTAAAGTTTGTATATTTGTATATCTGAAATGTAAAGAATTCTTATAAAGAAGTTTTCTACTTTAAATCAGTCATTTGTGAAATATGTAAACATGAAAGGGATATTGTGAATTGTGGATATTTGAGAAACTCATGTTTATTATGAAATTTTAACTACTCAAATTTGGATATGATGTAGTTATTTAAGAGTTTAAGTTATAGTTGTTCCTCTTGTATATCCATTATATTGTTGTTATAAAGGAAATGTAAATAGTTTTTTTTTAACATGGTGGAATCGGTAGCCGCCACGAATCCGGGCAGGTTGTCTAGATTTTATGGCCACCACAATATTCTGCGTTGTCCACCCTAAAATCCACCACACAGATCTTCACGCAATCCACCCCTATAACTGCCATGCCACAATCATTTTAAAAATTTTACGCCACTGAAAGTGCCAGGAAAGGGACAAGCGTTCAGTCCGACGAGGCCCAAGATTTGAACCTTGGACCTCCGCCCCCTTATGGGGTTTGGATGAACCAATTGGTCTACATATCGGACCTTAAATGGAAATAGGATTTGAATTTGTAATATGGAAGCAATTGCATTAATATGTTATGATGTTAAAATCTGATATGAGATGTAAATATTTGAATTATCATTTCTTTAGCAACATATTATGATGCTTAAATAGAGAGTTATATTTCCTTTATGAGAGAGTTATGATGGTGTTAGAGTGTTATATTTATAGGTTGAAAAGGGTATCTTGGGGGGGAATAAATATAGTATACATGTTATAACCCTTAAAATGGATCAAACCCAAGGTCCTAAAAAATTTGTGGGAAAGCAATACTCGGGTTACCACGAATGACACCATGATCTATGAGGATTGGGTGTACACAAAACTAGGAAAGTTTTGGGGAGTCCTAAGCGGGGAGTCTTGGACCATGCTTCATACCGTAGAGGTAGGGAATCCATTTACAAGGTAAAACTGTGATGACACCTTGAATGGGAAGGATCGGGTAACTATGAGTATTATCATGCAGAGTGATAATAGCCTTAATTAGCTCAACATAGAGGTGTGGTAATTAAGCATGAAGGTACTAGTTATTTCATTGTAAAGGTGTGATAATTAGTCTTTAATAAATTACGCCAAAGGAAGCCTACACGGATGGACTTATGTATGGTTAGGGTAATGACTCCCCCTTTTTCTAAAGATTGAAAAGGGATAATCCCTATGCTATGATCAAGTTGTCTTGTACCTAGGGAGGGTATAAGAAATGTGGGATGACCACTGAGGTTTCCTTTCAAACCATAGAGGTTTATAAAGGTGAACCCTAGAATTACAGGAGGTTGGTCTATGTTTTCTACTTGAGAGTCATTTGTAGTTAGAAGGTCTCAAAAGTGGTTATGCCTTATTAATATTGAAAAAATATTGGGACATCCTTATGAACCCTACCTAAAATAAATAAATATATATATATATGGGGTTGGTTGAATCGGGTTGTTACAGTCAGTATCAAAGCTCTAGGTCATAGGACTAGAATCTTCCATGAAATGACTAGGATTAACCTTGACTTGATGAGTAACTTTGGGGAGACTTACTACTCCAGGGACCTTAACATGATCTGGGATATAATGGGTACTATACACTGTTGGGACCAGTCAAACCAAGGAATAAAAATATTGAAGAATGTAGTCCCTTATTGGGAATGGCACCTTGCATAGAGTATGTGTGACCATGATTGTTATCAGGTGAGTGATAATGATCTAAGTTATTTCATAGGGATAATGAAACTAACTAAAGTTAGAAGTACAATTTTAGAGGAAATTATAACCTAAATTAACTCCTTTTGTGGCTAGGAGGAATGGTGTCTAAGTTGAGGAGAGGAAGAAGAGGATCTTCTTAGAATCTAAGGCAAGCTAGGTAGGATGAAGCTAAGGCTTGACCCTGAGGGGAAATTTTGGGGAATTCCAACAGAGAGGTAGAAAACCTCACAACCATAGTTTCATTACTATAGGAAAATACGGACCAGAAGAGACAACTATTAGAAACTCTAGTTAATCAAGGTTCCAACAATAATAATCCTAAGAGTAGATAAGAATAGGATCCTACTACAAAAAACCAAGAAGGTAGGGCTTGCAATGAGGTCGAGCTAGCTAAGAAATTGAAGAAAATTAGGTCATTTAAGTTCACTAGTAAGGAGGAAGGTTATTCAGCCGAGTTTTGGCTAAATGAATTGGAAACATATTTGTCCATGAAGAGTTATTCTTCAAAGACATTAATAGTATGGACTACCCTCATTTACAGGATGTAACTTTAGAATGGTGGAATACATTCAGGGTTGGTAGAAATATCCAAGAAGTGAATCTTCAGTGGAATGATTTTGTTTGAGCATGTAAGAAAGGATTATTGCCATATCAATTCTATGTAGATAAATTTTGGGAATTATCTACATTCCAATAGGCAACTATGACTATGGGGCTATAATTCAAAATTTTTGTGAAGCTTCTTAAGTATGTACTGGAATATGAGGTCAATGAGCACCTAAAAGTACCTAATTTTATCTTAGAAGTGGATCTTAAGATTAGAACTATGATTTATCTACTCAAACCCAAGACTCTATAGAAACCATATGATCTGGATCATCAGGGGGAAGACAATTTGCAAAAAAAGAATTCATTCTTCAACTATGGTGGGTTGACATAAGAAGATCGGTAAGAACTCCAAAAAAGGAGTATTGGATTCTTGAAATGGGATTAGGAGCAAAACAAGAAGAACAAAGGGAACCCAAATTTTGAGAAGAACGATGAGAAACAAGGGAATTACAAGAAAAATTTCTATAAAAGGAATAATAATTCTAATCCTTGATCTAAAAGGTAGATAGATCCAACACGGGAAGAGGTAAAAAGGGAGATAAGGAAAGAAAGAACCTAGGGACCCAATAGAGGTTGCTAAAATTATAGGGGTCCACACTATGCAAACAGGTGTCACCAACAACTATAATCAAGTAACAGAGCCAAGGAACAACCCCACCTGATTTATGTAGTGACCAAAAATCAAAACATGGATGAGTAAGCCACTCCAATACTATTGAATGGTAAAATATTTAATAAAAATGGTAAAATCATAATTGATAGTGGAGCTACATAGAGTTTCATTTCCATTAAGATAATTGCAGATATACCAAAAAGACCTAGATTTTTGGTACAAGGGTAGAAATTTTAGTATGGATGTGGACAAACCTACTTAGTTGATCAGTGATTACCTACAATCGAGATCACTTTACCCAATGACTACCATTTGATATTTATATGTATCACCACTACATGCTTTCAATGTCATCCTAGGAATGGATTGGTTAAAGTCTTAGAGAGCCCTAATCAATTTCCAAGATAGATGGATGGATTATACAAACACAGAAAAGAAGAGATTAAGGATTTATAGTGAGCAATTGTCTTTTTGACCCCAATTATTGTTAGAAATGCAACTTAATAAATCCATTAATACATGTGGAATGGTATATGTTGTTAATATAAATGATAAAATAAGCAATGATGGGAAAGAGAAAATGTTTAAGAAACATCCAATTCTACATGAATTTAGGGATGTATTTCTAGAATATCTCCTAGGCCTTCCACCTAAGCATAAATTTAATTTCACCATTGAATTGATGCCTGGAGCAAAACAAATTAATAGAACTCCTTACAAGATGAATCTTATTGAGTTATAGGATTTAAAGGTGCAACTTTAAGGGTTGCTAGATAAATGTTTGATTAAACCTAGTGTATCACCATGGGGTGCAGTAGTTCTATTTGTTAAGAAAAATGATGGTTCCTTGAGATTATGCATTAATTATATAATGCTAAACAAGGTGACCATCAAGAATAGGTATCTTTTGCCTAGAATTGATGATCTCTTTGATCAATTAAATGATGCTACTATATTTTCTAAAATTGACTTAAATTATTAATATCATCAACTAAGGATTCATAAGGATACTCACAAGATAGATTTGAAGACCATACATGGGTACTATGAGTTCATAGTGTTACTATTTGGGTTGAAAAATGTGCCAGTAACATTAATGAATTTGGTGAACAGTGTGTTCAAGAAGTATCTAGATCAATTTGTGCTAATATTTTTAGATGATATCCTAATATATTCCTATAGTAGGAAATAGCATGATCGACACCTAAGGATAGTTCTAGAGGTGCTAAGGAAGAATAAAATTTATGGAAACTTATCCAAATGTGACTTTTATATCTCTTACGTATAGTATTTGGGGCATATCATATCTGTAGAAGGTATTGATATAGACCTAAAGAAAGTTGAAGCCATTTTGAGTTGGCAAACACCCACTAATGTGTTCGAAGTGAGGAGTTTCATGGGCCTCACTGGTTACTATAGGAGTTGTATGAACTACTATTCAAAAATTACCTATTCTATCACTAACATTCAAAAGAAAGGAAAAGAGTTCAAATGGATGAATAAGTGTGATATCACGTTTGAAAATCTAAAGAATAAACTGGCTACAACACCAAATATTAAGATACCATATCCTTATGGTAACTTTACACTATGTATTGATGCTTCATTAGAAGTTTTGGGAGGGGTATTATCCCAATATGAAACTGTTGTAGCATATGAGTCCAAAAAAC
Organism: Wollemia nobilis; assembly: GCA_028583015.1. Classification (NCBI taxonomy): domain Eukaryota; kingdom Viridiplantae; phylum Streptophyta; class Pinopsida; order Araucariales; family Araucariaceae; genus Wollemia; species Wollemia nobilis. The sequence continues at coordinate 4,595,196 of JAQPPZ010016994.1, forward strand.
TCAAGAAACGTGAAGTAGATTATGCTACACACGATCTGGAGTTAGCATCAATTGTGCATGCTCTCAAGATTTGGAGACATTATTTGCTGGAAATTTTTTTTATTAAGGATAAACCATAAAATTCTAAGATATATCTATGTTCAATATAAGGCAAATATGGGTAGAATTCCTAGAAGAATATGACTTTGGTATTAAGTATATCAAAGGAAAAGAGAATAAAGTTACATATGCCTTGAGTAGGAGAAGGCACATAGTAGCTTTGACCCGAAGCCATGTAGACTTGATGGAAAAATTCAAATAAATGAAGTTATAAGACCAAATATTGCATTGATATTTGGGCAAAAACGAAGATAAATATTAAGGAAAATAAAGATTTCAACATAAAAAATGGTCTTTCATGTTTCAATAATAGGGTTGTTATACCCAAAATAGGTGATTTAAGGAGACTGATTATGCAATAAGTGCATATATATCTTTACTCATCTCATCCTGGAGGAGTGAAAATGAGAGAAAACATGAAAAATACCTTTTATTGGTCTAGAATGAAAAAGGATATCACCAAATTTATTGCTAGATGTTTGGAATGTTAGAAGGTTAAGGCTAAGTATCAACATCCAGTATGAAAGTTGTACCCACATGATATACCAATGCAAAAATGGAAGGTTATATCTATGGATTTCATTGTGGGTTTACCTAAGACTAGGTATCAACATGATGCAATACTTGTGGTAGTCGATAAATTGACTAAGGTTGAACATTTTATACCAGAGAATATCAAGGATGATGTACTGGTGGTGGAAAATAGGTTTTCCAAGGTGCTCAATTGAAATATTCTATGATAGAAAAATAGGCTTATGCTTTAATAAGGGCATTATAACATTTTAAAAGTATCTTTGGATCAAACAAGGTAATAGCTTATTTTTCCTACATTGCCATAAAAGATATTTTCACACAGTTTAAACCTTCAAGAAGTTTTTTAAGGTGGATGATAAAGTTTTTAAAGTATGATTTATAATTCAAAGCAATTCATATTACCAAAGGACAAGGATTAACAAAGTTTATGGCAAATAAATAAGGAGAGGTCATGAATAATACTATCATAGTAAATGAATAGCATGAGGCTAGAATGATTTATAATTTTGATTGCAAATGATATGATGAAATTGTGATCTATCTTTATAATTTGTCATTCCCAAGAGATATGCCCTAGAATAAAAGGAGATCTACCAAACAATTAGCCCAAAAATATTATGTTCAAAAAGGTAGATTATATTGGAAACACCCAGATGGTGTATTGTTACTCTGTTTGTTTGAAAAATAAGTTCCTCAGGTTTTTGAAAGAATATCATTTTGGATTTTTTAGAGTTCACTTTGAACTGAAAGCCAAAGCTAACAAAATCATGAGAGTTGGTTACTACTGGCCTTCCCTATTCAAATATGTATATCAATTTGTTATAAATTGTCATAACTCTTAGGTTTTTGCAAGGAATAAAAAATTGTCGGCCATGCTTCTAATCAGTGAGATAAATCCAAATTATTTTGGGGTCACATATGGATTATAATTGCTACAAATTATTTTACCAAATGGATAGAGACAACACCCCTCAAGAAATCAACCATAGAGGTATTTATCAATTTTTTAGAAGAAAACATCTTAACAAGATCTAGGGTCCCAAAAAATATAGTCATTGATAATGGTAACTATTTCACTTCTTTTGATATGATTGAATTTTGTACTATGGTATAGATTTTTCTCATTCTCCCAATTATTATCCACAAGGAAATGGTCTAGTAAAATCTTTAAATAATAATTTGATCACTAGAATCAAAAGAGCATTGGGTAAAAACAAAAGAAACTGGGATAGTGAACTCAAATTTGCTCTATGGGCTGATAGAATATCTATTAAAAAGAGTACATGGAGATCCTCTTATGAGCTAGTATATGGAGAGAATGCTCTATTACCTCCTCAGGTGGAAGGCCATGCTTTATCTTTACTTATTTAGGATCACGAAAATCCAAATATTTTACAAAGGAGGTTAGACTAAATTGTGCAGTTACATGAGAATAGAAAGAATTCACTATTGAAAATAACATTACAGGCTCAAAAAATAGCATAGGTACTCGACAAGAAATCCAAGGGTAATCCTTTTCAAGGAGATATAGTATTATACTAGGACCCCAAAAATCATAAACATGGTGAAAAATAAAAGTTAGAACCCAAATGTATTGGCCCATATCAAATACTTCAAAATTTTGGTCAACATACTTACAGGTTACAAACATTGGATGGTAGGAAATTCTTAGTTCCTATCAATGGCTAGCACCTAAAAATGTACCATTCCGCACCAAGGGCCTAAAAGAGAGAGAGAAAGAGAGAGAAGTATGTGTGTTTTTTTATGTGTCTTTTATTCTTCAGTCTATTTTTAGGTTTTATATTAGGTTAGCCATTCGGAGACTCTAGAGTTCTAAAGTGCTTCAAATGCCATTTTCACCATCTGTCCTAGTCAAAGCTTGTGTTGGATCATCAAATCCAACATAAATTTCACCCCTAAGTTCAAACTTTAGAATACCCCATAGGTGTGTTAATTATTAACAAAGCTTAGTCCAATTCATTTGTACATCCTATCTTAGGTTTTATTAATCTTTTTCTCTTGGTATTAATCCATTTGTTATAAGATCGTTGCATAGCTCCTTTAATCCATATATTTAATTTAATTATTTCTAAGTACAAAGATGGGTTCAATTAGAATTTTTACCCTTAGTATAGTACTTTAAAAAAAGTCCCATTTTCATAATTTCCCCTAATAAAACCACTTTATAAAACCCTATGTTCTTAAATATCAAGGCCTTTCAATTTTATTCAATCCATTTGAAGGTCTTAGCCCTCATCCGCTTGAATTAAATTTTTCTCAATTCACAACATTCCTCCCATAATTCCTAAGGTTTAAAGACCCCCAATCGCAAAAAATAAAATCGGTCCTAAGGTTAAAACTCATCCATCTCTCCATAAAATCTACTAATCGCATTAATCTTGACTTTGTCATCGAATCTAATTTTTCACTTCTAGAAAGAAAATTCAAATTTCAACTCAAATAATGGATGGTCCACCTTTATCTATTCAGGCAGATGAATGGTCTAGAATCATTGATGAATGGGAACAAAATTGCCACTATAAGATTTATCAAAGTGCTATATCCCCTTAAATCTATTCTCTACATTCATTCCCTTCATGTAATTCAATTTGAGCCACTCATCCACCGTTGAAAGGTCAAAATATCTTGAAATGAGATGAACGGATCTATTTGTCATCAAATAAATTGGTGGTGCATGTTCGAAGAAAATCTATGGCATGCATTGTTGAATATGGATATTCTACAATTATTAGTATCAAGATTAGTAGTCCGCATTATGCAAAAGTAGTAGATAAAAGACTTGGACCTCAATGGAAGAAAAGACTAACAATTAAAATGAAGGGCCCACATTCATTAGCACTAAGATCTACGATTTGCATTCACCTGTGAAGAAGCCATGTGCAAATATTTTTGTCCATAAACACACTAAATGAATAGTTCACAATCATTTGGGATGAGATCTACGATCCATAATTAATGATATATGAAGACAAATTTCTTTGACTACGATCGTCCAAATATTTAGGGCAAGGAGCAAATAATCTAAATTTGTTCAAAGAAATCTAACATCCTGGATTTCTTGATAAGAACTGTACTTTAAGCCCATTTTCAATATATGGTTTGCATTCATCAACACCAAGATCTATGATATGTGTTTTATGTTGAATAAATACGAAGCTCTTTGATTGAAGGATTTCCAAATAAAATATGATGGTCTGTATTCACAATCGAAAAGGAGACTAATGATCTGTAGGCTGCTCAAATAATGATCAATAGACACAATTTAAGTTGTACGTTTAGTCGATTAAATTAATTTAGTTTGACTAACATGTTGGGTGGTTTCTTTTATTCAAAACCCAATAATATCTATGACTCAGATCACCTATACAAAGATCAAGAGATAGTATTTAGTGATGCAAATATCAATGGCTCGCATTGTCTAAAGTGTTAAAGCGATAATGAATGGTCAAATTCATCCAAATATTAGTGGCCCATAATTACTTGAAAAGAATAGATGAATGGCTCACATTTTGCAACAGATAAAAATAAAAATACTCTAAATTAGAGTGGCCAACAAATAGATGGTGTAGATTTGATTAGACAAAATCTCATGATCCAAGTTAAGCATTAAAAAGTACTCCAAATCGAGTGACCCACATTAAACCCGATGAGATCAATAAATCAGAGTCATTAAAGTCATTTTCTATCAAATAGAAAGGTCAAATCTCTGTCTAAGATCCATGGTCCATGTTTCTCTATTCAAATTGATGAACAACCTGCGTGCACTAGTAAATAAAGATAAAAAGGCTCCTTGGAAGTGTGTGGTTCACATTACTCCTTAGTATTTAAATGAACGACCCAGATTCATACGAAGGGTCAGCAACAAATGAACATCCTCTATTCATCCTAGCAAAGCAAATCAACAATTCGCTTTTACCCACACCTCCATAAATAAATCCAGACTATAAGTATTTTTACTCTTTAAAATAAAAGTCCAAATCTTTGACCTAATTGTGTGGTCCATGTTTACCCAAAAAAGGAAGTGAATGGCCCAAATTCGTCTTACTTATGGATTGATTCTTAAGGTTTATCATATACTTATATTGACCCATTTTTAACGTGGTGTATTGCTTTTTCCCAATTATGGTTCACCTTTGCCATCCTAAGTCATCCATGTCCTAACAATGCATCATAGGTTGGGTTTTGCATTGCAATCACCATGAAATCCATGATAGGTCAACATTTTTTACTTTTTGATTCATCAATATACCTTTCATTTCTATGCCATATTGATCTGCACCATACAAACAAAAGTTTAGAGACCATAAAAATGGTTCTCTAGTATATTTCTATATCTTCTTTGGCATTACATTCATGCTAGATCATCCATTTATGATTACCTATTTCAACTTATGATTTAAAAAATCCATGTGAATCAATATTGGTTTCTTCCTTGCTTCAATCATCAACATTGTGAGGTCAATAAATTGTTCCTTCTTGATCATCGCCACCTATTGACATCTTGGCTCTGCCTCCCTATTTGTGCATGCTATCTCTCCTACCTTCACATAAAGCTCAAGTATCACACCAAGTAAACTAGACATATTTACTTCTACTATTATATTTAGTATTTGCATCATCAATTATTCCATTGATGATTGTTTTCCTAAAATTTCTTTTGCAATAATTGATTTCTTTAGTGTCTTTTCTTAGATGAGTCTATCTTGTTTTGTCTTTTCCATCTCTTCTTCGATCAAGTCATGTGCTACTTGCCACCACTCCTTAACCTTGATGGGATTTTGATATTGCTTCATATTCTTTGCTTGATCTCTTGTCACTGCAAGTACGTGCTTATATTTCTCTTGTTGGTTTATCAAAGGTTCTATGTCAATCAAATTAACATTTTGAGTTCCACTGGAACTCACTTTCTTTGGGAAATTCACCTCCTTGTGATTGCCAAGACTACACCATCCATACATATGTTAGCTTTTGAGGTAGATCGCAATGGGAGATGGCAATCACAAGATGCAAAAATATGAGAGAAAGTAAATTTACGAGATTGCAAAAATATGCTATAAATAGAAATGACGAAAATGAATACAATGTTGCTATGGAGGAAATGGACACTCCATGCAAGAAGCTACAGGACTACATTGTACTCCATCACTAATGGAGTTACACAGTAATTCTACTACTACCTACTGTCTTATCAATCTCTTACAATGAGGCCCTTTTATAATGGAAGATAGATTCCTTGGCCAACACTCTACCTAGTTGTACAAGGGACACCTTGCACATTTACAACTTGCACATTGACACTTGTGCATTTATTACATTGCATAAAGTAACTAGATAACTTCCCCCTAAAGTAATCTAATGTCCTAAGTATGTACCTAGAAAGGTACATTTACATGACCCAAATGATGTAATAGAATCTAACTCTAACACCCCCCTATATTACATTATTTGGGTATTGAAGACTTTAGTCTTCAATATGGATCTTCTTCTTCATCTTGAACTTTGTACTCTTCCTCTAGATTCTTTGTAACCTGTTCAAGCAAATGGTTAGTGTCTCTGTAATGTGTTACATTTGTTGATAGAGATTTCACCTCATAATCTTCTGTGTGTTCCTCCAGTTCTTCAATTTCTTCTATCCTCTGAACCAGGTGTCCTTTCTGATTCCCCTTTTGATACTCCAATTGAGGATAATTGGTTGGTCACTGAAATTGTTGTTGACGAGAATTCCTTTGATATTGTCATGGTTGAAATTGATTCCCATTGTTTATCTGATTTCCTTGATTCTGGTTTCTAGGATTGTACCTGCAATAACTGGTACTATGACCTTTCTTTCTACATATCTGACAATACCATGTTCTTCGTCCTTTTGCTGATGAAGTAATATTTCCCTATGGATTATCTTTTGATGCCAATGCAGTGTTAGTCATCTCATATTTCACAAGTGTGTTCCACCTCATATTCCTGAAGGATATTGACTAAGTCATCAAAAAAAGTATCTTTACTTAGGATTTGTAAATATGTGACCAAATGCTTATAGTTGTTTGGAAGTGCTCTCATGGTTACTTGAGTAAGAAGTTCATCTTTAGGCTCTTGTCCAAGGGTTAACAATTTCCCTTTAATATCTGCTACCTTCCTTAGAAATAGTTCTATGCTTTCCCCACTACTCATTTTCAAGGAATGTAGTTGAGTTTGAAGATGAAGAATGGTGGCTTTATTCTTTCCTTCGAATATTTTCTCTAAGCTTGTCCAAGCTTCAGTAGATGTTTTTGCTAAACTGATATAAGGTTGTATTTCATCAATGATAGCAAATGTTATGATCATTAGGGCTTTTGAATCATTTTCCTCAAATTTTAGAATCTCAGTATCACCTGTGGTAGGTTTCTTTGTTTTCCCTTGGACAATATCCCAAAGTTTTTCATATACCAAGATTGCTTTTACTTTATTCTTCCAAGAGAAATAATTTGGGCCCTTGAGTAGTTGGGATTCGACTAGGAAGAATTTGTTGGATGCCATTGAATTCCCTTTATCAACCCTTAGATTTTGTGGACTTCCTTATGTCTCCCTAATGATGAGAATTCACAAACCTAATAAGTTTTTAGGTTTTGTAGAAATCTTACATCTATCCAATGAATTTAGAACTTGATAATTTTTTATGGATGCTAATATTACCAAGTTTTGTAGAATACCTTATGACTCCCTAGGGTGTTTTGGATAGGATATATGATCAATATAGTGCTTTTTGTAAATTGTAGTTCAATTTTGGGTTGATTTTGTGAAATTTTGTAAACACCAAAATCAAATTTTTTATCTCCTTATTACTCCTATTGAACTAAGCACTATTTCAATTTTTGAAGAGGTTTTGATGTTGGATTTATTTTACCTCCTTTAAGTATTTTTGAGACAACACTATTATAAAAATTTCAAACCTCTTTAAATACCCCTTTTGGTTGATTTTTAATGTTTTCTAATTTCCAATTCCTAATTTGATGTTGTATTCCTTATAACTCCCAAATTTGGAAAAAATTAGAAAATAATATTTGCAAATAATTTAAATTTCAGTAATAACCCTTATTCCTCCTTGGTTACCTTTTGCAAATATTAATAATTCTGAAATATGCTTGCTTAATAAATCACTAATGCTGAATATTGCAATAGTAGATGTAATGTACCCTTATAACTCCAAAAACCTTAGGTTTAAAGCAAGCAAATAATAAAATCAACCTTTACCTTAATAATCCTTCAATGTTGTGAGGTGGCTGATTCGTAGCTTTGTGGAGTGTAGCGCTCATGGGAAGTCAAAGCCCTCTTTGATCAATGTTTCCTCTTAGGTTGGTGCTCCTTCTCTTCTGCAAATGGCATCAAAAACTCCTTGAAATATGCTTTGCTTATGATAAAGCTCCTCCAAATGCAAGCGTTGGTTTGTTGGTTTTATGACAATGTCTTAAATGCTTCTCTTACACCTTTGAATGGTGTATGGCTTGAATTAGCCTTTTTCTCCAAGTGAGCTTCAATGCATAAATTCTTGACTTCATTCTATCACTTGAAGCATTACAAGGTAGGTGTCTTCAATGTACCTTTGGTAATGATGAGGTTGGTGGTAACCTCCAAATATTCTTAACTCCCTCCAAACATATGTAACTCCCTTTTAGGTGAGTGCTTGGGTCTTCATGAATGTTGGGATGCTTAGAGAATTTGTGCCAAGTGGCACTCAAGGCTTGTGCATGTAAGCCTTATTTCTAACGCTTCAAATATGAGCTTGCAACCCTAATTCTTCCTTTATCTTTGCATCCTACGTGAGCTTGCTATGTTTCTTGAGATGCAAGCTTCCTTTTGCATGTTGGCTTGGTGAGGATGATGGATGGCTATAGCTGGATTGCTCCACGGTTCTATGGCACACTTTTGAGCTCCTTTTTTGGTGGATGTTTGCTTCAATGGATGCCTTAGGTATAGCTCCTTTCTCTTCACCTATTTGCAGGTTTTGTAGCTTGTTCTAATGCTAATTTGTGCCCTTCTTTAGTGCTTGAAAGATAGTGTTGTCTGTAATAGCCAATAGGTAGCCCTTTTGCTTGGCCTTTTACATAGATAATTTATCACTAAATGCTTCCCTTTTTTCTACGTAAACACAAGTGATAATACCTTCTTTCAATGGCTCCACTATTGCAGGTGACGTGTTGCTTATAGGGCTGGATTTGATGGAGGAAAATGGTGTTTTTAAACACCTCGATTCATGGATGTGTGAGCTCTTTGATGGCTCCTTCCTCTTGCCAAAAATCTTCTGGATATAACATCCTTACTACCCCCTATAAATAGTAATACTTTTGTCCTTTCAAAGGGATAAAAGAGGTATTTTTGTAATAGATAGATCTTGCACCAAAATGAAGAATTTTTACGTAATCCTTCTTGCTTCTTCTTCTTTGGATGATAGTCAATCCAAGCTAATGAAATGTTTTTTTGAATAAGGATTCCTGCACTCTGTACTGAAATGAAACCCTTACATTCTCCTTGAATCTTGAGACTTCCAAGGTCTCGATTTGAGGCTTCCTTCAAGGACTTCAATGGTGGATTTTTTCTCCACCTTTTTTTTTGTAATGGTGGCTTCTTTTGGCCATGAAAGTGCTACAAATTTTGTGCTCATTTTTGTGCTTTTAACAACACAAACTAATTGAGAATAACTAGTTAAAAAATCAACTAGTATAGTGCTTAATAGATGCACTTTTAATGGTAACAATAATCTCACCTTATTGCTCCACTAATTTCTCAAAATGCACTTAACAATTCCACTGCAACCTTTCAAGCATAATCTGGAATGAACTCTTGCAAATTTCACTACAAACACAGTTGTAGGATCTAGTCTTATTTTTCTCTTCAAAGTAGAAGATAGGTAGTTGATAGATAATTGTAACTCTGAAATCTAATCAACTCCTAATGTGCAAATGATCCTTAAAAGAATTTTTTCTCTTTTTGCACTTTTGAAGACTATAATTCAATTTTCCTCTTTGCAACTTTGATCCAATATAAGGTGCTTTAACAAATATGATAAGTAATCCAATTAATGAATCTACTTGCACCAATAGTTGCTTACATTTTTGAAAGCTTTTTGTAGAGGATGTAGATCAAGCTTGTTGCTTTAGATAGAGTTCTGCAACTTTTGTTAGCTTTTCCAAAAAACTCCTCCTTCACCAAAAAGTGGTCTCAAACTTTCTTTCACGAGCCTAGGGTTTGGTGGCTTGTTCTTCTCTAGTAATCTTCTCCTTTCTATTGTAGATTTGGAGAAATATTTATGCCTTCTTGTCGTGAAAGGCAATCTTCAAATATCTCATATTTGGTAAGCTTCTTCTATCTTCAAGTCTTCTTGTCAAATTCTGACTTCAAGCAAGATCTTCTTCTCAAGACTCTAAATGTCTTGAGGTCTTATGTATCTTCTTTGGCACTCCTTGCCAATTCTTCTTCTCCTTTTTGGGCTTGTTTTTGGATGGTGATAATTGTCCCAATTCTTTCCCTTATCAAACACTTTCTTCCTGATGGAGAATTTCTCCAATGAGTTCTTCTAGGAACTCTTTTGATGATCTTGCTTCAACAACAAGGCTCTCCAAGCCTTTTTCCTTGAGACCTCTCCTAGGTCTTTGCATCTTCTTTGGTCTTCCTTGAGACCTTCTTCTTCAACTTATGGAATTGAGATCTCCTTCCTGGATCTCTTGATTCTACTGCTTCTGGATTTGAATAAGACTCTCCTAGTCCTTCTTATTCTTCCAAGAATGGAAGTTTCTTCAATGAGATCTTCACCTGATCTCTTCACCTTCAAGTTTGCTTCAGGTGCTGGATTGATTCTGAAGAAGATACTCTTCCTAACTTTCTTGTAGGAAGTTTTCCAACTCACTGAATCTCCTTTCCCTACAACAAGTTATTAGTACTAAAATCTGAATCTACTTCTAAATTAGGTACTCTCTTCTAGAGTCTTCTTCAGGATCAAGGCTTTTGTGGCCTTTTTTCAGATCAAGGCTTCTATGGCATTTTTTAGGATCAAGGCTTCTGTGGCCTTTTTCTGCTATGAAGTTGACTCTATCGATGGAGATCTTCAATCTCCAGACTTCACCATGACTCTTTCTCCTAGAGTCTCTTTTGTAGTATTCTTCTCTTGCAACAACTAATCTCTGCACTATGAAGGCACTCCGACCTTCAGGTAATGAAGTTGAAATATCCTAGCTTTCTATTGTAGGAGGTGTCCCAATCATCTAAGAGTTAGTTCCCTACAATAAAAGAAACTTTAGGCAATAGTAAACTTTTCAGATCTCTTAGATGAGCTTCACTAGTTGATTCATCAAACTAGTGGATCAAATGCTGAGTCCTTATCTTCATGCATTTTTCTAGAAACTTTGTGGGAAGACTCTGAGCCAAATGAATCTCACAATATCTCTTTCCAGTCTATTCTACCAAACAATATTAAGGTAAAAAAATTTACATGCAACGGGTCCAAAGGCACATCCGGTTTGTAAAAATCGAAGCTATGGTGACTGGCCCAATTTTTAACAATAGTACTTTCTCGAAGCTCTCCCTACCACCTTGATTCTTCTAAATATTTTTGCAAGAGCCTATGCACTGTGGTGAATCAGGTTCACAAAAATTTAGGCTCAATAATAATGGTGGTTCTCCTCTCAATCTACAGTAGCTAGATCTACTGTGACTAGATCTACCGTGGCTCTGATACCACTGTTAGCTTTTGAGGTAGATCGCAATGGGAGATAGAATGCAAAAATATGAGAGAAAGTAAATTTATGAGATTGCAAAAATATGCTATAAATAGAAATGATAGAAATGAATACAATGTTGCTATGGAGGAAATGGACACTCCATGCAAGAAGCTATAAGACTACATTGTACTCCATCACTAATGGAGTTACACAATAATTCTACTACTACCTACTGTCTTATCAATCTCTTACAATGAGGCCCTTTTATAATGGAATATAGATTCCTTGGCCAACACTCTACCTAGTTGTACAAGGGACACCTTGCACATTTACAACTTGCACATTGACACTTGTGCATTTATTACATTGCATAAAGTAACTAGATAACTTCCCCCTAAAGTAATCTAATGTCCTAAGTATGTACCTAGAAAGGTACATTTACATGACCCAAATGATGTAATAGAATCTAAATCTAACAACATATGCATAGTATTGTTTCCATTTGCCCCTCTTGGTTGTGGATTCTGGAAATGTTTTACAAAATTTTCCCACTCTTGGCAATTTCTACATTGGATGATTGACCTACCATCCAAGTCATATTGTAATTGACTCTAGCCACCTTGTCAACTACCTTGGAATTGGATTTTGCCATGATGATTGTTTCTATAGCCTCCATTGGTTACCCCTTGTCCATTCTTTGAATTATTTGGTTTCTCTTCATTTTCTTCTTTCTACATTGTCATCATTTGATGCCTTACACTCCTCAAGTTGAATGGACAATTTCCTATTGTATGTCCCAACATATTGCATATATAACAATATGCATTCTTCAAATAGTTTGTATTTGTGTTCCCTTTAGATTTATAATCTGAGCACCACATTTCCTTCTTTTTCTCTCCTTTCATTCCATTAATAATCCACTCAAAGTCCTTCATCAGCTAGATCGCTACATGTAAATATTCTTTGTCACTATCAAAATCATCACTTCTAAAGTGACTTAAACCAATTGCAATTTATTTGGCTTCACTTTCAAAGTTTCTTTCCCTTTCATAAGATTCTTCATATGTTGAATATGGTATTATCTTCATCTTATTCTTATATTATGATAATAGTATATCAATGAATCATATTTTTAGCAATTCATTCATTGATTGGATCTCTATCTTGTCAGTGAGTTGCTTTAGTCATTTGTTATAGGACTTTATGTCTTCATACTTCTTTTGTTTAGTGGAATAATTTTTGGTATGATTTATATATCATCCCACAACAGTCTAAATTCTTTCTTGAATTCATCCACTAAGTCTTCCCATGTTGTGGAAGGTTTCATACTTTATCTCTTTAAGTGCCAATTGATTGTGATTCCTTGCAATATTATTAAAAATAATTGTAAAGATGCATCTAGGTCACATACCCCATTGGCTTTCCATATTTTTGTATATTTTCTTATGTGACATTTGGGATCTTCTTTACCATCTCCCAAAAAAGGTGGACATTTTTTATTTCCTACCATATTTGTAATGTGCATCATTGGGGATCAATTTTCCTCTCTGGATTCTCCCCCACTCGGTGATTGCTTAGATAACACTTCTTTATGTACCTCTATTATAGGTAGTTCTTCATTTAGTGTCTCTACTCTTGACACTTATTCAACTCTAGATGTCTATTCACATTTCATGTTGTTGTCTTCAACTAAACTCTTGTGCACCTCACTTTATGGCCTACTTCGAGAATATGCATCCATAGATCTAGCTTACTCACCCAAGCACTCATGTGTGATTGCTCTAGTGCTTGAATCTTATCCTCTACACCCTTTGTAAAACTCCTCCTCACTTTCTCTAGCATTAACATCCACGTGTTGTCTCCTCATGCACCCTCCACATTGGCATCTTGACTTACATGGACATTTTCTTTAGTTGTTTGTTGCAATTCCCTTTAAATTTTGTTTTCCATTGTTAGTAACAATGGTTGCCACCTTTTATTCTTGTCACTAGAGATATCCTCCTGAGTATTCCAAACATTTTCAACCTCTAGTTGTTCAAATTTTGTTCTTCTTGACCGTAGTCCATTATTGGAAATTTGTAGACTTCTTCTCATAGTTGCTCTGGATCTCTCCCATGGTTTCTTCTCCTACAACTATGTAACTAGGAATCTATCATTCACCTCTTTAATCTTCATGTATGCTATATCTAAACTTTCAAATGGCAATATCAATGAACAAGTCGACCTATACTTTAATTAGGCAACAAGACCAAATCTAGCATAATAGTGAGGTTTTCAATAATGAGATAGAATGACATGGTTTAGGGGCCAACATGTCTACAATTAGCACTCTGGAACAAGGTTACATTCATCATCATATCCTATGGCAATACACAAGATAGTATATTAGACTTTAGTCTTCAATCAGTATGACAATATTCATCTAATGGTATCCTCTAGAAGATATCAATAGGTTAGCATCAACATGACGACATGATCTCTAGACAACAACTCTTCAGATGATGATTGCACTTCAACAAGATGGTAGTTTTGGTATAACTGTTATCCTCAATAATTTTCATTTAACTAAATTTGCACTCTTTATTGTGACTTGCAACTTGCAATATCTGACAGATTATTCCAACCTACAACCATTATACTTTGCTAATGCACAAGTCTAATATAGCATATTTATATCAACACACAAACATTCAACACATAAACATAAAATGGGTTTGTATTGATAATATACCTATACAACATTTACATATTACAACACTCATACTCAGACTCACAAGATGTTCTACACTTGCACATATGCTTTCCTATGCATACATCGTCTACCTATACTCATATGTATATCCAACAGAGAAGGGGGGGTCTCTTTTATAGCACAATCTTAGCCATTGTTGGTAATGGCTTCGAGGATAAATGGCACATAACTAACTTTACCTTTCCTATGCACATGATACATAATGCCAACTTTACACAATATGTAGCTATTTACTTAAGACGACTATTACATTTCATTTACATTTTATTTCAATTACATTTCATTAGCATTAACCAATCATTTCATTACATTGCACTTAGACCAAAACTTAGTGCATAAAACACAAACATTTTTACAATTAATATTACTTATATTTTTTCTTATGTCCAGAACTAGTGTCTACAATAGTATTTTACCCTAAGAGAGTATAGAAAGAGTTCTTGTTTGGAGGTAAACCCATGGCTAGTTTCTCAACAATTATTCCTTGGTAGGAATACTATTGGTAATCATAGAGCAGTACTCACTTAGATAGCCTTTGTGGATGGTGATATTTACCTTAAGCCACTAGGAAGTCGTAGTCTAGGGCCCATTTTATCACCAAAGTTTCCACAAAAGGAAAATTCAAAACTAAATTTTGAAGAAGCAAAAGAACGTGAAACAAAATATGAGGGGATGCTAGTAAAAATCAAGGAAGAAGCAAAGGCAGACTCCAAGGATAAACTAGAAGATATGAGGATGAAAACAAAGCATAAAATTGTTGAAGAGTCAAAACATTACAATATTGGACTAAGGTTGGAACATATTTCCATCCACACCACCTTGAGAGACAACAATCATGGAGACAAGGCTTAAAGTGACATAAGGACTATAAGGGACATACATGGAACCAGGGAAGCCAAGACTTTGGAAATTTTATGGATGAATAAGAGTGAAATTTATAACCAACAAAAAGATGCTACCAACATAAGAAACCAAAAGATAACTTCTAGATACTCAATTGGTAAAATGGCATATCAGCATCAACAAAGACCACCACCAATAAGATTTTTATTGGGATGGATGAATGATCAAATATCAATACCAATTCATGGAATGAATCAGAAGGTCATACTATTTAGTATTTTCATATGTTTCAAGGATGAAACATTTTGTAAGGGGGATGGAATGTTAGGTACCCAAGATAGGTACTTAATATTATAATATTGTACTTAATATTATAATATTATCATAAATGTATTTATCCCACATGTATGGATAAGAGGTAATGGTGGGTAGTTGAGTATTATATAATATGAGCAAAAGACTCATATACATATGAAGAGAATGATATTGTATTTATCTCAAGCTATGATATAGTAAGGAGTGGCTTCCTTCCCATAAGGAGCATTATACGATGTTGCCCCACCTCATGGGTTCTAATTATAAATTGAATCTATATTGCTGCTTATATCTATATTTATTGTAAAATTATCATTGTGCTTAATATTTATGGATGAATGTTGTTATTTTAGTAAATGTGAGTGGTTTTCCTATAATAAGTAAAGAGGTTTATAACAATGTTGAATAATCATAACAAGTTCATAATACTAACAATGGTGTTTATAATGATATCAATGTGATGTTGATAATAATGTTGGTGTTGATCAATGAGTCATAGTGCCAATAACCCTCAATATGAGAGAAGTGGCATGTGCTTATGTCCTTTTTTAAAATTTGAACACAAAAGAGTCATTAACCCTTCAATTTCCTAGTTACAAGGTATACATCTACCATGATTTATCAAATATAGTTATCCAAGATAAAATTTTGATATTTTCCATTCCAAAATCAAGAGAATAAAGGTCCGAGGTGTAGACCAATTTGTTAATCCAAACCCCATAATGGGGGCGGAGGTCCAAGGTTCAAATCTCGGGCCTCGTCGAACTGAACACTTGTCCCTTTTCTAGTGCTTTCAGTGGTGTAAAAGGTTTAAAATGATTGTGGCATGGCGGTTATAGGGGTGAACTGCGCAAAGATCTATGTGGTGACTTCCGGGGTGGACAGCGTAGAATACTGTGGCGGCCATAAAAGCTAGACAGCCTGTCCAGATTCGTGGCGGCTACCGATTCCACCATGTTAAAAAAAAAAAATCAAGAGAATAAAACAAGCCTATGTTTCTCAAAGAAAAAAAATGATAGAAAAAAGTAAAGTAAATATATTCAAACAAAAAACTAGTTTACCATAAGGGTTACAAAAAACACTTTCAAATTATGAGGCAATCAAAAATTCTACATGTCTATTGGAAGAAATTAATCATTTTCTCCTTTTAATTCTAATATATTGTTTCTCATTGTCAACCCTATATTAAGGGTATAGTGAAGTAAAAACTATTAATCAAAAGTTGTCCTTTGTATAATGTCATTGGTTTTACAATACCCCATAACATTTATTCCCTTATCCATGTGTTAATTAGACTATTTAAATGTGGATTTTGATGCATGTTTAATGATCATAGGACGCCCAAAGTTTATGTTTTATTTATCACTTATTAATTACAATGCTTATTCATTATAGTATTTATGTTTCAAAATTGACTATATCTTTATACCAACATATCTCTCCTTTATCCAACTAATGGGTTAAATTTTTTCTATACTTTGAGCTTATACAAATAAGGAACACCTAATATGACAGGTCAAAACCTAAGGAGATAAAGTTTGAATCTATACATACAAGTTAAGGTGAAAGTTCATTATTATTTTAAGGGTATCACATTTTAAATTAGACATGATGCTTCAATCAAAAAAATTTACACTACCTTCGCTTTCACCTTCTGTTCTAGTGAGTGGTCAAGATGACAATATAATAAATGAGATGTATAAAAAATCCTCAAACATGATATCTACAATCTTCAAAAGCGTGTCATATAACATGATTTCAACAAGCATTTCCTTTTGTATTCATAACCTTTACATTGTATATTATAAACTTTTAGTAAATATACCCAAAAAATACTAGTGTGGGGCATGATGTGTTTTACTTGGAAATGGCCAATCATATAGTTTTATATATTATGTTAAAAACTATACATTTGAAAACTTGTTTTATTTTTCTAGTAAATGTTTAAAACTTTGCATATGCAATTGCAAGCATGTGATGGGTCATTTTAATGGAGTCCAAAAACTCATTTTATGGTATATATGCATTACTGGATTTTGGTAATTGTATTTGTCAATATTAAGATATTGGCAATGTATTAATGTACAATTGTCTTTCATGTACTTTTCTTGTTTACATAATTTGTTTTCTATGTCATGTAAGATGATATATGAATGGACTGAAGTCCATATCAGAGTAATTATCTTAAAGTAGGAATATACAATTGGACTAAGCTGGATATAAATAACGAAATTCATTGTATGAATTTTCTTGTTACTATATCGTCGGTCTTATATTAACTTTTGAATTCATTGTTTACAAAATGTGGCATAATTACTTGTGTAAGTTTACAAGTTATGGACTTTAAATGTGTAGACATGTTATATATGACAATTAAGCATTAGAGCAAACCTCCACCACTACTACCGCTCAATATATTTAATTACATGTTTTAGCTGCTCCACTTGTATTTCATGCATGACATCTAAAATTCCACTCCAAGACTAATTTAAGTCCATCCTAGTTGATAAGTTAGGGTTTTTTCTACAAAAAGAGGGCTCTTCGAGGGGTGTAGCATGGAAATTGATGTGGATAGTGTCTCTCCAAGATCTTTTTCAAATAATGGAAATCTATGATTGGGTGTTGCAGGTGACCATTTACCTAGGACTGAGACTACAACATTGTCATTTCATGCCAAAGAGATTGAGACAGTAGTCGACTCAGGGTTCTTGGCTCCAAAAGCTACAATGCATGCCAATTATGGTGGGATTCACCCAGTTTCACCTAGCAAGAAAGAGAATGAGCTCGAGCAACTAACTTCTTGTTTTGTCTTTCATCCCCATGGAGAGGGCAAGTCACAGGATAAGGAGTTGTTTATCTCACCTTTCAATAGTTTGCTAGTGGACCCTCTATTTTAGTTCAAGAAGAAATCAACCCAGCAACTAGAATGGGAGGATGATCATTTGGGGTTTGAAGTAGTCTTTATCCCTACTCTTGTATTTTCCTCTAGATCTGAGCCATGACTCTACCGTGATATGTAAAATAGTGTAGCTCTAGGATAGGAACATGATAGAAGTGATATTTCCAAAGGTAGTAACCCACGCTCCCTTTCAGTCTCTCCCACTATATTGGGTACCATGTTGCAGGAGGGAGCCAGTGTTAGCTCCTCTTATGCCCATGCATTGATCAAAAATATGACTTTCAATGGTAGCAATTCTTAGGCATCCCCAATAGCCCAACTAGAGGACATTCATTCCAAAAACGATAAAATAATGTTGACCTCGCACCCTCAGGCAATGGACTTGGAGGATATGAATAAGGAGGTGGTGACCTATATGTACCAAAGGAGGGAACCCTCGAAGCTGGACATGCAGGAGGAAATCAAAGCTTTAAGGTATCCTTTATGATTCCCTTCTCGATATTCCAATTGTGGATAATTGGTTTGATGTTGAAACTATTGTTGTCATGGATTATTTTGATATTACCTTGGTTGGAATGGCCTATTTGGTTGGCTTCCATAGTTCATCTGATTTCCTTGATTCTAGTTTCTTGGATTGAATCTGCAATAATTAGTGTTATGACTTTTTCTCCTGCATATCTGACAATATATGTAATTCCCTTGTCTTCATCCTTTTGATGATGAAGTTATGTTTCCCTGTGGAGTATCTTTTGAAATCAATGCAATGTTAGTCATTTCGTCTTTCACTAAGATTTCTACCTCATATTCTTGAATAATGTTGATTAGTTCATCGAATGAAGTGTCTTTACTTATAATCTATAAAGATGTAACTAGATGTTTGTAGCTTTATGATAGTGCTCTCATGGTTACTTGAACCAGGAATTCAATATTTTCTCCTAAGGTTAATAGTTTTCCCTTAATGTCTACTACCTTCCTTAGGAATAGCTCTATGTTTTCTTCATTGTTCATTTTTAGGGAATGTAATTGAGTTTGAAGATTTAAGATTGTGGTTTTACATTTCCCTTCAAATATTTTCTCTAATATTTTCCAAGCTTCTATGGATGTTCCTATTGAACTAATGTAATCTTGTATTTTATCTGTGATGACGTAAGTTATTATCATTAATGCTTTAGCATCACTTTCTTTTAACTTTTGAATCTCTGTATCACCTGTAGTTGGTTTAATTTTTTTTCCTTTGACAATTTTTCAAAGTTTTTCAAATATCATAATAGCCCTCACTTTGTTTTTCCATGAGAAGTAATTTGGACCCTTAAGTAGTTGAGATTCTATAAGGATGAATTTGTTTGTGGTCATGGTGGTCCTTGTAGGCTACCTTATAACTCCCTAGTTTAAAGTATGTGAACTAATTTGATAAAACCTTTCAAGCTTAGGTTTTGTAGGCTTCCTTATATCTCCTAAGTAAATATGCTCTAGGCTTTGATAAATAGCTTAGCAATAAATAGTTCACTTTATGAGTTGATTTTGAGAATAATAATCAACTTCCAATTTTACCTTATCTCTCCTAATGCTCTAATGGAGTTCTTATAGTTGGATTTCTTTTGTCTCCTTAGTTTGAGTATGAGACAAGTATTATCAATTAATTCCAACTCTCTATGTAAGCAATAGATTTGCTTCTCTATTCAATAATTTTAATTTTCTAAATTCCAAATATTTGTAGTTTGATGTAGTATGCCTTATAACTCCCTATTTTTGGAATATTTAGAAAATAGTAATAATATTTGCAAATTGATATTTTAATTTATCAAGGTTGGCAACCTTATATCTCCTACTTGATTATTGCAAATATTGTAATATGTATGTGTGCTTCAAATATTGTATCTTGAAATATCACTTGCTTTATAATTCACTAGTGCTTGGTTAATCTATGTTATTCCAATGCAATAATGAATTCAATCCTTATAAGGTTCACCTTATAGCTCCTTTAATCTTAATATAAGCAAGTAAATGAATTGATAATACCTTTATGTTGTTGCGTGCAATATTCTTTTCCTCTATACTCATTGCTTCAACAAATCACACGAATGTTGTAGCTCCTTGATAATCGCTTCTCCAACGAACATTGTATCTCCTTGATAATTGTTTCTTTCGAATGTTGTATCTGTAGGGCAATATTGAGCATTCAATGCTCCTTTCCTTCATCAAAGTTTTCAACTCTTGAATGGACTTTGACCTTGTTGTGAATCGTGCTTCAACATTGTATCTACGTACTCCTTCCTGTGTGTATTGAATGTTGTGTGCCTTCCAAGGTGATCTATTAATGGTTTTGTTCCTGGGTGCGTTACTCCTCTTCCTTGATGTCTTCAACACTTGGCGGATGCATTATGTAGGTGACAAATACGTTATTGTTCCTCCTTTCTGCTTTCAACACTTGGCACAAGCTTTACTCAAGTGTGTGAGTGGCTAATGAACATCGCTTTTCCTTCTTGAAGGCGTTATACAATAATGTAATATTCCTCCTTTGAAATTATGCTCTTCGAAATAACGCTTCTAGAGTGAGCATTGTCTGACCTTGAGCATTTCCTTACAACCCATACATTAGAGAGACAAGTGGCACATCTCCTTTTGCATGTAGAGATGCCCTAATGCTCTTTTAACCCTTATCTTGCAAGTTATTAACAGTTTGCTTCAACGCTTCTTTCTTCTTGTTGATGATTGCACTAATGCTTCTTTCTTCTTACCAATCGAATGCTAGTTGTGCTATCCGAAGTCTGTCTCCAGTTGTGGTGGTTCTAGGCGATGCAACGGTGGTTCTATGGTGATCTAGGGGTGGATTTGAGCGCTCCTTCTCGGTGGACGTCTTCTCCAAGTTCGATCTTGGGTATTGCTCCTTTTGCTTAGCCTTATGCTTTATCCTTCTATGCTTTCAATATGTTGGTTCGAACATTGCCTTTGCAATGTATAGTAGATGATGGTTGACGTAGATGAAGAGTAGCTTCTCTGCAATATCCTGCTTGTGATATGCAGTAGTTAACGGCTCCCTTGTACTTTAGGTTGTTGTTGTGACTACCTGAATCCATGGTTGATGGAGGTGTCTTTGTACATCGTAATGTGAGCTTCTTGAAAGCTCTTCAACCTTGCATGGATAGTGCTCCTCTAGCGATCGCTTATGTGATGTTCCTTACTTGCAATGGATGTGTCCTTAAGACACTCAAATTCTATCCTCTTTGCTATGTAGGACAAGATGTTATGGTGCAAAATAATAATGTAAATAGATTTACAATAGAATACCTTGATTTTGCACCTTTAACTGAGATCTCTAAATCTCTTTTGCAAGCTTTCTTTCTGTTGGTTTTGATGACTTCTTTGTATTATACCTTGTAGGTAAGGGATGATTTGATGTTGTCTTCTTTGCTAGACAACTCTCTCCTTTTCTTGGTTAATCTAATAATGAACCCAAGCTAATAATCATGCAACTAATATGCCCTTAAGGTGGCTTAATCTTGCACTACTCCTTAGTGCAATTCTAATAAGCTTTAAGATGGATTAATATAGTGCAATTGCAATCTCCTTATTACTCCTAAAAGTAACCTTTAATATGCACTAATGATAATTCTTAAAGAACTCTCAAATGCTCTATAATTGCTACAATCTTCATAAGAGTAATGTATAATGAATTCTTAAAATCAATCTGTAATATTCACTACAATCAATGTTGTAGGATGTAGTCTTCTTAATTCTTAGATAGGTAGATGATATTTTTCTATCGAAATATATCCAACTCCTATTTTAATGTGCAGATAATAATCTTAAAAGAATCTTTCTTCTGCACTTCCCTTGAAGACTTTAAAATGAATTCTTCTCCTTGCAACTTTAATTCTAATGAGGTGCTTAATAAAGCTAAGTAATAATCTGAATATGAGTGTTCAAGTAATGAACCCCTTTGCACCTAAGTTGCTTACCTTTAATGATCTTTGAAGATGATGTAGACCTTGGTGTTTTGATTCACCAAGTTGCTACCTGGAGATGGTAGTAAATTGCAACTATGTATCCTTCAATGTTTTGTTGTAGGTTCAACGGATATCCTTTCTCCGAATAATCCTTCTAGCCTTCAAAAGTAATCTTCAAAACCTCTCAGGTTTGTTAGTAAGGTCTGGTTATTTTCTCTTTATCGAATTTTGGCTTCGATCCTGGTCTCTTTCTGAGGAATTTGAATGTCTTGAGGTCTTCAGTTTTCTCCTTCGATATTTGGCACTCCTTGCCAAATTCTTCTCCTTTTGGGCTTGTTTTCGGATGGCAACAATTGTCCCAAATATTTCACTATCAGTGCTTCTCCTTGGTAGTGAATTTCTCCAATGAGTTCTTCTAGGAACTCCTTTGTTGGCTTCAATGAACTCTGCAATAAGGCTCTCCAAGCCTTTTCCTTGTTTCTCCTTGAGACCTCTCCAAGGTCTTCAATCTTGCAGCTTCTTTGGTCTTCTCAATGAGACCTTTCCTTCAACCTTCTGTTGTGGAAGTGTTGGCAATGAGATCTTCCTCTTGGATCTCTGAAATCTGTTGCTTCTGAAATTAGGTACAGGACCTTGCTAGTCCTTCTTCAATATTCCAAAACTAGAAGTTCTTCAATGGGATATTTTGTAGATCTCTTCAGCTTCTCGGGTTGATTTCTTCAGAGTGATGTCTTCAATATTCAATGAGACCTTCTGTGGGTCTTCTTTAGCTTCTTCTGGTATAAGTCTTTAATCTGCTATCTGCAGGATTTAATGGAGATCACCAATCTCCTATCTTCTTCTAGACTCTTCTCTGGAGTCTCTTCTCGGATCTACAACAAGGCTTTTGTGGCATTTTCTTCTTCTGCAATCTTGTTGGTTTGCAATCTCTAGCAATGGGACCTTTTCTATAGGCCTCCAAATCTAGAATCTTCCAATTGTTGCTTCTGGTGTTGGATTGATTCTGAAGATGATGTTCTTCCTAGCTCTCTGTAGGAAGCTTCACAACTTTCTCTGAATCTCCTTTTCCTGCAACAAAGTATTAGTATGATGATTCTAAATCTAGCAATGATGAATCTTCACTAGTTGATTTGTCAATCTAGTGGGATGAATGTTGAGTCCTAGTCTTCACGAGTTTTTCTGCAACTCTGTGGAAAGACTCTAGCCAAATGCAATCTCAAAAATTTTGGAACTAAGATTTGCTTCTCTCCTCTCAATCTCTCTTGTGGCTCTCCCTATTCCTATCTGATCTATCATAGCTTTGATACCATTGTTAGCTTTTGATAATATATGACATGGGAGAAAGCAATCACAAGAGATAAGAAATGCAAAAAAGTAAGATAATGGAAATCTGCAAGAATGCTGAAATATGCTATTAATGGAGAGTTACAAAAATAATACAATGCAATGTAATGGAGGAAATGAACACTCCAGTATTCTAATGAAAACTACATTGTACCTCCTCACAACTCCATAGTAATCACCTCTATCTCTCTATCTCTATATCTCTATATCGTGAGGCCTATATATAAGAAGATAAGTTGCTTGGCCCTCACTCTTCCTAACTACCTTTCCTATGACTCATGTACAAGTGGACTCCTTGTACATTTACATCATTGCACATTGACACTTGTGCATTTATTACTTCTTCCTCAAGTAACCTAAGATAATCCCCTAATCTAATAATGTACCCAAGATGGTACATTGACATGTACCCTAATAATGTAATATACTCTAACAATCTTGGAATGTGCGTGGCATCACACTGCGAGAGTGGCGTTTTGATGTTCGAACAGTCATCAAGAGAGTTTGCCCACAGATTTTATTATTGCAAGAAGTCAAAATTGTAGGTTTCAGACTCAAAAATACCCATAAGACCCTATGGGGGGTCAGGGGGGTCTTGTGTACAAATCATGACGAAGGGAAAGGGGGGTTGTCCTATGCCTCTCTCAGGAGCTATGGAAATATATTTTAGTATCAGGAGAGGACCCAATGCATAGAGTAGTGTGGTGTACAGTAATGTTTGGTGGCAAGAAATTGGGTATTGCAATTGTTTATGCACCCAATGATGCAGTCGAAAGGGCAGCCATCTGGGACTAGATGTGCTTCAATTTGCCTAAAGTAGATTGGGTAATAGGAGGGGACTTCAATATGGTAGAGTGGGAGGGAGATAGATTGGGGGGTGGCACTCCACTCAAATAATCGAAAGAGGCTAGATCATGGTCTAGGTTCACAAGGGCCTGGAATCTTTATGATCCCAATTGGAACAGGAGTGCTGAAAATCATGGTGCTTGGTTTACTTGGAGCAATGCACAATGTGGGGATGCTCTCAGAATGGTAATATTGGACCGCTTCTATGTAGTGGAAAATATTGATATCCTCCAAAATAATTTGTCTCATCCAATCTACTTTGTGGTAACTTGAGATCATCTCCCCATTACCTTGAGTATTGGGTGTGTCCCCATAAGGAAACCCAAAAACAACTTGTCTTTCAAGTTAAACACTTCCTTGCTCAAGCGCAAAGATTGTGTTAATGGAATCAAGAAAGTGTGGAATCTCTGGCCAAGGCCCTCAAGAGGGAGACGGTGGATTATGTGGTGGGAGGAAGCCATCAAAAGAACAGTGGATTAGCTTTGAGGTTTTGGAAAAATCCTAGCCTTTTTTCGCAGGAAAAAAGAGAAAGAATTAGAGCAAGTTAACCAACTCAGCCACCACCTCAGCCAGAATATTAGTAGCATCTCCTCTCAAAAGTAGTTGGATGAGAAACGAGTAGAGTTAAGGCAACTCCAAGCTAAAGCCCACGAGGCGCAAATCGGAGCACGTCTTCGAGTGGATTCGTGAGGGTGATAAAAATTCTAAATTCTTCTTTAATGTCATTAAGAAGAAGAATAGATCATAGAGGATAGAGATTATTAAAAATCCCAGATCTAGCCTACAAATTCCAATGGAGGACCTCCCATCCTTCATCTAGGAGCATTTTGCAGCCCTTTTCAAAAGTGAAGGGCCCAACACAGAAGTTGAGTTTTTTAGAGAATGTTGTAAACAGTGCATATCTCCCAAAGTATTTGAAGAAGATAGAGCATTGTTGGACAAACCTCTTTCACAGGATAAACTTCATTCTGCCCTCCTCTCTTTGGCGAATGAAAAAACCCCAAGCATTGATGGGCTTTCGTGTGAATTTTTTAAAACCATGTGGGAGACTATAGGAGCTGATTTTTTGTGGATGTGTGAGGAGGTTATTACTATTAAAGGCCTTGGGAAGGCCACTAATCAAGGATTGATCAGGTTCATTCCCAAAAGACTTAAGCCAGATCTGCTTGTTGATTGGCGTCCCATTACTTTACTCAATTCCTCTTATAAAATTTTGGCTAAGGCTCTGGCCAGAAGACTCCTCCCGGTGGCTACAAAAATTGTTTGCCCAAAGCAAACAGGATTCCTAAAAGGTCGCTACATTTTGGATAATCTCCTTACATCTTGGGAAGGGATGGAGTGGGCTTGAGCACAAGGGCTCAAGGGCCTTTGCCTTAAGCTTGATTTTGACAAAGCTTATGATCGATTAGACTGGCCCTTCATCTCAAGCATGCTCTATCGGCTTGATTTTGGCAATAGATTCATCGATATGGTAGCTTCCCTCTTTCCAAATGCTTCGGCAAGAGTGGTTATTAATACAAAATTGTCTAATAGCATTCCTATGGAAATATTAGTTAGGCAAGGCTGCCCATTGACCCCCTATCTATTTGTAATTGTAGTTGATGCCCTTGGCTATCTATTGGAATCTGCAATTAAAGAGGGGAGGATAAGAGGTATCCCCCTTTCAAATGGCTCCCAACTTATCAACTCTCACTTCACAGATGATTCTATGCTTTTTCCTTTGGCAGATCAACAAAATCTTGCGAACATCTTTGAGACAGTTCACACCTTCTATAGGGTCTCCAGTGAAAGAATCCAAGAACTATGTTATTCCCTTTGGATTTGATGATAAGCCAAATTGGATACCCACAACATGGAAGTGGGTGCAAAGAGGAGAAATCTCAAGTATTTGGGCTTTCTTTTTGGTGTTGAACTTTCACCCAAATCTATGTGGGATTGGTGTATGGACAAATTTGCCCAAAAATTGGACTATTGGAAATCTCTGGAAATATCTCAAGCAGCTACAATCCAGATTATTACCCAACTTAAAAGCTATATAAGCAAAACTTGAAGATGACATAAAATCAAACTGATTTAAAGGCAAGAAATTATTACCTTGAATTTCTCTTGTTTTTCAAGAGGGTTTTTACAATAGGTAATACTGAATGTATGGGCTTGATAGAATTTACCTATTAATAGTATTAATAAGAATCAGTTCCTTACAATTTGTTTTAGTCAAATGCCTTCAATTAATATTGTTTCTACTTCATCATAAAATGTTCCTTTACAAACTTGTTGCTCATCCTTGTGGATATAGAAAAAACTATAATCTCCAACATTTGCAATCAACTCACAAATACAGAAGAGCCCAATAACAATGATTGAGACCTTATTTATCTTCTTGAAAAGGTGTTGCATTAATTGCTCCTCCACTAATTTCCTGTGCTTGCTGATTGTACCACTATAGGCATGCAATTTGGTGTAATGAATTTGTGGTTTTTTCCTTAAAGATACATGAGCCAAACACCAAAGTTGTAATGTTAACATTGATACTGTGAGACATGGATGATAGCTAATTGTTCCTTAATGAGCAGTCCTCCATAGGTATTCTATGTGGACATAGCTATACTGGTTGTCTTATGAATGTGACTGTGATATTGTCCTTTTTACCTTGATGTATGAAGCTAAGTGTACAAAAAGAGAATGTACCACGTTAGCCTGAAGGAGGAAACCATTATATAGACATAGTGTAGCTATGAACTATCCTTTGATTGCAACATAACAGCATTATTCATTCCTTTAATTAACATACGGAATTGTGCAAATTGTAGGAAAACGAGAAATTTATAGTACTATTAATGGATCAAGGATAATGATTTCAAGAATGTCTCCCTAAGAAATACTACAAACTTTACACAATAACCTTTTCAACTGTGCTTAAATGCATCACTATTTGACTCTTGAAATTAGCCAAAATGGCTAAAAACAATGTCTAAACATTGTGTCAAAATCTTTTTTTGGGACTCATATAGTTACTATGAGGCTAACTCAATAACCCATCTATCTCTGATCCTTAAAAGCTCCAATCCATGCTAGATGCAGCTAATGTAGATATCACTGGTTCCTAGGTTAATTAAAAAAAAAGCAGGATGGTGTCATTTCCCAATTTTATTTTCTAATTACATGATTACACACATTCTAAGACAGCCTAATCTAAAAACACATACATTGTCCAAGGTATCTTTGCTCGTTTCAAATCATTCTCAAGATATTCTTTGATAGAGTTTTCTTGCTAGTAAATTCTAAAAACCTCTAACACATCGTCATTAACAATTTTCTGTGGCTCCGTCCTTTGTCTCTTGCTTCTTGCTTCTTGGGCTTTTTCTTCACACAACTCTTGCCTGTCTCAAACTTTGTCTTTATAATAGTTTACCTAATAAATAAATGCGCTCAAATTGTTGGGACTGAACTTCTTAATTTGCCTTGATAGGTTTATCCCACTCATAAACAAACTTTCAAAATTTCATCTTCCATTCAGTCAAGATACTAAAGAAATCCAACCAAACTCTTGTTAGTCTTCTATTTAAAAATAAAATAATATAATTATTTTATAAAAAAACTCTGACATGTTAAATCATCACTCTATTGTTGTACAATCAAAGATGTCATATATAGAAATGCTCTTCAAATCCTTCCCAAGTCAATTCTTGATCATAGGTCCTCTTCACCTGTTTCAGAAAATTCCTACTATAATGATGACTCAGTCACTCTTCGAGGCTTGATATTCTCCAATGAATGGTGCATGAGGATTACTTTCACATTCACATGAACTCTCAGTTGTGCTCCAAAGTCCATCCATTTAAGCCTACATTCTGATCTTCCTTAACTCTGTAACTGCATTACAAGCTCTTGAATATTAGATACAATGAGACCATCAACTAAAATTTGTTGTGTCAATCAAAAGTGGGACTCAATTATATGCAGGATCAAAGAGTAGGTCAAATTATTTTTGTCTAGAACTTATGTAACTAGTATATTGTCAAGTAAACACGTCTGTAAATGTAATATGACGAAGTATAAGTGTACCTCAATCAAATCATTCAAACCATACTCAAGTCATTATGAAGCATTGCATTATAACTCCAATTGTAAGGCAATTTTCTCTACAAGTTCGTCATTACCCACCTGTAGTGAAGCAAACTCTTCTCAAGTCTTGTGCTAAGAGTCTTGCAGTATAAAAGCAACCTTCTCATAGCATTTCAGATGTGTAACCAATTCTGCCTCGAAATTAGCCATGACAAAATTCAGCAGATAAATCAATTCAGATATGCTAAAATCTGAAAATTATTTGCAGAATCAGATTCCTTATTAATTTGAAGCAGCAAATTGAAAACAATGCTGAAAACAATACAATATGTAAAAGATGTAGCAAAAACAATGCAGGAAGTCTATAAGCAGAAAATTTGATCCCATTAGTCGTCAACAACTTAGCACTTGGGTTCCATGTGACTGGAGTCTAACAAAGCAAATAGCAGATATGGAAAATTGACTGAAAACTTAATATGGAAAACAAATGGACGTGT
Organism: Wollemia nobilis; assembly: GCA_028583015.1. Taxonomy (NCBI): domain Eukaryota; kingdom Viridiplantae; phylum Streptophyta; class Pinopsida; order Araucariales; family Araucariaceae; genus Wollemia; species Wollemia nobilis. The sequence continues at coordinate 4,624,043 of JAQPPZ010016994.1, forward strand.
CAATATTCCTTACAAATAGTGGAAAAAAAAAGGTAAATAACGGCAGTGAATATGCAATTATAGTCAAACTTTCTAGTAAGTTGTTAAGAGTTAAAATTTTGAAAAATCTCATCGTAAAAATTCCCTACTACCCCTGCTGTCAATGCTAGGGTCATTGGATGATCTAAAGAGAATCACTGCTGAAAGACCAAAACAGTGTCATCTTGTGTGCAACACCCCTTAGCACCATTCTACTCAACTCCCAATGATGTAGATAGATACAAAACCAATCAACTACAAAGTAAAATGTGGATCAAATGGGAGAGCTTCTAGACCGAACCACAAATGCTTCTTGTTTAAAAGCTCCAGTTGTTTGAAAGGAACAGATACAACAACAATGACGACTTTATTGCAATATGTGCACTGTAACCACAGGAGTTATGTTTGTAACCAACTCAGACCATCCAACTTCCACTCCCCATCATGATGTTAAAAGTAATCTATAAAGCAAATGGAAGGCTTTGAAGGGGATCGTTTGGTAGTATAACTGGATGCGTGGAATAGAGAGAAAGTACGAGAGAAGTAATCAGTGTTTTTTTCGTAAAGTTTTCTACCCCATGAAGGTTTCTTCATGTAAATGTATACGGGTATGTATGAATGCCAGATTTTTCTGCTATTTCTCTTCCGAAATTTGTGTTACCTCAGTAATCATCAATTTGCATATAAACGAACATTGAAAGTACAAATTCCATTGGTTTTATTTCTGTTACATCTAACTGGTTGAAAAAGTCGCACAAGGTCTAAAAGTGCCCATCACAGTGGAGACAAATTTAGAAATTCAATTATATGAGAGTCAGGTAAAACGCTAAGAGACTCAAGAATTGGTTGAGACAATTAGGGATCTACTTTGGTATCCATGCTTTTACTAATTGGCAAAAATTCTTTTTCAGTTGGTCGAAGAGTCAAAACATGTCTTGGCATGGTTGGAGAGATGTAGGCAATCTTTAACAGTTAACCAGAAGGAACTCATTCAGAAATGGGAAACCTTCAAGGAGCTGATCAAAGCACGATTCTCTCCCATTAACCATAAAGAGGACCAGTGGGCTAATTGGCAATACTGCCCACAAAAAAAGGGAGGGTTAACATTGTATCTCTGAATTTCAAAAGCAAGTCACTTGTTAAACAGATCTCAAGATGACCGAGGGACAGTGGTAAATTAACTGGGAGGGATGCATAGCCACAACTATAGAAAATTGGCCCTCTTCAAAATGAAGAGCATACGTGATGCTTGTAAGGCAATCTTATAAATGTAGAAGAAATGAAAGAAAACAAGGGGGGCAGTTCCTCCTCAATTGTTCAAGAAGTAACAGCCAAAAAGAAGCATAAGAAATGAAAAAGGAAGAAAAAAGCTTTTGTTGTCCAAAAGGCTAGCGATACCTCTAAGAACTTTTTTAACAGAGATGGACACATGAAAGAAGGGGGAAAAGCTGTCCAAGAAAAAGATGGCATCTAAGAAAGAGGAGGACCAAGTGGATTGTTATTTGGATACAGATGAGAAGGTGGTATGCACTTCAATGAAAAACACAGCAGCAACACTCGTTGCCAAAAGTTAGGAATGAGTATGGAAAAGTTGTTTACATCAATATTCAAGTCAGGGGAGGAATCTTAAATGCCCTGTTTGATTTTCAAGCATTAAAGGAATCTAATTTCTGAAGCGTCCATACAAAAACTAGGCCTCAAGTCTCAAAAATCCACAGCCCTATCCAAAGCAATGGTTCCATAAGAACACATGTTGCAGCCCAATTGGAAATGCAAATTCAAATTCGCTATAACTACCAACAATGTTGATAAGGTAAAATGCAGTGTGGTATCACTTGATGTATGTGAGGTCATGTTTGGAAGCCCTTATTTCTAGAATAAAGATGCTATTTTTCTTCCCAGTAAGCACAATAATTTACTGACCAAGGACGGAAAGTCATATTTAGTCAATGGCTACAAAGGAAAACTAATGATATCACTTGTATCTGCCAATCAAACCAAGATGTTAATAAGTAGAAAATTCATCATGTTGATTTTAAAACCCAAACAGAAAGGAGGAATGTTGAGGTGGAAACTTCAAATGCAAGATGCGTTATGAAGCAAAGAAGACAGTTGGATAGCAGATCAACCTATTCCTGATTTTTCTAAGAAAGAAGTAGTTTGCTCCCAAAGCTAGATGAAGCATGAGATACATTTGCATTCCGATTTTTTATTACACAACATTAATCATTTGTTGGACCTAAGGAGGGTAGGAAATGAGTACTTGGACCAATAAATAATGATGCCAAGCTCATCACCATGCCAATCACCCAAAGTCTTGGGAAGGATGGTATTTGAAGGATGTGCATTGATTTTATGACCCTTAACAAGACCATCATTTTGGCAGAAATGACCTAAATCTAGGTCGTTTGAAAGCAAACATATTCTTCAATACAGGTAGAGCATCCCCCTATCCTGTTGCTTGACAAGGCTGCAAGTTTAAGTACACAAGATTTAACTCCTATGGGAAACATAGCAGAAAAAGTCAACAGGATTGAAGTGATGGATGTTTTGATTGAGGATGAGTTGGACAAGAAGAACCATAGCATTGGCATGGGATTGCCCCAACTGTCTAGTACCACTGTGCCAAATAACTCTAATCAAGAGAACATGCCTATCCCATTTGATCTAGTGGATAATAATATAGTCATTAATCAGATTGTGTATTAGATCACCACACTATCAGCATCCAAGAGAAACAATTAGGGTTTTCCACACTCCCAAGCATGGTCCATTGGAGGATCTAATAATAGACATTGAATGTGCTGTCATTGATCTACCTAAATTCTTAGCTGAGGAAGTTGTACAAGAACATGCAATTGCTCTAACATGTGCAAGACCATCAATGTGCAGCGTATCAAGAGAAGAATTCAAGGATCTCAGAAATTTGAACCATCCTAACATTTTGGCATTAAAAGTGGGTAAGGCTAATACCACCATAATAATAATGAACATTAGTGATTACAATGCAATGACAGACCATCTTACCAATACTGACAGCTATCAAAAATTAGAAAGAAACCCCATCAGGAAAAGTATGGAGAAAGTCATAAAAGCAATCAATGAAGTATTTTTTTTCCTGTAGAAGTGTAAGAAGAAGTTGATTCCCAATGTCACCCCAAAGATTTATGGGTTACTGAGATCATAAGCAAACAGTACCATCAAGCCCAATTGTTGAAACTAGTGACTCCCCAATATACAAAATAGAAAAAGTTTAGCAAAAAAGCTAAAACTCTTGGTAGGTGGAAGACAATAAAATCTTAGTTATGATATTGTATTATTGTTTACTACAATTCCAATGACAACACTACCAAAATTGCCAAAGAGGTGTCTGGTGAAGAAATAACAAAATGGGTGGAAATATATCTCTAATCGATATTTTTTTTTCAAAGGGTCATATCTCAAATCGATACATTGATGTGGACCATAGTTGGAAAAATTGCAACTTGCGATAAATTCGGCACCACAATTTTGGAGATTTTATCAACTCATCGGCACATACTCGGCCAAAAAAAGCCAAAGAAATTATTTCAATTAAAAATAAAACATTTTAAACAATAATTGGAGAGCCAAAAAGCTAATTTTATATTCGATATTCATAAAAAAGAGGAGAATTACGATTCATGATCATCAAATCCAACCAAATACATCATAGTATCATAGTTCATACAAATGCAAAATTTCAAAAATATAAAGTAGTTTTTAAACTGTTTTTTTATTTTCCCCTCCCCCCTTGAACTAGATGGTTGGCCTTGGCTTTGAATGGGTGGTTGAATTGGAGGCTTCTCGGGTATAGGATCATCATGGTATATCTCCTCCAATCTTTTCAAATGTTCTACTTCCTCCTCAAGTGCCTTGAAAAATGAACAAGCTTTCAATGAAACCTACTACCACTCTTAGCTTCGTATTCCCTTTCTTCGTCCTCATTCATTTTCTTTAAATTTTCTCAAATTTAAATTCTAGTAGTATTATATTAGGAAGAGGAGATAAGTAATATCTGTTTGGTATAATAGTAAAATAAAGTGATTAACATTCAACATACTAGATTAATACAGTTACAAATATTTTGCCTAGTCTCTTTACCCTAGGGTACATGGAACTATTATGATATCTCTATATTTCTATTGCATTTAAGAACTTAAGCTTACCATAAATACCATGATCACTTTCTTGGAGATTTATGTTGATGTAGTTGAAATTTTTAAACTCCTCTAAATATAGAAAACACATTATTTTCAAATTATTAATAATGAAACTATAAAAAATTGTTCAGTCGGAGAGAAGAAAAAATGCAAAAATAAGGCCAAATGGCCTTTTAAAAAATATTTTTCCCACCATTTTTTACTAACTGTCCAAGGCTTGCCAAGTTTCCCACAAGAAATATTACAGCAAGTAGGCAATTTTCTCGGTGCTGAGAAAATTACAAAAACAAAAGCTCGCCACGTGCAATTTCTCATGAGATTCGCAAGAAATCGTGGAAAACTAGCACTTTTTCTAACTATGATGTGGATGATAGCACTTTGAAGAAACAACATCGATTAAGACAATGAATGCTTGACCCCTTGCTGATTTGCAGCACAACAGGGTTGACAAGTACACTCTAGGTGACCATTCCTAGTCAACAAGACATCACATTTGTGCCATAGAAGCAAAGGTCATTGTCAAACATTACCCATAAAAAAAGACTAAAGAATGTTGTTGAGATTGAGAAACAACCCAATAATTTCAGAAAGATAACAGATTAAACTTGATCCAATCTTGGGGTCCACTTCACAATGTCAAAGGAGATAAATGGCCATTCTGGAGCATTTTAATCAATCGGTACAATGTCATCACTGACTAGTAATAATGTTGGCACTGGCAGATACATAACTGATTTTGTGTATCAATTTTCAAAGAATAGTTACCATTATAGATGATTAGTTAGTTATTAATTTGAATTAGGTAATTATAATGTCATTCTTTCCTTTGATTGTACCAACTTCAAGATAATAAAGCAAAAATCAACAAAAGGAAACATTTTCAAGGGTAAATGCCGCATGATGTAATGTTGAGTGATCCATAAAGAGCTTAAAATTTTGTAATCTAGAAATCCATATTCATCTTTATAGTGGATCATGTGGTTTGACCCAAAATTTCAATGTCAAATTTGACCTTACCATAGTTCCTTTAGGTGAGGGGGGGGGGGTGCAGGGCGGGGTGGGTGGGCACCTTGAAGTGTCTCAATTATCATATTCTCTTTTTTTCCAATTACAAAAAACACCAAATCTTTTGATAGCAACTAATGTTGGAACATGTAAACCCGCTTCTCCTGACCTTTGGCATATGTTGTAATGACCTTATGGTCTGCTAAGATTATGCCATGGGCATATTTTATTATTATTTTGTAATGGATGGTTGAGGCCAACTATTGTAAACTTCACCACCTTTAGCCTATACAAAAGCATCTTATTTTATCATTTAAACATCAACTATTGTAAACTTCACCACCTTTTGGATGGTTGAGGCCAACTATTGTAATCACTAATTCTTAAGATAATGGAACAATTGTTATTCACGCTTGCAGTGTCTTCTTTCTTTTCCTTGCTAACGTCTCTTGAGATACTTTTGTGTTTTGTGAACCCTCATAAATTCTAACAATAAAAAGACATGATATTGCAAAGCTCATTGTGAATGACCATTCATGACAATGTCACTAGAGCAATGAGATCCCATTAAGTAAAATTATTTAAATTTAAAATACATGATATAGAAAAATCAAGTAACCGAACATAAAAATTTCATAAAATCAATGACTAATATCTAACATAATAAAAATCTTATAAAACCTTCTTTTATTAAAACATTCTTAAAAATCCTCTTTTCTTATAATATGTACATTAGTGAGTTGTCCAATATTGTGTTCACATTGAACAAAATTAACCTTAGTTTGGAAAACATGATTCCTCTTTCATTGAAGACGAAAATCGAGTTAAGGAAAACGATTCAATTACAAAGGAATCTGCATTACTTGTAAAAATCAAGCTTAATATTTCTTTGGAGCCAGTCAGCCCTCTCTGAAGAGAAAACAGATTTCAAAGAACAGATTTTTGTCTCTACTGTAAGCAAAGGGGTCATATTGTCGTGAATTGTAATCAACAAGCCAAGGATCTCATTGAAGGCATGTTGGAGATAGACAAGGTGGCATTGGTTATTAGTGACCATAATGGTGAAGGCTCTAGTTTTGCAACACATCATGAAGACCGTCTCCACAAGGACAGTGAGGAGGAATATATTTATTAGATTAAATTAAGGATTTATTAAATTAAATTAAGGATTTAAACTTGTAAATAGTAGTGTATTCTTATTCACAAGGTATTATTCAATGTGCCCAAGATTCCCACTGAAGTTCTGAGATGTATGAAGTGGAGGCCCATGCCACACTTAATGTAAGTGGTTGAGTTTGTCCCTATACACAACATATTGTAAATAAGCAAGGCCTGGTCCAATTAATCATCTATGGATGGTTGTGTATGTCCCTGGAGACACAAGTGTTGAGGACAGTTGTGTGTCCCTATTTGCAACTTTGATAGTGTGTGTCCCTATCCACTTCTGTTGTAAAATCATGGATAAATGAGTTTGTCCTTATCATTGGTTCAGAGTTCAATGAGGCCATTTCCACCAAGGTGAATAGTCGAGTGTGTCCATGTTCATAATGATGTGAGTCATGGACTATAGTGTGTCCTAGTCCATAAATCTTGAGTACTTGGTGAACTACGAGTGTGTCCTAGTACATTGAGTGATTGGAGATCTATGCATTGTGTATTTGTCCCAATCTAGTCATATTATATGTACTCCTACAAGGAACATGATGTGATAAGGGGGATATATTAGAAATTATCACAACATAGTTTGTTAGTTAGCTTATTATTGCTATTGCCTTGTTCACTCTCATATAGTGCTTGTTAAGGGAATTACAACAACTATTACTATGTTTAGGTTTTCTAAACCTACATTGATTGTACATAACAAGCCTGTATGATGTATAAATAAGGTTATCTTCTATAATGAAAGATATTATAGCATTCGTGCTCAACACAAATATCATGAATTATGAAAGCATTAAAGCATTCAATCATGTCCCAAGCCCATTAAAGCATTCAATCATGTCCCATGCTTTGTTTATATAACTCCTAAGGAATCACAAGCCTATTAAAGCATTCAATCATGTCCCATGCTTTGTTTATATAAGGAATCACAAGCCCATTAAAGCATTCAATCATGTCCCATGTTTTTTTTATATAACTCCTAAGGAATCACAAGCCCTTTGGGATTCTATTCCCTTTCAACCAGTAAGATGGATTAACTTATCTCTCTTGATTTCTTCTTAAGCTCCTCTATTATATCTTCTTCCTCTTTAAAACATAATTTGAACTTCATCTCTTCTTTTAAAAAACAAAGAATTTGTTCACTGTTTTCAAAAACGTGGTGATTCTTAACATCAACAAGTAGAACAAACCTGAAACTTAGCTCCACTCTAAATTGTGTTTCGCAATTGGACACCAGGGTAGAATGATGCTCAAGTAGCCAAAGAGACTACCATTATATTTTATTCCCTACAAATATCATAAATTACAAAAGCATTGAAGTATTCAATCATGTCACATAGTTTGTTTCTACAACTCCTAAGGTGTTTTGCCTTGTTGATTTCTTTGATTTGTCAAATAATCATTTTGACATCTAATATTTTCAAACACTTAGTGACTAGGTCATATACTACAATAAGAACTCTTTATTAAAGCTTTCACCCTTTAATAATTCCCTTTCTAAATACTTTTTCAATTTTTTCTTAATCTACTCAAGTTTGAGTCCAGTCTGTCTCTCCTCATTGTACACAGAAACCTTCATCTATATTGTGAAATCTTTCTTATGGAAGATAAAATCAAGGCACTCTTCTATGTTGTCACCATATCCTTTGACAAAATCTTCCAAGATCCGTGTTCATTGCTTGGATATATAAAATAATAGTAGAGAAACTCAAACTCGGCTCAAACTCGGCAAGGGCCACTTGGGGCTCAGACTCGGGACTCGGCAAAAAAAAAAACCGAAGAAAATGCAATTTTTCATTGAAAAAAAAGCTTTTTCATGCATATCACAACTCATGGACCTCATTGTGGCTAGGCTTATAACCTCTTGTTGGTTTAAATCAGCAACCTAATTGTGCTCGTTAGTCTTACGTTTGATTCAACATCACCTATATTAGAGAACATAATTGAGGCTTTAAAACACAAGTATAAATAGTGTTAGAAAACAAATATTACGAGCAAGAAAAACAATAACGCAGAATCAAAACATTAACATAAATTTTTACGTGGAAACCCTCCAGTGTGCAGGTAAAACCACGAGGCAATGGCAACTTCATTATTTTATTGATTTCAACAAACTTTTACATTCACTCAACTCTTACATGCAAGGGGTCATTCCCCTTTTATAGAAAAACAAAGGAAGACTCCAAAAACTTTTCGTTTCCTCTCCCAAAGGAAGACTCCAAAAAACTGTTTGTTCCCTCTCCCAAAGGAAGACTCCAAAAACTGTTTGTTTCCTCTCCCAAAGTACGGTGGGGAAGGATCACTATAAACTGCACCACCATGAACCTCTCTGCTAAAGAACATTGGAGATCTGGATATTCACTTCACCTCCTAACATTCTCCCACTTGAAGTCAATATCCAAGAATTCTTTGCCTGTGTTTTCCATCCAAATGCCAATTGCCCAATGCTGCCCTTATCACATTTTCTGCAAGCCCAAAGAAGTTTTGCACCACTCAAACTTCTCTGTCTTGACCGGCTTTGTAAGCATATTTGCAGAATTCACTTCTGTATTAATTTTCTCCAATAGGATCCTACCTTCATCCACCACATTTCTTATAAAATGGTACTTAACATCAATGTGTTTTGTGCGATCATGGAATGTTGGGTTCTTCACTAATTGAATAGCACTTTGGCTATCACAATGCAATGTAATCTTCTCCTGCATTATCTTAAAGTCTCCCAACAATCGTTCTAGCCAAATTGCCTCTTTGTTGGCTTCAGTTGTTGCAATATATTCTGCTTCAGTGGTTGATAAAGCCATTGCCGACTGCAACATAGAAGTCCAACTCTCAACTCCACCAGCAAGAGTGAAAGTATATCCTGTAGTGGACTTTCTCCCATCTCTATATCCATAATCAGAATCCACATAACCTTTAACTTGCAAATTTGTCGATCCATAGTAAACAGCAGCATCTGAAGTGCCTCTTAAATATCTAAATATCCACTTCACTGCATTTCAATGCTCCTTACTATCATTCGCCATGTACCGACGGACAACTCCCACTACTTGAGCAATATCCGGTTTGGTGTTTACCATGGCATACATGAGGCTTCCTACAGATGATGCATACGATACACGAGACATGCTTGTCTTCTCTGCTTCTGTTCTAGGACACTATTCGGAAGACAATTTGAAGTGTGAAAGAAATGGGGTACTGAGTGGTTTTGCATTCTGCATATTGAAGCGTTGCAAAATCTTTTCTATATATGACTTTTGACATAACCAAATCTTCCTTCTTGTTCTATCCCTATGTATCTTCATCCCTAAAATTTGGTTTGTTGCTCCTAAATCCTTCATTTCAAATGTCCTAGCCAACTGAGCCTTTAGATAAATGATTTTCTTCATGCTAGGGCCTGCAACTAGCATATCATCTACATATAACAAAATAATAAAACTGCCATCATCAAACCTCTTATAGTATGCACAATTGTCAGTTTCACTCCTACTAAAACCTTGGCTCTTCATGAAGGTGTCAAATTTTCTATACCACATCGTTGGCGCCTATTTCAATCCATTCAGAGATTTCTGGAGTGTGCAAACCAAATGTTCTTTGCCTCTTTCTTCATAGCCCTCAGGCTGATCCATATAAATCTCCTCCTCGAGATCACCATGCAAGAAAGTAGTTTTTATATGAAGTTGCTCCAATTCTAAATCCTGTGCTGCTACAAGTGCAAGTAAAACTGTAACAGTAGTCAACTTCACAACTGGAGAGAAAATTTCATTAAAGTCTATACCTGACTTTTGCACATAACCTTTTGCCACCAAGCGAGCTTTATAGCGTTCCAACAACCCATCATTGTTCTTCTTTACTTTGTACACCCACTTGTTGCTAACATCCTTTCTTCCAGGTGGGAGATCCACAAGTTCCCACGTTTTATTCTTACGAAGTGCTTCCATTTCCTCCTCCATGGCTTTCCTCCACTTTTCTATATTTTCAGATTCTCTACCTTCCTGAAATCAACTAGGCTCACCACCATCAGTTCACAAAGCAACAAAGGATTGAAAAATAGGAGAATACCTTTCCGGACACTTTTGAGGACGTGTAGATCTTCTAACCCAATGATATGTTGGTTGTGGCTCTTCGTCTTGTGATTGTTGTGGCTGCTCTACTTGCTGCTCTACTTGTTCTGCATGCTGATCAGAAGCTTCAGCATGCAGATTTTCATTTTCATCTTCGTTCATATCTACTTCAACTGGTACAACATTAGGTGTTTGTTGTACCTTCTTTTGCATGGATTTTTCATTAAAAATGACATCCCGGCTAATAATTACCTTGTGGGTAGTAGGATCCCACAGTCTATACCCCTTCACTTGTATCTCCATAGCCGAGAAAAACACATTTGCTTGATTTGGGATCAATTTTGGACCTTTTTTCTTTAGGCACATGAGCAAATGCATCACAGCCAAGGTACTCAAATGAGAGTATCAATTGGCTTACCACACCAAACCTCCTCCGGAATTTGTCCATCCAACGCAGTTGTAGGTGACCTGTTAATGAGGTAAGTAGTTGTATTAATAGCCTTTGCCCAAAACCTTTTATCCAACCTAGATGCGATGAGCATGCTTCTTGCATGTTCCATGATTGTGCGATTCATCCGCTCAACCATACCATTTTGTTGTGGAGTATATGGTACAATCTTCTGGTGCTTAATTCTTTCCTACGTAAAAAATTTATCAAATTCCTTGGAGCAATATTCACCCCCATTATCTGACCTAAGACATAAATTAGGCTTGCCCAAACTTTTCTCTATTCGTGCTTTGAACTCTTTAAATTTCTCCAAAGCTTCCTACTTATTTTTCAAAAAATAAACCCACATGCTTCTAGAATGTAACATATAGCACCATTTAAGGACTGAGTGGGGACTGGTCCAAATATATTAGAATGTATAAGTTGCAAAAAATCAGAACTCTTACAAGAGCTTGCAATAAACCGAACCCTCTTTTGTTTACCAAAAATACAGTGCTCACACAAGTCTAAATTACAAGACTTAATCCCAAAAAGCATACCTCGGTCATGCAGAATTTTCAAACCTTTTTCACTCATATGTCCTAGGCGTTGATGCCATAGCATTACTACATCCTAAGTATTTCTTGAAGTTGTTGTTGTTGCATGGTTTGTCACCGTATCACCGCACAAATGATATAGGGTTCCATAAGATTCTCCTTTTGTTACTACAAGGGCTCCTCCAGTAATTTTGCAATAATTGTTACCGAAAGTGATAGAATACCCTAGCTTATCCATCATCTTGATTGAGAGCAAATTCTTCCGCAAATCAAGCACATGTCATACATCACATAACATCCTTTCTCTACCATCATCCAACCTAATCCTGATGTCCCCTCTTCCCACAACTTCTAAAGGGTGATCATCACCCAAGTAGACCATCCCACCACTATGTGGCTAATATTTGACAAACTCTCGTGAGGAGACATGTGGAAAGATGCACCCGAGTCCAAAACCCAAGTATATAGAACAGATTTGTTGTTGTTGATACAGAAAGCCTCACATGTTGTTGTCTCTCCTGAATCTACCATAATGGCCTCAGCTGATGGCTGAAACTGCTTTTCACCATTCTTTTCCTTTTTCAGATGCCAACAATCCTTCGAGTGCCTTGGCTTCCCACAATGCCAGCACTTCCCTTTCAACTTGCGTCCTCTAGACTTAGATTTGGACTGTGATCTACCTTGTTGACTCCTCTCGAAAGATCGACCTCTCACAACTAGGGCTTCATTGGCTAAGGGGTCCAAAGACGTTTTCCGCCTCAACTCTTCTGCCAACAAAGCGGTTACCACATCATCAAAAGTTAGAGCTCCTGATGATGAATTGTTGATGGTCATCACCAAATGATCCCAAGTGTCCGAGAGGGAACAAAGTAGGAAGATAGCTTTGTCCTCATCCTCCATCTTCACATTAACCGAGACCAGTTTCCTGATTAGGGTATTAAACTCATTCAGATGATCGCGCACGGATGAACCCTCCATCCTCAGGCTATAAAGTTGTTTTTTCAGAAAAACCTTATTTGTTGCTGATTTCGTCTCATACAACTTTTCAAGCTTCTTCCAGAGGGCTTTCGCGGTCTTTTCTTCAACAACATTGAACAAAATAGAGTTTGCTAGGCAGAGACGGATTGTAGAAACCGCCTTCTTGTCCAGCGTTGCCCACTCCTCATATTTCATGCTACTTGGTTTACTCACAACCCCTTTCAAGGCTAGGACTTGGTCGTTCTGAACAAGCAAATCCTCCACCTTCATCTTCCATAAAGCGAAGTTCCTACCATCAAACTTCTCAATCTCAAACTTGGTTACACCTCTTGTCATTGTTGCGGCTCCCACTCGCACAAAACCCTAGGCTACGATACCGGATGTTAGAAAACAAATATTACGAGCAAGCAAAACAATAATGCAGAATCAAAACAATAACACAAATTTTTACGTGGAAACCCTGCAGTGTGCAAGTAAAACCATGAGGCAATGGCAGCTTCGTTATTTTATTGATTTCAGCAAACTTTTACATTCACTAAACTCTTACATGCAAGGGGTCATTCCCCTTTAATAGAAAAACAAAGGAAGACTCCAAAAACTGTCCGTTCCCTCTCCCAAAGGAAGACTCCAAAAAATTGTTCGTTCCCTCTCCCAAAGGAAGACTCCAAAAACTGTTCGTTCCCTCTCCCAAAGGAAGACTCCAAAAACTGTTCATTTCCTCTCCCAAAGTACGGTGGGGAAGGATCACTATAAACGGCACCACCATGCACCTCTCTGCTGAAGAACATTGGAGATTTGGATATTCACTTCATCTCCTAATAAATAGGAGTCATCAATTACTTTAAAAACTGCAAACTTCATACTTAAACAAACATATACTAATGACCTTGTCATTTACCAATAAAATCAAGAGATTGCCAACAAAATTGTAAAAATAGTAACATGAACAAGATAAAAACTAATAATTTCTTAAACTATCCATCAAGTTAGAAACAACATTTTGATAACCTATATAACTATAAATTAATTTATTTGTTAGTCTTTATAACTTTAATTATATTAAGTTGAATAGCCACCTTTTAATTACAGGCTTAAACAATAATGTCACAAATTACGACCCACGCCCTTTAACCCTAGAGACGAGTCATGACCCTTAACATTAAAAAGTCTAAACCTTTGATTCAACCAACTGTACTTTTTTTCTCCATTAAATCAAATTTTACTTTTTAATTAAATTTAAATAAAAACAAAGACGAACTATATAAATTTTTGCTTTCAATGCGAACGCTCTAGCTTAAGTTTTGCTTATGCACTCCACGCCCATATTTCATGGTTTATGGTCTCGATGTTGAACATGCTCGTCTAGAAGTGCAATGGTTTTCTAAGACAACAACGAAGTGGAATTGATATTGGGTTCATAAAATAAATTAGTAATTACAAAAGAAAATCAAAGGATGCGCAAAAATTCCCTTAGCGCATTCCACTCCAAACCACAAAAGCACCAACAACAACATTAATATTATCAATATTAACAATAATAATATCATTAAGAACAATACGATGTAACATTTAGCGCCAAGAGGCCAAACATGGCGTCACATGTACCCCTACGTACGTGTCTTTGAATTCCGAAGCAATCGAGATCTCTAAAGTTTAGGGCATAACTTCCGTCATCGGATCCATCTCATTTCATAGCACAACACTGATGCAAGCTTTATTGACCTGCTATGAAGCTCCAGCTTTTACATGTATGAACAACTTTGATGTCGGCCAAATTTTTGCTCGAGACTCGGCAACTTTTTCAAAAACTCGCAAGTCTCGAGTACTGGGTGAGTTTTTGAAAAACTCAACCGAGCTTGGAAAACTCGCGAGTCTCGAGCCCGAGCGACTCAGCAGGGCCAAATCGGACTCAGACTAGGCAATTTTGCCAAGTTTCATAACTATGCATAAAACCATGTATCAATAGGGACATCTTCGTCATTTTGGATTATTGAGGAAGCTACCAACTCCTCTTCTTAGATTCACAACACCTTAGATCTCTTCATCAAAGTTGATCCAACACTCTTACTCAATATATGCACTATCTTTGACTCTATCAAGAATTGCTTACATGGAGGGGATCCATCAATTTCTTGTATGTACCATCAATCAATTTCATACCTACTTGTTGGAATTCACAATATTTACCAGAAACGAATAGAAGCAACGGATTACTCAAATCATACAACAATAAAGGAAAGAGAGCAAAAACAGAATGGATCAATGCACAAGGATGAGATGATGCCCTTAGGCACCAAAACACTAATGATAATAAGATGATCACACATTCATACTATTGATCGGGTGGAGTAACTGTACAAATATCTCTATTGATTACATAATAATTGCACAACCCTTAACCAATGCATATTAAGGTTGAGGTATAAAGTTAACTCTACAAAGTTAACTATGGCCCATGGATTTACAATAAACACCATCTCACTCACACTATTGGATGTTAATCCATAGGTTCGCACAATGAATTGCATTATATGATGTTGGCCTCGGCCATGATGAAATATTAAACAATTCAACACCTGCCATAATTTAAACTAAGGGACCAAGAAGAGAAAACTTTAGAAACTCCTCCCCCCCCCCCCCCCCCCCACACACACAATATGGAAGAAGCTCTACCAATAGCATGCGGACATGAGAAATCTGTTCATTGGGGGGCTAAGATTTCATTGTTAAGAGCACGATGGTAGTCTGCCCGGGAGGAACAAGAATGACATCAGTTTGGACATGCTTCATATACACAGCGACCATTCACCACGGGTAATCACGTGGTTGGTGATTGCAAAGAATAATTCATTATTGAAGACAGCATTAATGATGCAAAGAAGATACATATTCCCAAGCGTCACCTTCAGCTTGAACGTATCTGCAAGTGCATTCAATTCAAAAATCTGTTACTATCCACTATTGATAAAACATTATCCTCAGTCCTCAACCTTTAGTTGTTTAGCACTATCTTTGGCAGAGCAATTATACAAAGGTCCATGAAATCAGTTGATGGTATACACATCTAACACATTATGGCTTGATTGATAACAACCTCTATGTTTGTGTTAAAACCAAAGTATCACAATCTTTGGCAGAGCAATTATACAAAGGTCCATGAAAAAAGTTTATGGTATACACATCTAACACATTATGGCTTGATTGATAACAACCTCTATGTTTGTGTTAAAACCAAAGTATCACATCAATGTCTAAAACTTAAGTTAAACCTATCGGGGTTCTATTGCACCAACAAGAGCAACTGCTACTATTATGTTTATTTAAACTTGTCATATAGACCTATGCCCTTCCAGATTTGATCCATGTTATTTTATCTTTATTTTTTAAACAATTATTTTATTGTTTGAAATTTATTTATTTTTAATATATGTAGCTCCCGGCCATCCGTATTTGAAGGTTTTGAAAAATCTATCGTATGCATATCTGATACTGTATCCATATCAGATAATTTATCTGTTTCCACGCAACATAGTCAAAACAAGAAGGACCATATCCAGTGATTGCAGCCTAATGAAGCACTATGATGTATCCAAACTCTTGAATAAAACATATATGTTATCACTGAGGGATAACCCACCCATCTTGAGTAGGAGACGGACAAATTTAGAAATAGCTGCAGAGGGCCTAGCAACAAGGACAAGAAAGAAGCTTCTATGCAGTGTACTTGAGAACCAACAATGCATTAGACTCTGATGAATTTTCTACATAACCACTCATGGCTCAAGTCTCCATCACTTTTACACACTTAACACAATGCAGAGATCAGTGACTGAATCATACTTGTACCTTGAACTAAGACAATAAAGAAGCTTTTAAGTGCACTTCAGAAACAAAAACGCATTGAGCTTTGATGAGTTTTCTACATACACACTCAAGACAGTAGTCCCCATGGATCTTACACACTTAACACAATGCAGAGATCAGTGACTGGATCATACTTATACCTCAAACTATATGACTTTTTCAGACAATGATGCATAGCAACTACTCTTGCCAAGAAGCTGGAGAAAATTTCAATGCCTTGCAAGACCCCAGGTTTAGTGTCTGAAACTGCATCACATGACCACTAGTTTACTAGTCAAATAAACAAATCTTAATGATAAAAATTCATCAGAAACAAACCTAACATAAGAAGAGTAAGTTGTTAAATTGATTTGAGAATTGCCAGAACTAAAGAGTAGAAAGCTAAAATAGGAATAAGATGATATAGCTGGCAGCTGATTCAATATTCAATGAGACCTGTGGGTTTTCTTTAAATTCTTCTGGCATAAGTCTTTAATCTGCTATCTGCAGGATTTAATGGAGATCACCAATCTCCTATCTTCTTCTAGACTCTTCTCTGGAGTCTTTTCTCGGATCTACAACAAGGCTTTTGTGGCATTTTCTTCTTCTGCAATCTAATTGGTTTGCAATCTCTAGCAATCGAACCTTTTCTATAGGCCTTCAAATCTAGAATCTTCCAATTGTTGCTTCTGGTGTTGGATTGATTTTGAAGATGATGTTCTTCCTAGCTCTCTGTAGGAAGCTTCACAACTTTCTCTGAATCTATTTTTCCTGCAACAAAGTATTAGTATGATGATTTTAAATCTAGCAATGATGGATCTTCACTAGTTGATTTTTCAATCTAGTGGGATGAATGTTGAGTCCCAGTCTTCACAAGTTTTTCTGCAACTCTGTGGAAAGACTTTAGCCAAATGCAATCTCAAAAATTTTGGAACTGAGATTTGCTTCTCTCCTCTCAATCTCTCTTGTGGCTCTCTCTATTCCTATCTGATCTAACATAGCTTTGATACCATTGTAAGCTTTTGATAATATATGACATGGGAGAAAGCAATCACAAGAGATAAGAAATGCAAAAAAGTAAGATAATGGAAATTTGCAAGAATGCTGAAATATGCTACTAATGGAGAGTTATAAAAATAATACAATGCAATGTAATGTAGGAAATGAACACTCCAGTATTCCGATGAAAAATACATTGTACCTACTCACAAATCCATAGTAATCACCTTTATCTCTCTGTCTCATTATCTCTATATCGTGAGGCCTATATATAAGAAGATAAGTTGCTTGGTCCTCACTCTTCTTAACTACCTTTCCTATGACTCATGTACAAGTGGACTCCTTGTACATTTACATCATTGCACATTGACACGTGCATTTATTACTTCTTCCTCAAGTAACCTAAGATAATCCCTTAATCTAATAATGTACCCAAGATGGTACATTGACATGTACCCTAATAATGTAATATACTCTAACAATCTTGGAATGTGCGTGGCATCACACTGCGAGAGTGGCGTTTTGATGTTCGAACAGTCATCAAGAGAGTTTGCCCACAGATTTTATTATTGCAAGAAGTCAAAATTGTAGGTTTCAGACTCAAAAATACCCATAAGACCCTATGGGGGGTCAGGGGGGTCTTGTGTACAAATCATGACGAAGGGAAAGGGGGGTTGTCCTATGCCTCTCTCAGGAGCTATGGAAATATATTTTAGTATCAGGAGAGGACCCAATGCATAGAGTAGTGTGGTGTACAGTAATGTTTGGTGGCAAGAAATTGGGTATTGCAATTGTTTATGCACCCAATGATGCAGTCGAAAGGGCAGCCATCTGGGACTAGATGTGCTTCAATTTGCCTAAAGTAGATTGGGTAATAGGAGGGGACTTCAATATGGTAGAGTGGGAGGGAGATAGATTGGGGGGTGGCACTCCACTCAAATAATCGAAAGAGGCTAGAGCATGGTCTAGGTTCACAAGGACCTGGAATCTTTATGATCCCAATTGGAACAGGAGTGCTGAAAATCATGGTGCTTGGTTTACTTGGAGCAATGCACAATGTGGGGATGCTCTCAGAATGGTAATATTGGACCGCTTCTATGTAGCAGAATATATTGATATCCTCCAAAATGAATTGTCTCATCCAATCTATTTTGTGGTATCTTCAGATCATCTTCCCATTACCTTGAGTATTGGGTGTGTCCCCATAAGGAAACCCAAAAACAACTTGTCTTTCAAGTTAACACTTCCTTGCTCAAGCGCAAAGATTGTGTTAATGGAATCAAGAAAGTGTGGAATCTCTTGCCAAGGCCCTCAAGAGGGAGACGGTGGATTATGTGGTGGGAGGAAGCCATCAAAAGAACAGTGGATTAGCTTTGAGGTTTTGGAAAAATCCTAGCCTTTTTTCGCAGGAAAAAAGAGAAAGAATTAGAGCAAGTTAACCAACTCAGCCACCACCTCAGCCAGAATATTAGTAGCATCTCCTCTCAAAAGTAGTTGGATGAGAAACAGGTAGAGTTAAGGCAACTCCAAGCTAAAGCCCACGAGGCGCAAATCAGAGCACGTCTTCAGTGGATTCGTGAGGGTGACAAAAATTCTAAATTCTTCTTTAATGTCATTAAGAAGAAGAATAGATCATAGAGGATAGAGATTATTAAAAATTCCAGATCTAGCCTACAAATTCCAATGGAGGACCTCCCATCCTTCATCTAGGAGCATTTTGCAGCCCTTTTCAAAAGTGAAGGGCCCAACACGGAAGTTGAGTTTTTTAGAGAATGTTGTAAACGAGTGCATATCTCCCAAAGTATTTGAAGAAGATAGAGCATTGTTGGACAAACCTCTTTCACAGGATAAACTTCATTCTGCCCTCCTCTCTTTGGCGAATGAAAAAACCCCAAGCATTGATGGGCTTTCGTGTGAATTTTTTAAAACCATGTGGGAGACTATAGGAGCTGATTTTTTGTGGATGTGTGAGGAGGTTATTACTATTAAAGGCCTTGGGAAGGCCACTAATCAAGGATTGATCAGGTTCATTCCCAAAAGACTTAAGCCAGATCTGCTTGTTGATTGGCGTCCCATTACTTTACTCAATTCCTCTTATAAAATTTTGGCTAAGGCTCTGGCTAGAAGACTCCTCCCAGTGGCTACAAAAATTGTTTGCCCAAAGCAAACAGGATTCCTAAAAGGTCGCTACATTTTGGATAATCTCCTTACATCTTGGGAAGGGATGGAGTGGGCTTGAGCACAAGGGCTCAAGGGCCTTTGCCTTAAGCTTGATTTTGACAAAGCTTATGATCGATTAGACTGGCCCTTCATCTCAAGCATGCTCTATCGGCTTGATTTTGGCAATAGATTCATCGATATGGTAGCTTCCCTCTTTCCAAATGCTTCGGCAAGAGTGGTTATTAATACAAAATTGTCTAATAGCATTCCTATGGAAATATTAGTTAGGCAAGGCTGCCCATTGACCCCCTATCTATTTGTAATTGTAGTTGATGCCCTTGGCTATCTATTGGAATCTGCAATTAAAGAGGGGAGGATAAGAGGTATCCCCCTTTCAAATGGCTCCCAACTTATCAACTCTCACTTCACAGATGATTCTATGCTTTTTCCTTTGGCAGATCAACAAAATCTTGCGAACATCCTTGAGACAGTTCACACCTTCTATAGGGCCTCCGATGAAAGAATCCAAGAACTATGTTATTCCCTTTGGATTTGATGATAAGCCAAATTGGATACCCACAACATGGAAGTGGGTGCAAAGAGGAGAAATCTCAAGTATTTGGGCTTTCTTTTTGGTGTTGAACTTTCACCCAAATCTATGTGGGATTGGTGTATGGACAAATTTGCCCAAAAATTGGACTATTGGAAATCTCTGGAAATATCTCAAGCAGCTACAATCCAGATTATTACCCAACTTAAAAGCTATATAAGCAAAACTTGAAGATGACATAAAATCAAACTGATTTAAAGGCAAGAAATTATTACCTTGAATTTCTCTTGTTTTTCAAGAGGGTTTTTACAATAGGTAATACTGAATGTATGGGCTTGATAGAATTTACCTATTAATAGTATTAATAAGAATCAGTTCCTTACAATTTGTTTTAGTCAAATGCCTTCAATTAATATTGTTTCTACTTCATCATAAAATGTTCCTTTACAAACTTGTTGCTCATCCTTGTGGATATAGAAAAAACTATAATCTCCAACATTTGCAATCAACTCACAAATACAGAAGAGCCCAATAACAATGATTGAGACCTTATTTATCTTCTTGAAAAGGTGTTGCATTAATTGCTCCTCCACTAATTTCCTGTGCTTGCTGATTGTACCACTATAGGCATGCAATTTGGTGTAATGAATTTGTGGTTTTTTCCTTAAAGATACATGAGCCAAACACCAAAGTTGTAATGTTAACATTGATACTGTGAGACATGGATGATAGCTAATTGTTCCTTAATGAGCAGTCCTCCATAGGTATTCTATGTGGACATAGCTATACTGGTTGTCTTATGAATGTGACTGTGATATTGTCCTTTTTACCTTGATGTATGAAGCTAAGTGTACAAAAAGAGAATGTACCACGTTAGCCTGAAGGAGGAAACCATTATATAGACATAGTGTAGCTATGAACTATCCTTTGATTGCAACATAACAGCATTATTCATTCCTTTAATTAACATACGGAATTGTGCAAATTGTAGGAAAACGAGAAATTTATAGTACTATTAATGGATCAAGGATAATGATTTCAAGAATGTCTCCCTAAGAAATACTACAAACTTTACACAATAACCTTTTCAACTGTGCTTAAATGCATCACTATTTGACTCTTGAAATTAGCCAAAATGGCTAAAAACAATGTCTAAACATTGTGTCAAAATCTTTTTTTGGGACTCATATAGTTACTATGAGGCTAACTCAATAACCCATCTATCTCTGATCCTTAAAAGCTCCAATCCATGCTAGATGCAGCTAATGTAGATATCACTGGTTCCTAGGTTAATTAAAAAAAAAGCAGGATGGTGTCATTTCCCAATTTTATTTTCTAATTACATGATTACACACATTCTAAGACAGCCTAATCTAAAAACACATACATTGTCCAAGGTATCTTTGCTCGTTTCAAATCATTCTCAAGATATTCTTTGATAGAGTTTTCTTGCTAGTAAATTCTAAAAACCTCTAACACATCGTCATTAACAATTTTCTGTGGCTCCGTCCTTTGTCTCTTGCTTCTTGCTTCTTGGGCTTTTTCTTCACACAACTCTTGCCTGTCTCAAACTTTGTCTTTATAATAGTTTACCTAATAAATAAATGCGCTCAAATTGTTGGGACTGAACTTCTTAATTTGCCTTGATAGGTTTATCCCACTCATAAACAAACTTTCAAAATTTCATCTTCCATTCAGTCAAGATACTAAAGAAATCCAACCAAACTCTTGTTAGTCTTCTATTTAAAAATAAAATAATATAATTATTTTATAAAAAAACTCTGACATGTTAAATCATCACTCTATTGTTGTACAATCAAAGATGTCATATATAGAAATGCTCTTCAAATCCTTCCCAAGTCAATTCTTGATCATAGGTCCTCTTCACCTGTTTCAGAAAATTCCTACTATAATGATGACTCAGTCACTCTTCGAGGCTTGATATTCTCCAATGAATGGTGCATGAGGATTACTTTCACATTCACATGAACTCTCAGTTGTGCTCCAAAGTCCATCCATTTAAGCCTACATTCTGATCTTCCTTAACTCTGTAACTGCATTACAAGCTCTTGAATATTAGATACAATGAGACCATCAACTAAAATTTGTTGTGTCAATCAAAAGTGGGACTCAATTATATGCAGGATCAAAGAGTAGGTCAAATTATTTTTGTCTAGAACTTATGTAACTAGTATATTGTCAAGTAAACACGTCTGTAAATGTAATATGACGAAGTATAAGTGTACCTCAATCAAATCATTCAAACCATACTCAAGTCATTATGAAGCATTGCATTATAACTCCAATTGTAAGGCAATTTTCTCTACAAGTTCGTCATTACCCACCTGTAGTGAAGCAAACTCTTCTCAAGTCTTGTGCTAAGAGTCTTGCAGTATAAAAGCAACCTTCTCATAGCATTTCAGATGTGTAACCAATTCTGCCTCGAAATTAGCCATGACAAAATTCAGCAGATAAATCAATTCAGATATGCTAAAATCTGAAAATTATTTGCAGAATCAGATTCCTTATTAATTTGAAGCAGCAAATTGAAAACAATGCTGAAAACAATACAATATGTAAAAGATGTAGCAAAAACAATGCAGGAAGTCTATAAGCAGAAAATTTGATCCCATTAGTCGTCAACAACTTAGCACTTGGGTTCCATGTGACTGGAGTCTAACAAAGCAAATAGCAGATATGGAAAATTGACTGAAAACTTAATATGGAAAACAAATGGACGTGTCAATATTCCTTACAAATAGTGGAAAAAAAAAGGTAAATAACGGCAGTGAATATGCAATTATAGTCAAACTTTCTAGTAAGTTGTTAAGAGTTAAAATTTTGAAAAATCTCATCGTAAAAATTCCCTACTACCCCTGCTGTCAATGCTAGGGTCATTGGATGATCTAAAGAGAATCACTGCTGAAAGACCAAAACAGTGTCATCTTGTGTGCAACACCCCTTAGCACCATTCTACTCAACTCCCAATGATGTAGATAGATACAAAACCAATCAACTACAAAGTAAAATGTGGATCAAATGGGAGAGCTTCTAGACCGAACCACAAATGCTTCTTGTTTAAAAGCTCCAGTTGTTTGAAAGGAACAGATACAACAACAATGACGACTTTATTGCAATATGTGCACTGTAACCACAGGAGTTATGTTTGTAACCAACTCAGACCATCCAACTTCCACTCCCCATCATGATGTTAAAAGTAATCTATAAAGCAAATGGAAGGCTTTGAAGGGGATCGTTTGGTAGTATAACTGGATGCGTGGAATAGAGAGAAAGTACGAGAGAAGTAATCAGTGTTTTTTTCGTAAAGTTTTCTACCCCATGAAGGTTTCTTCATGTAAATGTATACGGGTATGTATGAATGCCAGATTTTTCTGCTATTTCTCTTCCGAAATTTGTGTTACCTCAGTAATCATCAATTTGCATATAAACGAACATTGAAAGTACAAATTCCATTGGTTTTATTTCTGTTACATCTAACTGGTTGAAAAAGTCGCACAAGGTCTAAAAGTGCCCATCACAGTGGAGACAAATTTAGAAATTCAATTATATGAGAGTCAGGTAAAACGCTAAGAGACTCAAGAATTGGTTGAGACAATTAGGGATCTACTTTGGTATCCATGCTTTTACTAATTGGCAAAAATTCTTTTTCAGTTGGTCGAAGAGTCAAAACATGTCTTGGCATGGTTGGAGAGATGTAGGCAATCTTTAACAGTTAACCAGAAGGAACTCATTCAGAAATGGGAAACCTTCAAGGAGCTGATCAAAGCACGATTCTCTCCCATTAACCATAAAGAGGACCAGTGGGCTAATTGGCAATACTGCCCACAAAAAAAGGGAGGGTTAACATTGTATCTCTGAATTTCAAAAGCAAGTCACTTGTTAAACAGATCTCAAGATGACCGAGGGACAGTGGTAAATTAACTGGGAGGGATGCATAGCCACAACTATAGAAAATTGGCCCTCTTCAAAATGAAGAGCATACGTGATGCTTGTAAGGCAATCTTATAAATGTAGAAGAAATGAAAGAAAACAAGGGGGGCAGTTCCTCCTCAATTGTTCAAGAAGTAACAGCCAAAAAGAAGCATAAGAAATGAAAAAGGAAGAAAAAAGCTTTTGTTGTCCAAAAGGCTAGCGATACCTCTAAGAACTTTTTTAACAGAGATGGACACATGAAAGAAGGGGGAAAAGCTGTCCAAGAAAAAGATGGCATCTAAGAAAGAGGAGGACCAAGTGGATTGTTATTTGGATACAGATGAGAAGGTGGTATGCACTTCAATGAAAAACACAGCAGCAACACTCGTTGCCAAAAGTTAGGAATGAGTATGGAAAAGTTGTTTACATCAATATTCAAGTCAGGGGAGGAATCTTAAATGCCCTGTTTGATTTTCAAGCATTAAAGGAATCTAATTTCTGAAGCGTCCATACAAAAACTAGGCCTCAAGTCTCAAAAATCCACAGCCCTATCCAAAGCAATGGTTCCATAAGAACACATGTTGCAGCCCAATTGGAAATGCAAATTCAAATTCGCTATAACTACCAACAATGTTGATAAGGTAAAATGCAGTGTGGTATCACTTGATGTATGTGAGGTCATGTTTGGAAGCCCTTATTTCTAGAATAAAGATGCTATTTTTCTTCCCAGTAAGCACAATAATTTACTGACCAAGGACGGAAAGTCATATTTAGTCAATGGCTACAAAGGAAAACTAATGATATCACTTGTATCTGCCAATCAAACCAAGATGTTAATAAGTAGAAAATTCATCATGTTGATTTTAAAACCCAAACAGAAAGGAGGAATGTTGAGGTGGAAACTTCAAATGCAAGATGCGTTATGAAGCAAAGAAGACAGTTGGATAGCAGATCAACCTATTCCTGATTTTTCTAAGAAAGAAGTAGTTTGCTCCCAAAGCTAGATGAAGCATGAGATACATTTGCATTCCGATTTTTTATTACACAACATTAATCATTTGTTGGACCTAAGGAGGGTAGGAAATGAGTACTTGGACCAATAAATAATGATGCCAAGCTCATCACCATGCCAATCACCCAAAGTCTTGGGAAGGATGGTATTTGAAGGATGTGCATTGATTTTATGACCCTTAACAAGACCATCATTTTGGCAGAAATGACCTAAATCTAGGTCGTTTGAAAGCAAACATATTCTTCAATACAGGTAGAGCATCCCCCTATCCTGTTGCTTGACAAGGCTGCAAGTTTAAGTACACAAGATTTAACTCCTATGGGAAACATAGCAGAAAAAGTCAACAGGATTGAAGTGATGGATGTTTTGATTGAGGATGAGTTGGACAAGAAGAACCATAGCATTGGCATGGGATTGCCCCAACTGTCTAGTACCACTGTGCCAAATAACTCTAATCAAGAGAACATGCCTATCCCATTTGATCTAGTGGATAATAATATAGTCATTAATCAGATTGTGTATTAGATCACCACACTATCAGCATCCAAGAGAAACAATTAGGGTTTTCCACACTCCCAAGCATGGTCCATTGGAGGATCTAATAATAGACATTGAATGTGCTGTCATTGATCTACCTAAATTCTTAGCTGAGGAAGTTGTACAAGAACATGCAATTGCTCTAACATGTGCAAGACCATCAATGTGCAGCGTATCAAGAGAAGAATTCAAGGATCTCAGAAATTTGAACCATCCTAACATTTTGGCATTAAAAGTGGGTAAGGCTAATACCACCATAATAATAATGAACATTAGTGATTACAATGCAATGACAGACCATCTTACCAATACTGACAGCTATCAAAAATTAGAAAGAAACCCCATCAGGAAAAGTATGGAGAAAGTCATAAAAGCAATCAATGAAGTATTTTTTTTCCTGTAGAAGTGTAAGAAGAAGTTGATTCCCAATGTCACCCCAAAGATTTATGGGTTACTGAGATCATAAGCAAACAGTACCATCAAGCCCAATTGTTGAAACTAGTGACTCCCCAATATACAAAATAGAAAAAGTTTAGCAAAAAAGCTAAAACTCTTGGTAGGTGGAAGACAATAAAATCTTAGTTATGATATTGTATTATTGTTTACTACAATTCCAATGACAACACTACCAAAATTGCCAAAGAGGTGTCTGGTGAAGAAATAACAAAATGGGTGGAAATATATCTCTAATCGATATTTTTTTTTCAAAGGGTCATATCTCAAATCGATACATTGATGTGGACCATAGTTGGAAAAATTGCAACTTGCGATAAATTCGGCACCACAATTTTGGAGATTTTATCAACTCATCGGCACATACTCGGCCAAAAAAAGCCAAAGAAATTATTTCAATTAAAAATAAAACATTTTAAACAATAATTGGAGAGCCAAAAAGCTAATTTTATATTCGATATTCATAAAAAAGAGGAGAATTACGATTCATGATCATCAAATCCAACCAAATACATCATAGTATCATAGTTCATACAAATGCAAAATTTCAAAAATATAAAGTAGTTTTTAAACTGTTTTTTTATTTTCCCCTCCCCCCCTTGAACGAAATGGTTGGCCTTGGCTTTGAATGGGTGGTTGAATTGGAGGCTTCTCAGGTATAGGATCATCATGGTGTATCTCCTCAAATCTTTTCAGATGTTCTACTTCCTCCTCAAGTGGCTTGAAAAATGAACAAGCTTTCAATGAAACCTACTACCACTCTTAGCTTCGTATTCCCTTTCTTCGTCCTCATTCATTTTCTTTCAATTTTCTCAAATTTAAATTCTAGTAGAATTATATTAGGAAGAGGAGATAAGTAATATCTGTTTGGTATAATAGTAAAATAAAGTGATTAACATTCAACATACTAGATTAATACAGTTACAAATATTTTGCCTAGTCTCTTTACCCTAGGGTACATGGAACTATTATGATATCTCTATATTTCTATTGCATTTAAGAACTTAAGCTTACCATAAATACCATGATCACTTTCTTGGAGATTTATGTGGATGTAGTTGAAATTTTGAAACTCCTCTAAATATAGAAAACACATTATTTTCAAAATTATTAATAATGAAACTATAAAAAATTGTTCAGTCGGAGAGAAGAAAAAATGCAAAAATAAGGCCAAATGGCCTTTTAAAAAATATTTTTCCCACCATTTTTTACTAACTGTCCAAGGCTTGCCAAGTTTCCCACAAGAAATATTACAGCAAGTAGGCAATTTTCTCGGTGCTGAGAAAATTACAAAAACAAAAGCTCGCCACGTGCAATTTCTCATGAGATTCGCAAGAAATCGTGGAAAACTAGCACTTTTTCTAACTATGATGTGGATGATAGCACTTTGAAGAAACAACATCGATTAAGACAATGAATGCTTGACCCCTTGCTGATTTGCAGCACAACAGGGTTGACAAGTACACTCTAGGTGACCATTCCTAGTCAACAAGACATCACATTTGTGCCATAGAAGCAAAGGTCATTGTCAAACATTACCCATAAAAAAAGACTAAAGAATGTTGTTGAGATTGAGAAACAACCCAATAATTTCAGAAAGATAACAGATTAAACTTGATCCAATCTTGGGGTCCACTTCACAATGTCAAAGGAGATAAATGGCCATTCTGGAGCATTTTAATCAATCGGTACAATGTCATCACTGACTAGTAATAATGTTGGCACTGGCAGATACATAACTGATTTTGTGTATCAATTTTCAAAGAATAGTTACCATTATAGATGATTAGTTAGTTATTAATTTGAATTAGGTAATTATAATGTCATTCTTTCCTTTGATTGTACCAACTTCAAGATAATAAAGCAAAAATCAACAAAAGGAAACATTTTCAAGGGTAAATGCCGCATGATGTAATGTTGAGTGATCCATAAAGAGCTTAAAATTTTGTAATCTAGAAATCCATATTCATCTTTATAGTGGATCATGTGGTTTGACCCAAAATTTCAATGTCAAATTTGACCTTACCATAGTTCCTTTAGGTGAGGGGGGGGTGCGGGGCGGGGTGGGTGGGCACCTTGAAGTGTCTCAATTATCATATTCTCTTTTTTTCCAATTACAAAAAACACCAAATCTTTTGATAGCAACTAATGTTGGAACATGTAAACCCGCTTCTCCTGACCTTTGGCATATGTTGTAATGACCTTATGGTCTGCTAAGATTATGCCATGGGCATATTTTATTATTATTTTGTAATGGATGGTTGAGGCCAACTATTGTAAACTTCACCACCTTTAGCCTATACAAAAGCATCTTATTTTATCATTTTAAACATCAAGTTAAATGACAAAATACATGCCAACCATAATGGATCAAGTGGTTTGACCCATCGTTACAAAACTTGGACTCGACGATTACTCAACAAGGCCATTTTTTAAGAGTACTTGACAACTCAGCAAAAAATACCTCGAACAAAATTCAAACCACACGCACACACACTATTATTATCAAAAACTTGACAAAAGCACCCAAGGGATTTGGAGCAAATGGTGGAGAACAAAGAATTTCACACCTTAAACCAAGGTTCAAATCTTGCCAAGCGATATGCTTAATTGTCAAGATGTTGTAATACCATGGCACTCTGGTTATGATATAATATGCATGGGGCCCATTTCAATTCCACATAACCAAGGATTCTCTGTTGTAGAGCCAGTTAGGAAAACTACTGCCCAAGAGAAGGAAATCCTCCAAATAATAAGTCCATGAAGTCACTCGGTAAGTGGCAAAACCATCCTAAGTTTGATAGACATTCAAAAAAATAGTGTTGTGCTATGCAATCATTTTTAACTAAGATGTAAGTGCCAAGACCAGCACAAACACCAAACAAAAGAAAGCAAATAATCAAAGCACCTCACCTTTTTGGAGTCTACTTTATAGGCCCAATACAATTGTATTAGATCAACATACCAACTTGCTCCATATTTATGCTTGACTGAATAGACCATGCATTGTGAAAGTATTTCAATTGAAGTTCATGTCCTGATTGTGTGGTGATGTCACCTCCCTACTTTATAAACTAGCTGGA
The DNA here is from genome assembly GCA_028583015.1 of Wollemia nobilis. Classification (NCBI taxonomy): domain Eukaryota; kingdom Viridiplantae; phylum Streptophyta; class Pinopsida; order Araucariales; family Araucariaceae; genus Wollemia; species Wollemia nobilis. The sequence goes on from JAQPPZ010016994.1 coordinate 4,653,001, forward strand.
TACAAATTGCACAACATTTACATACATCGTGATGTTGATCAAGATATCTTATGTGCATACTTTTGTTAGCAGTATTACATTGTAACACAAAATATTGTGATGTCACACTCACTTCATGAACTCACTCTCATTTAACTTTATGCTATTGCAATTATACTACATATTGTGGTGAAATCATAGAATCTACTTAATGAAATGATAACATGAATCATTAGATATTTGGCTTAAAAGGATAAAATAATGCATAGCTCAATTTCAAAATGAATGTATATATAAATTGATGTCTAATTAATTGATTCTATGGCACGTTGATGATAGTTTAGCAATTTTCATTAGACCTGATCGCCCTTAATCCCTATCATTGGAAAAATGATGAGAATGAAGAGACTTCGCCAACTTGCAACTTGTCATAGCAATAAACATGAACAGCACAAAAATAAGAGAAGTGACAATTAATGCCACCTTGGAGGAAGCTTGAGGGCAAATATCATTCCCATGAGGTGTGTTGTGATTACAACCCACATTAACTTACAAATACTGCATTCGATAGTGAGTAAAAAATGAAAATTACCTAGCCCATGAGGTTTAGAGCAATTGGTAAGGAATGAAAGTTTCAACCCCTCAACCAAAGTTTAAATCTCATGAGTGAAACTTAACATTTTAATCAAATGGAATTAGCTCGACCAGTTAGAATTCTCATCATTCAAGGAGGAGACCCAAGTTCGAATCTTGCCAAATGATACATGGATAATATCCAAGCTATTGTAATACCACTACATGATGATGATGTAATATGGGTGGGGCCCATTTCAATCCCATATAATTAATTGAAAAAAGAAAAAATGAAAATTACCTCTCCTCTATAAAGCACCTAGAAAATTGTTAGGACTCATAGTGCACGCGTATATAAAGGTGTCGTGGAAGAAGAAAAGAGGGTCTAGCCTTCAAAGAAAGATGGCACCAACTGTAAGGGGGCTATAAGAAGAGGTCAACCCCAAAGTTAGAATTTGGAGACCCCACCTTCTGAAAGGTGAATGGCAAAGGAGAAAAATGGAAGAAGGGAAACAAGACTAAGAGTTTTGATGCAATAGATAAGTATGAGAACCTTGGAGAGAAGAAGTTGCCACCATCAACCATAGGAGATCTTGCTCAAGAAAAGCACAGGTACAAATTTTCAAATTTACCATGATCAACCATAGGGGAACTTGCTTAAGGAGAGAGGAAATTCCTACCTTGAGCAAAATCCCCCTATGGTTGATAGTAGTAACTCATTCCTTCCAAGACTCTACTTGTCACGGCCCTCCTTGGCAAGACTCATCATTGATGTGGATATGATACTGATATTTGGTCTTTCAATGTTTAATATTAGATGTATTGTGACTAATTGCATTTAATTCTGAATATGGTACTGTTGATAGTATGTATGTCTACAGGATCAGGTACTCTCGTAGGTGGGATGAGGAAGTCTAACCACCAGGAATGAGAGACCAGATAAAGGGAAATGATGGCTAGACTATAAAGTCTATGACAGCTCTAGGATAGGATATACCCTCATGTAGTTTCCTCTTCATACTTGCATGTCTCTCGTTTAATGTCTTGATTAGACGTACAAGTGAAAACCATAGGTGCAAATGGTCTTATAAAAATAGTTGCTTTTAAATTTTCATAAAAAAAAAAATTGAATGCTTTTGGTTTCGATTTACCAAATATTTTTAATGACTAGATTATGGATTGTATGCACCGGTTTATTTAAAATGTTTTTATTTTAATTCATAATATATACATTGAATATGGAAATAAGACGTTTTCTTTTAAAAGGGAGCAGGTAGGTTATACAATTCAATAGAATTGTGCTTGAAATATTTGAATTAAGTCTAATTTCTTTAAAAATTAATTGTTTGTATATTTATATAGTATTAGATTAAAGTTACGTATATAAGGCTATGCATTGTGAATCGGCAGTTTGGATGCTTGGACTTAATATGTGTTGATTATAGTGGGTGTAGTAACTTAAAAAAAATGTTTGACTTTTTGACCCAATGGGTAGTTAGTTCCTTTGAGAAGTTTATGCTATTAGCTATAATAAGAAATGAATTATTTTATTGGAAAATGACAAGCTGGTGCTTTATTTAAAATGATGATATAAAATGGTTTTTGTATTTATATTTTATTTAATAAGTTTGAATATTAAGATAATGGACGTGGAGTCCATTTTTGATGAGGAAATTATGGGGTTTCCTCATATGTACTTTAATAAAGAAAGAAAGAGAATTAGAAATGTATTTGGTCATTTCTATATGAATCTATTTGATGCATTGGACATTGTTGAAAGAGCATTTTGGAATGTATTTTCATAATGATCAGTTGTCCTGATCCCTTACTCCAACCACCTTACCATGGAGATCAAGGAAGTCAACAATTGATGATGTCGATAGAATATTTGTGTCATGTTTTTATCAAAAGCATGTAATATTTATGAATATGTTGTTAATCATGGATCTTTAGAAGAAAGAGGATGTAATGTAAGTAACTTTATAATGATTAGTTATGAGACGTACTTTAGTAATGAAGGATGAATGCCTAAATATAATTTGAGGATGGAATTGTTTAGAAACTTTCCTTTATATGAATGGATATTATAGTTGATGCTTTAAATAATTGATAGTTATACTTTCAATTCGTTATAAAAGGAGAATATAATTGTTGTTACATAAGATAGAAAGATATTTTTAAATGAATTGGAAGTAGACAATAAATGTTTGTTTATGATATCGTTCATGCTTACAGAATAAGTGTATTTTTTTTAATGAGATGTTTAATGCTTTTGAGAGATGAATTAGGGATAAACTATTCGTTTCTAAAGAAACAATTTAGGCATGTTTTATTTTTAATTAAGAGAGAGATGTGATAATTGTACCTTTTTTTGGGTTATAAAGGGTTTTGGGGGGGTGTGCTTTTAGTAGCCATGTTAGAACCCTTCAATAAGATTCTTCCCAAAGACTTGGCTAGTTGCGATGAGGCTCAAATGTATTCCCAAAAGCATGGGGCTTTTGAGGAAGGTTCTTAAGCGTGGAGCTTGAACCATAATTCCTACCACGGAGGTTAGGAAATCATTCGCAACATGAGCAAGTGATGGCGCTTTGATCGGGAAGGATCAGGTGGCCATACGTATTATCACACGAAGTGATAATACCCTTAATTAGCCCACCGTAGAGGTGTGGTAATTAAGCACTAAGTACCGGTTGTCTCATCACAAAGATGAGCTGACTAGACTTTAAGGCATTACGCCAGATAGCACCTACATAGACTGACTTATGTATGGTGAGGGAAATGGCGTCCCCCTTTGATGAATTAAAAGGGAGAATCTCTATGTTGTGGTTAAATTCCCTTATACTCGAGGAGAGTAAAAGGAATGTGGAGAAACCACTTAAGGCGTTTCTTCTAACCACGGAGGTTTAGAAAAGTTAACCCCAGGAAAGCTACGAGATGTTGGCCTATCCTGTCCACTTGAGTGTCATTGGCAGCGACAAGAACTCAAATGTGGTTATGCCTTAATTATGCAAAACAAAAGAGTATGGGAATATCTTTGTTGTGAACCTTACTTGTGAACCTATATAAAAAAAAATTACTCTCTCGGGTTGGTTAGAAATGGGTAGTTACATTTGGTATAAAAGATCTAAGTCATAGGACTAGAAGCTTCCATGAGAGGACCTAAGATCAGCCGACTTGATGTGTAACTTTGGGGAGATTTGTGACTTTAAGGAACTTAACATGGACTGGGTACATCGGGTATTGCATGTCGATGGGTCCAGGTCAGACCAAGGAGTAAAAATCTTAGAGGATGTATCTCTTATTGGGGATGGCACCTTACGTGGTGTAAGTGTGACCATTGATATTATCAATCAATGGTAATACTCTATTGTTAGTTCATGTGGATGATGAAACTAACTAGAAGTTAGATGTATAATTTCGAGAAAAGTTGTAATCTAACTCAACTCTTTTGTGGCCAGGAAGAATGGCACCAAAACTAAGGAGAGTAAGAGGAGGATCTTCTCAAACTCCAATACAAGCTAGGCAAGGGAGTGTCAAAGCTAGACATCGAGGAGAAAGCTCGGGAAATTCCAATAGAGAAGTGGAAAACCCCACAGTTGTGGTTTCCTTATTACATGAACAGATAGAAAAACAGAGACAATTGTTGGAGACTATAGTTAATAAAGGTTCCCATAACAAAACTCTGAGGATAGACAGGAGGAGTATCCTGCTACAGAGGACTAATTAGTCCAAGCTCGCATAGAGGCTGAGCTAGCTAAAGACATGAAGAACCTCAAAGTATCCAAGTTCACGAGTAAAGGAGGTGGTGATTTGGCCGAGTCCTGGCTGGATGAATTAGAAACATATTTCTCCATGAAGAACTATTCTTCAGTAACCCAAACAGTATGGGCTACTCTTCACCTACAAGATGCAACATTGGAATGGTGGAATACCTTCAAGGTTTGCCAGAAGATCCACGAAGTGAATCTCCAATGGAATGATTTTGTTCGAGCCTTTAAGAAAGATCAATTTTACGTAGAGAAATTTGAGGAATTCTCTACACTTCACCAAGGAACAAGAACGGTGGAGATATATTATCAGACATTTGTGAAGTTATTAAGATATGTACCGGAATATGAGGCAAACAAGCAATTGAAGATTCATAAGTTCATCAATTGCTGATTTCCAGTTGCTAGATAGATTCTATGGGGTTATTCCTCGGCCCTATTTCTTGCTTCCAGCCACTGTGGACATTTGTTCGTAGAGTGCAGACCCCCACAATCGTAGCAACCTCCCTTAGGTCCTTGGGTTTGTTCCTGCCTTTGTTCTCCTGTGCTTGCTGCCTTCACTGATCTTGGTTGCCTTTGAGGTCAAGGATTATTATTCCTCTTTTGGAACTTCTTCTTGAAATTCCCTTGTTTCTTGTCTTTCCTTTTCTCGAACTTCGGGTTACGTCTATTCCTCTTATTCTGCTCTTGTTCCCAATTCATGAACCCAACACTTTTCCTCTTCCAAAGTGACTGTCTCTCTTCCTCTATCAACTCCGCATAGTTGAAGAAATATTTATTTGTCTGTAGGTTGGCTTCTTCTTGGTGAGCCGAATCATATGTTTTTTGCAAAGTCTTAGGTTTGTGCAAGTTTATCACTATTCTAATCTTAGGATCCACTCCCAAGATGAACTTATGAACCTTCAATTTCTCATTTGCCTCATATTTTGGTACATATTTTAATAACTTCACAAATTTTTGATAATATATCTCCACCGTTCTTGTTCCTTGGTGAAGTGTAGAGAATTCCTCAAATTTCTCTACGTAAAACTGATCTGATAAGAACCTTTTCTTAAAGGCTCCAACGAAAACATCCCATTGGAGATTCACTGTCTGAATCTTTTAGCCAACCTTGAAGGTATTCCACCATTCCAATGTTGCATCTTGTAGGTGAAGAGTAGCCCATACTGTTTGGGTTACTGAAGAATAGGTGTTCATGGAGAAATATGTTTCTAATTCATCTAGCCAAGACTCGATTGAATCGCCACCTCCTTTACCCGTGAACTTGGATACTTTGAGGTTTTTCATGTCTTTAGCTAGCTCAGCCTCTATGCGAGCTCGGACTAATTGGTCCTCTGCAGCAGGATCCTCCTCCTGTCTATCTTCAGAGTTTCTGTTATGGGAACCTTGATTAACTATAGTCTCCAGCAATTGTCTTTGTTGTTCTATCTGTTCCTGTTATAAGGAAACCACAGCTGTGAGGTTTTGCACCTTTTCCGAACTTTCTCCTTGGGGTCTAGCTTCAACACTCCCTTGCCTAGCTTGTCTTGGAGTCTAAGAAGATCCTCCTCTTCCTCTCTTTAGTTTTGGTGTCATTCTTCCTGGCCACAAAAGAGTTGAGTTAGATTACAACTTTTCTCCAAATTGTACATCTAACTTCTAGTCAGTTTCATCATCCACATGAACTAACAATAGAATATTATCATCCACTGATAATATCAATGGTTACACTCATAGTTGAGAAAATCTGCAAAATATCTGCAGAATCCCGATTTTTTGCCAATTTTTTAAAATGTCGATGCAATCGGCAAACTCTCGGCGATGCAAAGATTTTTTGCTGATTTTTTCAAAAAATCTGCAATTTTTTTTAAACTGTGGTCGATTTAGGTTTTTTTATGCAAGCCCATTTTTCAATTGTTAATGTTTGAACTTCGAAGTTTAAATTTTAAACCCGAAACCCTAGTCTAGGGTTTCGGTTTTTTTTCCCTCTTTTTAAGTAAATATTGTTGCCTGATAACTATGTATGCAAGCCCATTTTTCAGTTGTTAATGTTTGAAACTTTGAACTTTGAAGTTTAAACCCTAAACCCTAGGCTAGGCCCTAAGGTTTTGTTTTTTTTCCTCCTCTTTTTAAGTAAATATTGTTGCCTGGTAACTATGTATGCAAAGCCCATTTTTCAGCTGTTAATGTTTGAATTTGAAACTTTGAACTTGAAGTTTAAACCCTAGTCTAGGCCCTAGGGTTTTGTGTTTAGGGTTTTTTTTCCTCCTCTTTTTAAGTAAATATTGTTGCCTGTATGCAAGCCCATTTTAAACCCTAAACCCTAGCCTTTTGGTTTAAGGTTTAGGTTTTTTTTCCTTTCTTTCAAGTGATTGTAAATTTGTTGTTACTTGTTTCCATAACGCAGACATATAAAAAATGAAACCTTTTTTTCCTTGTTACTTGTAACTTTGTACCTTTTCATATTATAAGCAATACAAGATGTGTTTTGTCACTTTCATGTGTACTTAAAGCTTGAGCCTTGTATGATGTCTTGACATGAATTATTGCTTTTATTGCAATATTTGATTTGCATAATGTTAATTCATTGTAATATGCATGAAAAAAACTTTTTTTCAATGAAAATTTTCGTTTTCTTTGGGTTTTTTTTTGTTGATTCTTTCCCCAATTTTTTGTCGATTCCCAATTTTTGCCGATTTTTAAAAATGCCAATTCCGATTTTCTCAACTATGGTCACGCTTACACCACGTAAGATGCCATCCCCAATAAGAGATTACATCCTCTAAGATTTTTACTCCTTGGTCTGAACTGGACCCACCGACATGCAATACCCGATGTACCCAATCCATGTTAAGGTCCCTAAAGTCGTAAATCTCCCCAAAGTTACACATCAAGTCGGCTGATCTTAGGTCCTCTCATTGAAGCTTCTAGTCCTACGACTTAGAGCTCTACTACCAAATGTAACTACCCATTTCCAACCAACTTGAGTGAGTAATTTTTTTTTTTATATAGGTTCACAAGTAAGGTTCACAACAAAGATATTCCCATACTCTTTTGTTTTGCATAATTAAGGCATAACCACATTTGAGTTCTTGTCGCTGCCAACGACACTCAAGTGGACAGGATAGGCCAACATCCCGTAGCTTTTATGGGTTTAACTTTTCTAAACCTCTATGGTTAGAAAATACACCTTCAGTGGTTTACCCAAATTCCTTATACTCTCCCTGAGTATAAGGGAATTTAACCACAACATAAAGATTATCCCTTTTAGTTCATCAAAAGAGGACGCCACTTCCCGCACCATTCATAAGTCAATCTATGTAGGATGTTATCTGTCGTAATGTCTTAAAGTCCAATTATTTCATTTCGCGATGAGACAACCGGTACTTAGTGCTTAATTACCACACCTCCGTGCTAGGCTAATTAAGGGTATTATCACTTCGTGTGATAATACATATGGCCACCTTATCCTTCCCGATCAAAGCGCCATCACTTGCTCATGTTGCGAATGATTTCCTAACCTCCGCGGTAAGAATTATGGTTCAAGCACAATGCTCAGGAACCTTCCTCAAAAGCCCCACGCTTTGGGAATACATATGAGCCTCACCATTCTAGATGTAATCATTGCAACCGACTTCATTGTTGTCTCCTCGCAACTAGCCAAGTCTTTGGGAAAAATCTTATTGAAGGGTTCTAACATGGCTACTAAAAGCACACCCCCCAAAAACCCTTCATAACCCAAAAACATAACATATAGTAAAACAATTATCATCTCTCTTAATCAAAAGTAAATCATGCCTACATTGCTTATTTAGAAACGAATGGATCATCCCTAATTCATCTCTCAAAAGCATTAAACATCTCATTAAAAAAAAAAACACTTATTCTATAAGCATGAATAATCTCATAAACAATATACGTACTACATTAAATGTTCACTTCCAATTCATTTAAAAATACCTTTTATAATGAATTGAAAGTATTTATTTAAAACATCAACTATAATATCCATTCATATAAAGGAAAGTTCCTTAAACAATTCTTTCCTCAAATAATATTTGGACATTCATCCTTCATTACTAAAGTAAGTCTCATAACTAATCATTATAAAGTTACTTACATTACATCCTCTTTCTTCAAGAGATCCATGATTACAACATATTCATAAATATTACATGCTTTTGATAAAAACATGATAGAAATATTCTATCCACATCATCAATTGTTGACTTCCTTGATCTCCATGGTAAGGTGGTTGGAGTAAGGGATTAGGACAGCTCATCATTATGAAAATGCATTCCTAAATGCTCTTTCAATAATGTCCAATGCATCAAACAAATTCATATAGAAATGACCAAATACATTTCTAATTCTATTTCTTTCTTTTAAAAAGTACATATGAGTAAACCCCATAATTTCCTCATCATAAATGGACTCCACGCCCATTATCTTAATATTCAAACTTATTAAATAAAATATAAATACAAAACCATTTTATATCATCAATTTAAATAAATCATCATCTTGTCATTTTCCAATAAAATAATTAATTTCTTATTATAGCTAATAAGTAATGACATAAACTTCTCAAAGGAACTAACTACCCATTGGGTCAAAAAGTCATACATCTCTTTCTTTCTTTTTTTTAAGTTACTAAACCCACTATAATTCAACATTTATTAAGTTCAAGCATCCAAACTGCCAATTCACAATGCACGGCCTTATATACGTAGCTTTAATCTAATACTATATAAATAAACAAACAGTTTATTTACTTTAAAGAAATTAGACTTATTTCAAATATTTCAAGCACAATTCTATTGAATTGTATATATATGACCTACCTGCCCCCTTTTAAAAGTCAGTCTTATTTCCATATTCAAAGCATAGATTATGAATTAAAATAAAAACATTTTAAACAAACCGGTGCATACCATCCATAATCTAGTCATTAAAAATATCTAGTCAATCGAAACCAAAAGCATTCAAATTTTTTTTATAAAAATTTAAAAGCAACTATATTTATAAAACCATTTGCACCTACAGTTTTCACTTGCACGTTTAATCAAGACATTTTCTTTATTGTTCTACTAGAAATCTCAAGAGCACATTCAAACAAAACATAATGGCGATTTTATAAAAAACTTATGCCCAAATGAATCTTTTCACTACCAATCACCAAAAAGTGCTCTGGAAGGGAGAACCAGTTACTGCCAAAATCATATACAATAAAACAAAATCATACGTACTTGGTTTTATTAAAAGGAAACAAAAAACCAGCACAACATTTTGAAAGGAGAGTACTCGGGTCATATGGTGGTAGAAAAAGAATCTCCCCGTGCTCAACTAATATAAAACATAAGGCAATGTTACAAAATGGTTTTCTACCATCCACTACTACTAGGTTAAGGTTTAAAGAGAGGCAACCACCTATGCTCAAACATAAACCTTGAATGCTCTCGCACTTTTAAACATAGACACCTCAAGATGCCAGGTAGAGATTACTCTCTAAATACATCTGGATTCGTCTAGAGGCTACTCATGCAACCTACACATTTTTGTTTAATTTTAAAAGGAAACCAAATTTAAACCATAAGGAATGTTTCCAACAAAAAAGAGAGAATATTTTTCCAGGGAAGAAGCAGGTAATTAAACGAAATTAGTAAGCCCAGACCCTTTTTCTCTAAAACCAAATAAACAAATTTTTTTCTAAAACCCGAATCTACTTTGCGTAGTCAAACAGATTCATATCAAGAATTCATACTTCCAAAAGTTCTTTAAAAGACTTCAACTGCAATATCAAAGAAAGTAAACAAATAACTTATCAGGCACAGTTCCCCAAATAAGTTACACCAACAAAATCAAAGGATGACTCATAAAAAAATTTATTATTTATATATTGGCAATTGTTCCCTCAAATATAAAGGAAATCGTGAGGCAATCCAAGGTTTGAATTGAAGGAAAGATCACTCCAATTGTCATAGAGAACACACTAAATGGAGAGCACACAATCATTCTAAAGGAGCAACTGCTATAAGGAGAGAGTGAAAACAAAGTTTCAATTCAAATAGTTGTCACTTGTTCTTGCTTACATGGGGAGTGTTGTCCTCATCACAGTTGTCGTCCCTTTAGGTTGATGGATCCACAATTTTGCAACATCATTAAAAAACGTGTAATGTTCTATGACGAAAGGAAGTTTAGACTGGCATCTAACTAACAAATCTTCTCGATTTGTTTCTACCTTCTTCAGATACCCGAACTAGCATTGTCTCGCACTCTTTCTTAGGTAGATAACTTAGCTTCGACGACATAAAAGTTCTCCAAATGGATCTCACCCTCCTCAACATCGGCTCATCACAACATACTCACCAACTCCGATGGACCAGATGACTTCGATCGAAAACGCCCCACATCATCCAGTTCGACTAGAAGCAGGATCACTAGACAACGCACCAACAGTTTGTCAGGGTTTCGAACTAGCAATGGACAGAGACATATCATGGACTTCTTCAGCTCTGGTACTTCGGCCTTGACTATTAGGAGAGATTAGTTTTTGGGGGGGTTCTCAGGGCTTGCCCCTCCTGGGCTGCTCCCTCCCCGCTCCTCTCTCCGCTCTTCTTGGCGTGCACTCCTCTCTGTTGGACTACAGCCCTCTCCCCCTGCTCTACCTTTTCTTTTCCCTTTCTCTTTGGCCCGTTTGTCGGGTTTCATCTTGTATTTATCTTAGTTCTTTTCTTTGTAGGGCTTTTTAGCCTGCTAGCTGGCAGTCATTATTGTCCTTATAGTCCCTTGGGTCTTATTTTGGCCCACCGCAGACATTAATAATATTTCATTTCATTTCTCCCCTGTGTTGCCTACATTTCAGTCTCCAAGGAGATCGTCTCTATAGGCTTTGAAGGACAAATCAATTAAGTGTGGCAAGTTTGGGAGAGTGTCGGCCACATCACCAAATCACCCTTGTGAAGGCAATCATCGTTGTGGAAGAATTAATTCTCTCTTTTAATTTGCACAGTTGTCATCACTTACGAGAGCTATTGGAAAAAGTAATCTAATTAAGTGGTAGAGAAAGTTGCTCTTAGTTGGAGAAAGAGCACTTGTCCTCTCCATAGAAGTCACCACCCCATCAATCGACATCACCCTTCATTGATGTGTCATCCCCAACTGAAGTTGAGTTGCCCTTATATGGAAGCATGTTATGATCACCATCACAAGAGATGAGGAAGAGAACATCTATGTTGTTGTTGTCACAATGAAAGTAGTAGAAGTCCCTCACAGTTGGAGAGTGTGGAAATTGCTCTAGGACACCATAGGAGCAGTCTATTGCTTGGAGTAAGTTTTCATGCCCAACAAGGAGGTCGTAACTTGCAAATTTAAACAAGACACATTGTGGAGAGGTCATCCCTCTCAGCAATGACATTTCTCAAGTTTGACATGTTGTCCTTATAGAAGGAAGCACATAAGAGGACTAAGTTGCCAAACAGGCCATCACATACTAGATACTAGACTAGACAATATTCAAGGGCAAGTCATCTGAGTGGGTTGATAAGCAATAACATCTACACTTTGAGAATGTCACCACTCTCCATTGAATGCCATCCAAAAGAAAAATGGAACAAGAATTCCCCTTGATCATCAACACACAATGATATGCACTGCCCGTTGAATTTGTAATGTTGCTAGTTGCATGAAGCAAGGCAAGCGAATGGGGAACATTGTTGTGCTACCCAAGAATTGCATATTCTAGTTTGCAAAACATGTATGGAATAAGAACAAGAAAAATGAGTGCAACAAGTGTTTCAAGTACCAAGATCAGTGCCTCCATCCTAGTTGATCTATTAGTTGGTCAATTAGTGGCGATATCAACAAGTCTACAGCAGCGGGTAGTTCTAAGAAAACAAGTTGGCTCATGAACGAGTCGGCACATGAAAGCATTAGCATCCATGCAAATATCACATTGAGCTAGTCATGCAAAAATAGGGTTTGCCATATGTGTTTTGTCATCACATTGTTGTTGTCACGAGTAATCATGACAACATGTGTTTGAATAAATATCACTAAAACATCATTTTTCCTTCAATATATACATTAATGCGTAGTTTGATAATGGTAATAATTGTGAGATATGATGGACTTATAAGGTATTACATATACTTAAAAAAATTTCAATCCATAAGTAGGCATTCAACTAAAAGTCGTTGAGTTGATGTGTTAGCATCTTCTTTCTTTTCCTTGCTAACGTCTCTTGAGATACTTTTGTGTTTTGTGAACCCTCATAAATTCTAACAATAAAAAGACATGATATTGCAAAGCTCATTGTGAATGACCATTCATGACAATGTCACTAGAGCAATGAGATCCCATTAAGTAAAATTATTTAAATTTAAAATACATGATATAGAAAAATCAAGTAACCGAACATAAAAATTTCATAAAATCAATGACTAATATCTAACATAATAAAAATCTTATAAAACCTTCTTTTATTAAAACATTCTTAAAAATCCTCTTTTCTTATAATATGTACATTAGTGAGTTGTCCAATATTGTGTTCACATTGAACAAAATTAACCTTAGTTTGGAAAACATGATTCCTCTTTCATTGAAGACGAAAATCGAGTTAAGGAAAACGATTCAATTACAAAGGAATCTGCATTACTTGTAAAAATCAAGCTTAATATTTCTTTGGAGCCAGTCAGCCCTCTCTGAAGAGAAAACAGATTTCAAAGAACAGATTTTTGTCTCTACTGTAAGCAAAGGGGTCATATTGTCGTGAATTGTAATCAACAAGCCAAGGATCTCATTGAAGGCATGTTGGAGATAGACAAGGTGGCATTGGTTATTAGTGACCATAATGGTGAAGGCTCTAGTTTTGCAACACATCATGAAGACCGTCTCCACAAGGACAGTGAGGAGGAATATATTTATTAGATTAAATTAAGGATTTATTAAATTAAATTAAGGATTTAAACTTGTAAATAGTAGTGTATTCTTATTCACAAGGTATTATTCAATGTGCCCAAGATTCCCACTGAAGTTCTGAGATGTATGAAGTGGAGGCCCATGCCACACTTAATGTAAGTGGTTGAGTTTGTCCCTATACACAACATATTGTAAATAAGCAAGGCCTGGTCCAATTAATCATCTATGGATGGTTGTGTATGTCCCTGGAGACACAAGTGTTGAGGACAGTTGTGTGTCCCTATTTGCAACTTTGATAGTGTGTGTCCCTATCCACTTCTGTTGTAAAATCATGGATAAATGAGTTTGTCCTTATCATTGGTTCAGAGTTCAATGAGGCCATTTCCACCAAGGTGAATAGTCGAGTGTGTCCATGTTCATAATGATGTGAGTCATGGACTATAGTGTGTCCTAGTCCATAAATCTTGAGTACTTGGTGAACTACGAGTGTGTCCTAGTACATTGAGTGATTGGAGATCTATGCATTGTGTATTTGTCCCAATCTAGTCATATTATATGTACTCCTACAAGGAACATGATGTGATAAGGGGGATATATTAGAAATTATCACAACATAGTTTGTTAGTTAGCTTATTATTGCTATTGCCTTGTTCACTCTCATATAGTGCTTGTTAAGGGAATTACAACAACTATTACTATGTTTAGGTTTTCTAAACCTACATTGATTGTACATAACAAGCCTGTATGATGTATAAATAAGGTTATCTTCTATAATGAAAGATATTATAGCATTCGTGCTCAACACAAATATCATGAATTATGAAAGCATTAAAGCATTCAATCATGTCCCAAGCCCATTAAAGCATTCAATCATGTCCCATGCTTTGTTTATATAACTCCTAAGGAATCACAAGCCTATTAAAGCATTCAATCATGTCCCATGCTTTGTTTATATAAGGAATCACAAGCCCATTAAAGCATTCAATCATGTCCCATGTTTTTTTTATATAACTCCTAAGGAATCACAAGCCCTTTGGGATTCTATTCCCTTTCAACCAGTAAGATGGATTAACTTATCTCTCTTGATTTCTTCTTAAGCTCCTCTATTATATCTTCTTCCTCTTTAAAACATAATTTGAACTTCATCTCTTCTTTTAAAAAACAAAGAATTTGTTCACTGTTTTCAAAAACGTGGTGATTCTTAACATCAACAAGTAGAACAAACCTGAAACTTAGCTCCACTCTAAATTGTGTTTCGCAATTGGACACCAGGGTAGAATGATGCTCAAGTAGCCAAAGAGACTACCATTATATTTTATTCCCTACAAATATCATAAATTACAAAAGCATTGAAGTATTCAATCATGTCACATAGTTTGTTTCTACAACTCCTAAGGTGTTTTGCCTTGTTGATTTCTTTGATTTGTCAAATAATCATTTTGACATCTAATATTTTCAAACACTTAGTGACTAGGTCATATACTACAATAAGAACTCTTTATTAAAGCTTTCACCCTTTAATAATTCCCTTTCTAAATACTTTTTCAATTTTTTCTTAATCTACTCAAGTTTGAGTCCAGTCTGTCTCTCCTCATTGTACACAGAAACCTTCATCTATATTGTGAAATCTTTCTTATGGAAGATAAAATCAAGGCACTCTTCTATGTTGTCACCATATCCTTTGACAAAATCTTCCAAGATCCGTGTTCATTGCTTGGATATATAAAATAATAGTAGAGAAACTCAAACTCGGCTCAAACTCGGCAAGGGCCACTTGGGGCTCAGACTCGGGACTCGGCAAAAAAAAAAACCGAAGAAAATGCAATTTTTCATTGAAAAAAAAGCTTTTTCATGCATATCACAACTCATGGACCTCATTGTGGCTAGGCTTATAACCTCTTGTTGGTTTAAATCAGCAACCTAATTGTGCTCGTTAGTCTTACGTTTGATTCAACATCACCTATATTAGAGAACATAATTGAGGCTTTAAAACACAAGTATAAATAGTGTTAGAAAACAAATATTACGAGCAAGAAAAACAATAACGCAGAATCAAAACATTAACATAAATTTTTACGTGGAAACCCTCCAGTGTGCAGGTAAAACCACGAGGCAATGGCAACTTCATTATTTTATTGATTTCAACAAACTTTTACATTCACTCAACTCTTACATGCAAGGGGTCATTCCCCTTTTATAGAAAAACAAAGGAAGACTCCAAAAACTTTTCGTTTCCTCTCCCAAAGGAAGACTCCAAAAAGCTGTTTGTTTCCTCTCCCAAAGGAAGACTCCAAAAACTGTTTGTTTCCTCTCCCAAAGTACGGTGGGGAAGGATCACCATAAACTGCACCACCATGAACCTCTCTGCTAAAGAACATTGGAGATCTGGATATTCACTTCACCTCCTAACATTCTCCCACTTGAAGTCAATATCCAAGAATTCTTTGCCTGTGTTTTCCATCCAAATGCCAATTGCCCAATGCTGCCCTTATCACATTTTCTGCAAGCCCAAAGAAGTTTTGCACCACTCAAACTTCTCTGTCTTGACCGGCTTTGTAAGCATATTTGCAGAATTCACTTCTGTATTAATTTTCTCCAATAGGATCCTACCTTCATCCACCACATTTCTTATAAAATGGTACTTAACATCAATGTGTTTTGTGCGATCATGGAATGTTGGGTTCTTCACTAATTGAATAGCACTTTGGCTATCACAATGCAATGTAATCTTCTCCTGCATTATCTTGAAGTCTCCCAACAATCGTTCTAGCCAAATTGCCTCTTTGTTGGCTTCGATTGTTGCAATATATTCTGCTTCAGTGGTTGATAAAGCCATTGCCGACTGCAACATAGAAGTCCAACTCTCAACTCCACCAAGCAAGAGTGAAAGTATATCCTGTAGTGGACTTTCTCCCATCTCTATATCCATAATCAGAATCCACATAACCTTTAACTTGCAAATTTGTCGATCCATAGTAAACAGCAAGATCTCGAAGTGCCTCTTAAATATCTAAATATCCACTTCATCGCATTTCAATGCTCCTTACTATCATTCGCCATGTACCGACGGACAACTCCCACTACTTGAGCAATATCCGGTTTGGTGTTTACCATGGCATACATGAGGCTTCCTACGAGATGATGCATACGATACACGAGACATGCTTGTCTTCTCTCGCTTCGTTCTAGGACACTATTCGGAAGACAATTTGAAGTGTGAAAGAAATGGGGTACTGAGTGGTTTTGCATTCTGCATATTGAAGCGTTGCAAAATCTTTTCTATATATGACTCGTTGACATAACCAAATCTTCCTTCTTGTTCTATCCCTATGTATCTTCATCCCTAAAATTTGGTTTGTTGCTCCTAAATCCTTCATTTCAAATGTCCTAGCCAACTGAGCCTTTAGATAAATGATTTTCTTCATGCTAGGGCCTGCAACTAGCATATCATCTACATATAACAAAATAATAAAACTGCCATCATCAAACCTCTTATAGTATGCACAATTGTCAGTTTCACTCCTACTAAAACCTTGGCTCTTCATGAAGGTGTCAAATTTTCTATACCACATCGTTGGCGCCTATTTCAATCCAT
This sequence comes from Wollemia nobilis, assembly GCA_028583015.1. Lineage (NCBI taxonomy): Eukaryota > Viridiplantae > Streptophyta > Pinopsida > Araucariales > Araucariaceae > Wollemia > Wollemia nobilis. The sequence goes on from JAQPPZ010016994.1 coordinate 4,669,813, forward strand.
TCAGAGATTTCTGGAGTGTGCAAACCAAATGTTCTTTGCCTCTTTCTTCATAGCCCTCAGGCTGATCCATATAAATCTCCTCCTCGAGATCACCATGCAAGAAAGTAGTTTTTATATGAAGTTGCTCCAATTCTAAATCCTGTGCTGCTACAAGTGCAAGTAAAACTCTAACAATAGTCAACTTCACAACTGGAGAGAAAATTTCATTAAAGTCTATACCCGACTTTTGCACATAACCTTTTGCCACCAAGCGAGCTTTATAGCGTTCCAACAACCCATCATTGTTCTTCTTTACTTTGTACACCCACTTGTTGCTAACATCCTTTCTTCCAGGTGGGAGATCCACAAGTTCCCACGTTTTATTCTTACGAAGTGCTTCCATTTCCTCCTCCATGGCTTTCCTCCACTTTTCTATATTTTCAGATTCTCTACCTTCCTGAAATCAACTAGGCTCACCACCATCAGTTCACAAAGCAACAAAGGATTGAAAAATAGGAGAATACCTTTCCGGACACTTTTGAGGACGTGTAGATCTTCTAACCCAATGATATGTTGGTTGTGGCTCTTCGTCTTGTGATTGTTGTGGCTGCTCTACTTGCTGCTCTACTTGTTCTGCATGCTGATCAGAAGCTTCAGCATGCAGATTTTCATTTTCATCTTCGTTCATATCTACTTCAACTGGTACAACATTAGGTGTTTGTTGTACCTTCTTTTGCATGGATTTTTCATTAAAAATGACATCCCGGCTAATAATTACCTTGTGGGTAGTAGGATCCCACAGTCTATACCCCTTCACTGTATCTCCATAGCCGAGAAAAACACATTTGCTTGATTTGGGATCAATTTTGGACCTTTTTTCTTTAGGCACATGAGCAAATGCATCACAGCCAAGGTACTCAAATGAGAGTATCAATTGGCTTACCACACCAAACCTCCTCTGGAATTTGTCCATCCAACGCAGCTTGTAGGTGACTCGTTAATGAGGTAAGTAGTTGTATTAATAGCCTTTGCCCAAAACCTTTTATCCAACCTAGATGCGATGAGCATGCTTCTTGCATGTTCCATGATTGTGCGATTCATCCGCTCAACCATACCATTTTGTTGTGGAGTATATGGTACAATCTTCTGGTGCTTAATTCTTTCCTACGTAAAAAATTTATCAAATTCCTTGGAGCAATATTCACCCCCATTATCTGACCTAAGACATAAATTAGGCTTGCCCAAACTTTTCTCTATTCGTGCTTTGAACTCTTTAAATTTCTCCAAAGCTTCCTACTTATTTTTCAAAAAATAAACCCACATGCTTCTAGAATGTAACATATAGCACCATTTAAGGACTGAGTGGGGACTGGTCCAAATATATTAGAATGTATAAGTTGCAAAAAATCAGAACTCTTACAAGAGCTTGCAATAAACCGAACCCTCTTTTGTTTACCAAAAATACAGTGCTCACACAAGTCTAAATTACAAGACTTAATCCCAAAAAGCATACCTCGATCATGCAGAATTTTCAAACCTTTTTCACTCATATGTCCTAGGCGTTGATGCCATAGCATTACTACATCCTAAGTATTTCTTGAAGTTGTTGTTGTTGCATGGTTTGTCACCGTATCACCGCACAAATGATATAGGGTTCCATAAGATTCTCCTTTTGTTACTACAAGGGCTCCTCCAGTAATTTTGCAATAATTGTTACCGAAAGTGATAGAATACCCTAGCTTATCCATCATCTTGATTGAGAGCAAATTCTTCCGCAAATCAAGCACATGTCATACATCACATAACATCCTTTCTCTACCATCATCCAACCTAATCCTGATGTCCCCTCTTCCCACAACTTCTAAAGGGTGATCATCACCCAAGTAGACCATACCACCACTATGTGGCTAATATTTGACAAACCAGTCTCTGTGAGGAGACATGTGAAAGATGCACCCGAGTCCAAAACCCAAGTATATAGAACAGATTTGTAGTTGTTGATACAGAAAGCCTCACATGTTGTTGTCTCTCCTGAATCTATCGTAATGGCCTCAATTGATGGCTGAAACCGCTTTTCACCATTCTTTTCCTTTTTCGCCAACAGTCCTTCGAGTGCCTTGGCTTCCCACAATGCCAGCACTTCCCTTTCAACTTGCATCCTCTAGACTTAGATTTGTACCGTGATCTACCTTGTTGACTCCTCTCGAAAGATCGACCTCTCACAACTAGGGCTTCATTGGCTAAGGGGTCCAAAGACGTTTTCCGCCTCAACTCTTCTGCCAACAAAGCGGTTACCACATCATCAAAAGTTAGAGCTCCTGATGATGAATTGTTGATGGTCATCACCAAATGATCCCAAGTGTCCGAGAGGGAACAAAGTAGGAAGATAGCTTTGTCCTCATCCTCCATCTTCACATTAACTGAGACCAGTTTGCTGATTAGGGTATTAAACTCATTCAGATGATCTGCCACAGATGAACCCTCCATCCTCAGGCTATAAAGTTGTTTTTTCAGAAAAACCTTATTTGTTGCTAATTTCGTCTCATACAACTTTTCAAGCTTCTTCCAGAGGGCTTTCGAGGTCTTTTCTTCAGCAACATTGAACAAAACAGAGTTTGCTAGGCAGAGACGGATTGTAGAAACCGCCTTCATGTCCAGCGTTGCCCACTCCTCATATTTCATGCTACTTGGTTTACTCACAACCCCTTTCAAGGCTAGGACTTGGTCGTTCTGAACAAGCAAATCCTCCACCTTCATCTTCCATAAAGCGAAGTTCCTACCATCAAACTTCTCAATCTCAAACTTGGTTACACCTCTTGTCATTGTTGCAGCTCCCACTCGCACAAAACCCTAGGCTCTGATACCAGATGTTAGAAAACAAATATTACGAGCAAGCAAAACAATAAAGCAGAATCAAAACAGTAACACAAATTTTTACGTGGAAACCCTGCAGTGTGCAGGTAAAACCAAGAGGCAATGGCAGCTTCGTTATTTTATTGATTTCAGCAAACTTTTACATTCACTAAACTCTTACATGCAAGGGGTCATTCCCCTTTAATAGAAAAACAAAGGAAGACTCCAAAAACTGTCCGTTCCCTCTCCCAAAGGAAGACTCCAAAAAATTGTTCGTTCCCTCTCCCAAAGGAAGACTCCAAAAACTGTTCGTTCCCTCTCCCAAAGGAAGACTCCAAAAACTGTTCATTTCCTCTCCCAAAGTACGGTGGGGAAGGATCACTATAAACGGCACCACCATGCACCTCTCTGCTGAAGAACATTGGAGATTTGGATATTCACTTCATCTCCTAATAAATAGGAGTCATCAATTACTTTAAAAACTGCAAACTTCATACTTAAACAAACATATACTAATGACCTTGTCATTTACCAATAAAATCAAGAGATTGCCAACAAAATTGTAAAAATAGTAACATGAACAAGATAAAAACTAATAATTTCTTAAACTATCCATCAAGTTAGAAACAACATTTTGATAACCTATATAACTATAAATTAATTTATTTGTTAGTCTTTATAACTTTAATTATATTAAGTTGAATAGCCACCTTTTAATTACAGGCTTAAACAATAATGTCACAAATTACGACCCACGCCCTTTAACCCTAGAGACGAGTCATGACCCTTAACATTAAAAAGTCTAAACCTTTGATTCAACCAACTGTACTTTTTTTCTCCATTAAATCAAATTTTACTTTTTAATTAAATTTAAATAAAAACAAAGACGAACTATATAAATTTTTGCTTTCAATGCGAACGCTCTAGCTTAAGTTTTGCTTATGCACTCCACGCCCATATTTCATGGTTTATGGTCTCGATGTTGAACATGCTCGTCTAGAAGTGCAATGGTTTTCTAAGACAACAACGAAGTGGAATTGATATTGGGTTCATAAAATAAATTAGTAATTACAAAAGAAAATCAAAGGATGCGCAAAAATTCCCTTAGCGCATTCCACTCCAAACCACAAAAGCACCAACAACAACATTAATATTATCAATATTAACAATAATAATATCATTAAGAACAATACGATGTAACATTTAGCGCCAAGAGGCCAAACATGGCGTCACATGTACCCCTACGTACGTGTCTTTGAATTCCGAAGCAATCGAGATCTCTAAAGTTTAGGGCATAACTTCCGTCATCGGATCCATCTCATTTCATAGCACAACACTGATGCAAGCTTTATTGACCTGCTATGAAGCTCCAGCTTTTACATGTATGAACAACTTTGATGTCGGCCAAATTTTTGCTCGAGACTCGGCAACTTTTTCAAAAACTCGCAAGTCTCGAGTACTGGGTGAGTTTTTGAAAAACTCAACCGAGCTTGGAAAACTCGCGAGTCTCGAGCCCGAGCGACTCAGCAGGGCCAAATCGGACTCAGACTAGGCAATTTTGCCAAGTTTCATAACTATGCATAAAACCATGTATCAATAGGGACATCTTCGTCATTTTGGATTATTGAGGAAGCTACCAACTCCTCTTCTTAGATTCACAACACCTTAGATCTCTTCATCAAAGTTGATCCAACACTCTTACTCAATATATGCACTATCTTTGACTCTATCAAGAATTGCTTACATGGAGGGGATCCATCAATTTCTTGTATGTACCATCAATCAATTTCATACCTACTTGTTGGAATTCACAATATTTACCAGAAACGAATAGAAGCAACGGATTACTCAAATCATACAACAATAAAGGAAAGAGAGCAAAAACAGAATGGATCAATGCACAAGGATGAGATGATGCCCTTAGGCACCAAAACACTAATGATAATAAGATGATCACACATTCATACTATTGATCGGGTGGAGTAACTGTACAAATATCTCTATTGATTACATAATAATTGCACAACCCTTAACCAATGCATATTAAGGTTGAGGTATAAAGTTAACTCTACAAAGTTAACTATGGCCCATGGATTTACAATAAACACCATCTCACTCACACTATTGGATGTTAATCCATAGGTTCGCACAATGAATTGCATTATATGATGTTGGCCTCGGCCATGATGAAATATTAAACAATTCAACACCTGCCATAATTTAAACTAAGGGACCAAGAAGAGAAAACTTTAGAAACTCCTCCCCCCCCCCCCCCCCACACACACAATATGGAAGAAGCTCTACCAATAGCATGCGGACATGAGAAATCTGTTCATTGGGGGGCTAAGATTTCATTGTTAAGAGCACGATGGTAGTCTGCCCGGGAGGAACAAGAATGACATCAGTTTGGACATGCTTCATATACACAGCGACCATTCACCACGGGTAATCACGTGGTTGGTGATTGCAAAGAATAATTCATTATTGAAGACAGCATTAATGATGCAAAGAAGATACATATTCCCAAGCGTCACCTTCAGCTTGAACGTATCTGCAAGTGCATTCAATTCAAAAATCTGTTACTATCCACTATTGATAAAACATTATCCTCAGTCCTCAACCTTTAGTTGTTTAGCACTATCTTTGGCAGAGCAATTATACAAAGGTCCATGAAATCAGTTGATGGTATACACATCTAACACATTATGGCTTGATTGATAACAACCTCTATGTTTGTGTTAAAACCAAAGTATCACAATCTTTGGCAGAGCAATTATACAAAGGTCCATGAAAAAAGTTTATGGTATACACATCTAACACATTATGGCTTGATTGATAACAACCTCTATGTTTGTGTTAAAACCAAAGTATCACATCAATGTCTAAAACTTAAGTTAAACCTATCGGGGTTCTATTGCACCAACAAGAGCAACTGCTACTATTATGTTTATTTAAACTTGTCATATAGACCTATGCCCTTCCAGATTTGATCCATGTTATTTTATCTTTATTTTTTAAACAATTATTTTATTGTTTGAAATTTATTTATTTTTAATATATGTAGCTCCCGGCCATCCGTATTTGAAGGTTTTGAAAAATCTATCGTATGCATATCTGATACTGTATCCATATCAGATAATTTATCTGTTTCCACGCAACATAGTCAAAACAAGAAGGACCATATCCAGTGATTGCAGCCTAATGAAGCACTATGATGTATCCAAACTCTTGAATAAAACATATATGTTATCACTGAGGGATAACCCACCCATCTTGAGTAGGAGACGGACAAATTTAGAAATAGCTGCAGAGGGCCTAGCAACAAGGACAAGAAAGAAGCTTCTATGCAGTGTACTTGAGAACCAACAATGCATTAGACTCTGATGAATTTTCTACATAACCACTCATGGCTCAAGTCTCCATCACTTTTACACACTTAACACAATGCAGAGATCAGTGACTGAATCATACTTGTACCTTGAACTAAGACAATAAAGAAGCTTTTAAGTGCACTTCAGAAACAAAAACGCATTGAGCTTTGATGAGTTTTCTACATACACACTCAAGACAGTAGTCCCCATGGATCTTACACACTTAACACAATGCAGAGATCAGTGACTGGATCATACTTATACCTCAAACTATATGACTTTTTCAGACAATGATGCATAGCAACTACTCTTGCCAAGAAGCTGGAGAAAATTTCAATGCCTTGCAAGACCCCAGGTTTAGTGTCTGAAACTGCATCACATGACCACTAGTTTACTAGTCAAATAAACAAATCTTAATGATAAAAATTCATCAGAAACAAACCTAACATAAGAAGAGTAAGTTGTTAAATTGATTTGAGAATTGCCAGAACTAAAGAGTAGAAAGCTAAAATAGGAATAAGATGATATAGCTGGCAGCTGATTCAATGGAACAATTGTTATTCACGCTTGCAGCTTTAGGCTGACAGATTTTCCATTTCATATCCCAAATCTCGAACTCTGACAGGATTGTTTTCTTTTCTCAATGTTCTTATATACTTTTGAACATAATTGAATGTACGGTAAAGATGCTCAACAAATGGCCAATTAGAATACAGGAATAAATTCAGCCAAACAAGATGAGCAAGTCAAGTAATTTTTAGTATGTTTTGTACTATTTAAAATTAAAAGCTTTAACACTTCTCTAATATGGGATTAGAAATAGCCACATATGTCCTACAAAACCAGGCCAGATATGGATACCAAAATAAAACAAGAAAAACCCATTACTTAATTATGAAACATAACCATTTCGCCAATAAAACCAAGAACAACTAACCATAAAAAGCTCTAGCAACAGACAAGCATGCATGTATACTTGCACACACACATGAAAAAATAATAATAATAATAATAACAATGAAGCAAAATACTAAGCAGCAAAATACCAATTAATATTAGATGCTGCTTAGTATTAGAGAAAGAGAGAAAATTATAGTAATTAAGACATCACATTTGATTATATATATATATATATAACACAGTTTATTTTTTTTAAATCAACAGAATTACTTATTAATTATATATTAAATTATATTTTATATAACCTCACATAAAGTAAAATGGCAGTGTCAAAAATATTATATTATAGAGATGTATCAAATTATAATATATAAAATTTAATATTAAATGTATGAAAAATAAGATATAAATTACATCTTAGAAATCGAGTTAAATTGAAAATAAATCTAATATATAAGTTTATATATCAAATTTAAAATGCAAATAAATTGCTTGGGAAGTAAGAATATGATATAAGCAAACCTAATGCACGTATCACAGAAAACCACAATGACACAAGACAGAATTCCGCTATGCTGCAGACAGGGCCTGTGAGGCAAGTGCACCTACATAAAACATGGAATCTGAGTTCTAGGGCATTATTGGCTCTGGCTCAATGGAAAGTAGAGTCAGAAGTCATGGCAGTCACAACTTCAAAACATGCGTTTGTAATTAGGGCTGAAGCTGCTAAAATTTCAATTTCATTTTTCCTTTTTTTTCTTTTGTTCTTTTTTCTTGTAAAAAAAAAAACTTTAGGCAAAGTAAAAATAATAAAAATAAAAAATGGTTCACACTGAAATAGACTTTTTGGACCATTTGAAAAGCTCAAATTGGACTGATCTGAGTTCAGATTGATCCCTATGCTGAAAATGATGACAAGTGGAATCAAAATCTATTTATTCCAAATATTGTGCCCTAATAAAAAAACTACAAAGAAATCTGCAATCCATAAAAATACCAACTAAACATGTTGCCAAAATGAAGAAACACAGCTTCAAAATGCCTTGACATCCAACAAATCTAATTAAAAAAATTGCCATTCAGAATAAATCTTTCTAAAGCCAACATACCCACACCCAATCCTATTCATGCACCTGCAAACAATAATAATCTTGGTTACAAATTTTTCAGCTTTAATTATCTTGACCAAAATAGGAACACTACAATAATGTAAAACTGAAATATCGAAATGTCACCAATTAATGTTGTTCTAATTGCACATCTAAATTTTATCCTTGTTTCACTGACAAATCATACTACCTCGATCTACTGTCATACACACATTTGTGGCATAAAAGATGAAAGGCCAAGCAGCTTCTTTGACAGGCTAAACTGTAAATATATGAATCCTAACATAACATATACAAGTCACAAGATGTGGACTTTGCAATTGTTATGCAATAGAATGAGCTACCTACATTTCCTCTTTTGTTTACTTTATACCATAAGGGCTTCCTGGAGTGTGGCTTTACGACTATGGTATTGAATTGGGACAGATAATTTACCAATGCGATCATCGCTTTTACAAAGGATAGCTAGACAATTAGGACAATAAATGTACCTATACACTCTTAGTAGGGAATTAGTAAATCTTATAGTGTAGGTTTCATAGCCCTTTCCTAAATCAGACTTTTAAGTTTGAAATATATGTATTTTGCTCTTGTAAAAACATATGAGTTCTACTTCAATATGCTATTTGCTGCTAGAGCACCCTATGTTCTTAGGCTTTAATTTCCTTCCTGTTAACTCGAAATTGCAGGATAGCAGCATGACAAAAGACAGCTGTGTTTGATGAGAAACAAGCCTATTCGTGCATAGATGGACGACAACCTTGGATAGAAGACAAACTAGAGCAAAATATTATTTAAAATACATGACATTCCAGACAAATTTGAATTCACTGGGAAACTGTGGAGGACATGATAAGCAGAGCCTCAAGCCTCATTTGTCTACACTGAAAACACTAGCTGTGGAGGCAATCATAACATGGATGGAAGATAGTCATAAATTTTATGCTATCATTGATGAAAGCCTTCCAGTTGGATGCACCTAGTGTCTTTGGGAGACCACTTATACAACTCAGTGATCTCAGTGACCATTGTTAGAGTTACTATAGTAATTCTATATTATTACTTCATTTATGTTGTTAGGGTAGTTAGTTAACTACCTAGGTTAGTTACGCTATTGTTAGCGTATATAATATTGAGTCTATATTATTATTTTATTTTAGATCTAAGTTGTTGATTAGATCCTATGATTACGAGCTAATCTGGGCTCTACAATGTATTATTTATATTGGTTCTAATCAATGGAAAGATGTTCATTTTCTTCTACATGGCATCAGAGCCTGGCTGGAGATTGGAAAAAAAAATTCGTTGAAGAACTGACGGAAGCAGCCTGGCTGGAGATTGAGAAAATAAAATAAAAAAATTTCCGCCACTGGAGACCTGCACAGCAGCGGAGGCTGGACTGTTTTTTTTTTAAAAAAAAAAAAAACTCAGAGGCTGGACTGGAGCCTGCACAGCAGCAGAGGCTGGACTGTTTTTTTTTTTTTTTTTAAAAAAAAAAACTCAGCGGCTGGACTGGAGCCTGCACAGCAGCAGAGGCTGGCCTGGAGTCCGTCACCCCGCGCAGCCCCTGCTCCCTGCTCCACGCGCCACCCCGTGCAGCCCCTCCTCCCCAAGCTCCTTACCTCAATTGTATTGAGAGCTTTACCTGATTCTTATCAGGTGTTGATCACTTCCCTTCAGGTTTCGCAACGGAAAGTTACTTTTGTAGAATTGGTTAATATGCTTCAAGAGGAGGAGGCACGCCAACTACAGCAAGATGATTCTTCTAACACTGCCCTCTACATCAACAGGAAAGGGCAGAACCAGAAGAAGGGTAATTTTCAGAAGGGAGGGAATTCACAAAAGGATTCAAAAGGGAAACAAACTCAACAACCTCAACAGAAAAAGAGATATTGCAAGATCTGTGACAAAGAAGGTCATGATACAAACAGATGTTGGCATAAGAATAAACAATCAAAACAGAAAGGCTGGAACAAACCACAAAAGAACAAACAACAAGTGAATGTTGTTGTTGAAGAATCTGACACGGATTCTGAGAGAGCCCACAAAGTTCTCATGACTGCCACAGTGTCCAAGCAGACGGATCCTATATGGTATGTTGATTTTGGAGCCAGTAAGCACATGACTGGTGACAAATCGTGGTTTGAGTCTTTTGAGGCCAAAGAGGGCAAACCGGTCACTATTGCCGATGATAAAACCTACAAGGTTCAGGGAGAAGGAACGGTCTCTGTCACTCTTCCTGATGGCAAGTGCCAGATTGAGAAAGTCCTCTATGTTCCAGGACTAGCAAACAACTTATTGTCAGTGACACAAATTCTGGACAAAAATATGGTTGTAAATTTTAGTGTTGAGGAGGGCAAGAAGTGTTGTTCTATCACTAGGAGAGGTCAGAACATTGCAACCGCTTCATATAAGCACGGCTTATTTGCCCTAGATACTATCTCTTCTCCAGATGTAGCCATGATTGCTTCTACCAAGGAGGCAACTTCCCTATGGCACAAGAGATATGGACATTTGAGTTCTGGTTACTTACTTGAGTTAAGTAAGTATGAAATGGTAAAAGGTCTTCCTTCCCTTTCTACCACTTTACCAGTTTTGCTCTGATCGCTTATCGGGAAAGCAGCATAGAGTGCCTTTTGAAAGGAGCTCTACAAGAGCAAAGAAACCTCTGGAGTTGATTCACACCGATCTGTGCGGTCCCTTAACTCCCAACAGTTGTGGGGGTAAGAGGTATTTTCAGTTATTCGTGGATGATTACTCATGAAAGATGTGGGTATTCTTTCTTCAACTGAAATCTGAAGCATTTGGCTTCTTTCAGCAATTCAAGAAATCTATTGAAAAGGAGTCAGGGACTTCTATAAAGACCCTCCGCTCAGATCGAGGGGGGGAGTTCACCTCTAAAGAATTCTCTGAGTTCTTGAAAGAAAATGGGATCACACGACAGTTAACTACTACTTATACTCCTCAACAAAATGGAGTTGCTGAAAGGAGGAATCGTTCCATCATGGAAATGGTTCGTTGCATGCTCACAGGAGCTAGTCTTGAGCAACTATATTGGGCAGAAGTTGTCACCACAGCAATATATCTGTTGAATAGGGCACCCACAAAGGCTCTACAAGGAATGACTCCACAGGAAGCATGGAGTGGTAGGAAACCCTCCATTTCTCATCTACGCATTTTTGGATGTAAAGCTTTCATGCACATACCAAAAGAGAAAAGGAAGAAGCTCGATGAGAAGACATTGAAGTGTATTCTTCTTGGGTATGATGAACACTCTAAGGGTTATCGTTTGATTGATCCCTTGACCAAGAAGATACACATTAGTAGAGATGTAGTTTTTGATGAGGCTTTCACATCAGAAAACACATCAAATGTGTACCTAGACCTTGTGGAAACTAAGGTTGATAAATCTCCTTCATCAAAAGTTGGAGGTCCTTCTTCATCTTCTTCAACACCTCAGAAGAAGAATCCAAAGTGGTATACAAATACAATCAAAGACTCTAAGCTATCCACTCCACCAGATTTGACTTTGGATAGGCCTCGTACTCGCAAAGCATGGCTCGACAAGAGAAAGTTGCAACAGAGAATACTGGGGTTGATGATCTATGTCAATCTTTTGAGGAACTTTCTGTAGATCCAGAGAGAGATACAGAAGATATGGATATTGATAATGACAGGGTGTTTATGTCTTCAATAGACGATCTTGAACCCGCATCAGTGCAAGATGCTCTTGGTGAGCCTTAGTGGAAGGCCGCTATGGATGCAGAGTATAAGTCTTTGATGAAAAACAAAACTTGGAAGCTTGTCGATCTGCCATACGGAAAGAAGCCCATAGGCTGCAAATGGGTGTATAAAGTTAAGTATAAAGCAGATGGGACAATAGATAAGCATAAGGCCCGACTTGTTGCAAAGGGCTATGCTCAAAGAGAAGGCATTGACTACGAGGAAACTTTTGCACCTACTGCTCGGATGACAACCATTCGAGTTCTTTGTGCTATGGCAGCACAATATGGGTGGAAAGTACACCAAATGGATGTCAAGAGTGCTTTTCTAAATGGTGATCTCCAAGAAGAAGTCTACATGACTCAACCGGAAGGATTTGAAGTGGAAGGCCAACAGCAGAAAGTTTGCAAATTGGTAAAATCCTTATATGGTTTGAAACAGGCCCCTCGGGCTTGGTATATAAAAATGGATAATCACCTTCTGTAGCATGGATTTAAGAGATGTCCGTTAGATGCAAACCTCTATTTTAAGAAACAAGGTTCTGAAATAGTGTTTCTTGTACTCTATGTTGATGATCTGCTCATTACAAGGAGTTCAAAAACTATGATTTCTACTGTCAAAAGAGACTTGTGTCAATCTTTTGAGATGTTAGATCTCGGACTTCTCCATTATTGTCTTGGTCTGGAAGTCAGCCAGAAGGAGCACTACATCAAAGTGTCTCGGAAAAAATATGCCAAGACCCTATTGGAAAAATATCGCATGACTGATTGCAAGCCAATGTCAACTCCGATGGAAACAAGAATTCAGTTATCGCGATATGATGATTCACCTCGGGTAGATGGTACTCTCTATCGACAGTTGATTGGGAGTCTCATATATCTGACCAACACTAGGCCAGATATCGTATTTGTTGTCAACTATCTTTCGAGGTTCATGCAGGAGCCTAAGACTACACACTGGAAAGCAACAAAGCGAGTACTTCACTATGTCCGTGGCACAATGGAATATGGCCTAGAATATAAGAGGAACAACAAATTCTTCTTACAGGGATACACGGACTCCGACTATGCCGGATCATATGATGATCGTAAATCAACTTCAGGATATTTGTTTCATCTTGGATCTGGTCTTGTCTCTTGGCACAAGAAGAAGCAACAGGTGGTTGCTATTTCATCAACAGAGGCAGAATATCGCGCCGCACGTGAAGCCGTGTGTGAAGTGATATGGTTGCGTCGCATCCTAACAAGTATGGGTCTTCCATCAAAATCTCCAATACACTTGTTCTGCGACAACATGGGTGTTTTGAATCTTGTCAAGAATCCAAAACATCATGAAAGAACCAAGCACATTGACACACAATGTCACTTCATTCGAGACGAAGTTCCAAGGCACCGAATTCAGCTTCAGTACATTCCCACCAATGCTCAAGTTGCAGACATTTTCACTAAGGCACTTGCACGTGTCAAATTTGAATTGTTTTGCAACTCTCTTTGTATTACCAAATGATGTAATCAGGGGGGATGTTAGTACAACTAGTAGTTCTTAAATTACATAAATAATGTAATAAGGGGGGATGTTAGAGTTACTATAGTAATTCTATATTATTACTTTATTTATGTTGTTAGGGTAGTTAGTTAACTACCTAGGTTAGTTACGCTATTGTTAGCGTATATAATATTGAGTCTATATTATTATTTTATTTTAGATCTAAGTTGTTGATTAGATCCTATGATTACGAGCTAATCTGGGCTCTACAATGTATTATTTATATTGGTTCTAATCAATGGAAAGATGTTCATTTTCTTCTACACTCGTTGGCCATGCGGATTGCCCATATGAGCCATTGCTCAAGAGAGCTCCTCAGAAAGTCATCACGAGTGGCTCAAAAACTCAATCATATGGTTATAAAAATTAGTGAAACATGCATCAACTCCACCATCCTCCCATAGGGAGGATGCTCAGAATTTGACTCTGCCTCCTCTATGTCCTTAGATGTCGATGTACTCTCCTCCTCCTGCTTCAATTTGGCAGCAACAGCTTTCCCTATCTGTTCATCTTGCTACACAAGTTGTTGCTCAGTCTCCTTAAGAGACTATCTCCTCTCACCTTTTCCCTGATGTAGTAACGAGTCACTAACTTGGAGAATTCTCAATTTTGGAAGGTTACCAAACAGTGAAATCAGTTAATTAATATCTTCCAAACCCCTTCAAATTTTGCAAAGTCAAAGACAAGGGCCGATTTGCTCCTTGAAGGTCGATTTGATCCAAAACCGCTAGCAAAGATGAAGTGATTGGCCTATAGGAACAAAGCACTAAGGAAACATTGGCGAAGTGCTAGCAAAATGGAGTGATTCGCTCACCTCTTGGCGCGACTCGCTCGTGAATGAGTGGAGGGTTAAAAAGACAAGTGTGGATCCCAAGGAAGATATTTGGAAAGCGACATTTTGGCATGTAGTGGTGACGTAACTCATTTTGGAAGCCTTATAGAGGCATAATTAGAGGTATGTAACATTTGGAGGTCCATCATTTTGTTAGAGATGCCCCGAAACATTTACTATGAGTAATAGTTTCTCACCCTAGGTAACTCGGGCAAATTTTTCCTATAAATAGGAGACATGGGCTCCATTATAAACATCTTTTGGCCTTGAGGAATTCAAATCTACACTTTGTGAGACTCACATTGTGCTCTGGTAATTCACAAAGTTGGTGAGAAATTGATAAGCCTTTTGCTCTCCATCTGTGGCACTACCCTCCTAGATTGCGGAATGCGCGATGACCATGGCACAACCCTTTTGCCCATCTTGTCATTCCTCTCACAATTTCATCTTAATTGAATGGGAGCATTGTTGTTATTCATATTTCTCATGTGTTGATTGATCACATACTCTCCTTGCTACGGTTTTGGCATTTACTTTTAAATTTCTCACACTCTAAACTCACAAATATACTTTTCATGCATTTTAATTTCATGCAATTTGATTAGATAAGATTAGGATTTAGCCAAGATAGTGGGGAGCCGGCCTAAATTCGAAGGTTGGAAGAGGCCTTAAACCCTTCCATCCAACTATCATTGAAACCAAAATTGTGGGCGCGTAGGAAGTCACCTTTCTACAATTCAACATAGGTTTTTGGCATACCTAGTGGGACAAATCCCCATTATTCGCTCCACAAAGAAACACTCAAAGAAACACCCACCATGTGTCAATTTGACATAGGTTTTTGGCACTATGGTTGGATCCTAGTCCTTTAGTTCATAATTTGGCCAAATGCCTGGCACCAAATTTGCATTCTACCGTAGATGGGAAGCATTTAGTCCAAATTTGAAAAATATTTGCCAAGTCCTCAGGTAGCAATGTTGAATTTGTAATCTACTTCATGGTCAAGAGCCAACATTGTGCTATGTATTGGATAGGCCTAAGGCATTTCATTGTGCAATGTATTTATTATTTTATAATATTTCACTATGTAAGCCCAATGGGCCATGGTTAACCTTGTTATGGTTAAATCTCTTTTAATATTTGCAATTAACCTCAAGCCCACTCATTATGTCGGCTTAGGTTAAACTTTGTGATGTAATTAGGGGTTTTGGTATTGCTTTAAATACATCCCTCACACTTTTCATTTCTTATCAGAGTGTTGTGCAATGTTATCTATGGTAGTGATTATTTACGGTGCCTACAAGCACACCCCAAATTCTTCTTTCATCTTTCTTCTTTCGTTCTATGTATAAGAGTTGAGTGCATGATTTGTTTTTGTTCATTTCTGGAAAATATTGTGAATTCCAACAAGGTATCAAAGCAAGTATGGAGCTACCTCTCTTGGTCATGCAAGAACGTTGTTCGGTGCCTACGATTATTTTTTTTAACCCAAGGGCAACTCTTCCTTTATAATCTTATTCTCTTCTTTTCCTTGAGAGGTAAAAAGGGAAACTATTTATTTTTATCCACTTGTCCAAGATCCTTGGAAATTTTCCATTGTTGTTGCAAAAGGCATCTACAAGAGCTAAAAGTCGAAGAATCGGCTGCTGAAAGGACTCTGAGTCCTTTATTCCAATCGTTGCTTCCATATTGCATTTTGTGCTCACGAATTTCAAATTTAAAGGGCAGCCCCTTCGCATGCCCTGGCTTAGGCTTGGCACCCTCGCAATAACAAGCGTGTGTCGCCTTTCCCTACAAGGAAAGCACATGCCTCCCCTTGCCTCGAAGGTGGGCCATTTTGGTTTCCTCCCATAACATTGCAAGTTCGAGTCGACGTTGATGCTCCCTTTTATGGCTACTCAGGATTTGAAAATGGCTCAAGACCCTGTCAACTTTCTTGCAAGTCATGTCTCTTGTCTACAGACAATTGTGACATGGCGGTTTGACATTGGCTTTGTGGAGGATAGGGTGTAGGGCCGATTCTCATCTTTGATTCCTATGGAAGATGTGCCTTTTTGGACACCACCTCACGACACGTGTGATTGGACAGCAATAGTGCCTTTGTAGGCTTTGGTTGCAAGTTCGAACTACGCACTGGCATCTTCAGTCATCGGAAGTGGGGAGGACGGTAGGCTAAATCACACGCTACCCCTTTTGGCTTCACTGGTAAGTTGGCCGAGTTGGTTGTTGTATGGCTCTTAGCTTGAGGGCGATCCGAGTTCGATCCCCTTCGAGTTATACAGGGCACTTTTAATTCTCTTGGCGGATGCTTGGCCAACGTGGTTTCCTATTGCGCCATGTCAACCCTTTTTTTCATATATATAGATATGTGTGTGTGTGCATGCTCGACCAATCAACATGAAGCAAGTGTCAATGACTAGGCGAATCAAAGGAGCTAAGGTGGCGAAAAGTGATTGGATCGCTCCAACAAATCAAAGCTCACCAAGTGGCAGGTCGAGATTGGTGCTTGCAACCCTAAGGTTAGAGCCTTTAATTTTTATTTTTTGGGGTCCATTAGGGCAAATCTTTTAGAGGCCATAACTTTTGCATATGGAAGCGTTTTGAGCCCCTTTTTTTCAAATCGCACAATTTTTCGAGCTCTATGCACTAGTGGTAGTTCATGGATTTGTTGTAGTGTTAGGGTTTGGATTCTATAAGATGGACCACAAAGCCCTAGTTACTCGCCTTAATGGGCGAAATTACAGTATTTGGTCAACTCAAATGATTAGCCTGCTACGAAGTAAGAACCTGTGGTGCATCTTTTAGGAGGATAAAGCAATTGTTCTTGATGATGAAGCTCGACACCAAAAGGCAGAAGAGGCTCTAGGTTTGTTTTCCTTGTTGATTGAACTAGAGTTGCTTTTCCATATCAAAGAAGAGAGTGACCCTATCAAGGTATGGTCAAAGTTGCATGAACATTTTCGAAAAGTTAATACTATTGAAGTAAGTCGCTTGGAATTAGAGCTTTCTTCTCTTAAGCTAGCTAAGTTTGATAATGTTGAGGACTATATTGCAAGATTCAAGGCATTAAAGGCAAATATTGCATCTTCTAGAGGCAAAAAGAAAGATGATGCAGAATGCATTAAGATTGTCCTTTCTAATCTCTCCCCCTCCTTTTAGATGTTGAACCTAATGGTTCATATGATTCCTATGTTCTTGGAATCCCAAAAGACTCTTACTCTTGATCAGCTTTTTTCTCTCCTAATTCACTTTTAGGTTGCAATGCGGAATTGTGGTGGTGGAACTCCTCAAATACAGGCTCACGCAAAGGAATTCCAATCTAAGGAGGCTAAGACCCAAGAAGCCACAGACAAGGCTGTCTTCAAGGAAATCTAAGACCACTTGCAGATACTGTAAAAGGGAGGAACATCCTACAAAAAATTGCTTATTGAAGCTACAAAAGATTGAAGCAAGGTGGACATCTTTCAGATGATGAGGTAGATTCAAATGGATCTACCTCAACTGTAGAGGCCCACTAGAGCATCCATTATGGGGGGGAAGATATTATTGTCACTAATGTCTTCTCTCCTTGGCCCCTCAGTTCAAATTATGGAGGGGTGTTAAGTTTATAATCTAATTCATGGCCAAGAGCCAACATTGTGCAATGTATTGGATAGGCCTAAGGGCATTTCATTGTGCAATGTATTTATTATTTTGTAATATTTTATTATGTAAGCCCAATGGGCCATGGTTAACCTTGTTATGGTTAAACCTCATTTAATATTTGTAATTAACCTAAAGCCCACTTGTTATGTCAACTTAGGTTAAACTTTATGATGTAATTAGGGGTTTTGGTATTGCTATAAATAACCCCCTCACACTCCTCATTTCTCATCGAAGTGTTGTGCAATATTATTTATGGATAGTGATTATTTATGGTGCCTATGGGAACCCCCCAAATTCTTCTTTCGTCCTCCTTTCGTTCTATGTATAAGATTTGAGTGCATGGTTTACTTCAATTCGTTTCTAGAAAATATTGTGAATTCCAACAAGCAATTTGCTACAAACTTGGAGCGATTTGGTCCACTTAGGGAAAAATGCCTAAAAATCACCAAAAAGATTCTAAGTCCAATTTTGGGAGCAATTCACTCCACAAAGCTAGCGATTTGCTTCGAAATTGCAAAATTTTCACAAATTGAATCCGAAGTGATTCATAGGGACTAGGGACTTGATTTATCAAGCCCAATACTAAATTGACCTTGAATTTCACATCTTTTTTGTTATTTTTGTTCAATTTTTGTAGATGCTTTGCGAATGGTGACTTCGTTACAAACTTCGAAATCATAAATTTTTGGCAAAGCAAAAAACATTGCATCAAATAAGCAAAATCCCTCACTTTTGGCTTCAATTTTGTGTTTGACATAGCCAAAAGGCATGTAGGACATTTTGGGAAAGTTTTGCACAAGTTCAAACCAGCTAGCGATTCACTCCATCCAATTGACAATTTGCTCCAAGTAGTAAAATTTCTCCCAGTAGAATTCAAGGAGCATTTTGCCCAGGTTTTGAGGAGCAATTTGCTCATAAGGACAGAAAGTTTTCCTAACTCCCCCAAGAAGAGCGATTCGCCTCAAAATTGAAGTGATTCGCTCCAAGCGCTTCGCATGACCCTTTACTTGTCCAATTTTCAAATTTTAAGTTTTGTAAGTGATCCACTCAAGTCTACTAGTGATTCACTCCAATTTGTTGGTGATTTGCTCCGTAAACCAAATTTTACAAAATTTCACATTTTGCCCCTAAAACACTGTCCATACAAGTACATATGTGCATGAGATCAAAGTTATAAATATATGCTCAAAAAACACAACAGTCAAGTAAATAGCATTAATCATGAGAGTTAATTGCATATTAACTGAGGAACATGAAAGGGAAAAAGAAAGAACAAGTCACCACATGGGTGCACCAAGACGACACGGTTGAAGAAATTCATACATCCAATCCCACTCTCTCAAAAGGAAAAATTCCAATGGCTGATCAAGTGAGTTAGAATCCTACATCCCAAGAAATTGGTTTCCTCGACTTTCAATATAGTTATTCATCAGCTCTTGCAAACCAAATTTGGGCAAAGCATAGGAGCTACTTTGACTCACGCTAATCCACTATATGAAATGATATTTGATGTGAATGATCCTACAAATAACCCATCCTTTGTGACCTTTCATAAGCCAAATAATGTAAGTCAACCTTTGGCATCTAACGCTCATGTCACCCCTCCAACCAGGACGACTTCGTCTCAAAGTCCACCTGGATCTAGCATGACCAACAAGACAAACCTTCCATATGGACTATTTGTGCCACCAAATGTAGGTTCTTCTAGACAAATTATTATCCCTAACCCAAGCCAAGGTTTTGCTCAGAATTTGCAAGTATCAATCATTCAAATGAAACTCCCTAGGTCAAATGCCTCCTCCAACCAATTAGATGATACAAAACCTCCAACAAGGCCCGCCTTTTCAAAATCAACAAGCCCCTTTGCAAAACTTGCAATATCCTTCATTCCAAAACATGCAAATTCCCCCAAATCAAAAGCGGGCTTGCCTTAATCCATCAACTTCTTTTCAAATGCCAAACCCTCCTTTTCCAACACCTTATTACACCACATTTCAATACCCTCAATTGCTTCCATACCCATCTCAAGGTTACGCAATATACCCCTATCCAATACAATACAATATGGTCAAACTCCACATAATAACTTCTTGACTGGACCTATCAAGGGCCATTAAATCTAGGAGCCTATTCCCCTACCCCACCTGCCGCTATGAAACCATTACCTACCTTTGACAAAAGTGGGAATAAGACAACAATGGATCATCTCAATAAGCTATCTATACTCAAATCGATTCATCACATTCAGGAGGAAGATATCATGGCACGCTTACTAATTTATTCTTTGCATGACAAAGTTGCATTGTGGTATAGATGTTTACTTGATAATTCGGTTACTAGTTGGGCATCAATAGTAGAACCCTTCATGCATAGATTTGGTACTATGGGTAATGGGTCTTCTGTTTTGTTTCAATTAAATGCTATGCGAAGACATCCTCAAGAAAACATTCATAATTATAATACTAGATCCTTGATAAAATTGAATTTAATTCCGCATAATCTTAGGCCAAATGAAGAATAAGCATTAACATATTAGATCAAAGGCTTACAATCTAACTTGGTTTTGATGGTTTGTAATGCTAACCACATCACTCTAGTTGCAGCCTTTGAAGAAACAGCCCATGCAAAAGATGTTATAATCAAGGTAGGAAAGCTACCACCTACCTATCAATGGCCTATGCTGCCTATGTCACCCAAAATCCACAAATCATTGGATCCACGCCCTACATCTCACCCATTCCAAACACCCAATCATCTACCAACTCAACCCCTTCTCCATAAATCATGACGCATCCTGGCCAAAGCTCATCATCAACAGTTGCATTCCAACCACAATTGTCAGTCATACCCGCTCCATCACACACCAATGATGGAGATAGAGCCTATAGAGAACAATGCAAACCTGACATGAAAGAAATTTTGGACATGGTATGGACCTTGATAAACCAGAATAATACAGAAAAGAGGCAATGGTAGCAGAATAGTGGTTGGCAACTCAAGAAGATCCCCCTATCTTACCAAGGATCATGTGCCTCAACAAGGTGCTAATCAAAGTACAATTCAAGTCTAGAATAATATGGTAAACGTCAATTCAATGATTAACACATTATGGTGTCTCCTATGCAATGCGAGGCATGATCCTATGGATTGTGCGATAGCAATTAGACATTCACAGACAAGTCAGTATGATCAGCAATGTCGAGCTCAACAAGCCTCTGCTTTGGGTCAAATAGTGCCAGTAATGAATCAACCTACCTACCAACAACCTCAAATGCAGCAAGCAGTCCCTACCCTACCAAACCCTAACGATGCAATCTTTGCCAACTTCAGTGTAGTTGAAGGAAACGAAGAATCTACATTTGAGGATAATGTTGTATCCACAAATCAACAAGGGTTTGGAACCAAGGGCAAAATAAAATCATCAAAAGAGCAAGCCTCAACATAGAAACAAACTGAAGCAAACAAAGGCACTACAGTACTGAGAAGGGGAAGGCCACTGTTGCACTTGAAAGACAAGGGGGCAATAACAACTGCACATCTTCGTTCATTCTTGCATGCCCTTGGCTACCTGTCTGTGCACCATGCATGTCGTCTCCTACCAATGGATTATGCATGCCATCCATTAGGGTTGTCCATGCAACATGCACATCGTCCCAACAGACTATCTAGAACAAAAGGAAGTGGCCCTCGCATAGAGGCCCTCAGGCCCATCTTACTGCAAGAGGTCGTTAAAACTGTCTCACAAGTCCAAACAAGTGATTCAAGTAGTGCAATTAGTGCCTCTACCCCTAATATGTTGGTGCATCAACAGGGGTGTTAATAAGTCTAAAGGAGGCGGTAGATGTAAGCAAACGATTTGACATATGAATGAATGTCACATTTGCAAAAGTGCATCAACACATACACTTTCAAACATAGTCACGCCACATGCCTTATCGTAAATAGAGTTGTCATATGTAGGTGTGGCCGCCTAGTGTTGTCGTATGTGTACATGGTGATATGTGTTTGTAATAATTATCATGTAATGTGTTATAAGGTACATCTTTAATGTTTTATGTATTGGGTATTTTGATGGTAGTCGGACAGTTACCATCTACTAGTCCCATGATAACTATATGTTTATATCTATGTTGGTACAAAGGTGTGAGGGATGTTGATAATCATGGTAAAGTAGTTTGTCAAAGTAAAATGTTGGTTGATGATGGTTAAGGAAAGATTTGTGTTGAAAACTTGGTTAGACGCAGATAACTGGGTTGTGAAGGATACATGTGTGTGCAGTGTATCCACATGTATTTGTAAGTTATTCCCATTGTGTACCTTTGTTTATTTATATATAATGGAATTATATTGCAGTGTGTTGCATTCCATTTCTAAAATCCAAAAAGTTGAGATGATGCCAATAGAATATGCAAGAAATTTTGAACCTGTTGTGCCAACCTGCATCTGATTATGCAACTCATAAACACAGATAGTAGTTCTGAAGACAAGGCAAATCACATAAAATATGAAACTTTAAGAACTGGCCACTTCGAATATCGAAGCCTGCCAGCATATGAAAAATCATGCATGTCAACCTTTGTGGTTTTCACTCCAATCGGTTAAATGCAAAATAGACAGGGAAAACATAGAAATTACATGGATCAGGTCTTACTCTTTTTATAACAATTTTGTGAATGCCATCCTTCGTGTGCATGTTACAAGGATCTATAAGCTTTCCATGTGATTTCAAAAAAGGAAACAATGAATAGTTAAGCTTGTCACCAACTGCTTAAGGTAGTAACTGCAATGACAAGTCACGAGGCAGAAAACAAGAAGAATACTTCTTCTCATGAGAAACAAGCTAGATGGAATATAATACAAGTTTATAAGATTCTAAAACAAATGCAGTCCAAACATCAAAGAAACAGTATGTACTTTAGGACAGAGAAACAAGGCCTGATAATACATGAAATAGTTTAAGGAACTGGAAGGGTCAAAGTGCACTTCACCTCAAAAATGAATTAGCAAGGATACATACCAGTAAATCCAAATTAAGTCTTGAATGCCCAGTGTCAACTCTTGGTTGTAAACAAGGCTAATAGCTGTTCCAAGACCATCTCCACAGTTGCACTAATAGATGAGCATGAATAAGTCGCAGAATGTCAAACAAGGATTCAAACAAAGAACACGTATTACTTATTGGATATGGCACTTAAACTTCAATCTGGAACTAATAACATAGGTCAGAAGCGCGGAGTCATAATTGCCCTTCTAGGCACTGCCATTGTGAAGTATTAGATGGCTTTTGATATCTTACAGCAGGAATTGTTTGCAGGAGGTTAACAAACTGCCCAACCTTAGTCATTCAACAACTGTCCCTGCTACATGCAAATTTGGAAACTGATCAAGATCCAAAATGCGTAAGTCTCCTTGAGAAAAACAAATTATAAACACTATTCTATTTGAAATCAAATGCTTACTCATCCAACAAATCGATGTCAGACAGCTAACGCTATAAATAAAGAGAATTTATTAGCTAGTGAGAAACAGGACACTTTTAAACTTCAAACAAAGATCTCAAACATGGAAATGACTTTTTAAACAGGGTAGAATGCACTGTAAGAAAATCTGAAAATCCAAATTTGTTAAGGAAGCGAAAAGAATCTAAAAATCAGAATCTGACAGGGAAAACAAAAACATGTATATTTTATACTTAATGTGAAGACACCAATATGTAAAATATACACAAATAAATACACATATCGAAAACATTCATAATAGTTCAGAGCCAAATCATAAAATCAACTTAGGAATTTCCTTTATTAAGGAAATAAATAAATGCTCTGGATTGGACCCAACAATCTGAACACTCCAAAAAATCCAGTTTAATCCAGATTTGGTCCAGTTCCAAGAGGATCGTGTTACTATAGTAAAATGATACTATCCATTCAAGTGTGTGCAGATACTCTGAGCAAACAGCCAAGAAGTGTAGTAAGAAGATGACAAATGAATGAACCACTCTTTGGTCCTCAAGCTTTTGAGACAGGTTTATTCTTTTTGACATTTGTACATGGGCTGTTTTGTGAGTAAGTGATCTCATTTTATGTTGTGTTAAAAATATTATCCAAAGGAGATATTTCTAATGGTAAAGAGTTATAAGCCATAAGTATGTCATGAAGACCCTTGACTGTAGGCCATAAACCGAGTCATGAGCCTTGAGCATCATTATAACGTTTTCCTATGTACTCAAATAAATGATGAAATAAATAGACATGATGCATATATTTACAGTTGTCAACTTGGGGGAGCAGGTATAAATTTTGTGCTTTATATACAGGAGGTTGGATAGGTAAGCTGTTGGACTAGACCACATTCTGTCTAAGACTATGAGTATCCTGGCTGACATTGTCTTCATGTATTAGCATGATATAGTATATAAGTAGCACTGTCTTGGATTCTCCTGTGACCAAAATAGAGTTGCAAAAATATTAGGCGAAGAAATAATATATTGAACATTAACCTAATCAATACAATAGTCTATGTTTAAATAATAGACTAATAACCAATAGTGTAGAGAATCTCGCTAACTACCCTCTAACAATAGAATAGGGAGGGAGTTGCGTGATGCTAACCACTAACCTAGGTAGAGAGTTCTAACCATAACACTAACCTAAATATCTGACATAGGATATTTAGGTACTTACCTAGTTTAACCATGAGGCAAAATATCTCATGGTAATTACATAGAAAAGTAAATGTAATAACCCCACGTAGTGTAATGCAATACACTACCTTATTTTACCCTAACATCCCCCCTTTATTACATTACTTTGATATACAAAGTTTGCTCCGAAACAGTTGAAATTTGACACGTCCAAGTGCCTTTGTAAAAATGTCTGCAACCTGTTCGTCGGTGGGAATGTGTTGGAGCTTGATTATGTGCTTAGGAACTTCATCACGAATGAAATGACAATCTGTATCAATATGCTTAGTTCGTTCATGATGCACTGGATTCTTGACCAAGTTCAAAACACCTGAGTTGTCGCAAAACATGTGAATGGGAAGTTTCTTTGGTAGGCCCATGGTAGCCAAGATGCGACTTAGCCATATCGCTTCACACACAACTCCACGTGCAGCGCGATATTCTGCCTCAGTTGAAGATAAAGCAACCACTGTTGCTTTTTACTATGCCATGAGACAGGACCAGATCCAAGATGAAAAACATAGCCTGATGTTGATTTTCTGTCATCTATGGATCCAGCATAATCAGAGTCAGTGTAACTCTGTAAGAAGAATGAGTTATTCTTCTTATACTCTAGACCATAATCGGCACTACCCTGAATGTAGTGTAGGACTCTCTTAGCTGCTTTCCAATGGGAGACCTTTGGTTCTTGCATGAACCGTGAGAGATAGTTTACAGCATAAGTAATATCTGGTCTAGTATTAGTCAGATAGATGAGGCTTCCAATCATCTGTCTATAAAGTGTTCCATCTACCTGTGGTGAGTCTTCATATCGTGATAACTGTAGCCCTGATTCCATCGGTGTTGCTTTGGGTTTACAATCAGTCATACGATATTTTTCTACTAAAGTCTTGGCATACTTTTTCTGAGTCACCCTAAGATGATTCTTTTTCTGTTCTATCTCAAGGCCAAGACAGTAGTGGAGAAGTCCTAGATCTGTCATATCAAATGACTCTTTCAAGTCATCTTTCACGGCGTTAATCAAGTTCTCTAAATTGCCAGTGATGATCAGATCATCTACATATAACACAAGAATCACTATCTCAGAACCTGTGTTCTTGATATAGAGATTTGCGTCAGATGGACTTCTCTTAAATCCATGCTGCAGTAGGTGACTATCCATTTTTATGTACCATGCTCTTGGGGCTTGTTTTAGCCCATATAATGATTTGACCAATTTGCAAACATGTTGCTCATGGCCTACCTCTGTAAATCCAGGAGGTTGAGTCATGTACACCTCTTCTTTTAAGTCACCATTAAGAAAGGCGCTCTTTACATCCATTTGATGTAATTTCCATCCGAACTGTGCTGCCATAGCACAAAGCACTCGAATGGTGGTCATCCTTGTTGTAGGAGCAAAGGTTTCCTCATAGTCAAGCCCTTCCTTTTGAGCATAGCCCTTCGCCACAAGACGGGCCTTATGCTTATCTATAGTGCCATCTGCCTTATATTTTACTTTGTAAACCCATTTGCAGCCTATGGGTTTCTTTCCTTTAGGCAAATCCACTAGCTTCCATGTTTTATTCTTTATGAGGGAGTTATATTCTGCATCCATAGCTGCCTTCCATTGAGGCAGTCTAAGTGCTTCATCAACTGTAGAAGGTTCATTCTCATCACATGCTGACAAGTAAACCCTCTCCTCATCTATTTCCATCTCATCTTCCCTTGGTAACTCTCTATCAACAGAAAGATCTTGAAAATCTGCACAAAGATCATCAACTGAAGTGGATGCTTCATTCTTTTCTTTCGTGTCATGCTTCTTGTCTTTGGACGATTGAGAGTAAGATCAGGTGGGGAAGTGAGTTTAGAGTCTTTCATTGTGCTTGTATACCATTTGGGTGGCTTTTTCTGTTGTGAAGAAGGAAGTTGATGTTCCTCCTCATCATCTAGGTATACTGATGTAGTGTTGGGTGTGAAAGCTTCATCAAACACTACATCTCTGCTGACATGTATCTTCTTGGTAAATGGGTCTATCAACCGATAGCCTTTTGAAAATTCATCATATCCAAGAAATACACAAGGTAGGGACTTCTCATCTAATTTCTTTCTTTTCTCCTTGGGTATATGCATAAATGCCTTACACCCAAATACCCGTAGATGAGTTATGGAGGGTTTCCTACCACTCCATGATTCCTGAGGAGTCATACCTTCAAGAGCCCTTGTGGGAGCCCTATTCAGAAGATATACTGCAGTTTGAACAACTTCAGCCCAGTAAGTTTGCTCAAGGTTGGCCCCCTTAAGCATACATCGAACCATTTCCATAATGGACCGATTTCTTCTCTCAGCAACCCCATTGGATTGAGGAGTATAGGTTGTTGTTAACTGTCTCTTTATCCCATGTGTCTGTAAAAATGAGGAAAATTCTTTTGATGTGTATTCCCCCCTCGATCTGAACGGAGGGTCTTAATAAAGCATCCTGATTCCTTCTCAACAAGCTTTTTGAACTGTTGAAAATAGGAAAATGCTTCAGACTTCAACTGCAAGAAGAAGACCCACATTTTCCGTGAGTGATCGTCGACAAACAATTGAAAATACCTTTTTCCTCCACAACTTGTAGACATGGGACCACACAAATCTGTGTGAACCAACTCCAAAGGTACCTTAGCTCAAAAAGAGCTAGGTTCAAAAGGTACTCTATGTTGCTTTCCTGACAAGCAATCAGAGCACACTGGCAAAGTAGATGAAAGAGTAGGCAGTCCTTTCACCATTTGATATTTACTCAACTCTAGTAAATATCCTGAACTCAAATGCCCAAATCTCTTATGCCAAAGAGAAGTGGCCTCCTTTGTGGTTACTGCCAATGCAGTATGGGTAGAGGTAATTGCATCTAAGACAAACAAACCATGTTTGTATGAACCTCGTTGCTATCTGTTTTCCCTTCTTAGTGATAAAGCAACGTTTCTTTTCTTTGTCCACTTTGAAATTGACATTCATGTTATTGTCCAGGATTTGTGGAACTGACAAGAGATTATTTTTCAATCCTGGTACATAAAGAACTTTTTGAATATTACATTCTCCATCCGGAAGGGAGACAGAAACACTTCCTTCTCCCTGAACTCGATAGGTCCGATCATCAGCAATGGTGACCGGTCTACCTTCTCGAGCCTCAAATGTTGCAAACCAAGATTTATCGCCAGTCATATGTTTACTAGCGCCTGAGTCTATGTACCACACAGAGTCCTTGTGGGAGGAATCTGTATGTGTCATGAGCACTTTGTGTGCT
Source organism: Wollemia nobilis (assembly GCA_028583015.1). Lineage (NCBI taxonomy): Eukaryota > Viridiplantae > Streptophyta > Pinopsida > Araucariales > Araucariaceae > Wollemia > Wollemia nobilis. The sequence goes on from JAQPPZ010016994.1 coordinate 4,697,714, forward strand.
CTCTCAGAATCTGAACTAGAATCTTCAGCTGCAATGTGTCCCTTTTGTTGTTTGTTCTTGTTCTTAGGTTTGCCTTGGCCCTTTTTGTTTCCTTGTTCATTGGGCGGTTTGTTCTTAAACCAACATCTTTTGGTTTCATGAGTGTCTTTGTCGCAAATCTTACAATACTGCTTCTTCTTCGGAATCTCTTTGGCTTTACCCTTTTCTTGATTAGAAGAAGAACCTTTCTGTTGATTCCACTTTTTCTTACCACCTTGTCTTTTTGAGAAAAGAGCATTGTTGGATGCCTCATCTCTTTGGAGTTGATTAGCTTCTTCTGTTTGAAGCATGTTTACCAACTCGACAAAAGTTATTGTCCTGCCAGAAACTTGTAGTGAAGTGATCAACATTCGGTAGGAGTCAGGAAGAGCTCTCAAAATGATAGAGTTCAAGACTTGGTCTTCCACTTTCTCTCCTAAGGATAGCAGTTTTGTTTTCAATTCTGCGACTCTGCAGAGGAATAGCTCTATTGTTTCTCCTGATTTCATATGTAGAGTATGAAGTTGTGTTTGGAGGTTAAGAATCGTTGATTGATTCTTTCCCTCATAGATGGTATTTAAGGCATCCCATGCTGCCTTACCAGTCGTAGCTTCACTGATATGAGGTTGGATATCATCAGTAATAGCGAGCAAGATCATTAAGGATAGTTTCTTATCCTTTTTATCAAATTCTCTTTGATCTGCTCCAGGTGATTGAGGTCTAGTGACACTTCCATCCACTATTGACCACAAATCCTCTACAGTTAAGATAGCTTTCATCTTAGTCTTCCAAGCTGAATAATTTGAACCTTTGAGCAGTTGGCTCTCAGTGAGATACTTGTGTATCATGGCCATGGTTTAGGTTTCAAATTTGATAGGACTAAGATGGTTGTATCTTGCACTATACCCTCAAAAGAGTATATGGAAGTTGTTTTCAATTCGCCTCTATAAGATATTTAATGGCACCTGCCTTAACACCCTTAACAAGGGATGAGAAGTTTGAGGAATTTAAGCCAAACAAGATAGAGCAAATGAAAAAGGGATTGGTTGACAGACTTGTGATTGTTCTCTCTAGGATATTTAATGGCACCTGCCTTAACACCCTTCAAGAAGGATGAGAAGTTTGGAGGAAATTAAGCCAAACAAAGAGAGTTAATCAAGGTGTGTTTTGAATTTTGACCTTTGGAGGGGGTAAGTAAAATTGACTGTTGTTCAACCTGTGCAAAGTGTAGCACGTTTTGAGTGAAATATGGGTTTCTAAAAATGCTTCTGCCAATGTTGTTTTGTGAATGATTTAAGTGCACATAAGAAACATGAGTGTTAGTGCAAATAATCAAAACATGAAAGCAACCCACATTATTATCACTATAGGTGTCGGGTTCAACCGAAAATGCACCTAGTAAAAAGTCAATTTTTAGAGAAAGGTGTCGAGTACAATCGAAATTGCACCTTTCTTACTGTTTTGTAGAATCCCCCCTTGTTCTTTACAATTTTGCAAATAATAGAAGCAAAAAAAATGACTTCTATCCCCCCTTAATGTGTTACAAAATTGAAAAATTTAGAGCACTCCTTTCAAGACAAGTCGACACACGACCCGCGTTTGAAAGGCTTCCAGAACTAGTCGACACACGACCCAGTTTTTGTCTTCAACAATGTCACATGTAGGAGCAAAAAAAATGGTATTGTATCTCAAGTTTTGTCAACAAAAATAATGTTGCTATTTTATGTTTTTATGTCCCCTTTGTTGAAGGAGAGAACAAAAGCAAATTTTTGGATTTTGTTGCAAAGAATTTGAGATGACCTATGTTGCTTCCTCAAGGTTAGTAAATCACTCTGGTGTTTTGCAATAGAATTTTGAAGTTCTATGTCTATTCCAAAATGTGTGGAGAAAACTATAGGACTTGGAGGAGGTATTGCAAAAAAAATTGTTTGAAGAAGGCCTTTGGATTTTGCAACAAAAATTGTTCCTATGTCTATTTATCTCCAAGTTGGAGAAAACACAAATTTTCTATAGAACTTTTAGTGCAAAATAATTTGGTTTAATTTTAAATATTTCTAAGTTCAATAAGGTAAAATATATGTTTTAAGATTAAATTCTTTATAATCAAGAAAATTGGGAAAAAAAATCAATTAAAAATGCTTAAAATTGACATTTTTCTGACCAATTAATACTAAATTATAAAGAAATATCTAAAAAAATATATTTAAAACTTAAAAAACATTAGAATAGAAAAAAATTTAAAAAAACCAAATATTTATTAAAAAACCTGTGTTTGGGGCGCGCGGGGGATTCGAACTGCGGCCTCCGCTGTGTGAGGCGGCCGCGCTAGCCAACCGAGCCACCGGCTGGTTTGGAAGAAGCTTTGCACGACGACTTCTTAAAGGGGCCGCGGCCCGCAAATGCCCTTGTGGGATTTATCCCACATGCATCCCAGAATGGGATGCAAGGGGTATATAGGCCGCGACATGCGTATATTACGTCGATTGCCTGCGGGCAATCGACGAGATTCGCCCGCCCTTTTGGACGCCGCCACGTGGCGCCAAGGGTGGGCACACAGTCCAAGTCAGTCCGTCGTGTCTGGGTCTGTCCAGTGGCTGTCCGCCATGTGTCGTCTTCGAGTCAGGGTCTGTCCAGTGGCTGTTCGCCACTTGTCGCATCAGCATCTTGGTCTGTCTAGTCAGCGTTCGGGTGGCGCATGGCCTGTGTGCCACGTGTCATCTCGTGAGGGGTCTAGGTGGCACCTCGGGGTGCGTGCAGTCTAGAGATCACCAGATCTCGTGAGTGGTCCAGGTGGCACCTCGTGGTGCGTGTAGTCCAGAGATCGCCAGATCTTGCCATGTGTAAAGTTGAGATGTGTCAGTTTAGGGATCGGAGGGCCTCCTGCCCTCGCGGATCCTGAGGTGGTCAAAGATCGGAGGGCGCTCCTGCCCTCTCAGATCCCGATCGTGGGTCCCACATGTCCTGTTGGGAGGGGAGGGCGCTCCTGCCCTCTCTGCTCTCCCAAGCAGATAAGGAAGCCACGTGGCTCGTGGGCCCACGTGGCTTTGCAGGCCCTGGCTTCCTTAGCGGGAGCCGAGGTGACAACCGCCTCAGGCTTCGACCGCGGAGCCCGTCGACAGCGGTTCGCTGTCGACTACGGGCTTGGGCGATCGTCTAGCCCGATCGGGCTTAGGTGGATTGGCCTGCCCTGGGGCGATCGCCTAGGTGGCCCGCGACTGGCAAGTCGATCTGACCTGTCCAGTGGATCATCCGGGTGCTTCACCTAGGCACTGGCAGGTCGGATTGACCTGGCCAGTGAGGGGCTTGCATATGCTCCAACCGCCATCATGCTCGCTTGTCGAGTGTGGTGGCAAAAAAAATTTCACCAAACCTCCGGCGTGGTTGGCTCTGATACCAATGTGACCAAAATAGAGTTGCAAAAATATTAGGCAAAGAAATAATGCATTTGATCATTAGCATTAACAATAGTTAGTCTATGCTTAAATAATAGACTAACTAACAAATAGTAGGGAATAGCGCTAACTACCCTCTAACAATAGAATAGGGAGGGAGTTGCGTGATGCTAACCACTAACCTAGGTAGAGAGTTCTAACCATAACACTAACCTAAATATCTGACATAGGATATTTAGGTACTTACCTAGTTTAACCATGAGGCAAAATATCTCATGGTAATTACATAGAAAAGTAAATGTAATAACCCCACGTAGTGTAATGCAATACACTACCTTATTTTACCCTAACATCTCCCCAGTTTTATTGTACATTTGATTGGAGAGTACAATGAGACTCATGCATTGATATGTTTATTGTGTACAGTGAACTGATCTTTACATTTTAATGCATTGCATTGAAGATTGTATGAACTTGTATTATTTTGCATATTTGGAAATACTCTTCTTACATACTACAAAGATCAACTCACACAAAGATCCAAGAGGATCACAAACAAGAGAGCATCCTAACAAAACATGGCCAATAGAAGTCATCTACACCTTCCTCAAGTGGAAGGAAATGTAAAAGGAATCCTTCTACAATGTCCGCATCAAGGAAAGGGAAGTATTGCCTCTAGGCAAGTTATTGAAGAAAAGAGAAGATGCGCAAACGCCTTTACCCCTCAAAGTGAGGGAAGATAAGTGCAAGTAAATGTAAATTATGCAGCCTTTTTGCATTCTGAAATTATTTTGCAGGTGGAATATGGTTGACCCCCTTGGGACAAGGGAAGTCCTTCACCAAGAAGGAGTCTATTGACATCTTCGCTAATTAAAAGCAAAGTGAAGTGATTCTAACAAGAAGATATGTGCATATTGATAGAACAAACTCAGCTAGAGAGGTTGATAATCTCCAATGAAAAACATGAGAACGACCAAGAGTTGGAAGAGTGAGAACCAAGGAATCGCTTAAAGCATAAAGGTAAGAATAAGGAGCAATGCATTTGATAATGCACTACATGGAACTCCAACATGGCAAAGGTTGCATATGTATTACTCTTGAATGAGCATCCCACAAAGACAGAAGCATTAAAGGAAACCTTAGCACTTAGAAAAACATCAAAGATCCAACAAGCATTGAACAAGTCTTATTATGCAGACACAAAGAGAGGGTAGGTAATCAGTCTAATACAAAGTCAAGAAGTTGCATTCATAGCAAATTAAGGAAAAGCAAAAAAGTCCCGAAGTTCATGTAGATGGTAAAGAAGACCATGTAAGGCATCAACATCATAATTTGGAAGGCCAACAGGCATGCCGCTAAGGAAAATTGGACCCTGCAACCTTGCTTAAAAATTGGTACATGGAACTATTGGATAACAAGTACCAGACATGGAAGTAGTGGCGAGAAGCCTTATGAAAAAGAGTTCAAGTTGTTACGCAATGACAATGAGCTCAGTGCTAAGATTTATAATGCAAAACAAAACAACACAAAGTTTTTTTAGTCGTAGACTTGGCGGTCGAAGGAACTAGTTAACAAATTGGGAAAGGATCCAAATTTCCAGTAATTCGTTTGAAGAGATGATTTATTGAGGGTCTTCTCCCTAAGTAAAAGAAAAAAAAAAGCAAACTAGTCACTCCAACATCATGCGAGGGAGCTTCCATTAGGCTATGAACATCAAGAGAGAATCAAAGACATCACATTGATATCAATTGGTAACTTGTAGCTTTGACAACATGAATGGTAGCATCACTAACCTTGTACACTCATCAATATCAAAATCTAGCATCGCCAACATGGTACAAGCAACGAAACCAAAATGTAGTGTATTATTCAAGTCATGCATAAAGAAATAGAATGCAACACACTACAATAGAATTCCATTATATATAAATAAAGATGCACAGTGGGAAAAATTCAAACACATATAGATACACATGTATCCATCGTATTCCATTACAACTTGGTCTGGTCGAACCACACAAACCACACACACGATGAACATACCTCAGCCAACATAATACTTTGACCAACCTCCTCAAACTCAGAAGATGGCATAGATATAGGTATCACGAAAACAAATAGGCAGTTGGCAACTACCCAATGACCACCTAACTACTCGTATACATGAAACATTAAATATACCCTATAACACTATACTATATTTATTACAAAAACACGTCAACGTAATTACACATGCGATAATACTATGTGATGACAACACACAAAACACATTATACGACACTTCATTTGATGTGCTTGCTATGTTCATGATTATGTCAACACTCATGCTATCGTCGACATTCTGGTGGCTGGCAATGACGACATATTTACACCCACTCAACTGATTTGGACGGCTATTCATGAACGGTTTGTGTACGAATACAAACAGCCATGATTCCCCTACTGCTTGCTCCTCGCCTCAACATAATGTGTACGACCTCTAAAGTTTTTGGAATAGTGACAGTAGCACCCAAGATGACTACATTTGGCAAGACAAACCACAACAGCTCCTTGTTGGACTACATCTCATATATGGAGGACATCCCTTTTTGCGATGCTCATGATGGCAACACTTACAATAACACTAACAAGGACAACAACCTTTAGTTCTATGCAATTGTGCAATTCATTCAGGAGGGCAAAATAAACAACATTGTACGAGCCAAGCATGATAGTGCCTAGGACTTGGAGATATTTTGTGACTTCCTCTTTTGCAACAATGACAATATATCAACACCAAATGTCATTGTCTTAGATGAATTTCCCTCCTTTACTTAGTTTGTCAACCCTCTATGTGCATTAGATGGCTTCTTCTTAGCACTCAACTTAGACGACAACATGAAACTAGACGATTGCTTTCCCTTCTAAGGGTATGGTAGCACCCACAAAGTATTAAAATTATTCTCCCTCTATGGGCATAATGGCAATTTTCTCTACCTAGATAATGTAGTGACCCTAGACGTCATCTCCCTATAAATGGTGTCCTTGAGTTCAATAAACTAGCAAAGTTGAACACCATGTTCTCAAACATGGATGGCTTTGTCAAGAATGACAACATTCCCCATGACGGCTTGCCAAGCACTCCTTCATTAGACAAAAAACTATACATAGATAGCATCTCCTTCTTGGGCAACGCACTTGAAGACAATAGTAGTGCCTCGTCCTTTTGCTTCTCTACTATTTGCAAACGACAACCCCTTAGATGACAAGGAATATGCTAAAATGAATGACAACAAGAGTGTCTACCTAGATGGCACTCTCTTGTTGGACATCATCTTCCTTCTAACTAGAATCAACCCCTTCAAATAGTAAAACAATGGCATCTATAATTTTTTCCTCCTTCCTTTGGCTTTGAAACAATACCCAAGTCTAAAATCATTCCCTATATGTCTTTGCAAGGTATTTTTCCCATCATATTGTTCTACTAAATTGCCAATGCAAAATTAGTAATGTATAGTTATAAGGGAACAACCACTTTGTTGTCTTACTCAACATCCCTTTCTCAACAAATAGCAAATTGTCTTTTCTATGTATTTTGTCCTAAAATGCAAAGGCAACACCCTTCTATAATTTCATGCAGTTTTTCTAGTTGCAATTTGATTTGGCAAACGAGAGAGGTATGGCCTACCTAGAAAAAATATGCTCTCAATTTCTCATTGTTATTCCCTTGGCAATGCTTGTCTTTTCCTTGTCTTCATTAGACATGGGATTGAGATATTTGTTTGGTATTACATCATTTTATAGCTTCATGATGACTCCATAGCATTTCCGTTGCCTATTTTGGTAAACTATGTTGGACAATTGCTTTTCTTTTCCTCTCTCCTCCAACTCACCTAATGACAATTAACATTAATGCATTTTATGTAACCCTGATGGTTACAACCTTTACAATTTAAAAAGCAATCTTGCCTAGTGTCACAAGTCCCTCTGCCACTAAGGATAAGTGCTAGACGTCTTTGCCTAGACCCCATAACATTTATAACATTTTTACAACAACGTTTTGACTTGTCTTCATTGGTGGAGTCTCCAAAACTAGCGAGGGGCCTACCATCATTAACTTTTTTGAAAAATTTAAAGCCTCGCCATCCATTCTTCTCTTTAAACCATCCCTCCACACATTGTTTTATCAACTCTTAGAGCTCCTCAGTCTCATTCTATCGTTCTCTCAACTTGTCCATTTTGTATTGCAATTGCTCACTTTTTCGTCCTAATCACTCAATATTCATTAGCGTAATGGCACCCACTACTTTGTCATTTTCATTGTCTTCACCCAAGCTAGCTTCATCATTGTCTTCACCCAAATTGGCTTCATCATTGTCTTCACCCAAATTGGCTTCATCATTGCCCATACAATGTTTGTGATCCAAGTTGCTATAATATCCTTCATCATCTAGACAACAGGCTTCCTTGTCTCAATGGAAGCCTTCCTCATCTAGACTATATCCTCCAACATCCAAATGGTCTTCATCCTCAATCATGCAACCTAGACCCTTAGCCTAATAGAATTGAATGTCTAGATGGCATCCTCTAACATCTAGGTTGCACTACTCCTTATGTCCATCTTTGAACATATTGTCTATTTCATTCCTATTATTGTTCGTTGTCTCCTACTAGAAACATCCAAAGAACAAATGTTGTAGTTTCCTAATTTTGCTCGTAATTAGAGATAAGATGTTTGTAGAGATGTTGTCATTGACATCTGCACTCCTCACTCTTGTACTAATCGCTCGTCTACTATAACCTACTCAACCTCCTCGACTTCTATTGCAATTCAATTGACATTGTTAGCAGCTTTTCAATCAAATCACTTTGACATTCTCAAACTAAGTATCCCCATAGGTGACACTAATCACATTGGACAATATGTCTATCACATGTAGCATACTCAATTCGGCTTCTTTTGTTGCCTTAATAGTTGTTACGATACCCACCACCAATGGCACCTCACTAGAACAATCTCCCTCTATGTCGTGCAAACACTCGATGACAATTCTTCAAACTCAAGGGGTATTCCTTGTTGAATGTCCTTCCCTTGACACATACAGCAAAATATTTGTTCTACTTCTTTGGAGTCATTGCATTATATGTCCTGTTCAGTTTTGTGTTCATCAAACATGCACCTCATCTCTTTATGAAGAGTAGTTATAGATGTTCTCGCTTTGCCATGCTCATTTTCAAGCACTATTGTCCTCTATGTCGCTCTCATTCTCAAAGTCATCACTTTCACCTTCAAATTCACTTGAAACATTGGAATCACTCTTGTGTTCAAAGTTGCTAACTTTCCAATCCTAAGATTGTGATGATGGCTATATCGAGCAAACCAATATTTTACTCTTCATGATGCTCCCCAGAATTTAAGGCTCACAATAGCATCCTTCAATTTTTGAATCTAATGCGCTTCTTTGCTACCAACGATTGAGGAAAATGTCAAATCTCTCTTGGGATGAATTTTAGAAGCAATTACTCGCCCATTTTGGCCCCAATGAGTATGAGGACTTCACAAGAGTCTTCACCAAATTGCATCAAACCCCAACAATCCTTGAATACCAAACTCAGATTGAAAAATTGCCAACTGCACAAGGGGCTTGTGTGAAGAATATTTTCAAAGTTGTTTTATTAGTGGGTTGAAAGAAGATATAGAATTTGACGTGAAAATGTTCAAACCACAAACCATGATGCAAGCAGTAGATTTGGCCAGATTGGCGGAGGATAAATTTGCTGCTCAACGGCACACAACCAGAGTCCCACAAGCTCAACCATCACCTCCATCTATGTCAGTGTTGACCCCTACCAACAAGTCACCCCTAATAAAATGTTTGACCAAAGAAGAAATAAAGGCATGAAGGGCACATGGTCTATGATACAACTGTGATGATAATACTCTCCAGGCCACAAGTGTGTGCAGCAGAAATTGTATTTACTCGATATGGGTGAACCCTCCACTCAGGAATCTCATGACAAAGAGGAGGACAATAAGGCAAAAGATCAACTTAGAGAAGCTGAATTGACAAAGGACCAATTTCCAAAAATTTCCGTGTATGCTTTAGCAAGAATTTCTACTCCCCAAATCAGGCAACTCAAGGGTCAATGCATATCCTTATCGATTCAAGAAGTACACACAATTTTATTGATCCTTAGGTGGCCAAAAGAACAAATTGCTATATACACTCGTGCAATTCTTTTGAAGTCATGATAGCCAATGGAGGAGTCCTACCTTGCAAGGGGAAATGCAGAAATGTAAAGGTGAGGATGGGTGACTATAACCTCAAGGCAAACATGTTTGCCCTTCCCTTGGGAGGTTGTGATATAGTGTTGGGAACTCAGTGGCTTCGCACTCTGGGTCCTATAGTTTGGAATTTTTCTAAACTCTGGATGTAATTCAATCAACAAGGGAAGCAATATACCCTTCATGGTATTGTCATCGGTTCTACCCATCCTAATAGCTCCCATTGAATATAAAAACTTCCAAAGAAGCCATCTCAAAGGGTGGGGCACAACTGTGTGCAATCCAGGTTTCGACTACCATTGATACGGTTCAACCAGCAGAGTTACAGCTATTAATGGAAAAAGATGCATCTGCTTTTGCCAAATCACAAGCTGACAAAATAGTCATTCGTGAGTTGAATTGTCTCTCTCAATATGCTCACTTCTGCCCTAAAACTCACCCTTATAGAACATCTATAATCACCCGAATATCTCACGATTCCATTAATGCCATGCCCCACCCCCTCGTTTCTAACCATGAACCCACCATCACCAATCATTATGGACAAGGACTATTCAAACTGTAGGACACACACCCCAAAACAAGCCCTGCATATCATTTCCAGACATATGAGCAAGTGGAAATCAATAGTAAGTGCTTGGAACCGGCCTATGGGTATACACTCCATCACTTTCATCATACATTTTGGCTAGTTCCAAAGTTTCAGTAGTAGAGTCCACCTTTCTAGAAGGTGCACGATTTCTTCAACATCTCAAGGGCAATTTGTTGATGGCACTGAACTGAATGTGGCTGCGAGCTAATCGACATCATTCGGAGCACGATTTTAAGGTGTTGCAACAGACTGGACCTGTGATCTACAAGCCGCCTTCCTCAAAGGGTAAGTCATCTTGGAGCTCAAAGGTATTTTGGATAGATGGGCATGCACTTTCCAAAAGATGCTACATGAGAAGTCACTCCATCGATCCCAACAACTGTTCCTCAGTTAAAGCTTTGAGGACAAAGCTTTTTGAAGGGGAAGGGTGTGTTAGAACCCTATCCTAACATTATCATGTAAATGTCTAGTAACGTGCATAGGCACCTCAAGCACCTAGAAATATGGGCCATATGATGTATCCATTACCGATTGTAAGAAGAGTTAACAAAAATGTAATTGTTTCTTTATAAGGAGTTACTAGCTCAGGTCCCCACTTGCATGTGAATCCGACCCTTGAGCATTAGGGTTAGGGTTGATAGGAGTCTTTATAAAGGCAAGGGCAAAGATGGAATGTATCAAGTCATTTTTCTATAATTGTAACGAAGCTCTGCTTCCAAGGAGGTTGCCCACTCGAAGAAGCTTGTAATATTTGATTCTACGATTATGTTTCTTTTGAGTAATAAAAGTTGTTGCAATTCCATTCTATATTGCAATTTTGTTATTTGAATTCATGCATTTCAGTTAATTATTATAGTATCTATTGGAATGTGCTTAATTTAATTGGAAGGTTCCTAACAGTCTGGTCGTTACATGGGAGGAAGGACAAGCATTTGAAGGCACTTGAAGAATGCATGAAGTTGTGCATGAATGCTCAATTGTCATTAAACCCAAAGAAGTGTAAGTTGTTGGTACCATATGGAAAGTTGTTGGGGCACGTGGTGTGTAAGGAAGGGTTGAAGACCGATCCCAACAAGATTCGCGTTGTGATGAGTATGGAAGAGCCATACAACATGAGTTCATTGAAGTCCTTTTTAGGACATGTCGGGTACTATAGGAGGTTCATCAAAAAATTTTCCCAAGTGTCCCATCCATTGGATATGTTAACACACAAGAATGTTCCTTTTCGATGGACAAAGGAGCATCAAAAGGCCTTCGAGGAGTTGAAGGCGAAGTTGGTTTGCGCACCCATTCTGGTGTTTCCAGATTGGGACAAAGAATTTCATGTCCATGTTGATGCATCCAATTTTGAGATTGGATGCGGTTTGGCCCAGGAGGGGCAGTTCGGGCTGGATCAGCCCATTTATTTTTCTAGTTGGTTGTTGTCCAGAGCGGAGAAAAATTATAGCACCATGGAGAGGGAAGCTTTGGGGATGGTGTATGCGGTACAGAAGTTCAGACATTATTTGCTTGCCAACCCCTTTGCTTTCTATGTGGATCATCAGGCATTGTTGTATTTGATCAACAAACCGACTATTCATGGGCGAGTTAGCAGGTGGCTCATCACATTGCAAGAGTTCATGTTTCGGGTAGTGGTGAGACCGGGAAAGAAACACGTTATAGCGGATCAGTTGTCAAGGATTCGCTCAGGAGAGCCTACTAAGGAAGGAGTGTTGGATGAATTTCCAGACGCTCACTTGTTTGCAATAAGTGCGCTACCATCGTGGTACAAGTTGATTGGGGAATACTTGTCAACGAGAGAGCTGCCAAGGGAGATGACAACAAAAAAGAAAAGGATCATCATCAAATCAGCACCATTTCAGTTGATTGTTGGCTTGTTATATAAAATTGGACCTGATGGAATATTGTGGAGATGTGTAATGGAGGAGGAAGTGAACACAACACTCAAGGAAGCTCACAAGGGATTGGCAAGAGGGCATATGGGGCCAAATGCAACGACGAGGAAAGTGCTTCTGGTAGGGCTATGGTGGCCCACCCTCTATCGCGATGCGAAGGAGTTTGTAAGGGCATGCGATACGTGCCAGAGAGCTGGGAGACCATTGCAGAGGGACTTCATGCCATTGCACCCATCATAGCCGCAAGAATTGTTTGAGAGATGGGGTCTTGATTTTGTGGGACCATTGAAGACAAGCCAAAGAAGGAAGTGTCAATATATCGTGGTGGTGACAAAATACTTGACGAAGTGGGTTGAGGCAAGAGCATTGCTTGACAATTCTGCAAGGAGCACAACACGGTTCTTGTATGAACAAGTGATCACAAGATTTGGCATACCCTTGCAATTGACAAGTGATCGAGGTGGACACTTTGTCAATGAAATAATTCAGAAGCTGACCACAAAGTTCAAGATTTTGCATTCATTGTCAAGCCCATACTACCCTAGGGCAAATGGGCAAGTAGAGGCAACGAATAAAGTCTTGGTCTCTATAATTTACAAGACATGTGGAGTAGAGGGTGTTGATTGGGAGGAGCGATTGCCAGCAGTTTTGTGGGCATACAAAACAACATTCAAGTCAACAACTAACCATACACCTTTCCAGTTGATGTACAGTCAGGAGGCAGTAGTTCTTGTAGAGTTCCCAATACCAAGATTGAGAGTGACGGTACAAAATCGTATGGGTGACCAAGAAATCTTGGAGGAGAGGCTACTGGCACTTGTAAGATTGGACAAAAAGAGGGTGATGGCACAGTGGGCAATGGAGATTGCTTAACGCCAAAGGAGGTTGTGGCACGAGAAGCACTTGAGGAAGATGAAGTTGAAACCATATTGCTTGGTTTTGAAGTTCAATGGCAAGTGTGAAATCAAGCCAAGAAAGTTGAAGACGTTGTGGCTTGGACCCTTCCAAGTGGTTGAGATGATGGATAATGGTGCATTCAAATTGCAAAAACTGGATGGGACATTGTGTCCCGAGATAGTTAATGGTTCAAGACTAAAACCATACAGGGTGAAGGCTTAGGTGAACATGGTTGGTCTTGAACAGGAGGAAGAAGAGAAAAGCGTAGGAAGGCTGATTGCAACACCAAATCAGTCTTCAAAACCATTCGAAGGAATATTGGTCCATGAAGAAGGAGAGTCAAGTCAGACCAAAGAAGATGGTGCAAATCAAGAAGATAGTGATCCAAATCTAGTTTGGTTGTTTGGAAATGCAAATGGAGAGCAACCCATAATAGAGCAGGAGGAATTAGGTGCATGTAAGATTTCTAAACACAAAAGAAGGAAGATTGAGATCACTGAATGGGCAAGATGCACAAAGAGTGGTGGTAATGGGAGCAAGAGCCACCAAATCAAGAGCCTTGGAGCAACGAGAGTGAAGACGAAGATATGAGTTTGCTGGCAAGAGTTGGTCTTCAACAACAAAGAATGCATAGAGAAACACAACAGTTGCAAGAACAATATGAGCAGTTGCGACGAAGAAACAAACAATTAAGGGCACAAGCAGACCATGAGATTGTGAGATTGCGAGATGATATTCAAACTAGAAGAGAAAGAAGACTTGCAGCAAATGAAACACTTTGGAGAGATATATTTGAAATTCCCTCATCCACAGAAGGTGAAGCGAGGAACTAGAGAACAGACTCCAGTAGTGTGTCCTTTACAAGTGATAATAGAAATGGAGACGACTCAAGTAGTGACAACTCAAGCACAAGACTTAGAAGATGGGGGAGAAGAGACACACCAACACTACAACAAATTCCCCAAGTAGAAGACAGGAGTAATGAGACACAACAAACTAACTCCGAGGAAGAAAGGCGGACAAGGAGAAGGATTGGAGGTCTGCCATCAAACATGAATGATTCCTTGGGGAGTCAAAGCAGTTCGCAAGGATTGTTAGGCAACCTAGGGCATGTGTGTGGAGTAGGCAACTTAGGCAGTCTAGGAGGACCATCAGGTTCCCTAGGCCATTGAGTTTGCTCGGCCAAGGGGTGAGGTTGGTTGGCCTCTTTCCCAATAGTCTGAGGGGAAGATTTTTCCCTCTGGCTACCCCTAGGTCACGTAGTCAATGGGATGGCCCATCAAGACTACCTTTTGATTGCACAAGAAACAACCAAGTTCCACACAACCATCAGGTTGGCCCATCAAGACCACCTAGTGGTTGTCGCCCAAATAGCAAAACTCAGAGAAATAGGAGACAAAGAAACAGAAGGAGATCTTGGACGGACCTTGGACAGTCTAGAGAAAGGAATAGATAGTCCCAAGTCATGGAAGGCCACCTAGGAGGAGTGAATGGTGGAAGAAACATGTCCGAGTTTGAAGGACCGTTGCAAAGAAGGCGATGATGGAGACGGTCAAGAAGGAGAGGTAGTGCACGATCAGATCAGACAAGGAGGCAGGAGCGACGGCAACAGCATAACGAAGGAAGAGGAGGCAGAGCAACCTTCCATACAAGTGGAAGAAGTAGAAATGGCACTTGTACGGTAGGCTATCGTACACATGGAAGACACGGTTGTACAAGTGAGGTTTGTACGACATATTGTCGTACAAGCAAGGGACTAGGCCGTACAAGTCAAGATGGTTGTACAAGGGGATGCAGTTGTACAAAGGATGAAGCTTGTGCAACAGACCGTCGTACAAACACGCGGACAGCCTGTCATCGTACAAGTCGGCAGCATTAGATGGCAGATCACCATACAAGGCCTGGGCAAGTAGAGGAAATTTGTCGTCGGGATGGAAAAGGTCATTTGTCAACAAGTCATGCAATACAAGTCGAAGCATACGTGGCCATACCCGATGGCAAAGATAGACTCAAACGTTTTAAAAAAAAAGGGAAAAGGACGAGTTGGCAAAGTGGCAGTTAACAAGCAGTTATTGCATGGGCGCCAACTAAAATTTTCCCTCCACCATCATTATAAATACACGCATTGGGGAAGGCTTGGGCATTCCATTGTCCAATGCCTGACGGAGAGCAAGGAGAAGGAAGACCAATGTGTATGGAGAGGAGGTGTATGGAATTGCAAGAGAAGGCATACGGAGTTGTCGATGCAGGTATTGTAGTGAGGCGTACGGAGTTGCCAACGCAGGTGGAAGAAATTGTTGACAGAAGATGTAGATTGAACCAATGTGCCTTGAGGAGGAAGATGCCACAATACCAAAATAGAACACATTGAAGGAAGACAATGTTGCAAGCGAAGTGACTGCAGAAGGAGACATTTGCAAGTGTACAAACGGGTCATACAATTATATGGACGGTTGTTGACATGAGGATTGCAATTGCAGACGCCCCCACGAGGGTTGCGGAGTTGTAGGTGTTGTACAAAGTGTTTGGGACATTCAACACAGTGACGCAGGTATTGCACACTAAAGGGCAAAGTGTGAGAAGGTTGTCATACAAGCTGTTGAAATCCTGTCATACAAGCAGCAACAGTGGTGTCATACAAGCAAACACCTGGCGAACTGTCGTACAAGTGTGGACCTGAGGAAGAGTGTTGTACAAGTGCAAATACAGTTGCAATCGAAGTTCCTAGAAATGGACAGGATGTGGAAGCAACCAAGTATTGCGAAGAGGATACATCAGGTGGAGAAGCAACAAAGAAAAGCTCCATCTAATCCAAAGTTGCAGTTGTGGTCTCGTTCACAGGGAGAAAGCATTGATGTAGTTGGAAGTGGACAGGATGCAAAAGCAGACAAGTATTGTGGAGAGGATACAATGGGTGGAGCAGCAATAGAGAAAAGCTCCATCTAACCCAAAGTTGCAATTGGGATCTCATTCACAAGAAGGTGTCGAAGTAGCTGCAAGGAGAGGTCTTGCAAAACATGTGTGCGACAAGGAGAGAGAATGTGGTACACACATTGAGCAGGACAAAAGTAGGCAATATGGTGGAAACTCCAAGGAAAGGCTAAGAACCAACAATCCCAACAAAAGAGAAGTGGAGGCTTCGCATTAGGAGAAGGAGAAAGCCAAGGGATGAGAAAGAATGTCAGTTCCTTTGCAAGAGATGACTTGGCAACAACCAACAAGAGAGTTTTGCAAAAATTGGTGGCAAGAGAATTCACCAGATCACCCATTGAAGACTGCATTCAAGAATGCAAGTGTGCACTATATTTTGCAGATTCCAAATTTCAGGAGTTTTTCAAGGAGTACTTGTTGCAGATGCTGCGAACGTATGATCAACAACAGCATATGAGCAGAATTATGATTGGTGACCGCGAGGTGCAAGTAGTGTTCTCACCTGGCAATTTTCGGAGAACATTTGGATTGCCAAGTTTGGGAATACCGGTGAGAAAGGAGGCGGTTGACTTGCACCAATGGAAGGAGTTGATGGATAGGGTTACCAATCTCAATCCAGAAGAGGCGGCAAAATTGTTGAAGCACGGGAGCTGCAGACTGAAGATGCAATAGCTAAAGACACTAGAACTGCAATGTGCAATGAATGTAATCATGTCAAAACTCTCAAGAGAGCAAAGAGCCTCGGAGATGCCCACCTGGCTCATACCATACATGGAAGGGATAATGGTTGGCGTAGCATATGATTGGGCATCGTATTTGTCATACCGCATCAAGAATTTTCTGATGCGGTACACTAGGAATTTTTCGATGGCTTTCCATGCCATTGCGATAATGATGAATGTTGTGACGCAAGAGAAGTTGCGGTTTCCAAGTTTGAATCCACCTAGAGTGATTTTGGAGCATGCACCGACTATATTCAAGTGGATCCACGTGATGCCACTGACAAAGCCGAGTACCCCAGTCAAGAAGAAGGGTACCTTGAAGAAGAGGAAGGGTCAAGAAGCTTCGAAAGATGAGGCAAGTGAAGATTCAGAAGGAGTTGAGGAGCAGCCACAAACGGAGGAGCTGGTGCGGAAGGAGAAGCGGCATAGGAGGTTGGAGCAGTAATGGTCAGGAGCTCAACCTCAAGCCCAGCATCAGCAAGAGGGAAGGCAATAGTCATAGGCAAAACCCTCACAACAGGCCACAACAAGAGTGAGTGGCAGTGCACAATAGATGACGGAGGGTCGGAGCAAGAAGCATGGGATGCCACAGGCAGCAGTGCGAGAGGGAGTTCCTACACAACACGGGAGTCAGGTTGTGCAGGAAGGCATTGTACGTACCAGATCAAGGACCATGCGAACGTCTTTGGAGAGGGTTGCAATGGGAAAACAGTAGCCAAGAGATTACGTTACACAAGCATAACAAGAGAGGGAAAGAAGAGCGCAACAATCGGAGGAGAGAACTATGCAATAGGCAGAGGAACTTGTCATTGATGTAGATGCGGATGAAGAAGACCCAAACTAAAATGGACACAGTATAGGAGGAAGGTGCGAGGAGTATGCGAGTAGAGAATGTTAACTCACCCGATAGTTTTGATAGTACGCCATTGCAGTTTGTGCAGCAAGTGGATCCATGTGGATCACCCCCACTAGATGAGGATGCGCACATTGAAATCACATCTACAACACAAGAGGAGGGAGGGAGAAAGGGAAGCAAACTGCATCAAAGTTCAGTTGGTGGTAGAAAGGCGAAGAGGAGCCAACCGTTGGAGAACGAGCTAGAAAGAGAACAGGAAATGGTGGCAGAAGTCACAACTACTGATGCAGGACAGACGATTCAAGAGGGCAAGGCAGCCAAGCGACCTATCAACCTAACAGGTCACAGTGGGGAGGATGTGGAGGAAACTACCACCGGAGACGACACTGATATGGAGTTGGTGGAAGACACAAGTGAGCATTTCATCATCGAAGTGCCAAATCTGAGGAGACCACCAGTTCTAGGAGAAAATATTAATGAGTAGGTTGATACGTTTTTCGAGAAGGTGATTGGATTGTTTGATAGAGTCCACAGTGAGTTCAAAGTGGGATGTATGGGAGATTGGCGACTATGGCAGCTAAGATTGGAGAACGAATTGGGCAAACTAGTGCATTGGGCTCGTGATGATGAGTGCATGAAAAAGTTTGCAAAAATTCACCAAATGCAGCCATGGGAGCTAGAAGGTAGTGTCAAATAGATGTTGGGATTGAAGAACCTGCTAGAGCGAACTCAGGTACTCTACAGACATCCGCCACGTGTATACATAGATGAAGGAAGTTTGGCAGCTTGTCTGAAGGAGGAAGCAGGTGTCAAGTACATCAAACTTGCACTTGAGATGGTGAAGTCGTACGCAAGAATGAACTTCTTGGCATACTTGATTCAGTGGTTAGCCATGGGATTGGAGAAGTTTCAATAGACAAATGTGGAGCAGGCTAACTAGTTGCGGGAGATGGAGGCACGACTTCGACAAGTGTAGGAGGATGCCAAAGCAGAACTGGCAAGGTTGAAGGAGGTTGAGGAGAAGACAAAAGAACAGGAGGAACAGAATCAGTTGATCGGACAACTGAAATCAGAATGCATGGTGAGGGAGCAATTGTTGGAGGTGAAGAATAAGGAGGTGACTCACCGCGATCAACTAATAGCCAAGAGGGATGAGCAACTAGCAATTGCAGCCAGACATGAAGCTGAAGCAGTGAAGAAAGCGGTGGAAGTAGCAAGGAAGCAAAAGCCAAAGCTGCAAAAAGAGAGGCTGAGTTGTTGGCAAAATTGGCAGAAGTTGAGCAGAGATCCAATCATTATGGTGTGCAGTGGGCTCGATATCAGGCCTATGCCAAGAGATTGAAGGGAGAGACAGAAGCCCTAAAGCTGCAAATCCAGGAGTTAGGAGGTGTTCCTGTTCCCACTCCTCAACAAAACCCAAGTCCCTAGGAGCAAAAGCAGTCGTCGACAAGGACGTCGACCAATTTAAAGGGGAGGGTAGATGTAGGAGCCAGTTTTGACCAGCCTCAGAAAAAGTAGTGTACATAGTAGAAATAAGTGTGAAATGTACACATGTAAATGTAAATGTAAATACAAATGAAATGTAAATGAAAGAAATGCAATTTTGTAGTGTGACGTCAAGGGTGATGATGTCATCATTTGATAAATTGCAATTGTAATGTACGGCTAATGTATGTGTTATGCATATGCGAATGGGAGGTAGTTAGTGGTGAGGTGTCCGGGCGGCAATTGTTGTTAACTGCCAGCCCTCAAGGTTAAATAGGACCCCCATTCATTTGTTCGAGTATGATGACACCAAGGGAGTACGAGAGAGCATCTATGCTTGTAGAGTCTGTCTGTATATCCATTGTAGCATTGTATATTGCCAGTGCAGACGTTCTGTAATGTCCGTACAAGCAAGAGTAATACAATGATGATTCATCCTTCATCTGTGTGTTGCATGTGTTCTGTGTGATGCTATTGCTGCTAGTAGGTTGGTAGATTGTGGTTGTTCCAAGTTTTGTGTGTAGGTGTGAAGCAGAGTTGCAGCCAAGATCGTTGTACGAGGAGTTGCAATCCAGAAGTGAAGCATCGTACAAGTGGAGCAATCAAGAGTGTCGTTCAAGTGGATTGCAAGATTGTCGTACAAGTCACTTGCCAAGTTGTCATACAAGTGAAGTGAGTGAGTTGTCGTTCAATTGCTATCATACAAGCAATTGTTGTACCTATGGAGATAGTCAACCTACCATACAAGTGGATTATCACTTGATTGCTGTACAAGTGGGATGTTGAGCCATTGTGAGATAGTATTGACTGTAGTCTTGTTTGGCCTCTAAATCTGTCATTTTGTTCCTCCACTGTTGGAATACTCACCACCATGCTACACGAGGCACTTCAAAAACGCGCACAAAATATTCTAACCTAAATGCCATATGTAAGAATCATTAACCCACAATGAGCTTAGTATTATGCATTTATGGATTGTCAAACCTAAGCATTTCAACCAAGTAGTCTTAAAATGGCTCCTATTTGAAAACCAAAACCTGAATAATTTAAGGAACCAATGCCTCTATAACACTCTCTTCAATTCATGGTTGCCATCATCACATTGCAAAGTTGGACGCATTTCCAACTGTGTACTCCACACACATGGGGAAAGTTTGGTCATTCTGCCTCCTCTACTAGTGCACCTATGCCACTTAATTGACCTCTTGAACTCGCAACAATGCTCGACTCTTTGATCTCAAAGGGCTCAAGCACTTTGTCTTACCCTTATATCCTATACTCTTCTCTTCTTGAAAAGCTAAACATAGGCAATCCAGATGACATACCTAGATGAAGAACTTGGGTGTTTTGAAAAACACACCAAAGGCATTGGATCCAAACTAATGAACAAAATGGGATTCAATGGTGAAATATTAGGTAAACATGGACAAGGCATTAAAACTCCTATAATGCCAAATGTCAAGCCAAAGAATGAAGGCCTTGGCTATGATGGACAAGCAAGTACTAGTAAAACCATGTTTGTAAAACCTAAATCTCCTACAACTCCTCCAAAGTATTTTTGCAGTCATTGTGGCAGAACAGGACATTGTGCATTTTCGGCAGCGCCCGACACCTTAGCCTCCTTATCAATTTTTTTGCAAAATTTCTTTGTAAAATGTGCATTTTCGGCGAAGACCGACACCTTAAAAAGATAGGCAAATCAAAGAAAAGAATGCCCCAAAACAAACTGATGAAAAATCCAAATCAATTAAAGGTCTTTACTTTCCACCAAGGATGGAAGGAATGGATTTTTATGAGGATGACAAATTTCTCACACTACGCAGTGGTGTTCGAGCCATTCTCAGAGATTCTGAGTCTTGTGAAGATCTTCGGAAAAATGGTGCTCTAATCCCTATAAACGTTGTAAGGGCAGTATACATGTCATTGGTTTCACTTGAGATTGCCCAGCGTAAAAAGAAAAGGGACATAAATGAGGAATCAGAGGTCATGCTCCTAATGGTCGATGCTTGTTGTGACACAAGTGACCTTCAGCCCATGGTGGCGAATGCTTGTTGTGACACAAGTGACCTTAAGCCCATTGTGGCCAATGCTTGTTGTGATACAGGCGACCTCATACCTATAAGGGCAGATATCAGTTGTAGCACAGGTGATCTCATCACAAAGGCAGATTTTGCTTGCGACACCAGTGACTTAAAAGCTGAACATCCTCAAAATGAGCTCCATAATCTCATCAATTGTGACAAATGTCATATTGTTAAAAGCATTGATGAAGATGAAGAACTTGGGTGTTTTGAAAAACACACCAAAGGTATTGGATCCAAACTAATGAACAAAATGGGATTCAATGGTGAAATATTAGGTAAACATGGACAAGGCATTAAAACTCCTATAATGCCAAATGTCAGGCCAAAGAATGAAGGCCTTGGCTATGATGGACAAGCAAGTACCAGTAAGACCATGTTTGTAAAACCTAAATCTCCTACAACTCCTACAAAGCATTGTTCCAGTCATTGTAGCAGAACAGGACATGTAGCAGCTAGGTGTTGGAAACTACATCCTTGTGACTCGTGGTGTACAAATCACTCCTCTATAAATTGTTGGTACAAAGTGAAAATGGCCAACAAGGTTCATCTTGATTGTGGATGACCAGATCTCACACAATGGACAAAAATGAAAGAAATGTTGTTTGGCTTGTACAGAAAAAGTAAAACCTATGTTAGACTTAGAGGCAGATCCAATGACAGACCGAGTGGCAGTCCCAGAGGCAATGACCTAGCGACAGACCTAAAGGCAGACCCAGTGACGATCCAGAGGCAAACCTACACGCAGATCCAAAGGCAATGATCCAAAGGCAGTTCCACAGGCAAATCCAATGGCAGTTCCAGAGGTACTATTCCAGAGGTAACCTTAGAGCCAGAGCCAGAGCCATGAGCCAGAGCCAGAGCCAAAGACAGAGCCAGCACAAAAGCATCTTTCATTTTTCTCTCCTTCACATTAAGGGGGGAGTTATCTATGTTATCCCAAATAATGTAATAAGGGGGGGTGTTAGAGTAATATTCCCTTATTTGGGATATTTACTCATATCTCTTAGAATAGGAGATCGTTACGTTGTTGTAACGATCTCCCTATTCATTAGGGATATTATGATGGCTAATATTAGCCATATTTGTATATTTAAACCTTATGTTTAATGCAATTATTATTAGCTTATGCTAACACTACAAACTGTTGATGGGTGATGTTATCGATGTTATTACTAACCTTAAGTCCACTTATAAACCCATCTTTGTAAGCCTTCTTTAAGTTCCTACTCAAAACTTCTGCCATAATAATGAACAAATAAGGAGATAGAGGATCTCCTTGTCTAAGGCCTCTCTTGGCTTTAAAAGATTCTGTCACTAACCCATTGACCAACACTGAATAAGAAATTGTAGAGACACAAGCTTTAATCCATCTAACCCATTTCTTCCCAAAACCAAACATATCTAAAATTGCAAAAAGAAAATTCCATTTAACCCTATTATAGGCTTTACTCATATCAAGTTTTAAGATCATAGCTTTCTCTTTTCTTGAAGCTGCTGAATGTATAACTTCATGAGCTACTATGATCCCATCCAAAATTTGTCTCCCTTTCATAAAACCTCCTTGCTCTTTTGAAATGATTTTGTCTAACAATGGCCTTAATCTATTCGCCATCACTTTGGAAATAATCTTATAAGCCATATTACATAGGCTTATGGGTCTAAAAGAATCAAACAATTCAACATCCTTCTTTTTTGGAATTAGGGTAAGATAAGTTGCATTTATTTTATAATGAATGTATTGTTTTACCCTAGATTGTTCCACTGTCACCAATAAAGAATCCTTCACTACATCCCAATTATGTTGGTAAAAAGCTGCAGAGAACCCATCTAGACCAGGGGATTTATCCTTATTAAAAGAGAAAAGAGCTAAATGAACTTCTTCTAGAGTAATAGGCTCCATCAGTTTCCTATTGTCTTCATTTGTTATAACTGAAGGAACATCTTGAAGAAGTTTATCATTAAGAACTTCGGTCTCCTCTAAACCTAGAATATTTTGATAAAACGACTTAGCCTCTTTTCTAATTTCACTCGATCTTCAATCCAAACATTTTCTATTGATTTAATTCTACCAATTCTGGAAGAAGATCTCTGTACTATAGCCATCCTATGAAAAAACTTTGTATTTTTATCTCCTTCTTTTAACCAAGTCTGTCTTGATTTTAATCTCCAGAATTTCTCTTCCTTACTCAAAATATTATGATATTCACTAAGCAACTCCCTTTCCTCTAAGCTTGTATTATTTTCATCACCTTTTTGGAATTTTGAAAGTTTATCTTTTAGTTCTTTCTTCTCAAAAATGTTTCCAAAGGTGTTCTTGTTCCATTCTTTTAATCTAGATGTCATAGCTTTAATTTGGTGTTAAGAACATACAACCCACCATTACCTAAAGAATTCCATGTTTGAGATATCATATCAACAAATTGAGGATGGTCTTCCCACATCTGCTCATATTTAAAATATGATCTTTTTTTGAATTCACTAACCACCATTTTAACTCTTATTGGCCAATAATCTGAACCAATCCTTGTTAAGGTATTAATTTTAGCACAAGTTCCTTCATCTAGCCAATGATCCGAGAGAATGCATCTATCTAATTTTTCTGCTATTAGGTTCTGGCCTCTCCTGTTGTTGGTCCAAGTATAGTTGTCTTCTTCAAACTCAACTTCCCATAGATTTTTGTTTTGAATAAAAGCTAAGAAATATTTCATACTTTGGGTCAATTTCCTAATTCCCCCAAATTTTTCATTCAGCTTGGTAATGGCATTAAAATCTCCAATGATCATAAAACGGGTTTCTTCGTCTTTACTTCTCATAAAGGCCTCAATCCCACTCCAAACTTCTAATCTACCTAACTAAGTTGTAGGACCATACACATTGATAAGGATGAAGCGAATATCAGCAAAGTAGCAAGTGACTAAAGAGGCTATCCAATGCCTAGTTTTATGAATGGTTACACAAGAGGTTCTAGAAGGATTCCAACAAGTTAGAATTCCCCCCTGTTGCTCCTTCATGATCCATAGCATCCCATTCACATCTTGCCCAAATTGCTTTCATAGTTTTTGAAACTTCTTCTTTTGTCATTTTAGTTTCCTGGATACAAAGAATATCAGGTTTATTACTTAAACATAGGTCCCTAATACACCTATGCTTTGAGGGGGCATTAGCACCCCTTATATTCCATGAGATGATAATCATGTCTCATTAGGGGCTTTTGGCCCCTCTTGCGTATTACCAATATCATTTTGTTGTTTGGTAAAGAGAAGTTCAACCAACTTAGTTTGTGTTCCTTTCTCTATGTTAGCTCTTGCTTCCCTAGATCTTGCTTGATAATTTGAGGGTTTTCCTCTTTTTGCCTTGCCTATATCAAGAGTAGGTCTTATTATTCTATTCCTCAATATTCTTTCACCATTTTGTTTTTCAACATATTTATCCTCTCCTGGCTCTATTATAGAAGCTTTTGACTTATCCTGCTCATTTTCTAGTATTTCCTTATTAATGGCAGAGGTATTACCTTCTAAAACTGCATTTTATTTACCAATTATTTCCTCCTAAATGGTGCATGGTACTTCAAGAGAGTCTTCAAAATCTGATGAAACACATTCCTTAGGTTCATCGAGAATGTTTTTCCTTAAATTAGGATCATATTGAATAGACGGTTCCTTGCTAATATGTTGAAATTGTTGTCCTGTGTCCTCTAAGTTTTGATCTACTTTTTCTTCATAGGCTAAAGCCTCAAAAGAATTGGAATTTCTTCCAGTATCCTTTCTTATTGGTCTCCACTGTTTCAGTTTCTTTTATTTTTCTAGATCTATTTTTTGGAAGTTGAAAACCATCTTTATCCATAACCATTTGTAAATTTCTCTTACGATTTTCTACAAATGATTCTGTTGGGCTCTTCTTAGGGCATGATCTCTCAATATGCCCCACCTCATGACATCTTCTACATCTAAAAGATATGTTTTCATAATCTATAGTTTGGGTCCACATCTTATCCCCATACTTAAGAATGATTGATTCTGGTAAAACTTTACTTATATCAATCATGACCAATATTCGAGCATAAATAGCCAAAAATCCATATTTTGTTGTATCTAAAATCTCAAGGAATTCTCCTAGAGTGTTGCCTATTGCCTTGAAGGTATCTATTTACCAAAATTCAATGGGCAATCTAAACATCCTAACCCAGACTGGTACTAGGGATAGATTTACATTTTCAGGTGAAAAGACTTCATACCAACGGATAAGGAAGAACCTGTTAAGAGGTGAAGTCACTATACAGAGGGTTTGTGCCTGCAAAGACTGCTGCTAGACGTTTAGGCAGCACTGCTAGATGTCTAGGCAGCAGTACTAGACGTTTGCAGCAGTACGAGACGTCTAGGCAACAGTACTAGATGTCTAGGCAACAGTACTAGACGTCGGCAGCAGTACGAGACGTCGACAGCAGTACTAGACATCGGCAAAAGTACAAGACGTCTGCAACAGTACTAGACGTCTAGGCAGCAGACGTCTGGGATAGACGTCAGAATGCGGAAGACGAACAGTCTTGAGGAGTGGAAACAAACAGTTTTGGAGGCTTCCTTTTGGAAGAGGAAACGAACAGTTTGGAGTCTTCCTTCTGCTCTATAAAAGGGACTTGATCCCTTGCATACACTTGTGAGAAATCTTTGTGAAGGTGAATGTAACGTTTTGCTGAAAAATAACAAAAGAAGAAGTTGCCATTGCCCCGTGGTTTTTCCTGCACATTGCAGGTTTCCACGTAAATCTCTGTGTCACTTGTGTTGCTGTTTTCTATTCTCTGTTATTGTGTTTCTACTTGCAGGTATAAAATCTGGAAATTAAATTAACATCTGGTATCAAAGCTTAAGGTTTCGTACGAGTGGGAGCTGCAACAATGACAGGAGGTGTAACCAAGTTTGAGATTGAGAAATTTGATGGTAGGAACTTCGCTCTATGGAAGATGAAGGTGGAGGATTTGTTGGTTCAGAATGACCAAGCTCTAGCCTTGAAAGGGGTCACGAGTAAACCGAGCAGCATGAAAGATGAGTGGGCAACGCTGGACAGGAACGCGGTTTCTACAATCCGTCTTTGTCTAGTAGACTCTGTCTTGTTCAATGTAGTTGAAGAAAAGACCGCAGAAGCCCTTTAGCAAAAGCTTGAAAAGTTGTATGAGACAAAATCAGCAACAAATAAGGTTTTTCTGAAAAAGCAGCTTTATAGCTTGAGGATGAAGGAAAGTTCATCCATGGCAGATCATTTGAATGAGTTTAATACTCTTATCAATAAATTGGTTTTAGTTAATGTGAATATGGAGGATGAGGATAGAGCTATCACCCTACTTTGTTCCCTCCCGGACGCCTGGGATCATATGGTGATGACCATCAGTAATGCATCTTCAGGAACTCTAAAATTTGATGATGCGGTAGCCGCTTTGTTGGCAGAAGAGTTGAGACGAAAATTGTCTCTGGAACCATCAACCAATGAAGCCCTATCTGTGAGAGATCGATCTTTCGAGAGGAGTAAACAAGGTAGAAAACAGTCTAGATCTAAGTCTAAAGGACATAAGCAGAAAGGGAAGTGTTGGCATTGTGGGAAGCCAGGACACTCAAATAAGGATTGTTAGCAATTAAAGAATGGTGAAAAGTAAAATTAGCCATCATTTGAGGCCAGTGCAACAGATTTAGGAGAAACGGCAACATGTGAAGCCTTTTGTATCAGTAATAGCAGATTTGTTTTATATACTTGGGTTTTGGACTCGGGTGCATCTTTCCACATGTCTCCCTACAGAGACTGGTTTGAAAGGGAAGAGGGGATATAAAGATCAAGTTGGACGATGGTAGAGAAAGGATGTTATGTGATGTACGACATGTGCCCGATTTGCGGAAGAATTTGCTCTCAATCAAAATGATGGATAAGCTAGGGTATTCTGTCACTTTCAGTAACAACTACTGCAAAATTACCAGAGGTGCTCTTGTAGTAGCTAAAGGAGAGTCTTATGGGACCCTATATCGTTTATGCGGTGATACGGTGACAAACCATAAGGCAGCTGCAACTTTTGTTCAGGATGCAGTAATGCTATGGCATCAACGCCTAGGCCACATGAGTGAAAAAGGTCTAAAAATTTTGCATGACACAAGTATTCTTTCTGGGATTAAGTCTTGCAATTTAGACTTATGTGAGCACTGTATTTTTGGTAAACAAAAGAGGGTTCGGTTTACCGCGAACCTTCGTAAGAGTTCTGATTTTCTGCAACTTATACATTCGGATATATTTGGACCAGTCCCCACTCAGTCCTTAAATGGTGCCTTCTATTTTCTAAACTTCTTATAGATGATTATTCTAGGAGAGTGTGGGTTTATTTTCTGAAGAAGAAGTCGGAAGCTTTGCAGAAATTTAAAGATTTCAAAGCACGGGTAGAGAAGAGTTTGGGCAAGTCGATTTTATGTCTCAGGTCAGATAATGGGGGTGAATATTACCCCAAGGAATTTGATCAATTTTGAGCGCAGGAAGGTATTAAGCACCAGAAGACTGTACCATATACTCCACAGCAAAATGTGGTGGCTGAGCGGATGAATCGCACAATCATGGAACGTTCAAGAAGCATGCTTAGCGCAGCCATGTTGGAGAAAAATTTTTGGGCAGAGGCTGTTAATACACTTGTTTATCTTATTAACAGGTCACCTACAGCTGCGTTGGATGGACAGATTCCGAAGGAGGTTTGGTGTTGTAAGCCAGTCGATTACTCTCATTTGCGTACCTTTGGTTGTGACACGTTTGCCCATGTACCCAACGAAAAAAGGTCCAAGCTTGACCCAAAGTCAAGCAAGTGTGTTTTTCTCAGTTTTGGAGATACAGTGAAGGGGTATAGACTGTGGGAGCCTACTGCCCTACTGCCCACAAGGTAATTATTAGTCGGGATGTAATTGTTGATGAAAAATCCATGTAAAGGAAGGAGATACAGTAAACTCCTAATGTTGTACCAGTTGAATTTGAAAATCGGCATGCTGAATTTTTTGATCAGCATGCAAAACAGCAAGTAGAACAACAAGTAGAGCAGTCACAACGATCACAAGACCAAGAGCCGCAATCAACAGATCATTGGGTTAGAAGATCTACACGTCCACAAAAGTGTCCGGAAAGGTATTCTCAAGTATATCAGTCCTCTTTTGCTTTGTTAACTGATGATGGTGAGCCTAGTTCATTTCAGAAAGCTAGAGAGTCTGAGAATGCAAAAAAGTGGAGGAAATCCATGGAGGAGGAAATCGAGGCACTTCGCAAGAATAAAACGTGGGAACTTGTGGATCTCCCACCTGGAAGAAAGATTGTTGGAAACAAGTGGGTGTACAAAGTGAAGAAGAACAACGATGGGTTTTTGGAACGCTATAAAGCTCGCTTGGTGGCAAAAGGCTATGTGCAAAAGTCAGGTATTGACTTTAATGAGATTTTCTCTCCAGTTGTGAATATGACTACCATTAGATTTCTTCTTGCACTTGTAGCTGCATAGGATTTAGAACTGGAGCAGCTTGATGTGAAGACTGCTTTCTTGCATGGTAATCTCGAGGAAGAGATTTATATGGATCAGCCTGAGGACTATGAAGAAAGAGGCAAAGAGCATTTGGTTTGCAGATTGAAGGAATCACTGTACAGGTTGAAACAGGCTCCAAGGATGTGGTACAGGAAATTTGACACCTTCATGAAGAGCCAAGGTTTCAGCAGGAGTGAAGTTGACCATTGTGGATACTATAAGAAGTTTGATGATGGCAGTTTTATTATTTTGTTGTTGTATGTTGATGATATGTTGGTTGCAGGCCCCAACATGAAGAAAATCATTGAACTTAAGGCTCAGTTGGCTAGGACATTTGAAATGAAGGATTGAGGAGCAGCAAACCAAATTTTAGGGATGAAGATACACAGGGACAGAAAAGGAAGAAAGATCTGGTCAAGTCAAAAGTCATATGCCGGTACATGGCAAATCCTGGTAAGGAGCATTGGAATGCGGTGAAGTGGATTCTTAGGTATTTAAGAGGCACTTCAGATGCTGCCATTTACTTTGGATCGGCAGATTTGCAAGTTAAAGGTTTTGTGGATTCTGATTATGGTGGAGATAGAGATGGGAGAAAGTCCACTACAGGATATACTTTCACTCTTGCTGGAGGAGCGGTGAGTTGGACATCTAAGTTGCAGTCTGTTGTGGCCTTATCAACCACTGAAGCAAAATACATTGCAGCGACTGAGGCTAGCAAAGAGGCAATTTGGCTAGAGCAACTGTTGGGTGTTTTCAAGATAATTACGTTGCATTATGATAGCCAAAGTGCTATTTAGCTAGTGAAGAACCCAACATTCCATGGACGCACAAAACACATTGACGTCAAGTACCACTTTATAAGAAATGTGGTGGAAGAAGGTAGGATCCTGTGCAGAAAATCGACACTAAAGTGAATCCTGCAGATATGCTTACAAAGTCGGTCAAGGTAGAGAAGTTTGAGTGGTGCAGAACTTCTCTGGGCTTGCTGAAAAAGTAACAAGGGCAGCATTGGGCAATTGCCACTGGATGAAAATATTTGGTAGAAAAATTCCTGAATACTGACTTCAAGTGGGAGAATGTTAGGGCGTGAAGTCACTATACAGAGGGTTTAAGCCTGCAAATATTGTTGCTAGACGTCTAGGCAACAGTACTAGACATTTGCAACAGTACGAGACGTCTAGGCTGCTAGACGTCTAGGCAGCAGTACTAGACGTCAGCAGCAATATGAGACATCGTCAGCAGTACTAGACGTCGGCAACAGTACGAGACGTCGGCAGCAGTACTAGACATCGTCTACAACAGTACGAGACGTCGGCAGCAGTACGAGACGTCGGCAGCAGTACAAGACGTCTAGGCAGCAGTACTAGACGTCTAGGCAGCAGACGTCTGGGATAGACGTCAGAATGTGGAAGATGAACAGTCTTGAGGAGTGGAAACGAACAGTTTTGGAGGCTTCCTTTTGGAAGAGGAAACGAACAGTTTGGAGTCTTCCTTCTGCTCTATAAAAGGGACTTGATCCCTTGCATATGTTTGTGAGAAATGTTGTGAAGGTGAATGTAAAGTTTTGCTGAAAATAATAAAAGAAGAAGTTGTCATTGCCCCGTGGTTTTTCCTGCACATTGCAGGTTTCCACGTAAATCTCTGTGTCACTTGTGTTGCTGTTTTCTATTCTCTGTTATCGTGTTTCTCCTTGCAGGTATAAAATCTGGAAATTAAATTAACAAAAACCTGCTCTTCCCATAAACCAAGGACCCCCTTTTAGGATTCTTTCTCTTTCTTCCCTAGAACAAAAAATGGCTAGGAAGAAATGATAGAATCACTCCTAGAGACTTCCAACTCCTATCAATCCATTTTCTCAAGGCTGAAGCCCCTGGCCAATACCCATTAAATTTACCAAAAACTGCCCTATCTTGGAGCAATGAGGATCTCTCTGAGGTGCGCTCACTAACCTCTACCACTAGGGATGATTCTAAGGATTTAACCATAAATCGATCCATTGAAAGGAAACTAAAACTCAAAATCTAATGAAATTTATCTGAAAGTTCTATAACAAATATAATATTTGATAAAAAAATTATAAAATTTTCATGCACAATTTCTAAGATAAAGAAATGGAAAAAAGAACTTAGCTGAAAAATTCTTTGTCCAGATAGAATGTCTTGCCTCGCTGAAGTTCTAGCCCTTCATTGCTCTTCCCATCGTTCGAACCCTAGTTGGCAAATAATTGCAATTTCGCTTTTTCGCGACTTGAAAAATCGGCACTGCCCTTGTTCCAAATGGTTGACTTCACAGGGTTGTATCACCCTCAATATTGCTCGGATTTTTGCATATGACCACTCATTTTAAAGCTATTCAAATTCTGCACAAGTTGGTCCAAGAATCAACTGAATTGGATAACTCTTCACGAAGATTTAAGTAAATATTGTTGCCTATCAATATTTGTAATTTTGTTTATGTTAAACTTTAATTTAAACATTAACATTTAACCCTAGGGTTTTTTTAGGGTTTAGGATTTTTTTCTTCTCTTTTTAAGTAAATATTGTTGCCTAATAACTATGTATGCAAGCCTATTTTTCAGCTGTCAATGACTCAATGTTTCAATTTTAAACCCTAAAGGGCCTAAACCCTAGCCTTTTGGTTTAGGGTTTAGTTTTTTTTTTTTTTTTTTCAAGTGATTGTAACTTTGTTGTTACTAACTTGTTTCCATGTGCAAGCATATAAAAAATGAAACCATTGGATCCAGCATGGGCGTATGCAACACAAGGGCCAAGAAGAGGGGATTTTAAATGCAACTAGCTGCAAGATACCGAACATCACTTGAGGGGAAAAATGTTTATACTTATTTGTTTGAGGAAGACTTTTGGATGGCCATGGATGAGGCCATCAAGGTACAAAACTACGCTTATTAATTTGTTTTATTTTATTTATGTTGTAAAATATTTTTTCTTTCTTTTCCAGGTCTCAGAGCCACTCGTGAAGATTCTTCGTCTTGTTGATGGATAAGAATTTCCAATGGGATTTGTATATGAGGCTATGGATAGGGCAAAAGAGGTAATTGTTGCATTTTATGAACATAACCGCACCAAATATGATGCCATTTGGACTATCATTGATAACAAATGGACATCACAACTCCATAGCCCTCTTCATGCAATGGGTTACTATTTGAACCCCAAATTCTTTTATACCCCTACATTTCGTGCTGATTATGAGGTCAAGATTGGCCTTCAAGATTGCATTGACCGCATGTTCTCCGCGAGTAAACATTTGCGCAATAAAACGCGTGCCGAGATACAATATTATAAGGCATGCCGTGGTCGCCAATTCCCATCTAAGCAATGCAAAAATGCTATTGAGTATATGAAGCCAGGTAAACCTCATCAAATTATTATTTATTGTCTTTTGATTTGTTTTAAAATTTAAATTTTTAAGTTGTTACATGTGAAATATTATTTTTTTTTTGTTGTTTCTAGATTTATGGTGGGATGACTTTGGTGATTATACGCCCAATTTGCAACACATGGCGGTTGGAATCTTATCTCAACTATGTAGCTCTTCAGGTTGTGAGCGCAATTGGAGTATGTTTGAGCACATACACTCCAAGAAGCGCAACAGACTTACACAAGAAAAGTTAAATGATTGTGTTTGTGCATTACAACCTTCGTCTCCACCAAAAAAGTTTTGAAAAAACAAATATTGAGCCCATTGACCTAAGTGACATTGATCCATCATTTGAATGGATCACAAATGCAACAACACAGGAGCAGCAAGAACAACAAGAGCCTCTATTCACCATGGAATATTTACAAAACTATGAGAACCTAGCGAAGGAGATGGCAGCAAGGGACCAACAAGAGGCCTTAGCACAAGAAGAGGCGCAAGCAACTACAAGCACACATCAACCAAGAGAGACTAGGGCTTATGTTAGGACAAGGGGCAAAGGAATTGCAAGACATTAGTGTGTGGGCCTATTGAGGCATTTTGACACATTTTGTAATTTGTACCTTTTCATATTATAAGCAATACAGGATGTGTTTTGTCACTTTTATGTGTACTTAAAGTTGAGCCTTGTATGATGTCTTGACTTAAATTGTTGTTTGTATTGCAATATTTGATTTGCATAATGTTAATTCATTGTGATATGCATGAAAAAAAAATGTTTTCTTTAGTTTTTTTTTTGCCGATTTTTAAAACTGTCGATCGACTCCCGATTCCGATTTTCTCAACTATGATTCGGCCCATCTAAAGGAAGTTATTGCCAAAGCTCAATTTGACAAGAAACCAAAACATAATGAGAAGAAGCCCAAGAAGAGCTTCAAATAGCCAACATGTGAGTTTTGCAAGAAGGAAAGACATAACGTAGACTTTTGTCGGATTTGCATCAAGAGGCTTGAGGAAGCAATAAGAAAGGGGGTGTTAATGTTGCCCTCTTTTATGCACAAGGTGAGGACAACTTTGATGGAGAAACCTTGTAGGCCAATGTAGCTATTATTCAACATATTGGACATCCACCTCTTCGAATGAGTGGATTGCAAATTCAAGAGCAACTAGGCACATGACGAAGAACAAATATCTCTTGCAAGGATATAACAAATCGCATTCAAGGGAGCATGTTCTTATTGGAGATGATTCTTGATTGCAGGTTCTATGATGTGGAGATATCAGCATTGAATCTTCTTCTTTTGATGAGCTACTTCATGTTCCTAATATTGTTCCTAACCTCTTGTATATTTATCGCATTACTCATACAAATAAAAAGGTAGAATTCTGGCCTAATTGTTGAGTAATTAAAGAAAAAGACAATGAATTTAAAACTATTGCTTTTCGCTATTGTGATGAGTCTAACCAAATGTACAAGTTGGGAGAAAGGCGCACCTCTTTTGTTTCTTCTTCTAGGAAGAAAGATTTTGTTACTATGGTTGCACATGCAAATGATGAATGTCAAAAGTGGCACCATTGGTTTGGGCATCTTAGATATGGATCTTTGGGATACATGAGTCCTCATCAAATGGCCATTAAACTTCTGCACATTTCCCCTCCAAGTGGTGCATGGGAGGGATGCATTCTAGGGAAGCATCATAGGGAGACTTTTCCAAAAGGGACTGCGCAACGAGCTTCTCACCTCTTGGAGATCATATATAGTGATATTTGTGAACCTATGGGTACACCATCTCTTTTTGGAAATAGGTACTTCCTCCTTTTTATTGATGATTTTCTAGATATGTGTGGTTGTATACTATTCACACTAAGGATGAGGTCTTTGAGAAATTCAAGACCTTCAAGGCTCTTGTTGAGAATCAATTGGACAGAAAGATCAAATGCCTCAAGACAAATGGAGGAGGTGAATACATAAGTCATGCCTTTCAATATTTTCATGGGATTGCATAACAGAGGATTGTTCACTATACTCCTGAGCAGAATGGTGTGGCAAAAAGGAAGAACAAGGTGATCATGGAGATGGTACGATGTATGCTTCATGCTAAGGAGATGGAGCACAAATTCTAGGGTGAAGTCGTCACTTATGTAGCATACATCATCAACAGGGTTCCCACAAGGACAATACAGGGCATGACACCTCTTGCAAGGTTGACAGGAGATATGCCTGATGTGTCTCGATTCCAAATCTTTAGGTCTTCAGCATTGGCTCACATACCCAAGGATTTTTAGAAGGAGGAGGCACCAAAGAGTCACAAATGCATCTTTGTGGGGTATTCAGATACCTCAAAGGCATATCGCCTTTATGACCCTCAAAGGCATGAGGTTTTGATTCAAAGAGATGTCATTTTTGATGAGGTCCTTCCAAGTGCTCCTTCTAGTCCACCACCTGAGCTTTTGGCGAATGACTCTTCTAATTCAAATTCAATTGTTCCTTTAGAGATTTTGGTTGGCTCTACTCCCATTAGAGCATCTTCTTCATCTTCATCTTCAACTGGAGGTCCACACCTTCTTTTCCAGATTCAAGGCATGTTGAGGACACATCAGAATAGAGTGCTTCAACTTGACATGATGAGGTGAGTGGTGAATTTAAGTAGGATTCTTCATATTTATTTTATGATGTTGCTTTGCCACAAAGTGCACATGACTCTTCAGTTCGTCCAACACCCAAGTGGGTTATGACACTTCTAAAGGATGCTCAATCCATTTTATCTCTAGCACGACATCGGAAAACTCCTCAAGCTTTGCTCTCGAAGGTTGCTCATTCATAGGATCCTCTTAAATATTCTCAAGCTAAGGATCGGCCAGAATGGGAAGATGCTATGTTGATGGAATATGAGGCTTTGATGAAAAACAAGACTTACTTCGGATGGTTAGGTGGAGAAGTACAAGGCACAACTTGTTGCTAAGGGATTCTTTCAATGGGAAGGAGTGGATTATTCCAAGACATTTACACCTGTGGCTAGGACGGACTCCATCAGGATGATTCTCTCTATCCTTGCCTCATATGGATGGAAGGTACATTAGATGGATGTGAAGAGTGCCTTTCTACATAGGGAGCTTTAGGAGGAGATCTACATGCAACAACCACCTGGCTTTGAGCTTGAGGGCCCTACTCCTTTGATTTGTCGTTTGACCACATCCTTGTACGGACTTAAGCAAGCTCCTCATGCATGGTATGAGAGGATTCGTTTTTTTTTTCCTTAGTTATGGGTTTCGACGATGTGAGGCCAAACATGATGTTTACATCAAACATCAATATGAGGAAACTTCAGTGATTGTTTTGTATGTTGATGATCTTCTCATCATTGGTAGCTCTTCTGCTTTGATCCAGGATACGTAGTCGTGACTTTGTTCTACCTCTGAGATGATAGATTTAGGTCTTTTGCATTACTTTTTGGGGATTCAAATTGATCAAATAGATTGTATGATCATTGTTTCATAGGCTAAGTATGCTTTGGATCTTCTTCAACATTTCAAGATGGAAGATTGCAAGTCCACTTAGACTCCTTTCGCTTCAAGCCTGAAGCTTAGGGCTGATTGTACCACTCCTTTGGTAGATGCTATGTTGTATCGATCTCTTGTGGGTAGGCTTCTCTTACTCAAACAAGACCTGATATAAGTTTTGTTGTTATATATTGTTCTAGGTATATGTAGGCACCCTGAGAGAGTCACTGGACAATGGTTAAGAAGATTCTCAAATACATTCGAGGGAGCTATCAAATGGGTATTCACTACTTTGTTGGCTCTCCTCTGATTTTGACAAGATTTTTAGATGCTAATTGGGCCGGTGATTTGGAGGAGCAACGGTCCACCACAGGATTTGTGTTCTATTTGAGATTCAGCCCTATTTCTTGGTGTTCGAGATGCCAATCCACCATATCTCAATCTTCTATGGAAGCTGAATATTGTGCTGCCAATGAGGCAGCTATCATGATTTTGGAGGAGATTGGCATTCCTCAGAGTTTTCCTATCACTCTTAAATGTGATAATTAGAGCATCATCCAGCTTGTCCATAACCTAATGTTCCTTGATGGACAAAGCACACAGAGATTTGAATGCACTTTGTGAGATGGCTTCATGCAAGTGGTATGCTTGATCCAATTTATGTGCCTTCATCAAAGTAGACAGCAGAGATCCTGACCAAGGTTACTTTTGTGTGCATGTGGGAGCTACTTGGGGTAGGTGAGCGTCCCTTATGGGGGATTAGAACTAAGGGTCTCTCTTCATATCCCCCGTTCAGCTTAAGGGGGGATGTTGGAATATGTTGGGGAAGCTTCTCTTGAGGCCACAGCCGACTTTTGTATTGTATTGTTCATATAAACCCTTTGGGCCACCTTGAAAAAGATCTTTTTGTAATATTTTATTATTTTATTCCTCAAGGTCGATCACTTTACCTTGACCTAAGGGTCAGTTGTATTTGGGTATAAATAACCCTTAATACCAACCATTTGATAATCAATTGCAGTGTAATTCTATTCTTCAATAGTGAGATTATTTGGTGTCCACAAACACCCCCATCTACTATGTGTATTTATTTTTCAGCAATACTAGGTAATGTGTTGATTCCATTTGTTTCTGGAAACTGCTGTGGTGCTAAAATCAAAATCTGACAGGTCCAAACAGACCCACATCTTCCCGGCCATGGATTTTCCAGCATTATAAATGTATCTTGTAGATCCTTGAATCTGACAATAAGGATATTAGTGGTAGGACAAGAAGGACCTATATTTGGACGAGTGACTAGTAGTTGTGATAGTACATGAGATACTAAACACTAATTCCTGAACACTTTTTAATGTTTGTTTGAACAAAAAAGTATCAATAAATTAAACAAATAGATGCACTAGTTATACACATAAGCATTTATTATTGTAAGAAAAAGTTTATTTTATGACATGTTATACATAGCAAATAATCTTCAAAAAAATACATATGTGGTTATATCCACATTAGTTACACCTCAATTTTGGGATGCCAATGTGGCACTTACATGGAGTTATATATGTTTTTATCTAAAGAACATATTTTTGATGGAGGAATGTACAACTTTTGGTGATGTATATCTCAAAGAAATAGTCCAAACGCTTTTTTACATGTAATATTTAAACATCTTTAAAAACAATTTAGAATAGCATTTATCATGATTGACGACACTGAAACTAAAGATGCAATAAGACAACATTACAAACATTTCACCCGTAAATTTTCATGAGCTATGGTGACATCATATGACACCAACAAAGGTGCCAATTTTGGGTGTTCAAGTATAGGCCCCTCTCCCCTACTCTCCTTTCATGAAAGCGATATTTTAAAACCTTGGAAGGCTGTTATCAGCATGTGACTGACCGTCTGTCTGAAGAACATACCACATTAGCTGCAGGTCAACGGATGTGCATACAATTGCATAGCACAAACTTGAACAGAAAATTGCATTTTTCAACAATAAATTCTGACTTTGGTTTACAAAGAAACATCTCACTGTTTTCCACTCCAGAAAAATAGGAGATGGACTTTTTTTGTCAATTAAATTTAGACTCTGTAGGTCTAGGCTCTACAAACTTCTATTTCCCAATTCTTTGATAGAAGCTGTTCATTTCTTATCTCAGACTAGGGTTGAGAAATTGGACATGTCTGACCTTGTTATGGAAGGAAGTTTTATGCCTGCAAATGCTCGTATGAATCTAAAGCTTTTTGCTTTAACATTTTGGTCGCTCATAGCTGTGACCACAAAGTAGTTTTTAAGAGGCATATGTCCTGACACCAGTTCTTTGGCATGCATTTCTAAAGATCTAAACTTACTTATCAGGATACTCTTACAAATATGGATACAGCAGCTTTTCAGGAATCCTAGAACAAAGTACAAACACATCTGTACAAAAGTATGCATATATGTATAAAAGAATAAAAAAAAATTAAAATGTTATAAATACATATATATGGAGCAGATATTGAAAACAGTGATATTGAAATTCCAAATATATATTTAGTTTATGTGGGTTTATGAGTGTGTTAAGATTTAGGTTAGGTTAGAATAGACTTCCCCACTGCCTCCCAAATTTTAATTTGCTATACACTGCCTTATCCTGTAATGCCCAGATACCTCCCAGGTGCCTTAAGAATATGGCCCTACATGTCCAGATGCATCCCTTCTCCTAGGTATATTTAGATATGGCAGCCTGCTAAGTTATGTATCCCACCCATATCTATATCTTTACAGGTACATGGGGTATAAAAACTCCAAGGAAAGGAAGCTGACTTTGGTTCCATGAAGGCCCTTGACATCTCATTCTTCCTGTTTGTGCCAACTTGCATTCTGTTTGAGGATGGAAGCAAAGGTTCAGATGAGGAGATTTAGTTGTAGACCACAAACAAATATGAACATAGGATACAGAAAAACAATGATCCAAACGGCAACATCTGATAGGGTAGCAGGGCCAAGACCAAGCCACCTTCACTGGACACAGGCTGCCATGAAATGGGCATTGGCCCAGCCTATCAATCATAATAGTCCTGACAGGTTCTACTTCCACATGAGTTATTCTCTCAGACAAGCCCAGTCTAAGTTCAAATTTAAATTCAAATACAGATGACTCAATTGGACCAACAATATTAAGAGTGTGGTTGTTGAAAGAATGGTTGCCTTTACATGTCCCACAAGCAATCTGCTAGCACAAGGTATGCGATCAAGTTAACGCCCTTTAACAGCTTGTTACAGTAAATGGCCCTTCGGTGTCAATGGTGTATCCCAATGATACAAGAAAGCCAACAAACATTTAGATCAACATTTTCAGAGTTCAATATAAAAGCAATTAATTATGCCTTCCACAAAACCAATCAGAGTGATAAGAGACATACCATATTGCTGATACTGTGGAGAAGCTGAAATGCTTCGTCCCTTTTTCCTAATGCACAAAGACCCTTGATCAAATTGGCAAAAACTGTTGTTTCTGGGATGCAACCTCTTTCAGCCATTTCTTGATATAATTCAAATGCATTTTCCATATTTCCTGCCTTACATAGGCTTTCAATTAATACAGCATAGGTGGCAACATCAACAGGTCTATGCAAACCTTGAGACAAGGAGACCATCTCCTTCTGCAACTGCAAGGCCAATTCCATTTGTCCTGCCTTGGCAAAACTATTTACAAGGACAGAATAAGCAGCTGAGATGGGCAATGCAGTGGATGTTGAGATTTCAGACAAGAGATTATGCGAGGAAATAAAATCTTTGCTGAGATTGTGAACCACACCATTGAACCCCTTGACATTTGGATGCCAGCAAGTAAATTTCATTTCATCTAAAAGCTTTCGGGCTTCATCAAGCTTCCCCGCTCTGCAACAATGATTTATCAAAACTGAATATGTCAAAGAATCAGGAGCACAATTCTCTTCAACCATTAGTTGGAGGAGCTCAATAGCTTGATCAATTCTCCCTTCTTTGCCAAGGCCATCCATTATAGCAGTATACGTAATGACATCTGGAGGACATCCCTTTTCTTGCATCATTGTAAAAAGCTTATAAGCTTGCTCGGTCTTTCCTAGCTTACAAAGACCATCAACTATTTCAGTATAGGTTACAACATTTGGAGCACAGCCGTCTTCTATCATTTTTGACAAAACCTTAAAAGCCACATTCAAATTGCTCTCCTTAAGCAGCCCATCAATCAAGGAACTGTAAGTATAGACATCTGGAATATGACCATCTTCAGCCATCTTCAAGAAAACTGCCTGTGCTTCCTTCAAATTGCCAGCCTTGCATAAACCATCAATAAGAGCATTGTATGCAATGTCGTTGGGCTCGCAACCACATTCTAACATTGCCTTCCATAGGGCATGAGCCTCCTCTAGTTTCTTAGCCTTGCAGAGACCATCAATTAGAGCACAATAAGTAAAAATGTTTGGTTCTATACCAGAAGCCTTGATCCTGTTGAAATAAATCTCTACATTTGGAAAAAGCCCTCTTTCCTTCATTCTGCTGTATATCTGCATGGCCTTCTCCACATCTCCAGCCTTACAATGTCCATCAATCAGAACAGTATATGTAACAATATTAGGAGCACAGCCTGCAGCAACCATGTGGTCAAACAGATCATTTGCCTCAGATATTTTGCCCATCTTTAGATAACCATGTAGAAGTGCTGTATAAGTCACAACATTCGGAGCACACCCTTCGTTTACCATTTCATCAAACCACTTGCGAGCTTGTTGAATGAGACCTAATTTGCAAAAACTATCAATCAGCACAGTATAAGTAAACACATTTGGAACAAACCCGCTCTTTTTCATCTCCTTGAATAGCAGCAAAGCTTTATCCACCCTATTTGCCTTGCAAAGCAAAGCGGTTACTTTTGTATATGTACCAGTATCAGGAACAAAGCCCTTCTTCATCGTTTCATGAATAACACTAAAGGCTTCGTCAAATTTCCCTGCTGCACAGAGACAGCGAGAATAGCGTCCTACGTTAGTATTGTTAAGCACAAATCCATGATCAAGCATTTCATCATATACCTTTCTAGCCAATTCCAACACTGTATTGCTTTGCGAATCTTCCTTCTCACAAATGCCTCCGATTAAGGTGTTATAAGTTGCATAACTTGGACAGCAACCACTGGGTGCCATCTGTTTAAGCAATTTATAAGCATCATTAAATTCCCCTTCCTTGCAATAGGCATTTATGAGACCATTATAGATTGAAGCACTAGGACGACAACCTTCAGACAGCATCTGGGTAACAAGCTTCCTGCATCTATTTAACTGCCCTGCCTTCAGAAAACTTCCTAGCAAAGTGTTGTAGGTGACAACATTCGGAATGCAAGACTTAGCTCTCATTCTATGCAAAAATGCAGATGCTTCGTCTAACATGGAGGCTTCACACAATCCAGAAATCATTTTGGTGTAAATTACAGTATCAGGACTTATATCTGCCTTATCAATGACATTCAGGGCTTCTTTCCACTTTCTAGCCTTGCATAAAGATCGAACAAAACATCCAAGAGTGAAAGAATCAATTATAAGACCTGCATCTCTCATTTCTCCGTATGTTTGCCAGGCCAATTCGTGTTGGCCTGCTTCCGAAAGAACTTGAATCAAAACCTTGTAAGTTGCAGATGTGGGCCTATGACCAAAACCCTTGAGCTTTCCTAGCCATTCGACAGCCTCATTCCACATACCAGATTGGCCGCGCATCCTAATCATTATATTCAACAATTTCCTCAGCATCTCATCGTCTTCTCTTTTAATCTCCTGCAGGAAGTCTTCAGACATAGACGATGACCTATCAAATCCCACAGTTTCTATTAGGGCTTCATGTGTCTTGGGCGTGTGGGAAAAGCCAACTTGTTGGCCTGCCCATATAAAAAACCTCAGACCCATTTCAGGGACCTTCAAAAGCTTCAGGACCTCGACAACAAGGGATTCATTGAGCTTCTCTCTATAATTTCTTAGGCCTTTTTCAATCTCCTTTCCCCAAATGTTCCTATACTGTTTAATTATACTTGAAATGGCAAGAGCCTCTGAGGAATACTCACCTCTATCACAAGCGCCCTCCATTGCTGCATTCCGTTCCGAGCCATGGCCGAAAATCCCTTCGTCGAAGAAATGCTGTCCTCGATTAGAACTCGCTTCAAATGGGCTGTTGTGCCCTTCCACTACAGAGGAACCCGCTGTAGAAAACCCGATGTCTAACTCTGAATTCCATGCATTTTTTGATTCTCTGTCATTTGGCTTAGAGTTAAATTGGGTTTGATCATCTGCACTGCCTATGTTCATTGGCCCTGGTTTATCCGACCCAGCTTTGCTACAAATCCTTGACAGACTTTTGGTAGTTATCTGCATGAAAGTCCAACGTTCGAAGTTCGGCGTACAATTTGAGCGAGATAGAAACCCTGCGAATGGTTTGCTCATGGTGGTTTAGCATCTGATGAAGAAGCCACCAAATTTGACATACGAACAGGATTGAATGCATCGACAGTATTTGCGTTTTTGGTTAGGAAGACATTTCATGGGTAAGGGAGTGGTTGGATTCCGTTAGATAAACCCTAAAATCTCTGGGCTGTGAAAGCAAATTTAAAAAATATTTGTGCAGGCGGTAGCTAGTAACAAGCTCCATGCATTAGAACTTCTCTGACCTAATGAAATATCCGGAGTCGTAAGTGGAGGATTTGTGAAGAGATTAATGATGAGAGACTATCGTCTCTTCGTAATTTCTTGGGCATAT
Organism: Wollemia nobilis; assembly: GCA_028583015.1. Lineage (NCBI taxonomy): Eukaryota > Viridiplantae > Streptophyta > Pinopsida > Araucariales > Araucariaceae > Wollemia > Wollemia nobilis. Next base: position 4,740,027 of record JAQPPZ010016994.1, read on the forward strand.
GTAATATGATCATGAATAAAATAACGGTCATGTAGTAAAAAATAGTGATTATGGTGTTCGTGTTCTTGGCATACGAGAAGATGTAGTTAGTATTCCGTAGTTTTTTTTTTTTTTTTTAAATATTAGGATATGGGTTTTGACCAGAAATTTTTTAATTTGTTACAATAATTTTTTTTTGTTGGTAATATTAAGACACTAAGGTTTTGATCAGGAATTTTTTAGTCTGTTACAATAATTAATTTTTTTTTTTTTTAAATTAAGACGGGGGGTTTTGACCAGGAATTAATTTTTTTTTGTTTTTTTTTAATCAGGAATCCCCTTACAGCAATTTTTTTTTCTGTAATATTAAGATATGGGGGGTTTTGACCAGGAATCCCCTAACATGTTACAACAATTTTTTTTTTTTTTTTAATATTAAGATAATGGGGTTTTGATCAGGAATCCCCCAACCTGTTACAACAATTCCACCAAAGAGACATACACGCATCCTCTCACACACTCACCCACGCCACGGTTTGAACCCTGGACCTCCCTAAGAAGAGCGAAAGCCCAAACCGTTATGTTGTACCCCAGGTGCTAGTGTTTCGTAGTTTAATTATATTATAATTTCATAATTTGTTTTAATATTTTTAAATGACTATCTAAATTTATTAAATAAAATATAAATAGTGTTTGTTTTTTTTTATTCAGATAGTGTGAAAAATTTTTAGACTAAAATATAGATATTGTTTTTATATTATTTATGGTTTAATTTTTTTACTGGAGAATAAGGGGTTGTCCTCAGGTCCTCTACCCTTGACAAATCACAACTTTCTTCTTTAGAGTTTTTATAGTTTACAAATAGATTCACTTTTTATCTCAATTAAGAAGTTATAGCCGACATTATTTTACATAATGTTTGAATTCTTGATTTTCATTTTTTAGATTTTTTCAATTTTGAGTATGAATACAGATATTCCAAAATTCAAACATTTAAAACTTCACCTCTACTATCTATGCATTGCATCTTAGTAGAGTAATATTTCAAAAACATCGCACTATCATAGTTTTCTTTACTAAATCTAGATTACTAGTTTCTTTTTTGTAGTATAAGTGCAACCACAAAAATTATAATAAATAGTTTATATGAAAACACATTAATGTTATAAAATAAAATAAATATTACCATGAAAAACATTAAAGTAACTCTTAATCATTATTTGATTCACATTCACAACATTTTCTTGTCAACTTCAACTAAACTTACTGCTTCCTCTAACCATGGAAAAGAGAATTTAACTTTAAAACCCCTCTTTTGGCTAGCCTATCTACACATTTGTTTCCTTTCCTTAACGTATGTGTAAACTCGATTTCTTCAAACTCTTTTGCAAGATCTTGAATTTCCACAATTATCTCTTGTATGTTCTACGAAGTCGTTGCTTTCTTCAAAATTGTATTTATTACTATGAGTAAATCACCTTCCATCCACACTATGTTCCATTTCATTTGTTTGCATATTATTAACCCTTCTAAAGCTTCCACTATTGAAAGCATAATGAGACAAAATATCTTCTCTATTATTTATAATTATTTATCCATCAAAATTCAATTTGACTAACTCCACATCTGGTGGTTTCCACTTTATATTATTTGCCTTTTTTTTATTTCTCATTTACCTAACATCATAATTCCATTTGATGACTTGGCTCCATCTATCAAGGCTCTCTGCTTTCATATTAGGGATTGGGTGAGTTGATAGGGTTGGATTAGATTCCTCTATGACTACACAAATTTTCCTTCTCATTACCTCTAAATTGCTTTCCTTTCCTTTAAATATTCTTCTATTCCTTTCTAGCCATACAATCCAAAGTATTGTATCTTTTGATATATCCTAGATTATTTGTAAAGCCTCACTTTTAAAAGTGCTCTACTATTGCTTTAACCATTCTTCAATTCTACCATTCATCACCATGCATTTACCAAACATACTAAGAATCCATTGCCATAGTTTTTAGACTATTGAGCAATGTCCCAAGAGATGGTCTATACTCTCCTCCTTTTTACAAAGAACACATTGTGAGGGGCCATGAAAACCCCTTTTCATAAGGTTATCCCAAGATAAAATTATTCTATGACCTACTAGCCAAACAAACATTTTGACTTTAGGAATGCTTGGACTATCCCAAATATCTCTGAATATCCTTGTGATATTCCTATTTTGTTTTTTCTCCTGAGCTATTCAACTCCTAAATCAATTTATCGTTGGCTTCCCTTCGAATAATCATTGTTGTTATCTTTCTACTCAATTGCCTCTTAGCATTAATGTCTTGTATACTTATAAAAAAATCTTCTTTCTATTTGTATCTTCCTTCCTGGATCCTTGTACAAAATGTTTGAAACCCTATCACCGTATTTGTTTTGAGGTAATATCATCGAAGGTTTCAAAATTAGATCTATATTGAGTGGTTTTTTATTACACCATGTATCCATCCAAATAATATTTTTTTTCCAGTACCCACTACCCATCTAAAATTTTTAATCACTAGATCAATTAATTTTTTTAAACCGTTCCAAATTGCAAAACCATATGGTCAAGAATACAGTAAAAATTAAGCTTGGATTATCGGGCTCAACATACTTACTTAGAAGAATTATTACCCATTGTCTTTGACTCTCTTTATACAATCTCCAAATTGATTTCCCCTAAGAGCTAAATTTACATCCATAAGAACTCTTAAATCGAGACCTCCCCTAGTTTTATCATCACACACCTTGCTCCTTTTTTAAGAACACAAGCTTATACTAAGAGGGGGGGTGAACAGTATAAGACCACTTTTTATTTTTCTTTTCCAATCAATATTATGCAATGTATATATAGAAATATCAACAGCAGCTTTCAAAGCAATGCACAAATCATCACACATAATAGAGACACCAATTTTACGTGGTTCACCCAGTGTGGGCTACTCCACGAATAAAATATTTCACTAAAATTTTCTCAAACAATCTCTTGGGAATCCTTTCCCTATTACAATGTTTATGGATCTCTGTCCAAAGGAGACACCAATCCCCTAATCAAGTTTGTGGATCTCTATCCACAGGAGAACTCATTTCTCCTTAGCTCTAACTAGTGATCTTCTAGAAGAACTATTGCCCCCATTGCTCTAGCTAATGGATCTCTATCCACTAAAGACTCTTGTCCTCACTGCCCTGGCTAATGGATCTCTATCCACTGGAGACTATCGTCTTCTATACTCTGTCACCTTCAAAGCTCTATCTCAAATCTGTACTAAACACAATCCTTCGATCTAACACAAATCTGCTCAATATTTGTCTCTAGTCTAGTACAAACTTGTCCTCAAATTTACACCAAACTCTGTCCTCAAACTCTATCCTCTGATCTGCACTAAACACGGTCCTTCGATCTAGCACAAATTTGTCCTCAAGCCTTAACACAAAGCTTCACTCAATCTCAAATTAATACTGCTAGATCTGCCCCAAACCTTAACTTCCAGGTTTGAACAAATCAATCAAACAACTATGCTCTCAAGTCTTCTCAAAGACTTGTCTTAAATCTGCCTTGTAATCTTCCACAAAATCTCACACTAATTTGTCCACAAGTCCTCTTTAGAAATTATCCAAATCTGCTCAACAAGTCCTCACTAGAACTTGTCCAAATCTATTCTCAATCTGTATTGTAAGCTTCCACAAAAGCTTACACAAATCTATCCACAAGTCTTCTCAAAGACTTACCTCAAATTTGCTCAGTAAGTCCTCACTAGAACTTGTCCAATCTCATAGAAACATAAAGAGAATTGTTAGAGACTCAATATCATTCACATTCATCATAATGCTAAATCACTTTTAATCACTCTTTTAGAAATATATAGAGAATTGTTAGAGACTCAATATGCTTCACATTCACCTCAATGCTCAATCACTTTCAATCACTCTTTTAGAAACATATAGAGAATTGTTAGAGACTCAATATGCTTCACACTCATCAACACTCAACCTCTTTCTCAAATAAATTCAGAATATAAAATAATTTGTTTCATAGAACTTTAACACATCCACTTGACTAGGCTCAACCAACTCTACTCAACCAATCACTCAACGAATAAACCTTGCTCACAAACCCTAGTCCAAGCATATAAGCACTCACTCAAATATTTCCAACAATGCTTATCAAACAATCTCACATAACAATGATACTCATGTTCTTTTCACAAACCCTAGTCCAAGATAGTTCTCAACTTCACATAACAATGATACTTATGTTCTTTGCAAACCCTAGTTCAAATTCTTCACTTAACTAATCACTTCAACAACAATGCTTATAAAACAAGGTTTTATCAACAACTCTTTATTCCAGAAAACCTTGAAGCATTAATTCAAAACACACTCAACAATGCTAACCAAACAATCCTTTTCACTCCAACTTTGCATTCACAACTTTCAACAATCACTCACTAGGAAGATGTGCCCATACCTTTTGTTTGATGTAGAAGTACCCTTAGAAAAATCTGTCTCAATTACAATTTTCTTCTTTGATAATTTTAATAGTTAGATGACAAATATCACACTAACTCTCTTTCAAAATATTTTCAAACACAAAAGTAATCAATCCAAAATACACCTTTTTACTCCTTGAAATTAGCAATCATCAAATCACTCATGAAAATAATCACTCAAAAATATCCTTATAATTTCCAAATTAATAAATCAAACTCTCAAAAATAACCCTTCAGAAATAATAATTGCCTACCCTTTTATCTCCCTCAAAACACTTAATAACCAACTTTTAACTTAAGCAAAAATTAAATCTCATAAACCCTCAAAAATTATTTTTCAACTTTCGGCACATAAAAATATTTTTATTTTTCCTTCAAACTTAGCACATCCCCAAACTAAGCGACAAACCCAACAAATAACAACGCATACCTTTGTCTCATCCACCAAAAGGCCTCGATGGGTTTCGACCTCAAAACCTCTCCATCGAGTGCCTTACCAAGGTGCTAGCCCACCACGTGGGCTAGGCGCTCCCACGAGAAGGGGAAGGCGCTAGCCTCCCTTTCTTCCTCGTGCTAGGCACCATTCACAAAACGCAAACCTTTCCACCACGCAAAACACGAACCCCACGAGATTTGAACCTGCGTCCTTCTGCCAACAAATGTCTAAACACTTGTCGTCATCACCAGCTACGCTACATGGTGCGTGTGCACAGTGAAAGGAGCCTTGCTCCTCTTTGTACCTTTAATTCCATCGAAGAATTTTCAAAATCGTTGCTTTACTCTCTATGCTATTTTTCAAACTTAGGGGCATTCAAAATTATGATCACTTGGGGACTTAGGCAAAGGTTTTGCCTCCATATTTATACATAGTGCCTTGATGTTGTAATACGTTGGTGCTTCCCATCGAATTAATAATTCGATTTATAACTTTGCTTTATAACCCTTTTTAGGGTTTATTAAATTAATAAAAATTAATTTATAATTAAATTAAGATTAACTTATAATTAACTTAAGTAACATAAGAGTTAATTAAATTAATTAATAAATTAATTTATAATAAAATTATATTAATTAATTTTTAATTAATTTACCCCGTGTTGTAAGTGAGTTGGAGAGGAGAGGGCAATCCTCCAAGGGAGGTCCCAGGTTCGAATCTCCACCCTACCAAAAAGTCGAATTGGGTACCCAAAATCCAATTGATAATGTTGGTACGGCCAGGGCTGGGTGCGACCCCCGGTGACTTTGACGGTGTAGAACCCCTGTTCGTGGTCTCTTAGACCAAGGCGGCCCCGCAAGGGTTTTTCGCTATAAAAAAATATAATTAATTTAAATCTCCTTTTTAATATTATAATTAATTATTATAATATTATTTTCCTGGGCCTCTTCTTTGTCCTTTAGACCTCATATGACTTCCTGGAATCGGGTCTTTATCAACTGAAGGCGGACTTATCCTTTTACATTTATCGGATAACCTGAACCTGATGCTGCCCACTAAAACTGCCACTAACTAATGTTGAAAACTTGATATCAATGACCACTCACTCTTGACATCAATGACAACTCATCTACTCAAAATGTCCAACAATCTCTCCCTTTATCATTGATGGTAACCCAAATTATTTTTACCAAAGCTTGACCTTTTTCTTGTTCTGTTCCCCTTGGGACATTGCTCCCTCTGACTCAATGCTCTCTCCTTAAACCAAATCTCTCCCCCTTACTCAAATCTCTCCCCTTTCACATCAATGGCAAAGGGTCACCTTTGGGGCTCGGGGCTAAGAATGAGTCTCTTAGCTTAGCCCCTCCTCCACATCCTCTTGAGGTGGTTAATTCTAGGGTGGGAGTATTTCTACTCCCAGCAAGCATTGGTCTTTACCTTTGTCATCTTTCCTTATCATCTGATCCTTCTGATTCCCTTGACTATTCCTATTCATGTCCATGTTCCTGTTCTTGTTCTTGTTACTATTCATGTGTATGTCCATATTCCTGTTCCTATTCATGCTTGATTTTGTAATGTCTGCTCTACACCACTTTGTTGTATGTCCATCATTATTACACTTATAACACTTAATGTTATTATTCCTTGGTGGTGTAGATGTCTTGGAATTTATCCTAGTGAAGCTATCTCTGTTCCTGTCATGTACCCTACAATTCATTGCCTTGTGACCAAACTGATTATATGAGTAACAATACCCATGGAAAAGTTGTATGTTCCTAAAGTTCCCCTATTCTTGTCTTTCATGTTTCCTACACTGTGAAGCTATGTGCCCAAATCTGTGACATGAGAAACATCTTCCATTGAAGTTTCCTTGTCTTGATCTCATTGGTATCTTAGTCTCTCTTAACCTATTATGATTGTTGTTCTATCTGTTTCTCCTTTGTGCATTGTTTATTTCCTTGTTGAACTTTATGTTTTCCAACTTATCCTTAGAAGTCTCACTTTATCTTACATTGTCTTCTTCTGAAGTTACTTCTTCTTAAGAACTTGAGGTTGACTCTTCTTCTTGTTTCTTTTGAGCTTATTCAAAACCAAGACCTATTTTGTTTGTTGACCTTCTTTGTACCTTGATCATCTTATCCAAATTATTTGAACTCTTTCCAAACTTGTGTAGCTTATCCTTGGACTTTTCTAAATCTTCCCTTAGTAGAGCTACTTCTTGTTCTAACTTTTCACATTCTAAGACCTTTGCTTCTAAATTATCCTTGAACTTATTTGTCTTAGCCATTGACTTGTTTAAATCTTCTATAAGCTTTCCTCTCTCTTCATCACATTCTTGAAACTGAAATTCAAGTTGGGAGTTTTGCTTTCTTACCTTATTTAAATTTTTAAGAGCATAAATAAGCTCTCCCTCAAGATCAACTCCTTCTTTTTCTGATTCTTCCTCTATTTTTTTGCCTTTGTCAACATCTTCATTTTATTTTGACTTGTCTTCTATAGGATCACCTCATTCTTCTTCTAGTGCCATTAAAATATTCTCTTCTAGTCCTTCAAGTGTATCTTCATATTCATCACTGAAACTAAAACCATTCCTTGTACAACTATCTTCAAGATGTCAAAAATTACCACACCTAAAAAACTTGAGAATTATTGGTGACCTTTTCTTAACTTCTTCTTTTTCTTCTATCAGAAATAGGACTTCATCTTTATAATTATCCGAGAAACTATTATCACTATCACTTGAGTACTTACTTGCCTTGTCTGCATGGTAGCTTCTCTTTTGTATTTAAAAGAAATTTCCTTGTCTACCTTATCCATCCTTGCCTTTCTTTTGGTACCTATTTCTTTCTGATTCCCTGGTCCTGTGATCCTATTTTTCTTCATCATTGTTATTTTTAGCTTCTTGACAATCAATTGCATAGTGACCATACTTTCCACAATTGAAACATCTAATAGATTTTGCATCTTTAAATCTTCTTGAATCCTTATTCCTTCTGCCATAATTAGCTTCTTCATCACTAGATGACTCATTGCTTGAATCTTACCTTTTTTCCTTTGTCTTCTTAGAATATTTGAATGCTACTTCCTTCCGGGAATTAGGTTCCTCTTTTGTTCTTAACTCAAAAGTTGTAAGAATACCAAGTAACATATCTCTTGTCAAAGAATCACCATCTTTTGATTCTTCTATAGTAGAAATATTTTCACTAAATATTTTTGGAAGAGATCTTAAGACCTTATCACAAACATCCGATTCTTCAATATTAAGTCCAAGTCCTTGCATGGCATTAACAACATCATCTACCCGAAGTAGATAAGTACTAATGTTTTCCTCATCCTTCATTCTTAATTCTTCAAATTTCCCTTTGAAATTTCGTATCTTTGCCTTTTTGACACTTTTATCTCCTTCATATATGCTTTGCAACTTATCCCAAATTCCTTTTGCATCTCTACAATGCATAACTTTTATTGATTCTGTTGTATGCAAATCTCTCAAAAATGCATTCATTGCTTTTGAATTATAATGTTGTAGAAGCTTACCTTCCTTATCTGTAGGTGGATCAACTGGTGGTATGTATCCATTTTCACCTACTTCTCAAATTTCATTGCCAAGTACCATCAGGTGAATCTTCATTCTCATACTCCAAAATATATAATCACTTCCATCAAATATTGGTGTTAAATTATCTTAGGACACATTATTAGAATCCATTGTGTTCTTGAAAGCTTTTCTTTCAAGTTGTTAAACTCTTTCGAAGGAACCCGCTCTGATACCAATTGAAGAACACAAGCTTATCCTAAGAGGGGGTGAACAGTATAAGACCACTTTTTACTTTTCTTTCCCAATCAATATTATAAAATATATATATAGCAATATCGACAACAGTAATAAAAGCAATGTACAAATCATCACACACAATAAAGACACCAATTTTACATGGTTCACCCAATGTGGGCTACTCCACGGAGAAAATATTTCACTAAAATTTTCTCAATCAATCTCTTGGGAATCCTTTCCCTATTACAATGTTTATGGACCTTTGTCCAAAAGAGACACCAATCCCCTAATCAAGTTCATGGATATCTATCCATAGAAGAACTCCTTTCTCCTTAGCTCTGACTAGTGATCTTCTAGAAGAACTACTGCCCCCACTACTCTGACTAATGGATCTCTATCCACTAAAGACTTCTATCCTCACTGCCCTGGCTAATGGATCTCTATCCACTGGAGACTATCGTCTTCTTACTCTATCACCTTCAAAGATCTATCTCAAATCTATACTAAACACAATCCTTTGGTCTAGCACAAATCTGCTCAATATCTATCTATGGTCTGGCACAAACCTATCCTCAAATCTGCACCAAACTCTATCCTCTGATTTGCACTAAACACAGTCCTTTAGTCTAGCACAAATCTATCCTCAATCTCTGTCCTCAAGCCTTATGTTAGGATCCTCAATCCTAACATTATTAGTTAGTATTAGTTAGTATTATTAATCATTTAATTATTATATTATTAACTTATAAAGTGAACCATCACAACCCTTCATAACGTGAACCATCACATCTCTTCATACGTGAACCATCATGTCTCTTCACCAATGTAGCTTTAGGGTAGATATATATATTAGGTTGGCCATCCATATCAAATCATCCATGAATAATAAGAAGAAGAATAAGCATAGATTTCGAGGGAGCCCCCTATAGTGGCAAATCGATTACAAGGGATCCCCCTTTGAGTGGCCTGCGATTACATTTACATTAATTTGTTAATAATTTTATAGTAAGACCTTGGGGTCTTACCATTTGGTATCAAAGCCATGTGGGACCCAGTCATGTGGGAATTGCTCAAATATCTTCATCAAATCACTTATGTGCATGAGTATCAAACTCGGTTTGAGGATATCACCAAATACAACACAATATTGGATGAATCAATTCTCATCAATGACTTCATTAGGGGATTAAAAGAGGAAATTAGAATGGAGGTGACAAGGTTCAATCCCTATACCATGATGCAGACCTATAGATTGGCAAAATTAGCTGAAGATAAAATCAATGCACAACAACGATTAGGGAAACCACTTATGGAAAAATCGTCGACCACTTACATCACTCCCAAACCTATGCATAATGGAAGGGCACAAAGAACTTACACAACCCCCAAATCTAACCGAACTTTACAAATTAAACATCTTAGCTTTAAGGAGATGAAGGAACGATGAGCAAAAGGACTCTGTGATAATTATGATGGACAATTTGGACCCCACCATAAATGTGCTACACTAACATTGTATTTATTGAAGGAAGTTGATCTCTGTCTCTCCATACAGCAAGCAGATGAGGTAGTTGTGTGCGAAGCGACCAGTGCACCTACTCACTACAATGAAGACAATGAGGTTGATGTGCAAGAATTAATTGATGTACCAAGCAAGGATGAGGTAGACATACCCAAAGTGATCAATGCTAGCCAAACATGCACTCTACAAGACCTACACATAACTTCCTCACCAATAGTGAGTTCTTGCCATATGACCAAATCTATTCGAAACCAATGCAGAGTGACTACACACTCCTTCTCCGTTGGCTCTACCAAGGAACCAAAAAAAGATATGAAATCATTACCATCACTTTTGATGCATCATTATGAAGTATTTGAGGAACCCCAAGGGTTGCCCTCCCATCGTCATCATGATTTTCCTAAGGGAGATTCTACTATTGTTCTTGGCAACCCCCGCTAATGCTTCATCCTTCTCGATATCCCTGCCTACAAAAGGATGCCATTAAAAGAGTCCAAGAACTTACACAAATCCTTCTTAGAAAATAAAGGACAAAGCTTCTCACTTTGAGCTTTGAGGACAAAGCTCTTTTTAAGGAGGGTGGCATGTTAGGATCCTCAATCCTAACATTATTAGTTAGTATTATTAATCATTTAATTATTATATTATTAACTTATAAAGTGAACCATCACAACCCTTAATAACGTGAACCATCACGTCTCTTCATACGTGAACCATCATGTCTCTTCACCAACGTAGCTTTAGGGTAGATATATATATTAGGTTGGCCATCCATATCAAATCATCCAAGAAGAAGAATAAGAATATAGATTCTAAATGAGGGAACCCCCTATAGTGGCAAAGCGATTACAAGGGAGCCCCCTTTGAGTGGCCTGCAATTACATTTACATTAATTTGTTAATAATTTTTATAGTAAGACCTTGGGGTCTTACCACCTTAACACAAAGCTTCACTCAATCTCAAATCAATACTGCTAGATCTGCCCCAAACCTTAACTTCAAGGTTTGAAAAAATCAATCAATCAACTCTACTCTCAAGTCTTCTCAAAGACTTGTCTTAAATCTACCTTGTAAGCTTCCACAAAAGCTCACACTAATCTGTCCACAAGTCCTCTCTAGAACTTGTCCAAATTTGCTCAATAAGTCCTCACTAGAACTTGTCCAAATTTGTTCTCAATTTGTATTGTAAGCTTCCACAAAAGCTCACACAAATCTATCCACAAGTCTTCTCAAAGACTTATCTCAAATTTTCTCAACAAGTCCTCACTAGAACTTGTCCAATCTCATAGAAACATAAAGAGAATTGTTAGAGACTCAATATGATTCACATTCATCACAATGCTCAATCACTTTCAATCACTCTTTTAGAAACATATAGAGAATTGTTAGAGATTCAATATGCTTCACATTCACCTTAATGCTCAATCACTTTCAATCACTCTTTTAGAAATATATAGAGAATTGTTAGAGACTCAATATGCTTCAAACTCATCAACACTCAACCTCTTTCTCAAATCAATTCAAAATATAGAATAATTTGTTTCATAGAACTTGAACAATCACTTTAACACATCCACTTGACTATGCTCAACCAACACTACTCAACCAATCACTCAATGAAATAAACCTTGCTCACAAACCGTAGTCCAAGCATATAAGCACTCACTCAAATGTTTCCAACAATGCTTATCAAACAATATCATATAACAATGATACTCATGTTCTTTTCACAAACCCTAGTCCAAGATAGTTCTCAACTTCACATAACAATGATACTTATGTTCTTTGCAAACCCTAGTTCAAATTCTTCACTTAACTAATCACTTCAACAACAATGCTTATAAAAATAAGGTTTTATCAACAACTCTTTATTCCAGAAAACCTTGAAGCATTAATTCAAAACACACTCAACAATGCTAACCAAACAATCCTTTTCACTCCAACTTTACATTCACAACTTTCAACAATCACTCACTAGGAATATGTGCCCATACCTTTTATTTGATGTAGAAGTGCCCTTAGAAAAACCTGTCTCAATCACAATTTTCTCCTTTGCCAATTTCAATAGTTAGATGACAAATATCACACTAACTCTCTTTCAAAATATTTTCAAACACAAAAGTAATCAATCCAAAATACACCTTATTACTCCTTATTGAAATTAGCAATCATCAAATCACTCATGAAAATAATCACTCAAAAATCTCCTTATAATTTCCAAATTAATAAATCAAACTCTCAAAAATAACCCTTCAGAAATAATAATTGCCTACCCTTTTATCTCCCTCAAAACACTTAATAACCAAATTTAACTTAGGCAAAAAATAAATCTCACAAAACCTCAAAAATTAATTTTCAACCTTAGGCACATAAAAATATTTTTATTTTTCCTTCAAACTTAGCACATCCCCAAACTAAGCGATAAACCCAACAAATAACAACGCACACCTTTGTCTCATCCGCCAAAAGGCCTCGATGGGTTTCAACCCTGAAACCTCTCCGTCGAGTTTCTTACCAAGACGCTAGCCCACCATGTGGACTAGGCACTCCCAAAAGAAGGGAAAGGTGCTAGCTTCCCTTTCTTCCTTGTGCTAGGTGTCATTCGCAAAACATAAACCTTTCCACCATGTAAAACACGAGCCCCGCAGGATTCAAACTTGCATCCTTCTGCCAGCGAACGTCTAAACACTTGTCGCCATCACCAGCTGTGCTACGCAGTGTGTGTGCATAGTGAAAGGAGCCTTGCTCCTCTTTGTACCTTTAATTATGTTGAAGACTTTTCAAAATCGTTGCTTTACTCTTTGTGCTCTTTATCAAACTTAGGGGCATTCAAAATTATGATCGCTTGGGGACTTAGGCAAAGGTTTTGCCTCCATATTTATACATAGTGCCTTGATGTTGTAATACGTCGACGCTTCCCATCGAATTAATAATTCAATTTATAACTTTGCTTTATAACCCTTTTTAGGGTTTAAATTTTAATAAAAATTAATAAATAATTAAATTAAGATTAACTTATAATTAACTTAAGTAACATAAAGAGTTAATAAAATTAATTTATAATAAAATTATATTAATTAATTTTTAATTAATTTAAATCTCCTTTTTAATATTATAATTAATTATTATAATATTATTTTCCCAGGCCTCTTCTTTGCCCTTTAGACCTCATTTGACTTCCTGGAACCGGGTCTTTATCAACCGAAGGCGGACTTATCCTTTTGCATTTATCGAAGAACCTGAACTTGATGCTGCCCACTGAAATTGCCACTGACTGATGCTGAAAACTTGAAATCAATGACCACTCACTCTTGACATCAATGACAACTCATCTACTCAAAATGTCCAACACTTTTCACCAAGGAAATTTCCTTTTATCAAGTAATCATGACCACAAAAATAATCGCATAATATAAATTAAATTTTTTCTATTGATTTTGGCATAGTATACAATGACATATAATAAGTTGGAATGGCCTGTAAGACTAATTTAATTAGTTGCACTCTTTTTGCTAGAAATAACCATCTACCTTTCCATGTCAATAGTTTATTTTGAACTTTACTTATAATTGGATTCCATAATTCTATACTCATTCTCCCCTCAAATAAGGGTATCCCTAGATAAGTTGTTGGTAAATTTACCTCCTCCATTTGAAGTAACCTACATATCCCTACTTTGATTTTAGTTGGAGTGTTTAGGAAGTAAATTTTAGATTTTGTTCTATTAACATTTTGCCCTAATGTTCTTTCGTATTCCTTTAACAAGTTATTCAAAGCTTTGGCTTCATTTATCCTTGCCCTCCCAAAAAGGGTTGTATCATCTACAAACTATTGATAGGTGATGTTGTCGATGTTATTACTAGCCTTTAGTCCACTTATAAGCCCATATTTGTTAGCCTCTTTCAAGTTCCTACCCAAAACCTCTGCCATAATAATGAATAGATATGGTGATAGAGGATCTTCTTGTCTAAGACCTCTCTGGGCTTTAAAATATTTTGTTACTAACCCATTGGCCAACACTAAATATGAAATTGTAGAGACAAGCTTTAATCCATCTAACCCGTTTCTTCCCAAAACTAAACTTTTGTAATATTATAAAAAGAAAATCCCATTTAACCCTATCATAGGCTTTACTCATATCAAGCTTTACGATCATTATTTTCTCTTTTCTTGAAGTTGTTGAATGTATAACTTCATGAGTTTCTATGATCCCATCTAGAATACGTCTCCCTTTCACAAATCCTCCTTGCTCTTCTGAAATAATTTTGTCCAATAGTGGTCTTAAATGATTCACCATCACTTTGGAGATATTCTTATATGACATATTACATAGGCTTGTGGGTCTAAATGAATTAAACAATTATGCATCCTTATTTTTTGAAATCAAGGTAAGATATGTTGCATTTATTTTATAAGGTATGTATTGTTTTACCTTATACTGATCCACTACCACCAATAAAGAATCCTTCACTATAACCCAATTATGTTGATAGAATGCTATAGAGAGCCCATTTGAACTTGAGGATTTATCCTTATTAAAAGAGAAAAGAGCTAAATGAACTTCTTCCAGAGTAATAGGCTCCATCAGTTTCCTATTGTCTTCATCTGTTATAACTAAAGGTACTTTTTAAAGAAGTTTATCACTAAGAAATTCCGACTCCTATGATCCTAAAATATTATAATAAAAAAACCTTACCTCCTTACTAATTTCACTTTGGTCTTCAATCCAAATCCCTTCTACTAATTTAATTCTACTAATTCTAGATGTTTATCTTTGTACTATAGCCATCCTATGAAAAAACTTTGTATTTTTATCTCCTTTTAACCAAGTTTGTCTCGATTTTAATCTCCAAAATTTATCTTCCTTACTCAAAATATTATGATATTCACTAAGCAACTCCCTTTTCTATGAACTTGGATTATTATGATCACCTTTTTGGAATTTTAAAACTTTATCTTTTTGTTCTTCCTTTTCAAAAATATCTCCAAAAGTGTTCTTGTTCCATTCTTTTAATATAGATGTCATTTATTTAATTTGTTTTGGAAGTGTATATAGTCCAATGTTTCTTGAAGAATTGAATTTCATATTTGTGTTATCATATCAACAAATTGAGGATGGTCTTCCCACATTTGCTCATATTTAAAATATGATCTTTTTCAAATTCACTTACCATCATTTTAACTCTTATTGGACAATGATTTGAACCAATCCTTGTCAAGGTATTAATTTTAGCACAAGTCTCTTCATCTAGCCAATGATATGAGAGTATGCATATGTATATTTTTTTTGCTATTAGGTTTTGGCCTCTCCTATTGTGGTCCATGAATAGTTGTATTCTAAAAACTCAACCTCCCATAGATTATTATTTTGAATAAAGGCTAATAAATATCTCATACTTTGGGTTAATTTACTAATTCTTCTAAATTTTTCATCTAGATTGGTTATGGCGTTAAAATCTCCTATGATCATGAATCAGGTCTCTTGGTCTTTACTTCTCAAGGCTTCAATCCCACTCAAAACTTCTAATCTACCTGATTGATTTTTAGGTCCATAGACATTGATAAGGATGAAAATAATATCTACAAAGTAGAATGTGGCTAAAGAGGTTATCCAATACCTAGTTTTAAGAATGGTTATACAAGAGGTTCTAGTAGGATTCCAAAAAGTTAGAATTATCCTTATCGCTCCTTCAAAATGCATAGCATCCCATTCACATCTCGCACATACTATTTTAATAGTTTTTGAAACTTCTTCTTTTATCATTTTAGTTTCCTAGATACAAAGAATATCAGGCATATTACTTAAACAAAGGTCCTTGATACACCTTTACTTTGAAGGGGTATTAACATCCCTTATATTCCATGATATGATAATCATGTCTCATTAGGGGCTACTGGCCCTTCTTGCAAATTACCAATATCATTTTGTTGTTTGATAAAAAATTGTTTTACCAACTTAGTTTGTGTTCCTTTCTCTATGTTTGCTCTTGCTTCCCTAGATCTCGTTTGATAATTTGAGTGT
Organism: Wollemia nobilis; assembly: GCA_028583015.1. NCBI lineage: Eukaryota > Viridiplantae > Streptophyta > Pinopsida > Araucariales > Araucariaceae > Wollemia > Wollemia nobilis. The sequence goes on from JAQPPZ010016994.1 coordinate 4,756,274, forward strand.
TTTCCTCTTTTTGCCTTACCTGAATCAAGAGTAAGTATTATTTTTCTATTCCTAAATATTCTTTCACAACTTTATTTTTCATCAGATGTATCCTCTCCTGGCTCTACTGCAGAAGCTTTTGACTTGTCATGCTTATTTTTTTGTATTTTCTTATTAATGGTAGAGGTATTAACATCTAATACTATATTTTCTTTTTAAATTTTTTTCTCCTGAATGGTGCATGGTACTTCAAGAGAGACTTCAAAATATGATGATACATATTCCTTAGGTTCATCAAGAATGTTCATCCCTAAATCAATATCATACTGAATAGATGATTCCTTTTTAATATGTTGAACTTGTTGTATAGTGTCCTTTAAGCTTTGATATATTTTTTCTTCATAGACTAAAGCCTCAAAAGAGTTGGTATTTCTTCCAATATCCTTCCTTATCCATTTTATGTTTTATTTTTTATTTTTTAATTTGTGGAAAACATCCCAAAAGGGATTCCACTTTCGGGTAAGACCCAAGGAGGCAGGGGTATCTTATCCATTTTATTTATTTGCTTGTACTTGCCTAGATCTATTTTTTGGAAGTTGAAAACCATCTTCCTCCATATCCATTTGTAAGTTTCTCTTGTGGTTTTCTACATATGATTATGCTGGGCTCTTCTTAGGGCATGATCTCTCAATATGCCCCACCTCATGACATATTATACATCTAAAAGATATGTTTTCATAATATATGGTTTGGGTCCACATCTTATCCCCATACTTAAGAATGATTGATTCTGGTAAAGCTTTACTTATATAAATCATGATCAATATCCGAGCATAAATAGCCAAGAATCCATATTTTGTAGTTTTTAAAATCTCAAGGAATTATCCTAGAGTGTTGCCTATTTCCTTTAAGGTATCCATTTCCTAAAATTTAATGGGTAACCCATACATCCTAACCCATACTAGTACTAGGGATAGATTTACATTTTTAGGTGAAAAGCCTTCATACCAATAGGTAAGGAAAAATCCTACTCTTCCCATAAACCAAGGACCCCCTTTTAGGATTCTATCTCTTTCTTCCTTAGAACAAAAAATGGCTAAGAAAAAAACTTTGGGAATAAAGGATAGACTCACTTATGGAGAATTCCAACTCCTATCAATCCATTTTCTCAAGGTTGAAGCCCCTGGCTAATACCCATTAAATTTACCAAAAAATGCCCTATCTTGGAACAATAAAGATCAATCGTTTGTGGAGTGCTTACTAACCTATACTACTAGATATGATTCAAAGGATTTAGCTATAAATTTTTCCATGGGAAGGAAACTAAAATACAAAATCTACTGAAATTTACCAGAATATCTTATAGCAAATATAATATTTAATAATTTTTTTTAATAATTTACATGCAAAAATTTTAAGATAAAAGAAGGGAAAAATAAACTTAGCTGAAAAATTATATGCGTCGAGAGATTTTATAGCCTCATTTAAACCCTATCCATCCATTGCTCCTTCCATCATCCAAACCCTAGCTGACAGATATTTGCAATTTCTTTTTTCATGACTTAAAAAATTACCAATACCCTTGTTCCGGATGGTTGACTTCACAGGGTTGTTTCTCTTTGATATTGCTCATATTCCTTCATATAACCACTCATTTTAAAACTATTCAAATTCCGTACAAGTTGGTCCAATAATAAGCTAAATCGAATAACCCTTTGCAAAGATATGGCTTCTAAAAAATGAGATATTTTTCAAACAAAAAATAGCCCTAATCCTTATAAAAAATGAGATCTATGAGGATTATTATTTATTGTTTAATTAGATATATGTTCATATCAATTTATATGTGAAATAAATAGAGATCAAAAAACAAATGGAAGGAAAAGATATACACCTTTTTTATATCAAGAGCAGGCAAAGAAGTATTTTATCAAACTAGTTATGTTGATACTCTAACACTAGAATCAATGTAGAAATTGTTTGAAGAGGAAAAAGCATTTGAGACATAGAAGCATTTATCCAAGCTAGCTATGTTGATATTCTAGTAGTGGAATCAAAGTAGAATTTGTTTGAAGAGGAGAAACTAGAGAAAATCACTAGCAAAAACTAACATTATAGAAAAATAATAATTGAGTCAAATTTTGTGGTTCGTAACCATTGTTCTTTGTAAAGTCATTGTCCCATAGATTGCTTTGGCCTTATGAACATTAAAGATATTTTATTCTTTTTTACAAAATCATGTAGATCATCATATATTGTTAATAATTTTTGCTTGTATTAATTTCTATTAGTTTATCATGTGGTAAGATTTGAACCTCCTCCTTGAAAGTTAAGGTATTTAATTGATCAAGTCCATGTCATTTGATTCCTTAATAAATTTGTTGCATATTTATAACCTATATATTATTGAAGTATCATTTGTTGGGAATTCTTTCCTTGATCTTCGAATAATCTTTAGTCAAGTTTTGCTCCTAATGTTAAACTCATAAGCTGACAATTTTACAATCCTACACCTCCAATATTATTTCATGTGCAAACCATGTCCTACTTATAAAGAGGAAATCTATTTTTTTCTCAAATTCTTTTCAAATAAGAATCTCTTTGATTTTTGTCAAATTTAGATGCTATAACTTCTGACAATCTTGAAAATGACATCATATATAGAGATAGATTGCAATGTAGTCTTTATGAGTTGTAGCCTTTCAACAATGGTTAAGAATTTACCTTTTCAACCTTCCAAACAAGATTTCATTCTATCAAAATCCAATTCCTGAAGATCTTTCTTATTTCCTTTATGAGATATAAGAATGCCTAGATATGATGATGGCAATTTTCTAACTTTAAACCTTATAATCTCCATGATAATCCATTATAAATCTAGGATAGTGTCAATGAAAAAGATCTTGGATTTTATCATTTTAATCAATTATTCAACAACCTTCTCATAACATGATAGTATTGATTTAAGTTTTATGACATTTTTTTATTAAGGATGACCTAAAAGAAAAGTATCATCAACAAATTGAATGTGATTATAAGGAAAACCCCTAATACCTTAACATGAATAATAAGGAGCTAAGGATATCGTCGATTACCCCTTCAAATTCTGTGAGATGATTCAAAGTATCTAATAGGGGATTAATGGATCAAAATGAAAAATTTAAAGTCTTATAACAAATTTTATCAAAACAAATTTGTTTAAGAACATTATATAGAAACCTCTAATAAAACATATCATTTGATTTGTTCATATCTAATTTTATAAGCATACTTATTTTTTCATGGACTGATGATAATATATGGTCTTTTATGCAATGATTTTACCATCATGTATTTGTGTAACATAAACAAATCATCTTGTAAATCATATTACAAAGGTTTATTGGATAAAAAATATAAAAATATTGGCTTACCTTTCTTGGTAACCGATGCAATAAATATTAGATTAATTTCACCTTTATAGTATGTTTTCCTAGCCTTTGTAATCACAACAAACATATCACTCTTTTAAAAATCCCAAAAACTATAAAAGGAAATTGTAGGAAATTATCGTCTTCTACGTGCCTTATTAGGATGGAAACAAAAAATTGACTCCCATAGTTTATCCATGGAAATATTCCTCATAAATTTTTGATTTAATATTTTTGTGATAAAGATAGAATATTTTGTAAAGTCTTACCTCATCCTCCATAAGCAATATGGATGAAAAATTAGAGGGAATTAGGAAAATAACCCAATGTATGAGATATTTCTTAGCTTTTATTCAAAACAATAATCTTTGGGAGGTTGACTTTGAAGAGGACAACTATACATACAACAACAACAGGAGAGGCCAAAACCTAATAGCAAAAAAATAGACATATGCATACTCTCAATATGAGAAGATGTGGAAGTTGTAAGCTTACTATAGTGGTACGGACTTTGGCCTCTCTTTGAGAGTCCAAGGTTCAAACCCATTCATTATTAGGGGACCGATACCCCTCATAAAAACCTGTGTAAACTAAATGAAAAAATAAAATATCAAGTGGTATTAGCTCAACCGGTTAAAATCCTACCAACGGGGCCTTGGTTCAATGGTTGAGACACATAGGTGATATAGGCCACACTAAGGTTCAAATCCCAATAACACCAAAAGGGCTATATATCTTGATGTAACTAGTTGATATAATGACACCCAATGTGGGAGATATTATAGCTAGTTTGATCATGAAATAGGGTGGGGGACCTACATACAACCCCTTTACACCATACCAAAAAATAAACTAGTTAGATTCCTCAACATTTCAAGGAGGAGATCCAGGTTCTAATCTTACTAAATGATACATGGATAATATCCAAGATTTATTGTAATACCACTATGTGGTGATGATGTAATACAGGTGGGACCCGTTTTAATCCCATGTAACGTATTGAAAATATATGAGCAAATGTGGGAAGATTTTCCTCAAGTTGTTGATATGATATCACAATTGTGGAATTCTTCATGAAACAATAGGTTGTATAAACTTCTAAAACAAATTAAATCAATGACATCTAGATTAAAAGAATATAACAATAACACTTTTGGAAACATTTTTTAGAAGAAAGAAGAACTAAAATAGAAACTTTCAAATTTCTCAAAGGGTGGGCATAATAATCCAAGATCAAAGGAAAGGGAGTTGCTTAGTGAATATCATAATATTTTAAGTAAAGAAGAGAAATTTTGGAAATTAAAATCGAGACAAACTTGGTTAAAAGTAAATAAAAACATAAAGTTTTTCATATGATGGCAATAGTACAAAAATATTCACATCCAAAATTAGTAAAATTATATCATTAGAAGGGGTTTGGATTGAAGACCAAAGTGAGATTAGAAAGAAGGTAAGGTTTTTTACCAGAATATTCTAGGATCAGAGGAGTTTAAGGTTCTTAATGATAAACTTCTACAAGAAGTACCTTCAATTATAATAGATTAAGATAATAGGAACTTGATGGAGCATATTACTCTGATTGAATTCCATTTAGCTCTTTTCTCTTTTGATAAAGATAAAGTCCCATGTTCGGATGGGCTCTTTCCAACACTCTATCAACATAATTGGGATATAGTGAAAGATTATTTGTTTGTGGAAATGGAACAATCTAGGGTAAAATAGTAAATTCTTTATAAAATAAATGCAACATATCTTAACCTAATTCCAAAAAAAATGATGTAGAATTGTTTGGTTCATTTAGGCTAATAAGCCTATGTAATATGGCATATAAGATAATCTCCAAAGTGATGGCAAATCAGTTAAGACTACTGTTAGACGAAATTATATTAGAAGAACAAGGGGGATTTGTGAAATGGAGACAAAATTTGACTGGGATCATAGTAGCTCATGAAGTTATGCATTCAAAAAAATCAAGAAAAGAGAGAGCAATGATATGAAAACTTGATATAAGTAAAACCTATGATAGGGTTAAATTGGATTTTTTTTTGTAATATTAAAAAAGTTTGGATTTGGGAAGAAATGGGTTAGATGGATTAAAGATTGTGTCTCTACAATATCATATTCAATGCTAGTCAATGGGTTAGATGGATTAAATATTGTGTCTCTACAATATCATATATAGTGCTAGTCAATGGGTTAGTAACAAAATCTTTTAAAGCCAATAACCATTGATAGAAAAAAGTTTAATCTATTATGCGATCATTTTTGTATATTATGCGGTCGTTTTTGTGGTAAGGATTACATGATAAAAGGAAATTTCCTTTGGTGAAATGGAGCAAGGTGTGTGATGATAAAACTAGGGTAGGTCTCCATTTAAGAGTGCTTATAGATTAAAACATAGCTCTTAGGGAAAAAGTAATTTGGAGATTGTACAAAAAGATTCAAAGACAATGGGTAAGATTTATTCTATGTAAGTACGTTGAGCCCAATGACCCAAGCTTAATATTTACTAAATTTTCACTACCATATGGTTATGCACTATGGAATGGATTAAAAAATAAATTGGTCTAGTGGTTAAAGGTCTAAGATGGATGGTGGGAACTAGAGAATTTTTTTATATTTGGATGGATACTTGGTGTGATAATAAAACCACTCAATATAGATCTAATATTGTACCATGGATGTGTTAGAGTTAGAATGTATTACATCATTTGGGTCATGTAAATGTACCACCTATGGTACATAGTTAGAGTAGATATTACTTTAGGAGGAAGTTAGCTACTTACTTCAAGCAATGTAATAAATGCACAAGTGTCAATGTGCATGTTGTAATGTGCAAGGTGTCCACTTGTACAACTAGGTAGAGTGTTGGCCAAAAAATCTATTTCCCTATATAAAGGGCCTCATAGTGATAGATCATAAGAGGTAGCACATAGATATCAAGAGCATTGTAGTAGAGAGTAGATTGTGGTAGAGCTTCTGTATGAAGCACAATGTAGTTCTTTAGCTTATATTAATGGAGTGAACATATCCTCCATATTGCGTTATATTTTCACCACTTTCTATTTATAGTATATTTTAGTCATATTATAGACTCATTTTTTTCATTTTATCAGGACATGTATTAGATCTCTCCCATTGCATATATCTTCAAAAGCTAACAGTGGTATGAGAGCCACGATGAATCGAGATAGAAATAGGAGGGCCTACATCCATCATCATCCAGTAGGTCAATAGGAATAGGGGGAGAATCACAAGTGAGGACTGAAATAAAATCTCAGTTACAAAAATTTTGAGATTACATTTGGCTAGAGTATTTACACAAAGTTGCAAAAAAACTTGTGAAGACTAGGACTCAACATTCATACCACTAGTTTGACAAATCAACTAGTGAAGATTATTATCTCCAGGTTTATAAGTTCTTTCATTCTAGTTTCTAACAACTTGTAGGAAAAAGGAGATTTAGGAAAAGGTTGGGAAGCTTTCTACAAGAGAGTTAGGAAGAATATATTCTTAGAATCATTCCAGCACCTGCAGCAACAAGGAGAAGACTAAATATTTCAAAGACCTCGAGAAAGATCCCATTACAAGAGCTACAATCTTGCAAAGTGTATAAGTGAAGAAAAATGACATAATAGCCCTATAGTAGACTCAAGGAAGAAGAGACTCCAGAAGTTGAGTCAAGGAGGAGACAGGAGATTGGTGATCTTCGTTCAAGATCAATATCTACAAAGTGCAAAAGAAGAATAGGCTATAGAATCCTAGAAGAAGAATAGGCCAGAGAAGCCTTGAATAAGAAAAGACCATAGAAGCCTTGAAGAAGAAAAGACCAAAGAAGCCTTGAAGAAGAAAAGGCCAGAGAAACCTTGATCTAGAAAAGTTCATAAGAAGCCTTAATTCTGAAGAATATTTTAGAGAAGAATTCTTGATTCAGAAGAAAAATCCAAAGAAGAGTCTCTGAAGAAAATTCTAGAAGAAATTTTTTTATTTAGAAGAAAAGTTATTGATTTAGAAGAAAACTCCATAAAGGAGTTCCTGAAGAATACTCTAGAGAAGATTCCAAGAAATATGAGATTGGTGATCTCCATAAAAGCCTACAAATTATAGAAAGGACTAGCAAAGTTCTATTCTAGAATCTATAAGTAGCAAAATTAGAGATCTGAAAAGATCTCATCACTAACATCAAAAGGTTGAATAAAAGGTCTCAATTGGAAGACCAAAGAAGCTACCAGATAGAAGACCTTGGAGATGTCTCAAGTAAAAAAATAATAAGCCTTGGAGAGATTTACTGTAGAGCTCGTAGAAGCATCATTAAAAGAGTTCCTAGGAGAACTCATTAGAGAAATCCACTATTAAGGAGAAGCTCCTGATAGTGACGAACTTGGGATAATTATCATCATCTAAAAACAAGCCCATGAGAAGAAGATTTTGGCAAGGAGTACCAAATTCAAGAAGAGTAATCTGGCAAGGAGTACCAAATCTAGAAGAAGAATTCAGTGAAGAACTCAAGATATTCAAAATATTTATAAGAAGAAGATCCTATTTGAAGTCAAAATTCGACAAGAAGCCAACCAAATTTAGGAGATTTGAAGATTACCTATCATAGTAAGAAGGCACAAGTTTAGAGAAAGGAGTTATCTGAATCTACAATAGAAGATCACTAGAAGGATCAAGCCACCAAACCTAAGGCTCAAGACAAAAATTTCAAGACCTTAGTTTGGTGAAGCAAGAAGCTGTTTTGGACAACCAACAAGAAGCTGCGAATTCATCTACTATAAGGCAACAACTTGGTGAAACAAAACACCAACATCTACATCTACTACAGAAGCCATTAAAGGTAAGCAACTATGATGCAATCAATTGAACTTAAATTAGGGTTCATTATAAAATTTTATTAAGCACCATATTTGGATTAAAGTTGCAAGAAGAAGGGCTCATATTATAGTCTTCCAGAAAGTGCAAAAAGGAGAATTCATTTTAAGATATATTTACATATTAATAGGAGTTGGATATTTTTGAAAGAAAAAAAATTATCATCTACCTATTATCTATCTAGAAATTAAGAAGACTACATCCTACACTATTGATTGTAGTGAAAATTGCAAAAAATTATTGAGTGCATTAGAATTTATTTTGAGAGTTTATTGTCATTAAAAGTGCATAAAACTTTGAAGAACACAAGCTTATATTGAGAGGGGAGGTGAACAGTATAAGACCACTTTTTACTTTTCTTTCCCAAAAAATATTATGCAATGTATAGATAGCAATTTCAATAGTAGTAATCAAAGCAATGCACAAATCACCACACAAAATAGAGACACCATAATTTACATGGTTCACCCAATGTGGGCTACTCCACGGAGAAAATATTTCACTAAAATTTCCTCAATCAATATCTTGGGAATCCTTTCCCTATTACAATGTTTATGGACCTCTATCCAAAGGAGATACCAATCCCCTAAATCAAGCTCATGGATCTCTATCCATAGGAGAACTCCTTCTCCTCTACTCTGGCTGGTGATCCTCTAGAAGACTACTACCTCCACTGCACTGGCTTGTGGATCTCTCTCCACTGAAGACTCTTGTCCCCACTCAGAAGACCTGCCCTCACTACCATGGCTAATGGATCTCTATCCACTAGAGACAATTGTCCTCTCTGCTCTATCACCTCCAAAGCTCTATCTCAAATCTACACTAAACACAGTCCTTCAATCTAGCACAAATCTACTCAACAACGCTCAAATATTCTTTACAAGTCCTCTCGATAACTAGCACAAACCTATCCTCAAATATGCACCAAAATTTGTTCTCAAATCTGCTCAATAAGTCCACATAGAACTTGCTTAAATCTGCTCAACAAGTCCACACAGAACTTGCTCAAATCTGCTCAACAAGTCCACACAGAACTTGCTCAAATCTTCTCAACAAGTCCACATAGAACTTGCTCAAATCTGCTCAATAAGTCCACACATAACTTGTCCAATCTCATAGAAACATAAAGAGAATTGTTAGAGACTCAATATGCTCTATACTCATCACAATGCTCAATCACTTTCAATCACTCTCTAGAAACAAGGGGGAGAGGGGGGGAGCCAAAACAAAACACAATGCTCAATCACTTTCTCAACTCAAATCAGAATATAGAATAGTTTATTTTATGGAACTTGAACAATCACTTCACACATCCACTTGACTAGGCTCAACCAACTCTACTCAACCAATCACTCAATGAAACAACCCTTGCTCACAAACCCTAGTCCAAGAATATAATTACTCAACTCAAAATATTTCCAACAATGCTCAACATCTAATCTCACATAACAATGATACTCATGTTCTTTTCAAACTCTAGTTCAAGTTCTTTGCTCAACAACTCACTTCACACTCTTATAAAAAAATAACCAAAATCCCCTCCTTTCTCTTCTCTCTCTCACTTCAACAACAATGCTTATAAAACAAGGTTTTAACAACTCTTTACTCCAGATAACCTTGAAGCATTAACTCAACTCATTCAATAGGAAACCCTAATCAAGTCCTTTTCACTCCAAACTTATTTTCCAGAAAACCAACCAATCAATTTAACTATGGAAGAATGTGCTCATACCTTTTTCTTGATGATGAAGGAATCTCATAAATCTACCACAACCATAAACACTCTTTTGCCAAGCTCAAATAAATTATTAGATAATAATCTTCCTCAAAATACAATGTAAATATCAAGATAAATATACACCTTATCACTCCACCTATAAGAAATCATTCATCAAAATTTACAAAAATTAATATACCACTTACACCTTATGATCTCCCCAACTAAAATAATATTCAATGCACTCTTCTTTAAAAATAACTCAATGCTTAGAAGTTCCCTCTATCCTTTTGAAACTTAAAATAATTTAATGTGACACAACCACTTTATTAAAATAAACTAACACCTTATTCCTCCAACTTATCAAAAATTAATTTTCAACTAACAATCCTTTAAGCAACCCTTTTAACTCCAAACTTTAGGCAACTCACAAAATATTAAACAAAAAATTATTACCTTGCCTTGGATGGGATTCGAACTCATAGTGCAGCCTCAACCAATGCCCTAGCCACATCTCCAACCACCGTGCGAGCTAGGTTATTGCTTGGGGACTAATGAGCACCGCGTGCTCCAAAAGTCTTCCCACTTGCCTAGCACAACAAAAACGTGTGCCTTCCTTTGGCGCTTTCAATTACCAATGCAACCACCAAAATGCTGCCATCGAGTTTCGAACATAGGTCTCCTAGTGCCCAAAACTTTAACTATCATCCTCTTGCCACTAGGCCATGCTACCCAGTTGGCACTTGGTCTTGTTCACTGCTCCTCTTTAAACCCTATTCACTAGCGCTAATCACAAAAATCACTTTCTCTTTTTTGCATGAGTATCAACACAATTGCACGCTTTATTTTTTTGAGCAAAAGGATAATTTAAAATTCCTCTTAGGCATTGGTATATATATTGATTTCCCTCCTTCATGCATGACGTCGGTGCTCAAATTTCCTTCAACAAATTTAGATGTCGACGCTCGAATTTCCTTTGGAGCTTATTAATTTATAAAATATTTAAATTCATTTGAATTTAAATTTTATAAATTAATTCTTTAAAACCCTTTGGTTTTATTAAGACCATCTTCCATTGTACACCTTGGTATAAATAATATTAATTAATAAAATTTAAATTCACTTTGAATTTAAATATTTTATTAAATAAATATTAAACCTTCCTTTAGCTTTACAATAGTCTTCCTTGGGTTTTTATGAAAAAACTTTTAACTTATGCTTCCACATAATATTAAAAATATTATGGAGCCCTTCTACATTTAACCTCTGCTTTATTCCTCTTGACCTTTGACATCATCAGTGGCTTATTTTTGGAGATCAATAACAACTCTTGACAACTTTGTTTCTTGACAATTTCCTTGACATTAATGATGACTTCATTTCTTGACATCAATGACAACTTGACTTAATGACTCAAAATGTCCAACAATCTCCCCCTTTGTCATTGATGGCAACCCAAATTTTTTTTATTGAAAACTTGGCTTTTTCTTTGTTCTTCTCCCCCTGGGATATTGCTCCCCCTGGCTCAATGCTCTCTCAAATACCAAATCTCTCCCCCTTACTCAAATCTCTCCCCCTTTGACATCAATGGCAAAGGGTCACCTTTGGGTCTCGAGGATAAGAATGAGCCTCTTAGCTTAGCCCCTCCCCCACCTTCTCTTGAGGTGGTTAATTCTGGGGTGGGAGTATTTCTACTCCTAGAAAGCATTGTTCTTTACCTTTATCCTCTTTCCTTCTTATCTGATCCTTATGATTCCTCTGATTATTTCTTTCCATGTCCATGTTCTTGTCCATGTCTATATTCCTATACATATTTTTGTTCATATCCAAGTTCCTATTTATATCCATGTTTCTATTCCTATTCCTATTCATATCCATGTTCCTATTCCTATTCATGTTCATATTCATGTTATTGTTCCTGATTCTATTCATATCCATGTTCTTATTCCTGTTCCTATTCCTGTTCTTGTTCATGCTTGATTCTGGAATGTCTGCTCTACACCAATTTGTTGTGTGACCATCATTATTGTACTTGTAGTACTTAATTTTATTATTCCTTGGAGGTGCAAATGTCTTAGTATTTCTCCTAGTGAAGCCATACCTTCTTTTGTCATGAACCCTACAATTCATTGCCTTGTGACCAAACTAATTATATGAGTAGCAATACCCATGGAAAATTTATCTGTTCCCATATTCCTGTCTTTCATGTGTCTTGCACTATGAAGCCATGTGCCCAAAATTGTGATATGAAAAACATCTTCCATTGAAGCCTCCTTGTCTTGACCTCATTGGTCTCCTAGTCTCTCTTGACCTATTATGATTGTTGTTCCATCTGTATCTTCTTTGTGCATTGTTCTTGTTCTTGTTGAACTCTCTATTGTCCAACTCATCCTTAGATGTCTCACTCTCTTTTACACTATCTTCTTCTGAATTATCTTCATCTGAAGTTTCTTCTCCTCCAAAACTTGAGTTTGACTCTCCTTCCCATTCCTTTTGATCCTATCCAAATCCAAGACCTATTTTGCTTGATGTAGGCTTTTGTATCTTGATGAACTTATCTAAGTTCTTTGAGTTATTTTTGAACCCTTTTAGCTTGACTTTGGAGTCTTCTAAATATTCTCTTAGTAGTGCCACTTCTTGTGCTAACTTTTCACATTCTAAGATCTTTGCTTCTAACTTATCCTTGAACCTTTTGCCTTAGCCTTTGATTTTTCTAAATCCTCTATAAGCAATCTTCTCTCTTCATCACATTCTTGAAACTAAATTTCAAGTTTAGAATGTTGCTTTCTTACCTTCTTTACTATTTCAAGGGCATAAATAAGTTCTCCCTTGAGATCATATCCATCCTTTTCTCTGAATATTCCTCTATTTGTTTACCTTTTTCCATATCTTTATTTTCTATTGGTTTGTCTTCTATAGGATCACCTTATCCTTCTTCTAGTGCCATTAGAATATTCTCATCTGGTCCTTCAAGTGTATCCTCATATTCATCATCATTGAAAATATAGCCATTCCTTGTACAACTATCTTCAATATGTCCAAAGTTACCATATCTAAAACACTTGAGAATTATTGGAGTCCTTTTCTTAACTTGTTCTTTTTCTTCAATCATAAATAGGACTTCATCTCTATAATATTCTAAAAAACTAGCATCACTATCACTTGAGTACTTACTTGCCTTATCCGCATAGTAGCTCCTCTTTTGCCTTTGGAAGAACTTCTTTCCTTATCTGCTTTGTTCATCCTTGCTTTTCTTTTGGTGCCTATACCTTTCTAATTCCATGTTCCTGTGATCATATTTTTCTTCACCATTGTTATTCTTAGCTTCTTGACAATCTGTTGCAAAATATCCATACTTTCCACAATTGAAACATTTAACATATTTTAGATCTCTAGATCTTCTATAATCCTTATCTCTTCTACCATAATTTGCTTCTTCATCATTGGATGACTCATTGCTTGATTCTGACTTCTTACCCTTTGTCTTTTTGATTGCTTTGAATGTTGCTTCCTTTTGGGGAATAGGATATTTTGTTCTTATCTCATGTGTTGTAAGAATACCAAGCAACATATCTCTTGTCAAAGTATCACCATCCATTGACACTTCTATAGTAGAAACCTTTTCATTGAATCTGTTTGGAAGAGTTCTCAAAACTTTATCACAAACATCCGATTCATCAATCTTCATTCCAAGTCCTTGCATAGCATTGACAACCTCATCAATTCGAATTAGATAAGTACTAATGTTTTCCTCATCCTTCATTCTTAAATCTTCAAATTTTCCTTTGAGATTTTTCATCTTTGCTTTCTTGACACATTTATCTCCTTCATATATATTTTGTAATTTATCCCACATGTCTTTAGCAGTTTGACAATGCATAACTTTCATAGACTTTGTTCTATGCAAACCTCTCAAAAGTGCATTCATTGATTTTGAATTGTAATGTTGTAGGAGCTTACCTTCCTTATATGTAGGAGTATTAATTAAGGGATCATATCCAAATTCAACTACTTCCCAAATTTCATTGCCAAGTGCCATCAGGTAGATCTTCATTCTCATACTCCAATACATATAGTCACTTCCATCAAATATTAGTGTTGAATTATCTAAGGACACATTCTTAGGATCCATTGTGTTATTTTTAGCTTTTCCTTCAAGTTGTTAAAATCTTTTGAAGGAACCCGCTATGATACCAATTGAAGAACACAAGCTTATACTGAGAGGGGGATGAATAGTATAAGACCACTTTTTACTTTTCTTTCCCAAATAATATTATGCAATGTATAGATAGCAATTTCAATAGCAATAATCAAAGTAATGCATAAATCACCACACAAAATAGAGACACCATAATTTACGTGGTTCACCCAATGTGGGCTACTCCACGGAGAAAATATTTCACTAAAATTTCCTCAATCAATCTCTTGGGAATACTTTCCCTATTAAAATATTTATGGACCTCTATCCAAAGGAGATACCAATCCCCTAAATCAAGTTCGTGGATCTCTATCCACAAGAGAACTCCTTCTCCTCTACTCTGGCTGGTGATCCTCTAGAAGACTACTACCTCCACTGCACTGGCTTGTGGATCTCTCTCCACTGAAGACTCTTGTCCCCACTCAGAAGACCTATCCTCATTGCCCTGGCTAATGGATATCTATCCACTGGAGACTACTATCCTCTCTTCTCTATCACCTCCAAAGCTCTGTCTCAAATTTACACTAAACATAGTCCTTTGGTCTAGCACAAATCTATGCTCAACAAGTCCACACAAAACTTTCTCAAATATACTCTACAAGTCCTCTCTACAACTTGCTCAAACCTTCTCAACAAGTCCACACATAACTTGCTCAAATCTGCTCAACAAGTCCACACATAACTTGCTTAAATATGCTCAACAAGTCCACATAGAACTTGCTCAAATTTTCTCAACAAGTCCACATAGAACTTGCTCAAATCTACTCAACAAGTCCACACAGAACTTGCTCAAATCTACTCAACAAGTCCACACAGAACTTGCTCCAATCTCATAGAAACATAAAGAGAATTGTTAGAGACTCAATATGCTTCATATACAATCACAATGCTCAATCACTTTCTCAACTCAAATCAGAATATAGAATAGTTTATTTTATGGAACTTGAACAATCACTTCACACATCCACTTTACTAGGCTCAACCAACTCTACTCAACCAATCACTCAATGAAACAACCCTTGCTCACAAACCCTAGTCCAAGCATATGATTACTCAACTCAAAATATTTCCAACAATGCTCAACATCAAATCTCACATAACAATGATACTCATGTTCTTTTCAAACTCTAGTTCAAGTTCTTTTCTCAACAACTCACTTCAACAACAATGCTTATAAAACAAGGTTTTAACAACTCTTTATTCCAGAAAACCTTGAAGCATTAACTCAACTCATTCAATAGGAAACCCTAATCAAGTCCTTTTCACTCCAAACTTATTTCCTAGAAAACCAACCAATCAATTTAACTATGGAAGAATGTGCTCATACCTTTTTCTTGATGATGAAGGAATCTCATAAATCTACCACAACCATAAAAACTCTTTTGCCAAGCTCAAAGAAATTATTAGATAATAATCTTCCTCAAAATACAATGTAAATATCAAGACAAATATACACCTTATCACTCCACCTTTAAGAAATCATTCATCAACATTTACAAAAATTAATATACCACTTACACCTTATGATCTCCCCAACTAAAATAATATTCAATGCACTCTTCTTTAAAAATAAATCAATTCTTAGAAGTTCCCTCTATCCTTTTGAAACTTAAAATAATTTAATGTGACACAACCACTTTATTAAAATAAACTAACACCTTATTCCTCCAACTTATCAAAAATTAATTTCCAACTACCAATCCTTTAAGCAACCCTTTTAACTCCAAACTTTAGGCAACTCACAAAATATTAAACAAAAATTATTACCTTGCCTTGGATGGGATTCGAACTCATAGCGCAACCTCAACCAGTGCCCTAGTCATGGCTCCAACCGTTGCATGAGCTAGGTGCTCGCTTGGGGACTAATGAGCACCATGTGCTCCAAAAGTCTTCCCACTTGCCTAGCACAACAAAAACATGTGACTTCCTTTGGTGCTTTCAATTACCAATGCAACCACCAAAACGTTGCCATCGAGTTTCGAATGTAGGTCTCCTAGTGCCCAACACTTTAACCATCGTCCTCTTACCACTAGGCCATGCTACCCAGTTGGCACTTGGTCTTGTTTGCTGCTCCTCTTTAAACCCTATTCACTGGCGCTAATCACAAAAATCACTTTCTCTTTTTCGCACGAGTATCAACACAATTGCACGCTTTATTTTTCCGAGCAAAAGGATAATTTAAAATGCCTCTTAGGTATTGGTATATATATCGATTTCCCTCCTTCATGCATGACGTTGACGCTCAAATTTCCTTCAACAAATTTAGACTTCGACGCTCAAATTTCCTTTGGAGCTTATTAATTTATAAAATATTTAAATTCATTTGAATTTAACTTTTATAAATTAATTCTTTAAAACCCTTTGGTTTTATTAAGACCATCTTCCATTGTACACCTTGGTATAAATAATATTAATTAATAAAATTTAAATTCACTTTGAATTTAAATATTTTATTAAATAAATATTAAACCTTCCTTTAGCTTTGCAATAGTCTTCCTTGGGTTTTTATGAAAAACCTTTTAATTTATGCTTCCACATAATATTAAAAATATTATGGAGCCCTTTTGCCTTTAACCTCTGCTTTATTCCTATTGACCTTTGACATCATCAACGGCTTATTTTTGGAGATCAATAACAACTCTTGACAACTTTATTTCTTGACAATTTCCTTGACATTAATGATGACTTCATTTCTTGACATCAATGACAACTTGACTTAATGACTCAAAATGTCCAACAAACTTGACTTGTACAATAGGTTCCATCAAATTCAAGTTAGAAGCGTGTATCCCTAAAACTCATTTTACATACATGAGGGTCATTATGAGTTCTTAGTAATACCCTTTAGTCTCATTAATTTTCTTTCCACTTTCCAAATACTCATGAAATTTATCTTTTGTTCTTTTATCCATAAGTTTATACTACTGTAGAGGGGGAAAACTGCCCTACCACGTACAATTCTCGGCTAGATCCACTAGGAGTCGAGGTGAACCACGAGGGTATGTTGTCACTCTACACTCAATGGGCAACTGAGGGAAGGGGTCACAAGGAACGGTTTTAGGACTTGCTCCAAGTCCAAGGTAGAATGTGTTTGAATGTGTCAATTAAGCATACACCTATGTTTGGCCTTTCTAAACTACACTATAAAAATATAAAAAACAATGCAAGATACAAGATGCAGGAAAACAAGAACTAACTCTAGAATGATTCTTTGCTTGAATGATCACCAAACCTAGAGTTTCAAAACAAATCCTTTAAACAAGGGCCCAATAAAGATGCACAAATAAGGTTAAAACCCTAAATGCACACTATATGCTTTTATTCTTTCAAATGCCTAGCAATTTGATCAAATGCTTTTTCTCACCTATGATATTTATTTTGGACAAAAATGAATAAAACACAATAAAAAAACAACCTAAATATCTATTAGGGCACTTATCTGATTTGATGGTTATTCCAAGATTTATCATGCGTGCAACAATGTCCTTGCAAAACAACTTCACAAAATCCTTAAAAATATGATCAGCATTGGGGGGCTTGCTTAGTGAAGAACACAAGCTTATACTGAGAGGGGGGTGAACAATATAAGACCACTTTTTACTTTTCTTTCCCAAACAATATTATGCAATATATCAATGGCAATATCAACAACAGTAATCAAAGCAATGCACAAATCACCACACACAATAGAGACACCAATTTAACGTGGTTCACCCAATGTGGGCTACTCCACGGAGAAAATATTTCACTAAAATTTTCTCAACAAATCTCTTGGGAATCCTTCCCTATTACAATGTTTATGGACCTCTATCCAAAGGAGACACCAATCCCCTAATCAAGTTCATGGATACCTATCCACAGGAGACACCAATCCCCTCATCTGGTTCGTGGATCTCTATCCATAGGAGAACTCCTCCTCTACTTTGGTTGGTGATCCTCTAGAAGACTACTACCTCCACTACACTGGCTTGTGGATCTCTCTCCACTGAAGACCTCTGTCCTCACTCAGAAGACCTCTATCCTCACTACCCTAGCTAATGGATCTCTATCCACTAGAGACTACTATCCTCTGCTCTATCACCTCCAAAGCTTGCTCTCAACTCTGCTCAATCTCTATCTCAAATTTGCACTAAACATTATCCTTCGATCTAGCACAAATATTCTCACAAGTCTATCTCTAGTCTGGCACAAATATACCCTCAAATATGCACCAAAATATATCCTCAAATCTATCCTCAAGCCTTAACACAAAGCTTGATCCAATCACAAATCAACTCTGCTAGATCTACCCCAAGCCTTAACACAAAGCTTGAACAAATCAATCAATCAACTCTGCTCTCAAGTCTTCTCAAATACTTACCTCAAATATATCCACAAGTCCTCTCAAGAACTTTCTCAATTCCCACTTCAATCTTCTCAAAAATCCTCTCTAGAACTTGTCCAATAATTCAACAAGTCTTCACCAAGACTTACCTCAAATCTACTCAACAAGTCCTCCTAGAACTTGTCCAATCTACTCAACAAGTCTTCACCAAGACTTACCTCAAATATACTTTAAGCTTCCACAAAAGCTTACACAAATCTATCCTTAAGTCCCCTCTAGGACTTACTCAAATCTACTCACAAGCTTTCACAAAATCTTGCTTAACTCTGTCCTTAAGTCCACTCTAGGACTTACTCAAATCTATCCACTAGCTTTCACAAAAGCTTATTCAAATCAATTGCAAAACTTGCATACAAAACTCAACTTAATCTCTTTCAGAAAACCTCTTCAATAACACAAACAAGTTTCACTCAGAATCTTGTTTAACCATAGAAACATATAGAGAATGATTAGAGACTCAATATGTTTCACACTCACAAAATACTCAATCACTTTCAAACTCTCTTTCAAATCAATTTAGAATAAAGAATAATTTATTTCATAGAACTTGAACTATCACTCCAATGCATTCAATCAATAATGCTCATCCAACTTCACTCAACCATTCACTCAATGAAACACAACTTGCTTACAAACCCTAACCAAGTGTTTCACTATACTTCCAACAACTCACACTATGAATCTCAAACCTTGACTCAAGATGATTCCAAATTCACATAACAATGATACTCATGATCTTTCACAAACCCTAGCTCAAGATAGTTCTCAACTTCACATAACAATGATACTCATGATATTTCAACAAACCCTAGTTCAAGATAGTTCTCAATATCACATAACAATGATACTCATGTTCTTTCACAAACCCTAGTTCAAGATAGTTCTCAATTTCACACTCAAATGTTCTCACAAATATTCACCAATCATGCATATGAAAGCTCACTCAAACATTTCCAACAATGCTTATCAAACAATCCTTTTCACTCCAACTTTGCATTTCACAACATTCAATCCAACAATATTTCACTCATAAGGAAGATATGCCCATACCTTTTGTTTTGATGGAGATATGTCTTCAAAACCTGTCTCAATCACAATCAACTCCTCTTTGCCAATTTCA
Source organism: Wollemia nobilis (assembly GCA_028583015.1). NCBI lineage: Eukaryota > Viridiplantae > Streptophyta > Pinopsida > Araucariales > Araucariaceae > Wollemia > Wollemia nobilis. Next base: position 4,775,954 of record JAQPPZ010016994.1, read on the forward strand.
AGGTTAGATAGCAACAATCTTTCTCAAAAACTTCACTCAAATATTTCCCTCAAAAATTATTTCACCATACAAAAATATTAAATCTCAAGTACACCTTATAATCTCCAAACTTCAAAAATAATTAGCAAAGATTCAAATAACTCACTTTCACAATAATTTCCTTTATGCACCTTATTTCTCCTCTCAAAAATAATTATCACAATGTAGCTTTATTTCAAAATACAAAATATAATTTTCCTTGCATACCTTATCACTCCTACTTTATAAAATAAATTCTAACCACCAAAAATTAAAATAAAATATTTTAATTTTATTATACCTTATATCTCCCTCAACAAACTCACAAACTTCCTTTTAAAACTCACGCAACCCTCTAATGCAATTTTCGAATATCAAAACCTTTGGACAAATTAAAACGTGTATAACATACCTTTAATTTATTCTACCCAACAAAATGACTTCGAAGAAATTTGAACACACGACCTCGCCTTTCCAAACACCTTAGCACAAAGCGCATCCACCAGTTGGGCTACGTGCCCACACGAAATTAAAAGTGCATGAACTCCTCTATGTTCCTTGTCTCTTCTCCCACTAGTGCAAACGAAAAACACTTTCCTCTTTGCAAAAGATAATCGCGTGAATCGAACCCACGATCTCACCCTCACAAATACCTTAACGTAGCCCTTGGCTGCCACTTGCGCTACCAAGCACCTTGAGACTTGCTTGGCGCTCCACTTCAACTTATCACCATGTCTGCCCTTCAATGTTTAACACATGCAAATTTTCCTTACTCCTTTAATGAATGCAGTGCACAAATTCTTTAGACTTTGGGCACACAATTCGCATGGATAAGTTTTAATTAAAAACCTTTACCCTTTTTATACCATATGCTATGCATTCCAACACGTCGATGATTTAGGAAATTTAATTTTTAATTCGAATTTAACATTTAAACTTTTGGCGCCTTTATTATTTATTTAAATTTAAATTTTAACCTATGGTTAAAATATTTAAATTTAAATAAATTAAATAATAACCTTAAAATCTGCCAAATGGGTTTTTTGAGGATTTATAATTTAATAACTCCTTGGACCTCGTTTTTCTTCAACTCAACCTTTAACCCGAATATTATAATATTAAATATTATAATATTATTATTTCCTTTTAAACCTGCTTCTCCTTCCTTGGGTCTTCAATATTTTTAGGCCTTTTAGGCATATAATATTTAAAATAAATATTATATCCTATTCCTTTAAACTTCTTCCTTGCCTTTTGGAAAAACCACTTGATGACATTAATGATGACGAAACTAGGACATCAACCTCTTGACATCAATGACAACAAAACTTGCTCATATTTCCAACAATCTCCCCCTTTGTCATTGATGGCAACCCATTTTCCTTTAACCATTTCTTTTACCTTTTTCAGTTCTGCTCCCCCTAAGAAACTGCTCCCCCTGATTGAATGCTCTCCCCCTAACTCAAATCTCTCCCCCTTTGACATCAATGGCAAAGGGCCACCTTTGGGGCTTGGGGCTAAAGATGAGACTCTTAGCTTAGCCCCTCCCCCACCTCTCTTTGAGGTGGTTAATTCTGGGGTGGGAGTATCTCTACTCCTAGCATACACTGCTCTTTACCTTTGTCCACCTTCTTCCTCAACTGATCCTTCTGATTCCTCTGAATATTCTTGTTCCTGCTTGTCTCTAGAAGTTCTTCTCTACACCACTTAGCCATATGCCCAACATTATTGCACTTATAACACTTAATGTTGTGGTTCCTTGAAGGTGCAAATATCTTGTAGTTCCTCCTGGTGAAGCCATATCCATTCCTATCATGAACCCTGCAATTAATTACCTTATGACCAAACTGATTACAAGAGTAGCAATACCCTTGAAAGAGATACCCATTTCTAAAATTTCCATATCCCTGTCTTTCATGTGTCCTGCACTGTGTAGCCTTGTGACCAAACCTGTGACATGAGAAGCATCATCCATTGAAGAAACCTTGCCTTGACCCCATTGGTCTCTTGGTCTCTTCTACCCTGTGTTGTTTCATGTTCCATCTGTTCCTCATTTGTGCATTGTTCCTTTCCTTGTTGAACTTTCTATTTTCTAACTTATCCTCAGAAGTCTCACTTTCTCTTACACTCTCTTCTTCTGAAGCTTCTTCTTCTTTGGAGCTTGAGATTGACTCCTCTCCTCGTCCTCTATATTCTTCTTCAAAACCAAGTCCTGTCTTGTTTGATGAAGATCTTTGTACCTTGATAATCTTATCCAAGGTCTTTGAGCTTCTCCCAAACCTGTGTAGCTTGTTTTTAGACTCTTTTACTTCCTTCCTTAGTGAAGCTACCTCATGCTCTAATCTTTCACATTCTAAGACCTTTGCCTCTAACTTCTCTTTAAATCTCCTTGTCTTAGCTATTGAGTTGGTTAGATCTTCTATAAGCTTTCCTTTCTCTTCATCACATTCTTGAAATTGAAGCTTGAGTTTTGAGTTCTACTTTCTTACCTTCCTTAATTCCTTAAGAGCAGAAATAAGCTCACCCTCAAGATCAACTTCTCCTTCCTCTTCATTTTCTGATTCTTTATCTTTTAGATCATCTTCATTCCTTTATGATTTATCTTCAATAGGAGCACTTCCTTCTTCTTCTATTGCCATAAGAAGACTTTCTTCTTCTGGACCTTCAAGAGCATCTTCATATTCATCTTCACTAAAACTGAACCCATTCCTTGTGCAATGATCTTCAAGATGACCAAAGTTACCACACCTAAAACACTTGAGAATTATTGGTGCCCTTTTTCTAACATCTTCTTTTTCTACTATCAGAAATAGAATTTCTTCTTCTTCATTATCTGAGGACCTTCCATCACTATCACTTGAACTCTTACCTACCTTATCTGCATAAAAAATCTTCTTATGCCTTTGGAAAAACTTCTTTCCTTGCTTGCCTTGTCCATCCCTACTTTTCTTTTGATACCTGTATTTTCCTGTTTCCCTATTCTTATGATCCTGTTTCTCATCATCATTGCTACTTCCAGCCTCTAGACAATCAGATGCATAGTGACCATATTTACCACAATTAAAACACCTAACTAATTTTGTACCTTTATACTTTCTTGTGTCCTTGTTCCTTCTGCCATAGTTTGCTTCTTCATCACTGGATAACTCATTACTTGAATCTGACTTCTTACCCTTTGTCTTCTTTGTAACTTTGAAGGTTGCTTCTTTCTGGGGGATAGACTCCTCTTTTATTCTCATCTCAAAAGCTGTGAGAGTTCCATGTAACTCATCCCTTGTCAAAGTTTCAATATCTCTTGACTCTTCTATGGCTGAAATATTTTCACTATACCTCTTAGGGAGTGACCTTAAAACCTTTTGACAAACATCTGATTCTTCAACTTTAAACCCAAGTCCTTGCATGGAGTTAACAACCTCATCCACATGAAGTAAGTATGTAGCAATGTCTTCCTCATCCTTCATCTTTAAGTCTTCAAATGTTTTCTTGTGATTTTGCAATTTTGCCATCTTGACCTTTTTGTCTCCCTCATATATATTTTTTAGCTTATCCCAAATCTCTTTTGTTGATGTGCAATGCATAACTTTTACAAACTTTATTTCATGTAAACCATTTAAGATTCCATTCATTGCCTTTGAATTATTCAGTTGTAGGAGCTTACCATATTTATCTGTAGGTGGAGTAGTTGGTGGTATGTACCCATCCTCAACTCGCTTGCCATATATCATTTCCTAGTGCCATTAGGAAAATCTTCATTCTCACACTCCAAAATGCATAATTGTTCCCATCGAACAATGGTGCCTTATTCCCTGAAGATCCACTCTAAGAATCCATCTGTGTTCCTGTAAGATTTTCCTTCAAGTTGTTAAACTCTTTCGAAGGAACCCGCTTTGATACCAATTGAAGAACACAAGCTTATACTGAGAGGGGGTGAACAATATAAGACCACTTTTTACTTTTCTTTCCCAAACAATATTATCCAATATATCAATGGCAATATCAACAATAGTAATCAAAGCAATGCACAAATCACCACACACAATAGAGACACCAATTTAACGTGGTTCACCCAATGTGGGCTACTCCATGGAGAAAATATTTCACTAAAATTTTCTCAACAAATCTCTTGGGAATCCTTCCCTATTACAATGTTTATGGACCTCTATCCAAAGGAGACACCAATCCCCTAATCAAGTTCATGGATACCTATCCACAGGAGACACCAATCCCCTTAGCTGGTTCGTGGATCTCTATCCATAGGAGAACTCCTTCTCCTCTGCTCTAGATGGTGATCCTCTAGAAGACTACTACCTCCACTACATTGGCTTGTGGATCTCTCTCCACTGAAGACCTCTATCCTCACTCAGAAGACCTCTATCCTCACTACCCTAGCTAATGGATCTCTATCCACTAGAGACTATTATCCTCTACTCTATCACCTCCAAAGCTTACTCTCAGCTCTACTCAATATCTATCTCAAATCTACACTAAACACTATCCTTCGATCTAGCACAAATCTACTCACAAGTCTATCTCTAGTATGGCACAAATCTACCCTCAAATATGCACCAAAATCTATCCTCAAATCTATCCTCAATCCTCAAGCCTTAACACAAAGCTTGATCCAATCACAAATCAACTCTGCTAGATCTACCCCAAGCCTTAACACAAAGCTTGAACAAATCAATCAATCAATTCTACTCTCAAGTCTTCTCAAAGACTTACCTCAAATATATCCACAAGTCCTCTCAAGAACTTGCTCAATCTACTCTCAAGTCTTCACCAAGACTTACCTCAAATTCTCAACAAGTCCTCTCTAGAACTTGTCCAATCTACTCAACAAGTCTTCACCAAGACTTACCTCAAATCTTCTCAACAAGTCCTATAACTTTCCAATCTCTCAACAAGTCTTCACCAAGACTTACCTCAAATCTTCTTGTAAGCTTCCACAAAATCTCACACAAATCTGTCCTTAAGTCCCCTCTAGGACTTACTCAAATTGCTCACAAGATTTCACAAAATCTTGCTTAACTCTGTCCTTAAGTCCCCTCTAGGACTTACTCAAATCTCCACTAGCTTTCACAAAAGCTTATTCAAATCAATTGCAAAACTTGCATACAAAACTCAACTTAATCTCTTTCAAAAACCTCTTCAATCACACAAACAAGTTTCACTCAAAATCTTGTTTAACCATAGAAACATATAGAGAATGATTAGAGACTCAATATGTTTCACACTCACAAAACACTCAATCACTTTCAAACTCTCTTTCAAATCAATTTAGAATAAAGAATAATTTGTTTCACAAAACTTGAACTATCACTCCAATGCATTCAATCAATAATGCTCATCCAACTTCACTCAACCATTCACTCAATGAAACACAACTTGCTTACAAACCCTAACCAAGTGTTTCACTATACTTCCAACAACTCACACTATGGAATCTCAAACCTTGACTCAAGATGATTCCAAATTCACATAACAATGATACTCATGATCTTTCACAAACCCTAGCTCAAGATAGTTCTCAACTTCACATAACAATGATACTCATGATCTTTCACAAACCCTAGTTCAAGATAGTTCTCAATCTCACATAACAATGATACTCATGTTCTTTCACAAACCCTAGTTCAAGATAGTTCTCAATTTCACACTCAAATGTTCTCACAAATATTCACCAATCATGCATATGAAAACTCACTCAAACATTTCCAACAATGCTTATCAAACAATCCTTTTCACTCCAACTTTGCATTTCACAACATTCAATCCAACAATATTTCACTCATAAGGAAGATGTGCCCATACCTTTTGTTTTGATGGAGATATATCTTCAAAACCTATCTCAATCACAATCAACTCCTCTTTGCCAATTTCAATGTTAGATAGCAACAATCTTTCTCAAAAACTTCACTCAAATATTTCCCTCAAAAATTATTTCACCATACAAAAATATTAAATCTCAAGTACACCTTATAATCTCCAAACTTCAAAAATAATTAGCAAAGATTCAAATAACTCACTTTCACAATAATTTCCTTTATGCACCTTATTTCTCCTCTCAAAAATAATTATCACAATGTAGCTTTATTTTTTTGTTAATTTGAGTAGTATTTACAAACCGGGTTTTGAAAGGAACCCAAAACCTTATTACAATCAGGGCTAAACCGTCGTACGAAGAAACACTATTATCAAAAAAGTGCTACCACCCATACCAAAAACCCTCAACGACCTAGAGGGAATATCACTAAAATCGGGAATCAATAGGAAAGGGAACCAAAAAAGTAAATAGAAAACCGCCACTAAGACACCGTTTGCCTTCAGACAGGGGTAAACCCCAGCAACTACAAATTCAAAATTCCCACTTGACCACTGACACAAAAATGATGTTTACCAGCAAAAACCAACCTTCATGCCATCGCCCTGGGAAGAGGGTCCCGCTTCTGTCAGTTTTTGTCATCCTCCTTTTTCTTCACAACATAGCGGGTTAGCATCTTGGAGGCCTCCTCCAGGTACTTGATCGAGGTGCAGATGGTGGATGCCACTAGCTCTAGTAGCATCTAGGAGCTTTGATCCTCCCTGTCACTCATAGAGTCAGAGATAACATGGGTGGAGGACGAGGATGGTTCCACCTTAGGTTTTTTTAGCCTGGCCGAAGATCTGCCCATCGGGGGGTGTTAGATACCATTGCTCATTTCTTCGATCGCGTGCTCCTGAGAGGGGAGCCCTTGTTCCACCCTCCCACTAGATCGGGGCCACCAGGGGACTCACCAGGGTTGGGTGATGGAGGAGGCTCATCAGGGGGACTAGCTGAAATCGGTTTGATGTTGTGAACTAGAGGCCTGTTGGCTATGACATGTCTAAAGATTATAGCTAAAAGGCCCTGGTGCAGCGACTTCCCACCTGAATTTTGGCACTTTTCAATGGATAGGGAGAGGGAATACATCAGGTAGTCGAGAACACAAATTGGCTTACCATCCCGGAGATGGTTGACGAAAGCTAGGTGAAAGCTTCACAATGGCTTCTTCGGGTCATCACACATAACAAACTGCATAATGGGGACTACGACGATGTTCCAGGGGGTTGGGAGGGATGACACATGCAAGGTGGACTTGTCCCAGCCCAAACACTTCCCTTTGTCAGGGAATTGATCTATCTCCTCTTCCCAATTATGCTTATCATGCCTTATGAAGTGCCCAGATAGTGGGAAGCCGGTGATCTCCGCAAGCATATCAATTGTTACCTTGAAATGGACCCCTTGGACTACGACCTCACCCTGGTTCCATGAGGAAACAAAATCTCTGGTAATATGATCTTCGGCTCCAAAGAATTTCATCAGGAAAGGGGTGAACCCCTTGGCATCCATAAAGACTTTGGCAGTGGGGTCAAGGTTAAGCTGGGCGGGCTCTACAAAGGCCATGCTAAAAGGATGGTGATAGGGGTAGAAATAGGGGGATGGAAGGTGGAGGGGGCTGATGGGGGAAAGTAGTAGAGCCGAAGCAGGAAAACTAGATGATGAATAGGCAAAATGACTGAGGTTGAGGCTGTTTAAATGGTGATGGGATGAGCGGAGGAGGTTGCCAACAGAGGAAGCAGATTGGATGAAACAATGGTGGGAGGCACGGGATGCCCCTCGGAGGAGATTGGATGAGTGAGAACATACATTCCCAACCATGGCTAGATCAACCTCGATCGATGCATGATATGAAAGATCAAAAGTCGCACGCGGGGCCAGAGAAGTTTCCAAAAACAAATCTATGAGGGGAAGGGGATAATGCTGGGAAAAGCAAATGATAGCTTGGAGAGGAAGCAAGGGTTGGGGAAAAGTGCCATGATTAGCGGGGTAGGGGCTGGGTCACCTTCCCAGCTTGTAGTTCTCCGCCACGTAGCAAGAGGAGTGTCTAGCATTGATAACTTGGAGCACATCGGCTTGGGAGGTACGCATGTCGATGATATTGAAATTTGGATGGTGCCTTAATTTAGTCGAGTGGGGAGTGTGCCAGTTTCCCCATGCCTTGCCACCCAAGAACATGAACCTGATAACATAATTGGTCCACACATGGCATTTACCTACAACCTGGGGCAAAGGTCCAGCAAGCCCACCCATGGTGAGAAGAGTCCCTACACTTAGCATTGTTTCAAGCTTCACCTCCTTGGGACCTACCGCCTTAAATTTTACTTCTTTCCCGAATTGCTGCATCAGATATTTCCTTGGGAAAGTTCTCTCTCCATATTCTGAGGTTGGTTGATGTGGTTGCTAGGTTGGCCATGAGATCAACTATTTGGTTAGCCTCCCTAAAATTGTGCCGGATGATCATCTGTGGGAGGCCTCGAAAGAGTTTCCTGGACTCCTGGATGGTGTTGAATACTTTCCAGGATGGAGTCTTGTTACTCATCATGTAGTTGATTATGTTTAGGGAATCACCTTCAATGATGGCCCTTCTGGGGTCCTCTTGAAGTAGGACAAGGCCTCACCATAGAGCCATGGCCTTCGTAAAGTTGTTGGTCTGGGGCCCGAGGAATTCAGCATACGCAAGGATAATGGTGCCTTCATGGTCTCGGATGATGCCACCTACCCCTGCAAGCCCAAGATTTCCCTTGGAGGCTCCATCAAAGTTCAACTTGATCCACCCTTCTAGAGGTGGCATCCACTTGAGATTGATTCTAGGGTTGGGCCTCGGTTGAGCTCCAGGGTCTTCATCAGGAATACCAAGGGATTTGAAAAGGGCTCGCTCAAGATCTTGGGAAGGAGCCAGGGAGCAAGGGATGAGCTAAATATTTTTGATAGCATAGGCGATGGATCTGGAAGCCACTGCTATGGGATCCTTGGGAGAGGATGAAAAGGCCCTGTTGTTGCACTCTAACCAGATCTACCAGATCAAATGGTGGAGGTAGAAGGACCAAAGGGAGTGGAGTTTGGGATGGCTAAATGGGTTTGACCACTGAGAGAAAAGGTCAATAATGGAATTGGGTTGAACCCATTGAATGTGAAAAGATTTGAGCAAGTGGTTGAGGGCTGTGGAGGAGAAGGCACAGTTGGTGAACAGGTGGTTCATTGATTCCCATCTAGAGAGGTATAGGTAGCACCGGTTGGGGATCATGAAACCTCTTTTGGCCAGATTCTCTATCGTGAGGATCTTATTCTAGATGGCTATCCAAGAGAAGAAACTGATTTTGGGGATGAGTTTCTTCCTCTAGATGAGGTTGAAAGGGATGGTAGCCACCTGCACCGACTCTAGGAAGGTGTAAGTTGACTTAACAGAGAAGGATCCTCCATCATTTCCTCTCTAGATGGGCCTATCCTCCGCCTCTCCCATTGGAATGGTGACTGTATTGAGTAGGCTTGAGAGGCTAGCAACTTGGTGAGGGAAGTTGCCCTCATCGATGGGTCTCCACTTGGGATTCCCATTGAGACTGGTGATAAAGTTTACAACCTTACTTCCCATGTTGGCATTAGTGGACGGTCTTAGAACCCCCAACTCCCTGTCCTCACTCAGAGGTTCTTCTTGAAGCCATCTATCATTCCAGAAGTCGATGGTGCTCCCATTCCCCAGGATCCATCTGCTACCTTTCTGGATGAGACTCCTGGTCTGAGTGATTGATTTCTAGAATGCAGAACCATTCTGGGGTCCTTGGTCACTTAAGAAGGGATGGTCTTGCAAGTATTTCTTTTTGACTATCTAAACCCACTCGACCTCATTGCTGGTGTAGACCTTCCATGCGTGCTTGGCTAGGAGAGTGAGGTTCATTTGGGATAATTTTCTGAGTCCGATGCCTCCTTCACTCTTGCTGTGATAGACTAAGTCCCAGGCCACCAAGGGGATCCTCTTATTATCCTCACTCCTGGACCAGAGGAACCTCTTTTGGATTTGCTCTATCTTGGCGATCACAAAGGCTAGGATTTTGAAGACAGACATGAAATAAATCGGGATACTCTAAAGGTAGGCCAAAGTGAGGGTGGCCTTGGCTTCCTGGGAAAGGAGGTGACCTTTCCAAGAGGCCAAATTTTTCTGGATCCTTTCAATAACATTGTTCCACATAGGCCTAGAGGGATTACCAGAGAATAGGGGGAGCCCAAGATAGGAAGTGGGGAGAACCTCCGGGGAGCACCCAAGGATCTGAGTAATCTTAATTTTCTTGGTCTAGGGGGTGTTGATGAAGTAGATTTTTCTTTTGAGGAGGTTGACCTTTTGGCCTACAACATTCTCATAAAGGCGAAGAATATGCTTAATGGTCTTGGCTTGGGCAATGAAAGCTAAAGTGGCCAAGATAGTGTCATCAATGAACTATTGGTGGGTAACTGGATTGAGACCAGAGGTAGTTTTGATCCCTAAGATGAGCCCTCTCCTGCCAGCACTTGCAATGGTCCTTCCTAGAGCCTCGACCAGGATGATGAACAAAATTGGGGATAGGGGGTCTCCCTGCCTCAGGCCCCTAGAGCTAGGGAAGAACCCAGTAGGGGACCCATTGACTAAGATGGAGAACCACGGAGAGGATATGCACATTTTGATGAGGTCAACCTAGGTTGGGTGGAAGCCAAATTTAAGAAGGACCTCGATGAGAAACTCCCAGCTTACCCTATCGAAGGCTTTGTTCATGTCAAGCTTGAGAAGGAAAGCTGGTTTCTTGGCCAAGGTGGTGGAATGTAGGGCCTCATGGATGGTGATCACTCCATCTGTAATGACTCTCCCTTTGATAGAGCTGCCTTGGTAGGGATCGATGATGAGGGGGAGGATCCCTTTAAGCCTGTTAGCTAGGGCTTTGGTTAGGATTTTGTAGAGGACATTGCAAAGGCTGATAGGGTGAAAGTCAAAAAGAGACTTGGAGGCTTGAACTTTGGGGACCAGGGAAATGAAGGTTGAGTTGATCCCTTGGGGAATGGCCTTGGAAGACTGAATATCCCTAATTGCAGCACACACCTCAGGCTCGATCAAGTCCCAAAATTCTTGGAAGAAATACGAAGGGAATCCATCCGGCCCGGGGGACTTGTCAGGTTGCATGGAGAACAGGGCCCCTTTGATCTCTTCAGTAGAAAGAGGGCTGATGAGCATTTCATTGGTGGTAGGAGAAATGGAATGGGGGATATTTTCCAAGAGAGTCTTGGCCTCTTGAGGGGAGCCCTGGGAGGGGGTGCCCAGGAGGGACTGGAAGAAGTTGGTTGCTTCATCCCGGATCTCAGAGATATCCCTTGTGACCCTTCCATCACTGCAAGTGAGCTCTAAAATTTTGTTGGAGCTCCTGTTTCTCAGAGTAGATGCATGGAAGAATTTGGTATTCGAGTCACCATCCTTGAGCCATAGGGCTTTGGATTTTTACCTCCAATACGTTTCTTCTTTGGCCAGGATGTTGTGGAATTTTGCTAGTAGTTTGCTCTCTTCAGCCCTAGAGTTATTGTCTTGATTGCCTTCCTGGAATTGTTGTTCTATGAACTCTAGCTTCTCTTTGATCAATCATTTACTTTCAAAAATTTTGCCAAAGGTTTCTCTATTCCACACCCTAAGATTTTCCTTGATAAACCTGAGTTTTTGGTATAGTTGCCCAGACGGGGATCCTTTGAAGGGCTGCTGCCACCACTGGGTGACTTGGTTTCTAAAGTTTGGATGGTGGAACCACATCGCCTCAAAGCGGAAGGGGCTCTTGAAAGAGGGAGATTTATTGGCTTCAAATAGAAGGGGACTGTGGTCAGAGCCAATTTTGGGGAGGGGTTTGAGGGTGGCATCCCCAAAAATAGGGATGGCCTCTCTCAAAAGCAAGACCCTATCCAATTTGACTTGGATGAGATTAGTTCCAACCCTTCTATTACTCCAAGTGAACTTTTCCCTCTTTAGCTATATGTCCATGAGTTCATTCTCATCTATGAAATCCCCAAATTCTTCCATGCTTTTGGTAATCAGGGTGTTGCCTCCTTTCTTGTCTGAAGGGAACAGGGGGCTGTTGAAATCTCCTACGAGGATCTAGGGGATGGTTTTGAATGAGTTTCTCATGAGGCTTATTGAATCCCAAAGCAAGGCTCTTTCTAGAGGGTTGTTGGGGGCATAAACATTGGAGAGGATCCAAGTGATGTTGTTGGTTTTGTAGTGGAACAATATATTGATGATTCTACTAGAGGAGGAAATCAGTCTTCCTTTGACTTTGGATGGATCCCAGATACATAACAGTCCTCCGAACATCCCTTGGGTAGGGGTAAAGATAAATTTGTCGTTGTTCCATATAGCCTTGGCTACTCTGGGAGAAGAAATCTCATCTACTTTAGTTTCTTGCAGAATGAGAATTGAGGGATTGTGTTCTTTCCTTAGATTTGTGACTATCCACTTCTTGGGGACCCCATTGAGCCCTCTCACATTCCAAGTGAGAATCTTCATTTACAACTTTTTGAGGGATTTTTTGCCTCCTTTCCCCTATTGGGAAGGAGGTTTGGGATTTTTAGGTTCATCTCTTATCATATTGAGAGAGTCAAACAACAAGGTGGCTTGAAAGCCATTAGCTATATCATCTTTCACCTCTTTCCTTCTCTGCTCGATAAGGGATGGTCATCCTCTCTTCTTGTCACTTCCAAAATCAGTAATGGATTTTTTTCTCTAGGTCCTCTTGGGGCTGAAACCTTCTTGGGCTGATTGTGATGGGATAGGAATTTCGTCTTATTCATCATTAGACTGAAAGGGAGTTGGTCTGGATGTTTCAAGCGGGGGGAGGGAGGGACCTAATCTAGAAGGGGATTTAGAGGGAACTATTTCTATCGTTCCTGCCTAGGGAGGATCAGTGGGGTAGGGGGAGGAGGATCAGACATGGGGGGCTCCACATTATCCTTAATGAAATTAGGGTTGGACTCGGGCAGAGGACATACCTGTTCAGGTTCTAAAATCGGAGGAGGATCTACTTTTTGTTTCCCTTTGTCCTTTGAGGACTCTCCTCTCCTTTTCCCTGGGGCTTGGTGAGCCACTAGGGTGGTCTTTCAAGGAGTGGATCACCCGTTCTTTGGATGATAATTTTGAGGTGGAAGGAACCAATTTTGGGGTCTGGGGTGAGCCCTAGGGAAAGATTCACCAACCTCAGTATCCTCTGTAGGTTTAGGTTTGAGGAGCGGACATTGGTTCCTAAGGTGGCCTTGCATGTTGCACTGGACACAAAAGGCTGGCTTGTTTTCGTATTCTAGTGGTTGGCACCATCTAAAGGACCCCAAGATTAGGTTAACAAAGGATGGAAGCTCAGACTCGAGATTGGTATTTATGCATATGCAGGCATGGACCATTCTAGAGCCTACTTTGGTTGTAGAGTCGATGGCCACCAACTCATCGATTGTATCCGCAATAGCTTTCAGGACCTCCTCTTTCCAAATATGGAGAGGTAGATCTGGGATGTGGACCCATATGGGAGAAAAGTTAATGCTCTGGGTATTTGGATTGAAATCCTCTACCCATCGCCTGAGAAACAAGCTCCTCCTTCCTAGGAACCAGGGCCCTCCTATTAGTATCTGGCTTGCATCATCATGATTGCCTAGATTTATGACAAAAAAGCCTCTAGAGAGGGCTACGATCTCCATGTTTCCTGAGGTCTTCCATTTGGAGAAGGCCCAATGCCTTATAGTCTCCATATCTGGTTGTCCCCCTAAAAACTTCCTAATTAGGGAGTAGGAGGCCTTGGAAACATAGTTGGAGAAAACTTCATCTAGGATGATAATATCCGGTCCAACCTGAGTTAGGTGGGCATATGAGGTTTTTGGGGGATCGGCTCACCATAAGTGACCTATGCATAAGATGACCTACCAGGGTTCCCAAGCATGGGGCCCTTAGTAGGCCCTTTTTCGAGAGGCTCCTTGTCTCGAGGACCCATGTGGGGTGTCCCTCGGGATCTCGCTTCTCCTTTTATGGCACCGCTCTTACCTGGACCTGATCCTCCCTGTGTCGCTTCTGCATTTTAGATCCCATCATCTCCATCGCTGCCCTCCACATCCACCATCGCTCCTCCTTCCTTCCTTAGAAATTCAAATTGAATTCTTTAATCTCCTTTTGTCTCCCAAATTTTAAATTTCAAACAAACCTTTGTGAAGCTTCTTTCCTTACTACACCAGGTGTGTGTTTATATTCCCCCCATCACAATGTAGCTTTATTTCAAAATACAAAAAATAATTTTCTTTGCATACCTTATCACTCCTACTTTATAAAATAAATTATAACCACCAAAAATCAAAATAAAATATTTTAATTTTATTATGCCTTATAACTCCCTCAACAAACTCACAACTTCATTTTAGAACTCACGAAATCCTCTAATGCAATTTCCAAATTTCAAAACCTTTGGACAAACTAAAACGTTTATAGCATACCTTTAATTTATTCTGCCCAACAAAATGACTTCAACGAAATTTGAACACACGACTTTGCCTTTCCAAACACCTTAGCACAAAGCGCATCTGCCGGTTGGGCTATGTGCCCACACGAAATTAAAAGCACATAATCTCCTCTATGTTCATTGTATCTTCTCCCACTATGCGTAAACAAAAAATGCTTTCCTCTTTGTAAAAGATAATCGCGTGAATCGAACCCGTGATCTCACCTTCATGAATGCCTTAACGTAGCCCTTGGCTGCCACTTGCGCTACCAAGCGCCTTGAGACTTGCTTGGCACTCTGCTTCAATTTATCACCACGTCTGCCCTTCAATGTTTAACACATATGAATTTATCCTTACTCCTTTAATGAATGCAGTGCACGAATTCTTTAAACTTTGGGCACACAATTCACATGGATAAGTTTTAATTAAAAACTTTTGCCTTTTTTATACCATATGCTATGCATTCCAGCATGTTGATGATTTAGGAAATTTGAATTTAACATTTAAACATTTGGCCCCTTTATTATTTATTTAAATTTAAATTTTAACCTATGGTTAAAATATTCAAATTTAAATAAATTAAATAATAACCTTAAAATCTGCCAAATGGGTTTTTTGAGGACTTATAATTTAATAACTCCTTGGACCTCGTTTTTCTTCAACTCAACCCTTAACTAGAAATATTATAATATTAAATATTATTATTTCCTTTTAAACCTGCTTCTCCTTCCTTGGGTCTTCAATATTTTAAGGCCTTTTAGGCATATAATATTTAAAATAAATATTATATCCTATTCCTTTAAACTTCTTCCTTGCCTTTTGGAAAAACTACCTGATGACATTAATGATGACAAAACTAGGACATCAACCTCTTGACATCAATGACAACAAAACTTGCTTATATTTCCAACACTTAGGCCACTGTATGACTATACTTAAAGGTATAGCAGTCAAGCCCCCTAGGTCCTTTTAGCTGAACTTTAGAATGAAGAAGCAAAAGTTGACCTTTTTGGAAGATGAACAAACAAAATGTAATGCAGTAGAACAAAATGATAAAGATAATAAATTTTGTGTAATTATGCCCTAAATGTAACATGAAATGCAAATGTAGGGTTAGGGGGTGAACATAAACCCCCAAGCTTAGTGTTGGTGAAATTGCACCCTGTACGGGGTGACCACGATTTTGCTTCTCACGAAATCATACCATGTAATTACAGGGCATGATTTTGCAACAAAAGAAAAATATAGTAGAACAATGCAAATAAACTAATCAAAGATGCAAATATAATAATATGCAAAATGAAAAACAAATGAAAACAACCTAGTGGTAGTGAAAAGCAAGTAAAAGGATGAAGACCTCAAAAGTAGTAGACTTCTCCTTAGGGCTTCAACACTTATACACCAAAGGTAGCAACACACAATCAAATGCAGTAGAAGAGATCTCCACAAAATCCAAAACCTTCAATAGAGTCTTGTTAGCACTTGCATCAACACTTGTTAGCAACTTTTTATATTGCTTCCCTTAGAATTCATGATTAGAAGATATCTAGCAGTCATGTGTTAAGAGATTGGATTGAAAAGAAAGCTTCAAAACCTCTATTTATAAGATATTTGAAGCAATAATGGATGGGAAAAATTGTTAGCTTTTGATGCAGTATGCAATGGGAGATAGCAATCACAAGATGCAAAATAATATGAAAGAAAGTAAATCTATGAGATGACTGAAATATGCTATAAATAGAAATGATGAAAATGAATACAATGTAGCTATGGAGGAAATGGACACTCCATGAACAAAGCTACTGGACTACATTGCACCCATCACCAATATATGGTGATCTACACAACACTATGCTACTACCTACGAATATGCTCTGAGCTTCTATATTTTGCTTGTTACAATGAGGCCCTTTTTATATAGGAAGATAGGTTCCTTGGCCAACACTCTACCTAGCTGTGCAAGGGACACCTTGCACATATACAACTTGCACATTGACACTTGTGCATTTATTACATTGCATGAAGTAACTAGATAACTTCCCCCTAAAGTAATCTAATGTCCTAAGTATGTACCTAGGAAGGTACATTTACATGACCCAAATGATGTAATATAATCTATTTCTAACACCCCCTTGTATTACATTATTTGGGTATTGAAGACTTTAGTCTTCAATGTGAATCTCCTTCTTGATCTTGAGATTCAGATTCTTCTTCTCTATTTTTTGTAACCTATTCAAGCAAGTAGTTAGTGTCTTCATAACCTATCATTCTTGCTGAAAGAGCTTTGACTTCATAATCATCTGTAGATTCTTCTAGTTCTTTGATTTCTTCTATCCTCTGAGCTAGATGTCCTTTTTTATTTCTTTTTCGATACTCCAATTGGGGATAATTGGTTGGATGCTAAAATTATTGCTGACAAGGATTTTGATATTATCGTGGCTGAAATTGGTTCCCATTGTTCATCTGATTTCCTTGATTCTAATTTTTGGGATTGAACCTGCAATAGTTGGTACTATGGCCTTTTCTCTTGCATATCTGACAATACATGTTGTACCATGGTTTTCATCCTTTTGATGAAGAAGCAATGTTTCCCTATGGATTATCTTTAGATGCCAATGCAATGTTAGTCATTTCATATTTAATTGTATTTTCCACCTCATATTCCTATAGAATATTGACTAAGTCATCAAAAGAAGTATCTTTACTTAGGACTTGTAAAGATGTTACCAAATGTTTATAGTTGTATGGAAGTGCTCTCATGGTTACTTGAGTAAGAAGTTCATCCTTAACTATTTCTCCTAAGGTCAATAATTTCCCTTTAATATATGCTACCTTCCTTAGGAATAGTTCTATGCTTTCTCCATTATTCATCTTTAATGAGTGAAGTTGAGTTTGAAGATGAAGAATAGTTGCCTTATTCTTTCCTTCAAATATTTTTTCTAGGCTTGTCCATGCATCTGAAGATGTTTTTGCTGAACTGATATAGGGTTGTATCTCATCAGTGATAGCAAAGGTTATTATCATTAGAGCCTTTGAATCATTTTCCTCAAACTTTAGGATTTCAATATCATCTGTGGTAGGTATCTATGTTTTCCCTTTGACAATATCCCAAAGTTTTTCATATACTAGGATTGCTTTTACTTTATTCTTCTAGGAGAAATAATTAGGACCCTTGAGTAGTTGAGATTCTACTAGGAAGAATTTGTTTGATGTCATTTAAATTCCCTAATATCAATCCTTAGATTTTGTGGAATTCCTTATGACTCCCTAGTGATTTTGGAATATGATATAGTGCTCTTGTAAAATGTAGTTCAATTTTTGGTTGATTTTGTAAAGTTTTGTAAATATCAAAAATCAACTTTTCTAACACCTTATTACTCCTATTGAACTAAGCACTTTTCCAATTTTGAAGAGGTTTTAATGTTGGATTTCTTTTGTCCCTTTTGAGAAATTTTGAGACAAGAATATTATAAATTTCCAACCTTAGCAAAAACCTTAATAACCTCTTTTAATATCCCTTAGGATTTGATTTTAGTGTTTCTAATTTTCAATAACCTAATTTGGTGTTGTAATCCTTATAGCTCCCAAATATAGAAAATTAGAACACAATAATATTTGCAAATATTATAAATTTGATTTTTCCAGTAGTAACCCTTATTTCTCCTAGGTTTATTTTGCAAATATTATTTTGATTTGTTATATTTCACCCTTTGATTTTTGCTTTCAATATTGATATTTTCTCTAAGCTTTGACCTTAGTTTACAATCCTTATATCTCCCTAAGAATGAAAGCAATATTAAATAAGGGTTATTTCTTACCTTTCAATATTGTATTACCGCAATGTTCGATGCCTTTTTTGGTTGTATATGATAACAATGTATTGTTCTCCTTTGGCACTAAAAACATTGTCCAAGCTTTGGAATCTCCTTGCCTTCAATGCATGAACGTTGGTGCTTCAAACTATGGGGTCTTTGACCTCCCTTGACCAGAGATTTTAATGCTCTCTTCTCCTTGCTTCCATGCTGCACTTTGGCTTACCTTGACTGTGCTATGAATTCAAACTCCTTGGACTTGGGCACCTTTTTATGAAGGAGGAATCTTGGACCTTGTGACAAGTGTCACAACCATTTCTTATGAGTGCTTGAGAGAAGTAGAGATACCTCTTGCCACTTGTAAACCTTCTGTCAGGTCTGAAAGGAACGTTATGTTCTAAGATGAGCGCTCATTCTTTTCCATTCCAAGTGTCTCTTTTCTTTCTAACGTTCCAACCTCCTTTGTGTAACGCTCCTTGGTCAATCTTGTAATGGATGGGCGCTTGTGTGAGAGTTGTTAGGGTTATCTTTAGATAACAAGTGTCATCACCTCCTTGTGCATGAGTCTTCTACGTAATGCCCTCTCAACGTGCCTTGGCAAAGCTTCTTATTAGCAATGTGCCTTGGCCAATTCTTTCTTTGTTGTGAACGTTCGATGAGGTGGTTCTAGCTAATGCTTTTGGAGGCTTTTGAGTAGCTTTTGGTGGAGCTTTGGTGGTGCCTTGGTGGAGCTCTGGTGGTGCCTTGGTGGAGCTTTGGTGGTGCCTTGATGGAGCTCCTTGGATGTACATGGATTGCTATGCTTTCCCTCATTTTTTAACCTATTTTGTATGCTCCTTTGTAGATGAGATTACCTTGGATGTAATGCTCTTTCTTTACTTTGTATTGTGTCTTCTTTTCTTGCAGGTTCGACCATCCAAAATGGAGGAATTGTGAGCCTTTTGAGAGGCTTCCTTTCTATGCTTGGAGTGGACTGCTATTTGGTTGTTCTTGACTATAATAATGTGCCCTTAAGGCACTCTAGATTCTTCCCTAAGACCTGCGTACAACCGATTAGAATGATGCACAATAATGTAATAACTTTTGGTTATAAGAAACCTTCTTGCACTCCTTTTTGCAGATCTGATTTTCTAGTTTTTATGGCAAAATTTTGAATGCAATGGGGGATTTGAGGTGGTCTTCTTGAATAGACACCTTTCCCATTTTTTCTTGGGTAATTTGATAACAATCCCAAGCTTATAATGGTGTAGATAGAAGCTTCTCTTTGATGTAATTTTCTGCACTTTCACCTTGCAACTAACCTTGTAATGCTTTGGATTTGAGACTCACCAAGTCTCAATTTTTGAAGCTTCCTTTGCTGACTTTAGTTAGTTGCTATTTTCTTCTCCAAAATTTGGAGGATTGAGCTATTTTTATGGCTTCCTTTGGCCACTAAAAGTTGTAGATTTTGGTGCACTAATGGTGTCTTTAGACACTTGATGCTAATATGATTTTGTGCCTTTCTCAAGAACACAAACACTAAGATTTTTGAGAGTAATATAGTAGTGCAAATGAACCCACTAATATTTCACTTTTAATGCACTAAAAATCACACCTTATCACTCCAATCAACTCTCAAAATAACTTATAAGTGCACTTAATCAATTTACTACAACTAATCAAGAATAATCTGAAATGAATCTTCAAGAGTTATTCTACAATTTCACTACAAATAAAGTTGTAGGAACTAGTCTTCTTTTTCTTTCCAAAGTAGATATTTGGTAGTTGATAGATAGTTGTAATTTTGTAATCTAATCAACTCCAAAGCTAATGTGCAAATGAACCTTAAAAGGAACTTTTCCCTTTTGCACTTTTGAAGACTGTAATTCAATTTTCCTCTTTTGCAACTCTAATCCAAATTAAGGTGCTTTAACAAATCTGATAAGTAATCCAATTAATGAATCTACTTGCACCAATAGTTGCTTACCTTTTTGAAAGCTTTTGTAGCTCTTTTGCAGCTTCTATAGAGGATGTAGATCTTGGTGTCTAAGATCACCAAGTTGCTGCTTTGAGTAGGATCTTGCTGCTTAGTTTCTTCTTCACCAAAAAGTGGTCTCAAACTTTCTTTTACGAGCCTAGGTTTTGATGATTTGATCCTTTAAGAAATATTCTCCTTTTGTTGTAGATTTGGAGAAGTCTTTGTCTCTAAAATGGTGCCTTCTTGCTGTGAGAGGTAATCTTCAAATCTCTTGGATTTGGTAGGCTTCTCCTATCTTCAAGTCTTCTTGTCGAATTCTGACTTCAAGCAGGATCTTCTTCTCAAGATTCTGAATGTCTTGAGGTCTTCTGAGATTTGGCACTCCTTGCCAAATTCTTCTCTTCTTTTGGTGTTTTATAATTTCCCAAATATTCTTCTCTC
The DNA here is from genome assembly GCA_028583015.1 of Wollemia nobilis. Classification (NCBI taxonomy): domain Eukaryota; kingdom Viridiplantae; phylum Streptophyta; class Pinopsida; order Araucariales; family Araucariaceae; genus Wollemia; species Wollemia nobilis. Next base: position 4,796,514 of record JAQPPZ010016994.1, read on the forward strand.
TTTTGCCCCTTCCAAATTCTTCTTCTTTTGGGCTTGTTGTCGGATGGTGATAATTGTCCCAAATATTTCACTATCTTCTATAGTGAATTTCTCCAATGAGTTCTCCTTTGATGATTTCTTCAGTAAGGCTCTCCAAGCCTTTTAATGGATGCTCATTGAGACCTCCCCAAGGTCTTTGATCTTGTAGCTTCTTCTGGTCTTCCTTGAGACCTTTTCTTCAACCTTCTACTCCTAGAAGTGTTGGTGGTGAGATCTTCTTCTAGATCTCTAATTATACTACTTCTAGATTCGAGAAGGACTCTCCTAGTCCTTCTTCTTCTTCCAAGACTAGAAGTTCTTCAATGAGATCTTCTCCTGATCTCTTTACCTTCAATTTTGCTTTAGGTGTTGGATTGATTCTGAAGAAGATACTCTTCCTAAATTTCTTGTAGGAAGTTTCCCAACTCACTGAATCTCCTTTCCCTACAACAAAGTATTAGTACTAAAATCTTAATCTACTTCTAAATCAGATACTCTCTTCTAGAGTCTTCTTTAGGATCAAGGCTTATATGGCCTTTTTTAGTATCAAGGCTTATGTGGCCTTTTCTTTAGTATCAAGGCTTTTGTGGCCTTTTCTTCAATATCAAGGCTTCTATGGCCTTTTCTTCTAGATCAAGGCTTCTATGGCATTTTCTTCTAGATCAAGGCTTTTATGGCCTTTTCTTCTTCTATGAAGTTCTCAATCTAGAAATGGAGATCTCCAGTCTCCTAACTTCACCATGACTCTTCTCCAGAAGTCTTCTTTCATAATATTCTTTTCTTGCACAAGGAACTAATCTCTACACTATGAAGGCATGTCGACCTTTGGGCAATGAAGTTGAAGTCTCCTAGATTTCTATTGTAGGAGGTGTCCCAATCATCTAAGAATTAATTTTCTACAACAAAAGAAACTTTGGGCAATAGTTAACAAATTCTAGATATCCTGAATGATCTTCACTAGTTGATTTGTCAATCTAGTGGATTGAATGTTGAGTCCTAGTCTTCACGAGTTTTTCCTACAACTCTGTGGAAAGACTCTAGCCAAATGTAATCTCAGTATTTTTGGAACTGAGATTTCTTTCAGTCCTCACTTGTGGCTCTCCCTAATTCTACCACCTAGACTCTTCTGAGAGTTTTTGATAGTGGTTGGTCCAACAATGTGTCAGGTTGACAAAAAACTTAGGCTCAATGATAATGGTGGTTTTCCTATTGATCTACTATGGCTAGATCTACCGTGGCTCTGATACCACTATTAGATTTTGATGCAGTATGCAATGGGAGATAGCAATCACAAGATGTAGAATAATATGAAAGAAAGTAAATCTATGAGATGACTAAAATATGCTATAAATAGAAATGATGGAAATGAATACAATGTAGCTATGGAGGAAATGGACACTCCATGAACAAAGCTACTAGACTACATTGCACCCATCACCAATATATGGTGATCTACACAACACTATGCTACTACCTACGAATATGCTCTGAGCTTCTATATTTTGCTTGTTACAATGAGGCCCTTTTTATATAGGAAGATAGGTTCCTTGGCCAACACTCTACCTAGTTGTGCAAGGGACACCTTGCACATATACAACTTGCACATTGACACTTGTGCATTTATTACATTGCATGAAGTAACTAGATAACTTCCCCCTAAAGTAATCTAATGTCCTAAGTATGTACCTAGGAAGGTACATTTACATGACCCAAATGATGTAATATAATCTATTTCTAACAAAATCTAGGAAAAGCCAATGTCAAAGAAGGTTAAGCAAAAAGATAGGATTTTCTAAGAGAAAACCCTAGCTAGGTGAAATCGTGCCTCATAAGGACCGATGATGATTTCACTGAAGTAAGAAAAAAGGGGGAAAAGAAGGGGGGAGAGAGGCCCAAAATTACTTTGGCCAAGTTGGAGGGTCTCTTTGAGGTACTAGGGAAAATGACTCACTCAAGTGGGTCAATTTTCTATGTTTACATTTTGCCCCCTCTTTGATGCATTTATGGCCTAATAAATGCATCAAAGAAAGATGTAGAAACCTATGGATGAAGGACAATAAACAAAAATAGAAAAGGAGTGGCTGGTTTAGAAGAAAGGAGTGGTGCAAAAATGATGTCATCTCGGACACTTTCATGTTTTATACGTAAATCGAGACATTAGGTATATTAATGCCTCTCAAGCTAGGGTGCCCCCTCGAGTTTCAAAAGGAATACCACATTCTTGATTGAACTCAAAATGGTAGACGTAGAAGAAAGAAGAGCAAAATCAAAAAGAAAAGAGGAGAGAAAAAAACAAAAAAAAGGCATAAAAGGAGGAAAAGGTGAAAACCCTAATTCATTTTCACTGTGTAAAATAGAAGAAATGAGCTTTTGAGAAAAACAAAAATAGCACTTTTGAAACACCATTCAGCCGTTGAGAGGGGCGAGGCTGACACAACAACAAAGAGGGCACATATAGGGACTAAAACCCTCCTTTACACAGATTTCGTAGTATGACCATGATTTCATCCTTGTTCAAGGCAATGAGCAAAATCACACCTCAAAAATAGGAGGCACAATTTCATGAAATCACACCTTAGAGGTAGGGGGCAAGATTTCATAGAAGTAGAAGGAAAATGAAATCACACCCAAAGTTAAGTAGGTTTGATTTCGTCAAAGAGAGAGAGAGAGAAAAAAGAAAGAAAGAAATGAGAGAAAAAAGGAAAGGTGAAGCAACCCAACAAAATGATTAAATTTTGTTAATTTTAATTTATTTACGTGCACAAGAAATAGATGAAACCTTTTATTATGCTTGTGGATGTTGCATGACGTACTAAAGAGTCATGAGTGGCAACCAAGCTCCTTGGAGGTAGATCTAGATTACCTCACATAGGCAAAGAGAGATACCCTAGAGGCAGTGGGGCTAGACCACTTGGTAGAGATACCTTGAGTGGAGGTGTACAAAGAACTACTAACAACGCTAGTAGAGATATGGTACCTAAAATTGTCAACCTTTCAATTACATACAGGGGAGATGATAGTTACACTAGAGGATGTGTGGCACGTCTTGCTCATCCCCATTAGGGGGAGAGTAGTTTACAAGGCACGAGAGAAAAAAAACATACTAGAGATATTATCAGGTGGTTGAGCCCACCAGGTTTGAGAGAGTGTGATCTCAAATGACAAGATGATAAGATGCTATGGGGTCGATGCTCTGATGATCATGCTCTATGGGGTGGTGGCCAGATTAATAATATGTCATACCAGAAGGCAAAATCTACCATGGGCAATGATGAGTGTAGTGAAAAACATGCAAGACAAAAGTGTGAGGTTCACATGGGGTCCTTATGTGTTGGCCCATTTATACATGATATTGTATAATTTGTGTACAAGAAACATACATGTTTAGTGTGTAGGATGTTGCTCCAAGTGTGGACTTGGGAGTGCATAGTAGTACAAAGACCATACACACTCCTAGAGTCATTACCCAACCCAAAGTGGCTAGTAGCATTTAGATGATCCAGGTCCTTTGAGCGGGTCTAGAGAAAATATACCAGGAATCTACCACCAGGAAGGCGAGTAATAGATGAGCTATGGAGGTCGAAGATCACATGGCAACCATGGTGTCTACACCCTAGATGGATTGAGGATGTGAAGAAGCTGGTTAGGGTGAGGAGGATCAGGTGGCTTTCTATGGAGAAGGGAGAATTGAAGCTCTTCTAATTTTAAAAATTCCAACAATAGTTTAGGATCTTCTAGAAGATCCTGATCTTGGGTGACTACTGGTATAGGTGGGTGTATCGAAATCCATCGAGAGTCGAAGGGGATTGTAATGTGGTGAGGTGGGTAAAGGAGGACCTAGATGATCCACTCTATGTGGATCCAAGGGTGGATGAAATCGAGGTGGCCATCGACTACTAGATATGGTATATGGGTGTTGTACCCCTAAGGATATCCCCACTAGTACTGGTGTAGAGGTGCCAGGTTATGAGTCGACGTATGTAGTTGGTATTGAGAGAGGCAATTCGATGCACCACAGAGTGATAGAGGTAGGGCCAAGAGGGTCCAAGGTAGAGATAGACATGGGTTTGGATGGAGCTAATAGCAACTACCATTGTTAAAACTAGGACCAGTGAGGTAAGAGCGACTAGAGTTACCCCCACAATGGCTAGAGTTACATCGAACAAAGGGATAAGAGAGACCTCCACATTAGCAGTAGCTAGCTCGAGTGAGATCATGGGTTAGGGACACCCAAGGAGGGAGATAAAGGTTCTATAAGAATAGGTAGTGACTTCATGGAGGGATATGGACCTACTTTGAGAGGATAGAACCAAGAGGATAGAGGGGTTAAGGATTGCACTAGACACTATAGAGGTGAAGAGGGATATGACATGAGTATAGGTTGATCATATTTAGGGAGAGATGAGCTGGTTGGATGAGGTGCATCAATGGGCTTAGGAAGAGGGGATGGCTGTGGTTAGCATTAGCCAATAGAGTGATAGGATTCACCTACTACAAGAAGAGCTATAGAGGGTGAGAGAGGTTGGAGGTAGCTGTGCAAAGTGATATTCTTCCAGATGGTATACTACCAAGAAATTTTGATGGATCAGTGAGTGCCACCACCTTCATCCCTGTGGACACCAAGCCAGAATCAGTCTAGATCATGGATGGTTTCACGATCCATGAATATACCTCCACCAAGACCACCTTCGATAGACAGAGTCAAGGAGATAGGCTCTTAGAGCTAGGGAGGGGATTGGGGTGACATACCGATTTTTAGTGTGGCATGCATCCCTAGATATGGTCAAGTGTACCAAGTTTAAACTATGGTACATAGACAAAAAAAACCTATGTATCTTTCTCTTTCTCGAGTAATATCATACCACATTTTGTGCTATGTGTGGTTTATGTGTGTGATTATGTGTGCCTCTTTTTATGGTGTTTTTAATTTTTATTTTAATGTTTTAATTTTCTTTATGCATGATATGCACTTAGACTAAAATGCAATATGTATGGATGCAACATAGTAAATTCAAGGTATGAAAATGCATGGAAGAAGGGGAACAACAGAAGAGGGGATGGAAGGGAGAAGAGGAAAGGAGAAAACACTAATCTAGGTAAAATTACTCCCCATAAAAATGGAGTGCGATAACGCCAGAGAAAAATCATGACCCATAAATATGGGGTACTATTTCAAAAAAGAAGGAAAAAATAAAAGAAAAGGAGGAGGAGGAAGAAGAAGAAGAAGACAAATAAGAAAGAAGGATAAGAAGCATAAAAGAAGAATAAAAAGGAAAACAAAGAAAATAAGGGCTTGAGATATGATACTTAGGTTAGCGTAGATCGTACCAGATCAATGTGATCAACCATACATACATCAAGCAAAAAAAAGATAGACAAGCATAGTGATACCCACTATGGGTGTAGTACTTGCTAAGATGGTCAAAATATGGAGCGAGACCCGCTATGGGTGTTGTGATCATTAAGATGGATAAATAATCAAGAGATATACACACTAGAATGTATGCTTGCAAATGGTCAAATGGAGGCTACCCCTCACTCGTGACCATGAAGCTATCTACTATGGGGTGTGTTGTGTGTGTAAGATATATTAGCAAGTACTACTCGATAAGGGTGTGGTGTGTGCAAAATATGAATGAAAGAAGCAAACTAAGCAAGATAGGATGTGGGTGTGTGCATGTGTTGGAAGAAAAGAGAGGAAGAAAGCAAAAGAAAAAATCAAGGAAGAGATGTGTTCCTTGACCATCAGTAAAACTTTCAATGTCAAGGAACACAAAAGAAAAAACAAAAATGAGAAAGGAGACAACAAAAAAGAGGAAGAAGGAAGAATCAAAAAGCCCTAGGTTGGGGGCTTTGCTAGGCATCAGAGTCCTAGTAAGAGTGCAATGCAAGTGAGCTATGACCTAAATAGGTGTCATCATGTGCCATTGTTGCAAAGGTCCCTGAAATCTATATGATCAATAGTCATGAGCAAGCATCAATGCAATTATGATAATAAAAAATGCAAATGCAATGAAATATTAGGCAAATAATGCAAATTATGATAGGCAAACATGTAGTATGGATAAACAAACAAATGTGGAGGATAAACATGCAAGGTATGTCTAATTAATGATTTATTATTTATCATTTATTTATTTATTTATATATATATATTTTTTCGTTCTCCTTCAGCAAGAGGAATGAGTGAGCCGAGGTTTAGTGGGTGCGACGGGAGTGAGGGTTTGAATTTTTTGGGCAGGAATCTCAGCCAAGGTGGTAGAGGTAGAGCAGGTACGAAAGGGGTGGGTGGGAACCTCGAGCATGGATCAAGCGAGGATCCAGAGGAAGGCGGTCAGGCTGCATCATATTTGGAGGTGGGCATCACACGGGGGCCCTAACCTCCTCAGAAAGACCCCGACAAAAAATATACGAAGGACAATGCGGGGCCCAAGAAGTGGATTTCTTTTGTTGAGACTCTTAGAGGAAAAATAAAGGAGGTTCTCTCTCTTTCGCCCCTAGTTCCAGTAAATAATAAAATTTTAGCCCCGAAAAGTTCCATGAGCCCTTTTATTTTAATGGAAGAATTCTCCCTAGTAGGCAAGTTTTTGGGAGGTAGGCCGGACATGGAGACTATCAGGGCTTGGGCGATGGGTAAATGGTGATTGGTAGGCAGCTTGGAGTTGGTAGCTCTAACTCGAGGGTTATTCATTATCCGTTTTAACAATATGGAGGATGCTAACCATATTTTAACAAGAGGTCCTTGGTTTCTAGGCAAAAGGAGCCTTTTTCTCAGACGATGGGGTGAATATTTCGACCCTGAAAAGCAAAATATTAACATTTCCCCTATTTGGGTTTGTCTCCCAAGTCTACCTGCCCAGTTCTTCAATGAATATTGGCTGCAAGGCATAGCCAAAACTATAGGGGACCTGATCTCCATTGACCATGCGACCTTGGCCAGGACAAGGATGACTCATGCACGAATATGTGTAAATGCTAATTTGAATAATGAATTTCCAAGGTTTGTGGAGCTAGAGTATGGAGAATACTATAGAAAATAGTCGGTAGAATATGAGAACAAACCGACATTCTATGCAGAATGTAAAAATCAAGGACATCTATGCAATCAGTGCCCTAACCTAGTAATGAATAGAGAAAAGTAGAAGCAGGGAATGCTAGACAGAGGAAATTTGAGGAGTTTCCCTGGCAAAGGTGATTTCAATCAGACAAACTATGTCTACCAAAAAAAGAAAAGAGAGGGTGCAGGGTCCTAACAAGACAAAGGAAAATAATAGGTTGTTGGCAACCAAAATACTCAAGTAAGTTCCAATCCTCTAGTTTCAAATAAATTTTCAATTCTATCCAATATGGGAGTAGGAGGATTATCAAAAGACATGGAAGCCCAACACCTTTAGGCTAACCTTTTTGACTCTCTCGAATCCCCATCCAAGTCAGGATCCTCAAACCCTAATGCTGAAATTACTGTAAGCCCCATGGGCATCACAAATCCAAACCCTAATGCATGATCTCTAGAATCCACATCCAAGTCAAGATCCTTAAACCCCAATGCTGGAAATACTTCAAGCCCAGTGGGCATCCCAAAGCCAAACCCTAATGCTAAAGAACTTAGGAAGAAAGTTGAGGCATTGGAAAATAAAAAATATCATCTCCCTAACATCATCACTAGGATCCAAGTGAATCCTACTGAGGGGCCATCCCACAGACCAAGGGAATACAAGAAAAAAGGAGAAGATTTGGATGTAGGGGTGGATATATGTGAAACTCTTCAGACTGAGGAATATGGCAGTCTGATTCTACAACAAATTACCTCCCCTTAGTTTAGTCCTAAACAAACCAAGAGCATTGTGAAGTCTCCTATAGATTTTGGCAATGAAAAAAGAAGAGGGAGAATATCAAATGTTGAGCATCAAAAAATTAAAACTGATAATGACATTGCCAATGGAAAATAGAGAACCTTGTTTCAATAGGTTATTTTGGGTTCTGAAGACAACAAATTAGGAAAACCCCCTCAAGGGAGGGGGAGAGGAAGAAATCCCAAACAATCTAAATGAAGTTCCTCTCATGGAACGTGAGAGGCCTCAATGGCCTACCCAAACATAGGGAAGTCAGTGCAATAAGAAATCAAGTGAATCCAACTATTATCATGTTGCAAGAAACAAAAACTAATGAGATTCAATCAAAAAAATAGCAAAAAAAATATGGAATCAAGGGGAGATGGTTTGCAAATCATCCAGAGGAGCATTTGGAGGCCTTATGACTTTGTGGGATCCCCGGATAGTAGAAGGCACCATTATTCAAAAATATGACAGGGTTCTTAGTGTTTTATTTAAGGAAATAAACAACAACAAGTCATGGATCCTTTCAAATATTTATGCCCTAACTTCAATTCAAGGGAGAGCTCTACTGTGGGAGTACTTAGGCAATCTGAGTGAAATCTTCCATAATGTCCCCTAGATTCTGGCTGGGGATTTTAACACTCCTCTTTACCCTTCAGACAAAATGGGTGGAAATGGACCACCTATCAGGAGCATGGATGAGTTCAATGACTTTGTGAACTCCAACATGTTGATGGATGTAAAACTTAGAGGAGCGAATTATACCTGGAGAAATCGACGGATAGGGTGTCATCTCATTCAAGAAAGGCTTGATAGGTTTTTTCTATCAAAGGAGGCTACAAATTTGTTCGGTGATTCTACCCTACAAGCCCTTCCTAAAATTGCCTCTGATCATAATCCCATTTTGTTGGAGATCCCTAACTCTCTGTCCTTCAAGAAACCTTTTAGATTTCAATCTATGTGGATCAAACATTCCAGTTTTAGAGATAACTTAAGTCAGTGGTGGCAACAACCTATCAGGGGTAGTGCAACTTTTAAACTTATTGGCAAATTAAAGTTTGTTAATTAAAGTTTGTTAAGGAAAAACTTCGAACTTGGAACAAAGAGGTCTTTGGGAACCTCTTTGAAAATAAAAAATAGGTTGTTGAAAGTTTGAAGATAATTGATCAGAGGATCCAACATGGTGATGCTGATGAAACTACTAGGCAGGAGGAACGAACAAAACTAGCAAAGTTTCATAACATTTTGGCCTGTGAGGAAATCTATTGGAGGCAAAAATCAAGGGCTCTTTGGTTGAAATATGGAGATTCAAATTCCAAGTTTTTTCATGTCACCACGCTTAGAAACAGAAGCAATAACAAGATAATTTTTTTTAAAAAAGTAGATGGTTCTATTACTCAAGACTTAACAGAAATCAGAAAGGAGGTAGTAACTTATTTCAATTCTATCCTTGGTCAGGAATCATAGTGCAATGAGGAGGCCAAATATATTCTCTTGCAATCCATTCCTAGCATAATAAATGAGGATATAAACCTTAAGCTTCTAGCTCCCTTTTCTGATGAGGAAATTAAGGAAGCCTTGTTTAGCATGGAGCCAGACAAAGCCCCGGGACCCGACGACTTTCCCCCTCATTTCTATCAAGATTTTTGGGACATCGTAAGTGAGGATGTAATTTTTGTTGTCAGAGAATTCCAAGCAAGCAATCATATCCCAAAAGGTATCAACTCTACTTTTATTTCTCTAATTCCTAAGAAGCAAACCCCTGAATCTATGGCTAACTTCAGGCCAATCAGTCTGTGCAATGTTTCTTACAAGATCCTAACTAAAGCCATTGCAAATAGAATGAGAGATATTCTGCCCCGCATCATAGATCCATGCCAGGGAAGCTCTATCCAAGGCAGGTCAATCTTGGATGGAGTTATCACAGTTCATGAAGCTCTGCACTCTGCTCATAAGACTAACAGGTCTATTTTTGCCCTCAAGCTTGATATGAACAAAGCATTTGACAGGCTAAATTGGGACTTTTTGATTGCTGTCCTCCTTAAGTTTGGTTTTCACCACCAATGGGTTAATTTGATCAAAGAATGTATTTCTAAAGCATGGTTCTTAATTCTAGTTAATGGAACAACTGCTGGTTACTTTCAAAGTCACAGAGGAATTCGGCAGGGGGACCCTATCAGCCCCATGTTATTCATCATTATGGTAGAAGCTTTAGGCAGAACCATAAAAAATGCTTGTAGTTCAAGGCTAATATCGGGAATCAAGGCAACATCTCTCACTAGGGCTATTTCTCACCAAAAATTCATCGATGATACCCTTATATTGACTAAGGCATCGATGGTTGAGGCCAAAATAATTAAATACATCCTGCAACTCTACGAGGATGTCGCTAGTCAGAAAGTTAATTTTAGTAAAAGCAAGTTATATTTCTTGAACACCCCCATTCGGAGGCAAGGAAGGATTGCAAAAATTTTAGGGTGTGATATAGCAAACCTCCCCACTTCGTATCTTGGTCTCCCTCTTTTCATTGGTTCTCCGAGAGAGTCAATGTGGGACAGGGTTATTGAAAGAATTCAAAAAAAACTTGTTGGATGGAAAGGTCATCTTCTATCTCAAGAAGGAAAGCTGACCCTCACTAAGGCCTCTCTTCAGAGCATTCCAGTCTATTTCCTCTCCATTTTCAAAGCCCCTGTGAAGGTTTTCTAGAAAATTGAGAAACTCCAAAAAGAATTTTTATGGACTCGGATCAGAGGAGAAAAAAGGATACACCTTGTAGGATGGACCAAAGTGTGCAGACCCAGGGAAAATGGGGGCTTAGGTCTGAGGAGAATTGCTCATATAAATTTAGCTTTACTAGCTAAGCAGGCGTGGTGTCTCATTTCTGGTGAAGAAAATGAATGGACAACTATCATCAAATGAAAGTATCTTCAAAATATGGAATTTCTAAGTGACTCAGTTCCAATCAGAGGTTCTGCTTTTTGGAAAGCAATTCTTAATTGTAAGGAAATCATCAAAAAAGGTTTAAGATGGGTTTTAGGCAATGGTGAGAGGATAAATTTTTGGAATGACAGGTGGGCTAAGGATGAACCACTGACGCAATATCCTAACTTAGCCCGAATCAGAGATATCACGGAAGAACTCATTGGTAGAAAAGTCTCCGATTATATGGTTGAGGACAGAGGTAGAATGAAGTGGAAACAAATAAGAATTCAGGGATTTCAAGCAGAATCAAATGATCTTTGTAACATTCTCGAGCAACAATTTATCCCCATGAGACCCAAGGAAGATCAAGTGACCTGGGCTCCTACGGAAAATGGGCAGTTCACTATTAAATCAGCTTACAAGCTTCTGCTTGATGACGAGGATTTTGTCCTCCAAAAGGACTTAGTTTGGATAAAAAATTTAATTCCAAAAATTGTAGTCTTTTCATGGCTAGTTATCCAAGGAAGAATTCTAACCATTGATAATATGATGCGTAAAGGTATTTGTATCACTAATCATTGTTATCTATGTAGGGCTAATTGGGAGACCATTTATCACATTTTCCTTGAGTGCCCTTTTTCCTTGACTATCCTAAGTGGGGTTTTTTAGGCCTTCAATATTTCATGGGTTAAACCAGCCATCGTACTTGATTTGTTCGTCTAGTGGCCTTGCCCCTTTTCAAGCCAAAGACTTAGATACATGTGGAAAATTTGTCTCAATCACTATCTTTGGCAGGTGTGGTTAGAAAGGAACCATAGAGTCTTTAATGAGTCTATCCATGATCATCAAACTATCATTGCCAGGATCCTATCCTTTGCCAACGAGAATGTGAACCTTATCCCTTTTGATAGCTGTAAACCTCATCTGCAGGAGACCACGATTGCTCAATATTTAAGCTTAACCTTGTTAGATGAGTCTGTGCCTAGGGTAGTCAACCCCAGAGCCAATGTTAAGTGGTCTCCACCTCCTACGGGTTGGTTTAAGCTTAATTTTGATGGAGCAGCTAAGGACAATCTTGGCAGAGCAGGCACTGGTGGCATTGTGCGAGATCATAATGGGAATATGATGCTTGCATTTTTTGAATATTTGGGAACAAGGATGAACAACGAAGCTAAAGCTAGAGCTATGTGGAGAGGCCTTCAAATGACTCAAGACTTAGAAGGCAATTTGATCATAGAAGGAGACTCTATGCATGTTATAAATCTCCTCAATAATTGGAAAACACCTCCTTGGAGGATTAAAACAATTGTTGAAGAGGCTAGGATCCTTTTCCAGGGAAGACAGGACAGAAAATCCCAACATGTCTTTCGGGAAGCTAACAAAATTGCTGATAAGTTGGCCAATTTGGGTGTCGATGGTGACAGACTTTTCAAATGGGAACACGGTGTCCCGAGTGAAGTAGAGGAGCTTATTCAACAAGAATGCCAAGAATGATAGTTGAATTTACCAATAGGGAAGGCACTGTAAGTTCGAAGGCTAGGAGTATTCTCGTATCTTTTTTGAATTGGACTCACAATAAAAATTATCTGAGTTGTTAGTCTTCGTGGATGCTGCTTGGAAATACCACAAAGACTAATGGGGATAGTCACATGTCAGATAACATGGCTCCTAGTCATCTTAGTAATTTGAGGTTGGTTGATAATCACAGGGAAGGAAAGAAATGACAATATAAGACTTCGAACCAAAGCCACGTGGACCACCAGATAGCCACCACCATAAATCTAGCCAGCAGGTTCACTTCTCCAAGGCTGATTGGCCAAGATAGTATGTGGTACCAAAGCATGTCATATACGGAAGAAAGCAATTACCAAAGAATTATTAAGAGTAACTGTCAATACAGAGCTTGTGGGAGTTTTTTTCAGTACTCTGCTATGTGTGTCTGCAACTTTTTGTTTCTCCATTGTCTCAAGGAAGGGATCCGTGTCTGTTTTTTTTTTGTAATTATGATGCATGTGTGTTTTCTTGGGGTATACCCAAAATGTTGTATGGGAAGTTTCTTTTTGATAATAGGCTATGTGCCTTACCGGATGTAATGGCTTTGGCGGCATGTAGATTTTACATATATAGGATCCTTAGTAAGGATATGTTCATCAACAGCCCTGGGCTGATTTTTGTAAAAGGTTTTGGGTCAACCTGTAAAACCCGGTATTAATGCTATAGTATCTTATCTACCAAAAAAAATATTTAATTTTAATGCAAGTGAGCAACACGATAGTCAACACATATTCTAATTGTTCCTCCTATCTGAACAAAAAGAACATGTGTACAAGGGATTGATCCATCAAAGAAAAATCTAGAATAGGGATCATGTTGATGATCAAAATCACAAGGAATCTCCTTCGTTGCTTTTTCTATGATAGCCTTTGCATTTAAATCTTCACAAGCCCTAACTAAATCATATTTCTTAACAAAATGAGGGGAAATCCCTAATTTTGCAATATCTCTATAAGATAGCGAAGCATGTTCTTTTTGAGAAGCAATAAATTTACCATCAGAATACATAAAATTTACCATATTACAAAACAAAATGTCAGAGGGATAAGAGGGTCCTTCATCCTCATCACCTTGCTCCAATATTGATGATCTATATATTCATAATAAGTTTTAAGGTGATCATCATTATCAAATGGTAAAGGTTGGTTTTTGTGGTCCCAAACATTTACCAATTGTAGACACCAAAATCTAGCCACTTGTCATCCATTCATGTCCTCCAATCACAACCATCCATTATATATATTTATTTAATATATATATAAATATTAATATTTTATATATTATATTTATATATATTTAATAAATATATATATTTATATGAATTAATCCTAGCCATCCACCACATTTTAATCTCAACCATCCATCCATCTCAATCCATGCCACTTACCCAAACTTAATCTCCACCCTTCCTCATGTTTTAATCTTGGCCGCTCATTTTGTGTCATCAAAACCCTAACATGTTCAAGGGAAGATTATAAAAGAGGAGTCATTTTGATGAATCAAACCCTTAATACTTAATCCTTAAGCTCCCATTAATCACCCTGACCTTCTGCCCTAGCCACTTTGCCATCACTTTTGTCATTCATCACCACCATTGCCTCGCCATTCACCACTACCAAACCCATGCAGACTAGATCTAGTTCTACAACACTTTCCTCAACCCTCAAATGCCATCCAAAGCCAGTAGAATACCTCTAGGTATTTTTGAAACTCTTTGGTGCATCCACAACCTTCACAAAATACCTCTGGATATTTCTCACAGTAGATCTATAGTCCTACAACCCTCGAGCACCATTCGAGCATCCTCATGACCATCAATGATAAGAGCAGAGATAGAAATTAGCATGTTGACAAGGTAAGAAGTTATTTGCATTTATTTTATATTTCTATACTTTATATTTATAGTATTACATTACAGCATCTAGGGTTTTAGTTGTTTTATCTTTTTGAGGGCCTCACATAGTGGAGCCCTCATAGGTGCTTCTAATATCTTTTTGTTGTTGTCTCTATTTGTAGGTACAGGAATCATCTATCTAGAAGCTGTTGAAGCTAGGGTGGTCCCTTAAGGATACACAAGCCCACCCACAACTCTTGTTTGGATCGAAGACAAGCGAGAAGACACCAACAATGTATTGAGCTAGGGTTTTAGAGAACCCTAGTATTTGTAAAATTTGTATCACAAAAGCATTGTAAAACCCCATATTGGGGCACATTTATTGTATAACTTAGATATCTACCAATATTAATAAAATCTTATTCATCTTGTGCAATCTTGTGTTATTACTATGCTTTTATTACTTTATCTATTGTATTGGTGTTGTTCGATTTTGATTTACAAAATGGTGATCACGGTGGGACCCCCAAAGGGTTCTTCATGTTAATTTATTTTATCACTAATTTTTATTTCTATTTTCATCTTGTAGGTTCCAAAAATTTGATCGCATGAAAATCATAAAAAACGAGGGTTTCTAGAGGTTGCAGAATTTGATCAGAGGTCACATAGATGCCCTACAATGCTTGAGGGATGCCCTATAACATTTAGAGAATGCCCTACAACATTCCAGAGACTCTAGGGTGCATTTCACAGAGTGGGGAAGAAATACGTAGGCTTCTTGGTAAGCCTGCTTCAAACCCTAAACTATTTATGTCTTCATTTTCATACTTTTTACAATAAAATTAACAAAAAGAAAATCATTTATTTTCTATTTAAAGCATTTACATTTTTATTTGCATTTTAGGCATTTACATCCATCATATAAATTGCATTTAGAATAAAATTACATTCATGCATTCACCATAGATCACATTTATTTTAGATTTTTGTTGCTTTATGGTGTATTCATTCACTATTTTTGTATGTTGTTTGCATTTGAAATTACAAAAGCATAAAATAGTTGCATAGTAGAGTTGAAAGCTTCCATTTTTACTTTTCTAATTTGGAACAAGATCACAATACCTAAGTATACTCCTACTATTGGAATCACTTGATGATTCAGAGTAGAAGAACTAGGTGAACCCTCCACTATTGGAATCACTTGATGATTCAGGGTGGGTCTTAAGTGGTGTACCCCTAAGTTCTTTTGAGGAGCTTAGTGTTGATGTTCTTGGCTTCTAGCTTAGACGAGTGAAATAGGTGTATTTTCAACATTGAGTGAACACAATAGATAACACAAATATTAAAATGAATCACACACATTGCACATTTCACAATAAACAATAGTGAGTTGGATTTCATCACCAACCATTGTTTGAGAATTGGCGATGGTGGGCTTCATCTCCATCCATCAATATCTGCCCTTAGCAACCATAGTCACCCATGAGCAAACTTTTTGGATTTCATCACCAGGAAGAATCTCATTTTCCATCCAACCTTAGATTTCACCTTGCATAATAATTTAGATTAGCACATTTACAACACACAAAACCCACAAAAAATAAATTTGTTGCAAAGCATAGGGTTAAAATTGCTTGTTTGATTCTGTGTGTTCTCCATTTGTATTTTCTTTCTACACATTCCATACACTTCACCACCCCATATGACTCATTAGCTTATGGTTTCAACCCAAAGCCAAGCAAATATTTTGAGTCAAGCCCTTGCCAACCAAATCACTTCATCCATGGAGTGTTCCACTTCTTCACCTACCACTTATATGGTTAACCCTGTCAGTGTGATACAGATAAGCTATTCTAGTTTATCTATGGGTCCATCACACACTGTGTATACCTCAAACATTGATGTGTTACATAGAGCCACCAACATTCCCATTCTAGAAATTGAGTCATCATCTCCCATAGATCATAACATCACCCACATAGACATGGCTAAAGTGGAAGCTTTTCAAAGATCTGCTAACTATGTTCTAGAACAAATCAATAGTCCACCTAGGCATGATCCTTATTTTCAGTAAGAACTTACCCATTCCTAGCCTTCCAGCTTCACCCAGGTGTATACTAACCCTCTTTTTGAGGTATCATCTACACCTTCCCAACATTGGTCCATTCCACAATAGTCATGTGCTCAAAGCACTTCCATTCCATCTTCATATACCACCACCTATGGCAATCCATTGTATGAAGCACATGTCAATGCTGCTTCACAAATTCTAGCTTCCACTACATCCATTACCCCTCATTCAGTTGCAATCCCTATTGCAACTTATCCTCCACCTACTTCATCCATTCCAACCACATCCACACCATCTGCTTCAGATATGGCCATACAAGATGCATGGCAACACCTTAATAAATTGCTTAAGGAGCGATAAAATGCTCAGTCTTATCCCCAACAACAAGTACAAGTGGTAAATCTTAAGCCTCAACCCACTTCCACTCAGCCTACATTCTTTTCATCAAATCCATCATGGATATCATAACCTTCTATGGTTTCCATTCCCACACCTCCATCAATAAACACCCATTCCATTCCAATAAGTCAACCCATTCATAGTCCTCAAACATCATCTCCATTCCATCATTTGCAATCATTCAATCATCAACATCACCAAATTCAATCTAGTCCATCAAATCATCAAAATCTCATCACACCTCAACATTTCACCACTTCATCTCCACACAATCATCAAGTGATTCAGGGCTTCCACATACCTAGGGAAGACCCTAGAATTCAAGCAATGCAACAACAGATTGATAGCTTGATGCAACATACTCCTGGTATGATGAACCAGAAGCCAACTTTAAGACAACTTATCAATCAACCAATTCACTTTTTGGTACCATCACCACCATATCCGATAGATTTTATAATACCAAAATTTGATAAATTCAAGGGGACTGAGGACCCTAGAGAGCATGTGAGCACATTCATCCATTCATGTTTTAGAATTCAAAATCAAGATGCCCTAATGCTCAAAATATTTCCTCAGACATTGGGGGGAGATGTCATAGAGTGGTATAACCATCTACCTCATCATAGTATTTATACTTTTGAACAGTTGGTAGACCAATTTCTCGAAAGATTTTCCCTCAATGTTAGAAAGAAAATTTCATTAACTGACTTATATAATCTAAAATAATTTGATGATGAGTTAGTCTATGATTTTGGCAACCATTGGAGGGTTGTTATCATAAAACTACCATTCTCCCTACCAATGGAAGAGCTAACTCGATTGTTTACCAAGAGTTGCTTAAAACCCATCTCCTGGTTATTGCAATTACAATAGTATAGATCATTTGAAGAAGCTCTTGCCTAGGATAATTGAGGAAATAAAAATCCAAGAAGGTGTGCTAAAGCCTAAAAAGAAAGAATGGTAGAATAAGGGCCAATCCAAAGGAACCTATTCTAGCCAATCCAAGCCAAATCAGGCTAATCAAGCAAATCAAGTAAATCAAGTGGTCATGAGCCAGCCGGTAGTGGCTCAACAACAACAACCTATGCAACAACAACCACAACAAATTGCATATCAAGTGGTTCCCCCACCATCACAAGTTCAAAACATAGTGCCAACTATGGAAAATTACCAACATCGACAATCTATTCAAAAAAATCGCCAATACACCCCCTTAGCCGAATCATATACCTCCATATTTCATAGGTTGTATGACACAAACCAACTTGCCTTGCTTGAGGTCAAACCAGATGATCCCACCAAACATAGTAAAAACTATAGGGAGCATTTATTTTGCCCTTATCATCGAAATAATGGGTATGATATCAATAACTACTATCAATTTAAAGATATAGTGCAAGACCTAATTGACTTAGGGCCATCAAGCTTGATAGTCCCTTAGCTCAACAAAACCAAAACCTTGGCATCTATCAAACACCACTTCCTCATCATGAGGAAGTGCAACCAACAATAGGAGGGTCAAATACCAAGACTCCTCCTAATCAAGTTAACCATGTTCAATAATACCAAGGTTTTGTGGGTGCTATTCATGTAGTCACCCGAGGTCAACAATGCATAAATCAACAAAATGCACAACAACACTATTCAATCTCCCATAGCACCACAGGCAAGTGTGTCTCAACCTACCAATTCATCATCACCCATCTAATTCTCTACCAATCCTTCCCAACCCATTCATATTCCAAGTCATCCATCTCCACCCATTCATCCTCCCAATCATCCATCAAGGCCAATCATCTCTCTGAGTAGCCGATTAACCACTAGCCTTAAAATAGCTTCAGCTAAACTATCCATTTATGAGATAATTCAACAATCTCCCCCACATCATGAGGCATTAATGGAAATTTTAAAATCCATTGAACTCCAATATCAAGATGCTAATACCTTTAGCAATTTTATGGGAAGCATCAAAACATGTGTGGAGCCTACCATTACATTCTATAATTTTGAAATCAAACCAATATCATCAGGATCGATGGACCCTCCATTGCATATCATGGCTCAAATTGATAGGAAGCCATTCAAATGAGTTTTGATTGATACTGGATCCTCCATCAATATCATCACCACATCCACTCTCCAACATCTTAATCTTCCACCATCCCACATCACCAAATCCACCTTCACCTTGAAAGCATTTAACGATGCTCTCTATTCCATAATTGGCACTATAGTTTTACCCATCGAAGTGGGGGTAAAAATGTTGCACACAATGTTTCATATCTTGGAAGGGTCCATGGCATACAATGTACTCCTTGGATTAGGGAAATGAGATGTGTCCCTTCTATACTTCATCAATGCTTGAAATATGTACATGAGGGATAAATTCATTGCATACTAGTGGATATCGAACCATTTAAGTATTGCAATTTCATTTCAAATCCTTATGAATCCATGCTTCCATCCACCCATATTTTCCTCACATCATCAACCACATCATCCACCACACCATCCACCTCTTCATCTAAAGTTCCTATTCCTGAGGAACTCCCCATCACTACCACACATCAAGCTTCCACCTCCATACCCCCATCTTCATCATCATTGACTACATGTACATGTGGTCAAACTCAATCCACATCAACCACATCATCATCATCAACATCCTCCATCATCACTCCCTCCACATCATCACCCATTCAACAAACACCTCAGCCAAATCCACCTCCATCCACATCAGCTGATGTCTCACAAGTCGAATTAATGGATTGTGAGATGCCATTCCAGTCCATACCTCTCCCATTATCGAAGCCCCAAGCCAATCATGAGTCTTCCACATCCACTTCCACATCCACTTCCACATCATCCCAAGTTGAGGTCCACCTCACTAATCCTGGTATTGGTGAATATGTGGTCCAAGACATCACAGTCACACCGCTCAACATCCAAACTACTAGGGATTATGGTCACCCATGTGACCCATCCTTATCCATAGGAGTGGTGTATAACATGGGTTCAATTCCCAATAGCATAAATTTTGTGTATGGGGGGATTGATTCATCATCCAATCCATCTTCCCAAGATGAACCCAAGCAACCAACACCTGCCAACATACAACACATGTCGGGTTTTCCATATCGATATTTTCATCGAGTCAATTGGTAAGGTTATGGCCTAGGATGACATGAATAGGGAATGCATGAGCTCATTGATACTCCATATCGAGAAGTGCATGACCATTCAAGTCTAGGTTATCACCCTTATTCCTTCACCTCTTCTTTTGAACAAGCTTTTCAAAGTCTTAATTTGAATTCAGAAGAAGAAACCCATCACCTCGATGACTCTGAAGATGAAGTCTATGAATAATTTGATGTTATATCGATAGCTTCTGATGAATCTGATGAGGAATCGATGCCCATCATTCCATTCACTAAACAAGATGAGTATTACCTCAGAATGTTCCCCATCCATCAACCCATATTTCACTTGCTTCTTCCACAAGAGCGAGTCGAACCAACCGGTGAACCACCTCCATTTCATTAATCCACCTCACCAGACATTTTTCTTGTAATATATGTACATAAAACATGACAAAAAAATATAAAAATTCAAAAATTAAAAAAAATCATTTGCATTGCATGTACATGGCTTTTTTCCTGTTGCATTTATTTGTGTTGCTCATTGTTGTTCAGGTTCCCAGAGTTCTAGCATCGATTCTAGAAGATAGGATCCATCCATCCTCCACATTGCCAACCACCAATTTCCTCTTTAAGTCAACATGAATCCTATTGACTTATTCACCCCTCTCCGTAATCCATACGATTTGGCAAAGCCAATTCCAATTGACATGAGCCTTATTGATATGGACCAGATTTCCTCACCTCCATCCTTTTCCAAATTCATCCTTTTTGAGGAATTGTTAAGGGCTTCAACCAACTACATTCCTCCATCACCTCCACCTTCACCTTCACCTTCCCTTTAGATCCTGAGGTTTTCTAGGTAGACATAAAAGAGGTTGAGTCAGAAGAGTTTGATAATGTCATAGATGACATTCATATGATCCCAATACCCCATCAACTTGAGGAAGGTTCTCATATATCTATTGAAGATACCATCGATGTGAACCTTAGTTCAGATGCAGACAATCCCCAAATTGTCAAACTTGGTAAAATTTTATCCATAGATGAACAAGAGCAATTAATTGCTCTCCTCAAGAAGAAGAAGGGCATTTTTGCATGGTCCTACAAAGACATGCCTG
The DNA here is from genome assembly GCA_028583015.1 of Wollemia nobilis. Taxonomy (NCBI): domain Eukaryota; kingdom Viridiplantae; phylum Streptophyta; class Pinopsida; order Araucariales; family Araucariaceae; genus Wollemia; species Wollemia nobilis. The sequence continues at coordinate 4,817,408 of JAQPPZ010016994.1, forward strand.
GTCTTGACCCTAACTTGGTTGTCCATAATCTCACCTTGCACTCTGATGCTAAGTTGGTCAAACAAAAATTGAGAAGGATGCATCCTACCATTGCCCTCATGGTCAAATAAGAGCTTCAAAAGCTATTAGATGTGGGTTTCATTATCCCCATTGACTATCCTGAGTGGCTTTCAAACATGGTACCCATTTGCAAGCCTAATGGGGTGATACACATTTGCACTGACTTTTGAGATCTTAACAAAGTGTGTCCTAAGGATGACTTTCCTCTACCAAACATTGATACTCTTGTCGACACTTGCACTGGCCATGAAATGCTTTCCCTAATGGATGGTTTTTTAGGATACAACCAGATTTGAATCAATCCTGATGACCAACACAAAATAACATTCACTACACCTTGGGGGACTTTTTGTTACAAGGTGATGCCCTTTGGCCTCAAAAATGTAGGTGCCACTTATCAACATGCCATGACATACATCTTCCATGATTACATGCATAAGATCATCGAAGATTATGTGGATGATCTCTTGGAAAAATCTAAAACTTGACAAGAGCACATTGGTGTCTTGGAAAAAGTCTTTGATTGACTTCTAGAGCATAATGTAAGGTTGAACCCCAAAAAGTGTGTCTTTGGTGTTACCTCAGGAAAACTATTAGGATTCATTATCTCCAAAAGAGGCATTGAGGTGGACCCAAACAAAGTCAAGGCCATCATGGAGATGCCTCCCCCAACAAACTTGAAGGAATTGCATAGTTTACAAGGAAATATTCAATCGATCCATCATTTCATTGTGCAACTTTCTGACAAATGCAGGCCATTCAATCACCTGCTACAAAAGGGGGTGACATTTTCATGGATAGATGAATGCCAAAAAGCTTTTGATGACATCAAGCAATACCTGGCTTCTCCACCAGTCTTAACTCCTCCTCATTCAGGGGTCCCCTTCCATATTTATGTTTCAGCAATGGACTTTGCATTAGGGACAATGCTTGCACAAAAGAATGAAAACAATCAAGAGCAAGTTGTCTATTACATTAGTCGAACATTGGTAAGCTATGAAACCAGATATGCTTACATGGAAAAATTGTGCTTAGCAGTGGTTTTTACCACTAAGAAACTCAGACATTACATGCTTAGTCACACCACATATGTCATAGCTCACGAAAATCCTCTGCATTATATGATGTCTCACACTTACAATAACACCCGCACCGCAAAATGGATAATGCTTCTCACTGAATTTGATCTTGAGTTCATTAGCCAAAAATCCATTAAAGGTCAGGTCATAGTCGATCAACTTGCGGAAGCTCCACTTCCTAGTGATCAACCCTTGATTATTGAGCTCCCAGATGATTCGGTATTCACTATCACTGAACAAGAAGAAGATGTCATTCCAGAGGAAGATGTCGATATCACACTATTCTTTGATGGTTCTAAGTGCAAAAAAGGTCAAGGTGTTGGAGTCATGTTTCATACACCACAGAGGATACCTATTCCCTTATCATTCAAACTTGACTTCCAATGCACAAACAACAATGTAGAGTATGAAGCCTTAATCTTAGGTCTTCAAGAAACCATAGCTATGGGCATAAAGCGTATCAAGATATTTGGTGATTCTCAACTTGTTGTTCATCAAATCAATAGAGAATACCAATGCAAAGAACCTACCATAAAGCTTTACCATGAAGTAGCAATGAAATTGCTCACCAAATTTGATTGGTATGAAATCGATAGTTTACCATGTTCGACTAATAGATTTGCAGATGTGATGGCCTCTCTAGGATCATTGATTCCAAAGAACTCCGAAGGAGAGGTACAACCACTCATTGTTACAATGATCTCTAAATCTACAATTGTTCGTGCTGAATCTAAGGATGAGAAGGATGTTTGCTTTATCCATTCGAAGCCATATGAGCCTTGGTCAAACCAAATAATAGCCTTCCTCAAGTTTGGAACACTCCCATAAGACATGTCATGGACTGCTAAATGCACTTTCAAGCAAAAGGTAGCTCGTTTTACTCTCTTGGGGGACGTGTTGTATAGATGTGGTTATGATGGAGTCCTCCTTCATTATCTCGAGCCTATAGAGGCACAAAGAGCCATAGCTGAAGCTCATGATGGTACTTGTGGTGGTCATTTTAGTGGAATGGCCATTGCAAAGTGTATTCTATGCATGGGTTACTATTGGCCCACCATGGAATGCGACTGTTGCACTTATGTCAAGCATTGTCAGCAATGTCAAGAGCATGCTAATTTAACTCATGTGCCATCACAAGCATTACAACCTATTCAAAGCCTTTGGCCCTTTTCATAATGGGGTCTTGATTTGATTGGAAAAATCTCACCTCCTTCCTTGGGACAACATACATTCATCATCACAACCACTGAATACTTCACAAAGTGGGTTGAGGTAATTCCTCTAACCAGTATGATAGGACCTCGAATTATGGAGTTTATACTTCACCATATCATCTATCATTTTGGTATTCCCTCAAAAATCATCTCTGACAATGGCAAGTCTTTCAAGAACAAGGATGTTCAAGCACTTTGCAAGAAATATAATATCCAACATAGTTTCTTGACTCCTTATTACCCATAAGCAAATGGATAAGTTGAGGCTACCAACAAGACCTTAATTGCTATTCTCAAGAAACTAGTCAAAGAAAATCATTGAGATTGGCATACTCAAATCCCCTTGGCATTATGGGCTTATCGAACAAGCATCCACATGCCTACTGGGGCAACACCATTTTCATTGGTCTATGGAGCCGAAGCAATTATACCTCTTGAGCTTGAGATCCCCTCATTGCGAATTTCATTGTAGGAATTCATAGATGATGATACTGCTAGACAAGCACATTTTGACCAACTCACGCTTCTTGATGAAAGGTGGGTCAATGCTTTAGAGCATTTATGAGTTTATCAAGACCACCTAAAGCGTGCTTACAATGCCAAAGTTCATCTACATGAATTCCAAGTAGGAGATCTTGTTCTTAAAGAGAATCAACAAAACACCAATGCATTACCGCATCTTCATGATAAATTCATGGCTAATTGGTTAGGTCCATACATTGTCACTCAAAAAGTGGGTAAAGGAACTTATAGGCTTGCCAGTCTAGAGGGAGTTGAAGAGCCCGAACCACTTAACATCATCCACTTGAGAGCATTCTATGCTTAATGTGATTATATATATGTATATATACATGGCTAATACACAAAAATAACATTGCATTTCACACATTACATTTTACACATTGCATTTCACACATTGCATTGCACACATTTCATTTCACAAATTGCATTTCATACATTGCATTCACAACCACCATATTCATTCCATATTAGGGGTCATTTATTCAGTTTAGATAATAATTGGTCCAATAAATTTATGTTGCCTTAATCAGGGGCACCTTCAAATCATCATCCATTTCATTGCACCATTCCATAAAGTCAAATTATCATTTGCAAACCACATTTCCATAATCCCTAGGTGTTTTCAATCACTCAACCACTCCTAGTGTTTCTAGCAACCTCCAATACATGTCGAGTTTTCTTTAGGACCAAGACACATTTTCACTAAGAAAATCTTGAGTTCTAGGAATTGACTCTAACACTCTTGAACCAAACACAATCACACATCTTAAAAACATCTTGTGTCAAAGAGGGATAACACCATGATTGGGTTGAACCTCGAAGTGAAAAGGGTATTCCTTGCTTGTCCCATTATGCACATAGTCCAAAAATAAAAAATAATGGTTTTCACCACTATCACAATCATTTCCAAAAAAAATATAGAGTAGTAAGGATAGGGTAAAATTCTCATCACACTTTGGTTGAGAATCTGATTCCCCAAAGCTCTAAATATTTTACACATCACACACCACAGATCCTCAAGTTGTAAGGATAGAACTACATTTCCAGTCAGATGGTTAGGTAGTTCGAATCCCCAAAGCTTAGAGATCAGATTCTTGGACTATGGAGCTAATCTCCACCAAAGCTATAGATGCTTGACTGGTAGTGGAGTATGCTCATGCATGGTGACACGTCTCTCTTGAAGAGACCTCTGATCACACATAAGGATAAACTAGCTTCTTGGTCTCCTCCATGATAGGTTTCATCTCAATTTACTCAAGATGGGTTAATGAACTCACTTGCACACACATTGGTTCTTGATTGCCTCGAGTCATTACCATACTCATGATTCGGTAAATGAATTCACTGCACACACATTTGGTCTTAGAGAAATTAGACAACATTTAGTGAGTTTGTTTGATATCACTAGTATGTCTGAGTCTCTACAAAATAATCATTTTTCCATATCAACATCCATATCTTCTTCCATATCAACATCCATATCATTACATGAGTCTTCCATTTCACATGCCACCATTTTGGTGCCCCTGATTAAACAACAATGCTATACATGGTCAAGTAAAATCTAAACTATGAATGATCATTAGAGCATTAATTCATTTGCATTCATACACATTATCATTGCATTACCATCCATCACACATACACACAAGCATTCACACAAAAATAATATCCATGTATATATATATATATATCACATGTACAATGAATACCCAAAGGCTATATACAATGGAGCACCAAGGCTCATATACAAAAAGTGCATCTAAGCACTAGCTAACACCTATAAGAGGACCCCTATGACCCTGAAGGAGCCCTAGACCTAGAGCCACTATGCCTAGAGTCACTATACCTAACAGACCTAGATATGGATGAGGAGGGTGGATCTGGCAGCCCAATGTGGTGCTCCATCAATCGATCCTCCAAAACCTAGATATATCCATCTCAGGCCCGAAGGTATCGTACATCATGTCTCTGATGATGGTCCCTCTCAAGTAGCTCTACCTGGAGCCTCATGATCCTATCCTTACCTCCACCTGCAGCCAATTATACCTCTAGCTCTACTTGTAGCTGAGCTATCTCTGCATCTCGAGTTGCTATCTCTACATCTCACTTAGCTACCATCTACTTGAGCCTCACCCAATCCTCCTCACTCCAACCTAGAGGTCTCTCTAGAACCTCCTCCATATCATCATCATCACCACCTCCATCACCTCCAATATCTAGAGCCTACTCTACTACATCCCTCACCCATCTCCCTCGATTACTAGACCGAAGGCATCTATGATATCTGGGAGCCTCATCTACCTCCTCCTTAGCATCTACCTCATCCTCATCCCCATTCCCCTCATCCACTACCAGACTTGGTACCCATGGTGGCTGTGTAGTGAACCATGCATCATACTCCATAGTAGTCCTCACATCATCCACATCGAGGAGATCTATCTCCTCATCATCCTCATAGGTCACCCTCCATGCCTCAACACAAGGTAGACCCATCTCATCCCGATGATGCCTGTATAGCACTGGTACCTCAGGAACCTCCTCATCAGCCCAAACTACCTTAGCACCCATGAGAACTAGATCAGCTCCACCTCACTCCTATGCCTCCCAACCACCCATCTAGCCTATCATACTCTCCATAGCTGCTCCCTATCACTAGTCCAAGTAGCACCTCACCAAGGCCTCCAAAGCACCTGAGTAGATGTTAATCCTACCCATAGATCCATGTACTCCTAGCCAATATAGATAGGATGACTCAGTTACACCTCCTCAACCAATAGCCATCTCATAGCATAGGGTTGCTCCCCATCCCATGCCTTAGTAGGCAAGCCCATAGGTCGAGCCACACTAAAGTGCTCCTAACCCCAACACTACAGTAGCACACTACATCCTAGCCCCTTTTACCCTCACCTCCTCACCTCATACAACTCTTGGTATAGCTGAGCTAGTAGAGTAGGTGCCCATGCATACACCCGAGGCTCATCAATCATATCATACACCAGCCTGATCATGTTCCAAGGGAACCGATAACCAATGTTATTCGAGGCCACTATATTGGCCAACATGAACATGACCAAGGTAGGTAATACATCCAACTTCTTATCCACATACATCACCAAATACCTTATCCCTCCACCCTTCACACTCACATCCTACCATCCATCTCCAAATATGTAACTCATCTCATACCCCTTATCATGTCCAACCTCGACATGTAACCCCTCCACTGGTAACTTGAGGATGTGATATACATCCTCAAGTGTCACTATCACCTCTCCAGTAGGGAGCTGAAAGGTCCCCCTATCTGGATCCCATATCTCTACCAAGGCAGAGAGATACCCCTCATCCACCCTCACCACATCAATATGAGCTACCCCAGCCAACCCCACATTCTCTAGCCACTTCCACTACTCATCCCACAATGCCTTTCTCACCCTTGGGATGAGAGGTGAGAACCGATGTCGAGCCTCCAAGATCTTTAGTTGTAGCACAACACATATACAATGCAAATACATTAATGTCACATTCATTTGCATATTTAAAAAAATTTTGCACAAGTCCAAACAAGAGTGCCAAGGGCACTTACCTCAGCAACATGCACCTCTGCTCCTACCTCTGCATCCACACCATCCATCGCCATAGCTTCTGCACCACCAAACTCCTTCACTCCACCTCACTTCCTCACTCACTCCTTCAGATGCAACTTCTAGAATTTGTGAACGTAAAGAATGAAATTGATTTCACCTCTGTAGACTATTTATAGCTATTTTTGGTGCACTGGAATGCCCATGGGCATTCACAGGTGCATTGAAATGCTGACTAGAGTCTATAGAATGCCAGATACTTGCCGATATCTGAGGATGCTGCAGATGCGAGTCGATGTTTGGTGTCAAAATTGGTAGAAAGACCAAAATGATCCAAAAATGTAGCTTACCTCCACAAAATCATTCCAAATTGCATCCATACATTCATTTCATCATCATATCATGTTTTGTGAAAACAAAAATTGATTTGGATGCTTAATTTTTGCTTGTGACCAAAAAGTTGCACAAAATCGCTTTACAACTTTCAAAATGCACCAAAATGGTCTAAATTTTCACAAAATGACCATATTCATCATTCCAATCATCCACTCCATCATTTCATTCATATTTGTGATAACATGGATTGATTTGGGTGGTTAACTTTTGTTTGCGACCAAAAGTCGTAAAATTATCCAAAATTGCTCTACAAAATGCTCCAAACCAATGCAAAATTTCACAAAATCATGCAATTCAATCATCAATGCATTTTTCATCATCAAATCTTCATTTCAACATCATTCTAATCCACCAATAATTATATTTGCATAAAATATTTTCCAAGTTCAAATATAATTTCAAGTGAACCTCGTATCTAGTGGTCTATCCTATCTCCTTGGTGATTGCAATGATTGGTTGTCCATGCAATTTGGTAAGATGGATAAATCACCATAAGGATGCTTGGCCATTATCATCATCCAATATCTCTTTGTTTGAAATCAAATTACATTTGATCCCTCATTTTTAAGTGCAACTATGCTAAGATTAATTTGCTCAAAAGTTATCATTGATGGCCTTGTTCATGGGGCTTGAAACATGGACAAAATCATATCTCATCATTTATTTTACATTGATAGTCATCACGGAGATAGGCCTTGCCTAGGTTGATTGGTTCCAATTGAGGGAATTATCTTACAATCACTAGATGGCCCTCCACAAGTTGACTCTTTTTCTTTTTGCATGTCCATCACTTTGCATTTCAATGATGCCAAAAGGCACTTTCTTCAACAACATGGAATCACCCCAAACTTGGGGTAAACAAATTTGATTTTGATTTCCCACAGTGGGATACATCTTACATGATCATGGCATCTACACTTGGCAAAAAACCCCTTTCTCCATTGGGGAAAAAATGACATCACTTTACATCATTCATATCATCAAAATTTACATCATTCATATCATCCGCATTTACATCATACACTTGCACTTACACCATTCAACTGCACTCATTCCCCATAATTCTATCAATTGGCTTATGAGATTCATTCTTCACTCATTCACCAATTGAGGGGGTAAGCTACACATACAAATTATTTTATCTTCAAAATCATCTTTGCGCTCCAATGAAAGAAAGTTGCTTCACCATGCCCAACCAAGTGTCTTGTATTTTTGCACCGCATTGTGTTTCATGCAACACGATACAAAAAGGGGTATCTGTAGACACCAAAATCTAGCCACTTGTCATCCATCCATGTCCTCCAATCACAACCATCCATTATATATATATATTTTTAATATATATATATATTAATATTTTATATATTATATTTATATATATTTAATAAATATTGTAGATTAAAAATACACGCCAAACAAAAAAATAAATAAAATCACAATGACAGAGTACAGAATAGTTGCACAAAACAAACGATTTCTATTAATCGATGGAGTTTAAAAACTCTTTTTTGAATACAACCGGGCCTGTAACCCTTTATTTGTGATACACAGTTACAAGTTATGCTAGGGTTCTCCGAAACCCTAGCTAGCACAAATGGTGGCGCTTTCGAAGAACGTATCTTCAATCCCAACAGAGTGAGTGGGCTTTGTTGTATCCCTTGCTTGGACCACTCCGGATTAATCAGCTGCCATCAATAAACCGGATCTCGTTGTCAAAAACCTGCACACATTAACACTAGCAAGGAGTTAGAAATTAATAAGAGGGCTCCACTGTGTGAGCCCTCGAAAACAATCTAAAACCCTAGAAAATGAAGTGCAGGAATTCAATAACAGATCAATAAAAGAAAAGAAGTTACTTGCTTTAAACTAATTTATACCTGTTCTCTGTTAACGCAGCTAGACCAGGCGACACCTGGAAGTAATGTGGCTATCAAATCGGCTGCGGAAGGTGCCCTGGTGCACTCGCTGAACGCCTGCGTGCTTTTGGATTAAGGTTTCAGACGCCGATCTGAGTCTGTGGCTGTGGGTAAACGCCCACGGGAACTTGGTAAACGCCTGTGGGCACTTGGTAAACGCCCGTGGGCACCTGGTAAAGGGGTAAACGCCCGCGGGCACTTGCGACAGGAATGGGAGATTCTACAGAATGCTGCAGAAGGAATGGCGGTGAAAGCGGCAACGGAAGCGACGATGGATGCGACGAAAGGGTAGCAGAAGAGAGATAGAGGAGATAGTAGTAGAAGAATTAGAATCAGAGATAGCGCATAGGAGATAGAAGTAGCAAAAGACATAGGAAAAAGATAGGGTTTGAGCCATCAAAGTGACTCAATTTATAATCTACTCTTAGGGCACACTTTAGGGTTTTAACGACACTTTGAACGTGTGGCTAAGATTAAAGTGGATCTAAGGGTAGAGAATAAATCTAGGTTGTGAAATGGATTAAGCTGGATGGACGGATGAGATTAAATGAAGGACGGACGGCTCAGATTAAATCACTTAAACTATTATTTAAATATATATATTAAAATATTAAAATATATATATATATATATATATATATATATATATATATATATATATATATATATATATAAATATTAATTTAAATAAATTTGGGGATGAAAAATGGCGGGAAAGGTGAAATTGGGCCAAATAATGGCGGGAAAGTGTGGATTTGGGCCAAATAATGGCGGGAAGGTGGATGACCGACATGTGGCTGACAGGAAGGTATAGATGACTTGCAAGTGGCTGGATTTTGGTGTCTACAAATATATATGTATTTATGTGAATTAATCCTAGCCATCCACCATATTTTAATCTCAACCATCCATCCATATCAATCCATGCCACTTACCCAAACTTAATCTCCACAGTTCTTCATGTTTTAATCTCGACCGCCCATTTTGTGTCATCGAAACCCTAACATGTTTAAGGGAAGATTATAAAAGATTAGTCATTTTTATGAATCAGTTTCTTAATCCCTAATTATTAAGCTCCCATTAATACCCTTAAGAATCTTAGGTGCTCTATAATCTTAATTTATTGAGATCCTTCTATAGTAGCCACTTCACCATCACTTTCATCGTTCGTCGCCACCATCGCCTCGCCCTTTTTCATCCTTGCCAAAACTGTGCAGACCAGATCTAGTTCTGTGACACTTTCCTCAGCCCATGAATGCCCTCTAGAGCCAATAGAATACCTCTAGGTATTTTTGGAACTTTCTAGTGCATCCACAACCTTCATAGAATGCCTCTGGGCATTTCCCACGGTAGATCTGTAATCCTATGACTCTTTGGCACTATTTGGGCATCCTCACAACCATCAATGATAGAAACAAAGATAGAAATTAGCATGTTGATAATATAAGAATTTATTTACACTTATTTTATGTTTTTGTATTTTCTGTTTACAATATTACATTACAGCATCTAGGGTTTTAGTTATTTTATCTTTCTGAGGGCCTCACATAGTGGAGCCCTTGTAGGTGCTTATAATACCTTTTTGTTGTTGTCTATATTTGTAGGTACAAGAATCATCTATCTGGAAGCTATTGAAGCTAGGGTGGTCCCGTAGGGATACACAAGCCCACCCACAACTCTTGTTTGGATCGAAGACGAGTGAGAAGACACAAGTTGTCTATTGAGCCAGGGTTTTAGAGAACCCTAATATTTATAAAATTTGTATGATAAAAGCATTGTAAAACCCCATAATGGGTCACATTTATTGTATAACTCAGAGATTTTTCCTTAATGAAAGCTTATTCATTTTGTGCAATATTGTGTTATTACTATACTTTTGTTACTTTATTCTTGCATTGGTGTTGTTCAATTTTTGTTTACACCAACATATCAAATGCTAGATAGGATTTGTTTTGAGAGCGAGTAATCATTGGATAAGTAGAAATGGGAAAAATAATGCTTGACAAGAGAAGGGTTTCTACCACGGATATTATATTTGAAGGTTGTTTCTACAAAGATAAAGGTACATGTTCCAATGTGTACAAATTCACCCTTCTTACGAGGTAAACCCATAGTCCTTGGTGAAAGTTGTAGCTTGGCAAGATATAAAAGAGGCTCTTGAAGAAAATGATTAACTTGATCCCATGATGAAACTTTAATTCAAGGTTCCTCATTCAATTTTAGAATTTTTAGTTGCACATATGTTTGAGATGAGGAACTTGGAGGAGCAGAAGATGAAACTGAAGAACACATATTGAAACCGAAATGAGCTTGCTCAACCATCAAATAATATTCGAATGGACGAGGGTCGATTGGAACAGTGACAACTTGAACTTTAAATTTGAACTTCAAACACTGATGAAAGGTAGAAGGGACAACCTTCATCCCATGGATCCAAGGATGTTTGAGAAGAAGATTAAAATATATTAGGCAAGGTACCACATAGAACAAGGTATCTAAGATATGAGGTCTAACCCTCAAGGGGATATATATAGTGTTGCAGGTCTCTTGGATTTTGCTATTGAAAGCCTTGATGATAATATCAGATTTAGTTAGGTCTTCCTCTTTTAATCCAAAATTTTAGAAAATTTGATAAGTGCATAAATTAAGGGAAGAACCGTTGTCAATCAAGATTTTTTTGATAAAGGTTCTCCCAATAAATACTATGATGTAAAGGGAAGAATCCCCTCATAAGTCTAAGGAAGGCATATCATCATCCAAAAATATGATGTGATGTATCCCAAGAGAACCTACAATATTGGCTACATTACTATGGGAAATGTCGACAGGGATAGATTGTTGTGAAGTTCCAATAAAGATTCCCTATGAATAGGAGAAGTTCGTAAGATTTCTAAGGTAGAGATCTTGGCTAGGGTTTTTGAATGTCAAAGGAGATTTTAGGTTGAGATTTCAACACTAAAGGTGGGGCTTTTACTCCCACACTTTTCCTTTGAGCATTCTTCAAAACTAGGATGGGCTTCAAGGGTGGGTTGGATGAAGAGCTCATCTCTTGCTGAGAATGTTGAGCCGATTGAGCTTGAGCCTATTGCCTTGTAGTCACTTTTATCATACCAACCACATTATCATAGGAAGATGGCATATTTTGATATGACACTTGATTAGCTGCCTACTGCCCATGCTTAAGTAGGGGATCTTGGAAGATTTCCATATCTTGACTAGTTGTAGACACTTGTTGAGTAGGAGGTTGGTTTTTGGGTGGATGAGAACCTTCTATGACAAGGTGATATTCATCAATCTGGTCCTGAACCACATGTTTCAAGCTTCTTACAAGAATTTTTCCAATGCCCCTCCACTCTATGATACAATGTTGACCAACCTTATACCAATCAATCATGGTATCTAGGTGCCTTACAGGAGGTAACTCAATCATAAAAGCTTCCAAAAACTGCTTTAGGACCACATTCATAGGCGTGTTAAGCCTTGTGAAATTCATTCATGGGGGTTTTTGGGGTTGGTTAAGCACCATCATTTGTAGGTTGTTGATAATACTATTAACAAGTCTACTACCTGTTACTCCATCACCAACCATATGCTTGTTCTTATACTAATTCTTAGTGGTCCTATCTTCTTTTACTTTAAGCTATCCTCTTCTGATAAGATCTTCCTCTTCCTTTATTGCTATGTCAATTGCTTGATCAAAAGATGTGATAGTTATAGTTTCCAATGCATAAGACAATTGCTCTTGCAAGTTTCCAATAGATATTTCAAGCATATCTTGAGGTAAATTATATCTCAAGTGTCCAACTAGACTCCTCCAACAAGACAATTTTTTTGAAAAACTTTCCTATTTACCTTGTTTTAACATGTAAACATCTTTCATGGTTACATTCTTCTCAACATAAGCACCAAAACGTTGCACAAATAATTTAGTTGTTTCTTCAAAATTCCTCAAAGAATGGTTGGGCAACCAATAATACCACTCTAATTCCATACCACCAAGGCTCATAGAGAACGTCTTTAGCAACAACATATCATCATATATAATATCATGGCAAGTTGTTCTAAACATTCTCAAATACTCAATTGGATTTTCTATTTCCTTATATATAGGTAAAATCAGCATGGGAAAATGCTTAGGATAAGGCTTAGCAACAACTATATGATCTAAGGGCTGATTGCACATTTATCTATAGATATAGGTGAAACTATGGGGTTGAATCATATCCACTTTTGAAATCAATTGTTTCACCATATTAGTTAAAATTTGCACCTCAGAATTGTTGATGTGCAATACCCCTAGGTTCCCCAAGGGATAGGTAGGTTTTTGAATGGGTACTTGACCCATGTTGAGCAAGGTGCAGCATCAGTATTGTCATTGTTGTCAACACAGTCAGTTAGATCTATTGATGCAGTGGACAGGAAGTTCAAAAGCCTCTCAGATGCAGAAAGACAGGAGTTCAAAGGTTACTCAGAGTATGTATAGTGATTTTCCAAGAAGACCGAAGTGGACCACTTGCAAAAGATCAAAGAAAAAGACAAGTAAGAAAAGTGTCGCGATATCACGACATATTCAACAGGCAAGAAAAACTGTCGTGATTTTGCAACATGTTGGAAGAGAGAAGAAGAAAGAAAAACTGTCACGATTTTGCGACATGTTGGAAGAGAGAGAAGAAAGAAAAACTGTCACGATTTCGCGACATGTTGGAAGAGAGAAAGGCAAGTAGAAAAAGTGTCGCGATTTCACGACATATTGCAGGAGAGAGAGTTCGAAAGAAAAAGTGTCACAATTTCATGACATATTGCAAGAGAGATTGTATGGAAGAAAAAGTGTCACGATTTCGTGACATATTGCAAGAAAGAGAGTCCGAGAGAAAAAGTGTTGCGATATCACGACATGTCGCATTTTCGCAACTCGAAGGCAAGAGAAAGCGCTAAGGAGAAAAAGTGTCGCGATATCATGACATGTCGCATTTCGTGACTAAAGGAGGAGAGAGAAAGTAAGAAGGCAGAAGTGTCACGATATCACGACATGTATTTTCGTGGGCCAAAGCTAAGAGAAAGCGTACGGAGGAAAAAGTGTCGCGATATCGCGACATGTATTTTTACGGGCCAAAGCTAAGAGAAAGCGTACGGAGGAAAAAGTGTCACGATATCGCTACATGTATTCTCGTGGGCCAAAGCTAAGAGAAAGCGTACGAAGGAAAAAGTGTCGCGATATCACTACATGTTGTATTCTCGTGGGCCAAAGCTAAGAGAAAGCGTATGAAGGTGAAAGTGTCGCGATATCACGACATGTTGTGTTTTCACGGTAACAGCAAAAGAAGAGTTATGGGGGCAGTTGAAGCTGACGAAGACCAATGTAAGCCAATGAAGATTAGGGTTTGCAGTCGACTAAGATTAGGGTTTGCAGCCGGCTAAGATCAAGGTTTTTCAGTTGACTAAGATTAGGGTTTTGATCATGAAAATGTTGTTATAAAAGGAAGGCTGTTTGAAGATTCAAAGTGTCGATGTGTGCAAAGTTTGGTCGTAGAGCACAGAGTGTAAGTCGTGTCAAATCATGCTAAGTGCAAAACTCACAAAGGAAGTAGAGTGTGCAAAAGGGAGAAGATGATTGATTGACTGTGATGCAACAGATTATGTGAAGTGATTTTGCAAAGGAAGCAGAGTGCAAAAAAGGGAGAAGACGATCATTCAACTGTGACGTAGCAGATTATGCGAAGTGATTTCGCAGAGAGAGCAGAGTGCGCAGAGATCGCAAAGGTGAAGTAGATTAGTCAGGGTCTTGTAAAAGCAAAGGTATATTTCTTTTAATCCTCTAGATTCATAATTCAAGTCCAAGTTGTAGCTTGGCATCAGGGGTTGGTGCTCCTTCCAGTAGGTGCAGGTAAATCAAGGGTTGGTGCTCCTTTCTGTTGGTGCAGATAAATAAGGGGTTGGTGCTCCTTCTAGTGGGTGCTGGTAAAGTGATTATAAAGTTGTTGCTTTGGAAAGGCTGGATTTGGATGGTAGTCCAAGCAATCATTTTTGAGGAGTAGCCACATTGGTGAACCTCTTTAAATATTGTGTTGTGTGATGCTCTTTTGTTATTCTTGTTGTATCTTGTAATAATTTTTAATTGCTACTGTTTTAAGAGCTATAAATTCAATATTAAAGAGCTACACTGATTCACCCCCCCTATCAATGTCATTGTAAGACTAACAATTGGTATCAGAGCTAAGTTCTTGTACAAGACTAATCGGCTAGGGTGATCTTAGAACTAACACAATGGCAGGTGGTGAAGGTTTCTCATCAAAAAAAGCACCATTGTTTGACGGATCTAATTACGCATTTTGGAGAATCAGGATGCAGACATATCTCTGTGCTTTGGGATATGACATCTTGGATTCAGTGGTGAGTGGATACATAATACCCAACACTCCTCCAAAAGAGGCTGATGAAAATAAACTATTTGAGAGTAACTCAAAAGCAAAGAATGCTATCATGTGTGGATTAGCAGATAGTGAACTAGTAAATATCATGAGCTGTGATACTACAAAAGAGATATGGGACAAACTGAGGAGTATTCATGAAGGAGACGATAAGATCAAGGAGGCCAAATTACAGACACATCGAGCTTAGTTTGAAGCATTGAAAATGAATGACGATGAAAACATTGAGGCATATATGCTGAGAGTCAATGGAATCATTAATGCGATCAGAGGGCTTGGCGAGGATATTGGAGAATCTACCGTCATGAAAAATGTACTAAGATCTCTTCCTCAAAGGTTTGATTCCAAAGTCTCAATGATAGAAGAAGCTAAAAATCTAAATTATTTTAGTATAGATGATATGTATGGTTCTTTTACTACATATGAGATGAGGATAGGAAGATCTAAACCCATAGACAGAGAAGCGGCTTTTAAAGCACTTAAAAATAAAAACACTAAACAAGAGTCCGAGGAAGAAGAGACATCTTTAATTAAAAAACTAAACAATATATCTTTTAAATAAATCACCTTTGTTGGAGATGAGGAAAACGAAATTGAAAAGATACAAAAAATTGACTCAGATGATGTAAGTTGTGATTCAGAAGCAGAAGAGAATAAGAAATTCAAAACAAGCAGCTGGCAGAAAAATCATCCTAGAGATCAAATAATTGGAGACCCCAAAGTTGGTGTTCAAACGAGAAGAAGAGTAGTAAGTAACTACTATCTATCATCTAGCATTGAGCCCAAAAATGTTGTTGAAGCAAGCAAAGAGGAAGGTTGGATGAAGGCAATAAATGAATAACTAGACCAGATCGAGAAAAACAAAACTTGGGAGTTAGTACCTAGACCTGCGAACAAAAATATAATCGAGACTAAATGGATCTTTCGAAACAAATTGAATGAAGACGGACAGGTAGTCAAAAATAAAGCAAGATTGGTATGCAAGGGGTATGCACAAGTTGAAGGCATTGAATTTGAGGAAACGTTTGCACCAGTAGCTAGACTAGAGGCAATCAGAATGTTTTTGGCTTTAGCAGTCTACAAGAATTTCAAATTTTATCAAATGGATGTGAAATCAGCGTTTTTGAATGGGAAACTTGAAGAAGAGGTTTATATTGAGCAACTAGATGGGTTCCAACTTGGTGATAATCCCAAATTTGTTTGTAAGTTGAAGAAAGCATTATATGGCTTAAAACAGGCACACCGAGCTGTTAAGAATGTGAATTAACGTTTGCATTATCAAACAGGGATTAAATAGTACATCAGTAGCCGGGAATAGCCCATCCGGCGTAACTGAACTGTTACGTAGTTGTAACAGCAGTCCAATAATGTAATACAGACGAAACTAATGAACAGAATGAACAGTACGCTAACATCCCCCTTTATTACATTATTTGGGTAATGTAATAACTAATAGCTATACTAACATCCCCTTACATTATTTTGCAATACAAAGTGAGCTGCGAAACAATTCAAATTTGACACGTCCAAGTGCCTTAGTGAAAATGTCCGCAACTTGAGCATCTCGTGGGAATGTCTTGAAGCTGAATTCGGTGCTTTGGAACTTCATCTCGAATGAAATGACATTGTGTGTCAATGTGCTTTGTTCTTTCATGATGGACTGGATTCTTGACGAGGTTCAGAACACCCTGATTGTCGCAAAACAAGTGTATTGGAGATTTTGATGGATGGCCCATACTTGTCAGAATGCGACGTAACCATATCACTTCGCACACAGCTTCACGTGTGGCGTGATATTCTGCCTCTGTTGAAGAAATAGCAACCACCTGTTGCTTCTTGTTGTGCCAAGAGACAGGACCGGATCCCAGATGAAAAATGTATCCAAAAGTTGACTTGCGATCATCAAATGATCCGGCATAGTCGGAGTCCGTGTATCCTTGCAAGAAGAATTTGTTGTTCCTCTTGTATTCTAGGCCATATTCCATAGTACCATAGACATAGTGAAGAACACGTTTTGTCGCTTTCCAATGAGTGGTCTTAGGCTCCTGCATGAACCTCGAAAGATAGTTGACAGCAAAAATGAGATCTGGCCTAGTATTGGTCAGATATATGAGACTCCCAATCAGATGTCGATAGAGAGTACCATCTACCTAAGGTGAGTCATCATATCGCGATAACTGAAGTCCATTCTCCATTGGAGTTGACATTGGCTTGCAGTCAGTCATGCGATATTTATCCAAGGAATGTCTTGGCATACTTTTTCTGAGACACTTTTATGGAGTGCTCCTTCTGGCTGAATTCCAGACCAAGACAGTAATGGAGAAGTCCGAGATCTGTCATCTCAAAAGATTTGCACAAGTTTCTTTTGACAGTAGAGATCATAGTTTTTGAACTCCCTGTTATGAGCGAGATCATCCACATAGAGTACAAGCAACACTATCTCGAAACCCTGTTTCTTGAAATAGAGGTTTGCATCTGACGAACATCTCTTAAATCCATGCTGCATAAGGTGATTGTCCATTTTTATATACCAAGCTCGAGGAGCTTGTTTCAGACCATACAAGGATTTGACAAATTTGCAAACTTTCTGCTGTTGGCCTTCCACTTCAAATCCTTCTAGCTGAGTCATATAGACTTCTTCTTGGAGATCACCATTAAGAAAGGCACTTTTGACATCCATCTAGTGAACTTTCCACCCATATTGTGCTGCCATAGCACACATAACCTGAATTGTGGTCATCCAAGTAGCAGGTGCAAAAGTTTCTTCATAGTCGATGCCTTCCTTTTGAGCATAGCCCTTTGCAACAAGTCGGGCCTTATGCTTATCAATTGTTCCATCTGCCTTGTACTTGACTTTGTATACCCATTTGCAACCAATAGGTTTCTTTCCATGCGGCGGATCAACAAGCTTCCAAGTTTTATTCTTCATCAGAGACTCATACTCTGTATCCATAGCGGCCTTCCACTGAGGCTCACTAAGAGCATCTTGCACTGATGCAGGTTCAAGACTATCTATGGTAGACATGAATGCCCTATCATCATCAATATCTATATCCTCAACTTTTGTACTTGGAGTCACAGAAAGTTCCTCAAAAGATTGACAAAGATCATCAACCTCACCAGTTTCTCTGGCTTCTCTTTCCTTTTGAGCCATACTGCGTGTACGAGGTCTATCCAAATTCAAATTGGGAGGAGTGGATAAATTTGCATCTCTGATTGTATTTGTACACCATTTAGGATTCTTCTTCGGTGGAGGAGAAGAAGATGTAGAAGGACCTTCTGTCTATGTTGACGAAGGAATCTTATCTTCCTTAGGTTCCACAATATCTTGGTGTACTGTAGATGTGCTCTGTGATGTGAAAGCTTCATCAAAGACAACATCTCTGTTGATATGAATTTTCTTGGTCAAAGGATCTATCAACCGATATCCTTTAGAGTGCTCAAAATAACCAAGAAAAATACATCTCAGTGTTTTCTCATCTAGCTTCTTCCTTTTCTCTTTCGGTATGTGCATGAAAGCTTGACATCCGAAAATACGTAGATGAGATATGGAGGGTTTTCGACCACTCCATGCTTCCTATGGAGTCATTCCTTTTAGGGCCTTTGTGGGTGCCCTATTCAATAGATACACTGCAGTGGTGACAGCTTCTGCCCAATATTGTTGCCCAAGAGTAGCTAACACGAGCATGGTATGCAAGGCTAGACAACTATCTCACCCAACAAGGTAATAATTTTAATTAATAATTAAAAAACTAAACAATATATCTTTTAAATAAATCAATTTAAATATTTAAATAAAAATTGATTTAATAAAAAAACATATGTTCAAAGTTTAAATTATTAAAAAAAAAAAAAAAAAAACTTTAACTAAAAACAAATGCAAATAAAAAAAAAAAAAAAAAAAAAAAAATTACCTTGTTTTGGCCCCGACGGGGCTTGAAACCCTGACCTCCCGTCGGGCAGCCGCTTTAGCGCTGGCCTCACGGCTGGTCAGGCTAGCTTCCCCGACGTGAAGGGAAGGGAATAATATTCCCTTTCCCTTCTTTCCTCGCGCAGGTGGGGAAACTGTGGGATTAATCCCACATTGCCCGTGCAGAGGAAAAGTTGGGCCTTAAAAGGGCTTTCAAGCCCTTTAACAATTGACTGCCCTGCGGGCAGTCAGTCCCCCCCACAAACCTTTTGGTCGTTGCCGCATGGCGCAGCCGGTCTGGTCGGGTGGCGCGTGGCAGTTTGCCACATGTCACCCACGTGTCAGGTCCAGTGGCAGTCCGCCACTTGTCGAGTCTCGAGTCGTGTCGAGTTCGATCAAGGTCTGGCTATTTGCCATGTGTCAAGTTTTGAGTCAGTGCCTCGGGATCTATGCCCGAGCACACGTGGGTGCCATCAGGTTTGCGTGTCGAGGTTTAAGTTTGAGCCTCGAGATCCATGCCCGAGAGTTTGTCATTAGGTCGAATCCGATGGAGGGTGCGCCTGCCCTCATTGATCGGTCCAAGCCACCTGGGGGTCCCCTTATCAGGGTTTGTCAGACTCGAGGGTGCTCCTACCCTTGATTTTGGGTCTGATCCTTGCCTGGGAGGGCGAGCCTACCCTCTCGGATGTGTGCTAGACCCACAGATCCCCGCCGGTGATCAGAGGGCGCTCCTGCCCTCACAGATCCCGATGGCCGGATCTCTGCTGCCGATCGTCGATCGTCGAATTTGTGCCGACGGTCCACTGTCGGCCTGTTAGGTCTGATAGCAGGATGCTGTCGGACCTGCGGGTCGTCTCCTGTGGCCGTCGGTGACGTGGGCCTACGAGCCCTCTCAAGAAGCGTGCCTCAAAACAACTACGGGCCGACTCCAGCTCCAACTCCAGCGGTGGTGGTGGTAAGCTCGTAATCGGAGCGAGGTCTGCTCCTCACACCCGCTCTGATACCATGTAAGATAAGTGAACAAATGTATTGATAAAGTCTAAGTATATATAACAATACATAGGCTTAGAATAGCCTAGATAGAGTAGGCGTAGAATAGCCTAGGTAGAGCTAATGATGCTAACAACTAACAAAATAATACTAACAAATAATATTCGTTAATAATTAGATATTAACGAATATCTAATCTAGGGAGATAACCAAACTAACCAAATGAGGTAATATAATAGTTACCATAGAATAGTAACTCTAACAAAATGCACACTATATGATTTTATTATTTCAATTGCCTAGCAATTTGATCAAATGCTTTTTCTCACCTGTGATCTTTATTTTGGAAAAAAATGAATAAAAAGCAATCAAAAAACAACCTAAAGATCTATTAGGGCACTTATCTAATTCAGTGGTTGTTCCAAGATTTATCTTACATCCAACAATGTCCCATAACTACAATCCTACAAAATAACTTCATAAAATCCTTGAAAAATATGATCAACATTGGGGGGCCTGTTTAGGCCACTGTATGACTATACTTAGAGGTGCAACAGTCAAGCCCCCTAGGTCCTTTTAGATGACCTTTAGAATGAACAAGCAAAAGTTGACCTTTTTGGAAGATGAAAAAACAAAATGTAATGTAGGAGAACAAAATAATAAATAGAATACAATTTGTGTAATTATGCCCTAAATGTAACATGAAATGCAGATATAGGGTTTGGGGATGAAATTTTCTCCCAAGCTTAGCATCGATGAAATCACGCCCTATACGGGGTGACCACAATTTTTCTTTTGATAAAATCGCACACTGTAATTATGGGGTACGATTTCACAATAGAAGAAAAATACAGTAGAACAATGCAAATAAACTAATCATAGATGCAAATATAATAATATGCGAAATGAAAAATGAACGAAAATAACCTGGTTGTAGCAAAAAGCAGGCAAAAGGATGAAGACCTCCAAAGTATTAGAATTCTTCTTAGGGCTTCAACATTTATCTACCGAAGGTAATAACACATAATAAAACGCAACATAAGAGACTTCATAAAATCCAAAAGCTTCCATAGAGTCTTGCTAGCACTTGCCTCAACACTTGGCAGATTGTTAGATTGCTTCCCTTAAAATTTATGATTAGAAGAGATCTAGCAATCATGTGTTAATATATTGGATTTAAAAGAAAGCTTCAAACCCTTTATTTATAAGAGATTTAAAACAAGAATGGGCAAAAAAATAAAGGAAAAACCAATGCCAAAGAACGTTAAGTGAAAAGTTAGGGAAAACCCTAGCTAGGTGAAGTTGTGTCTCATAAGGGCCGATCACAATTTCATCGAAGCAAGAAAAAAGGGGGGAAAAGAAGAGGGATAGAGGCCCAAACTTGCTCTGGGAAATTTGGAGGGTCTCTTTGAGGGACTAAGGAAAATGACTCACTCAAGTGGTTCAATTTTCCATGTCTACAACTAGTCTTTTTGAGGATATCTTAATTTACAATAAGCCCTAAAAATTTCATTTTGTTCATGTGGATGAAGTTATCAATCTCTTATAAAAGAAGAAACTCTTTGTAAAAAGGTCCCAGTGTTCCTTTGGGGTCCATGAGGTAGAATACATGTGACATATAGTGTCTTAGGACAAAGTCAATATGGATCCTTACAATATTAGGACCATGTAAGACTGGCCTTACCCAAATCCCTTAAGCAACTTTGTGGATTTTTAGGTCTCATTGTGTACTATAAGAAATTTTATTGTAACTATGGCAAGACTGATGCTACTATCACTAAGAAGGATACCTTTATCTAGTTGGAAGTACCTTCCCAAGCCTTCCATACCCCATATGAGGCTATGTGTACAACCCTTATTTTGGCTACTTCTAATTTTAGCAAACCCTTTGTCATTGAATGTGACACTTTAGGCACAAGTATTAGAGTTGTTTTAATGCAATATGGACATCCATTGGTCTTTGAAATAAAACAACTCTCCAGTAAGAATATGGTTGTATCCATTTAAGAGAAGGATATATTAGTTATTTTCCATGCTATATAGAAATGATGACCTTATTTGTCAGGGCGATGCTTCATCATAAAGATTGACCATAAGAACCTTAAGAATTTCCTAGAATAGTGTCTCTCATACCAAAAATAGAATAAATGGTTGACAAAGATCTTAGGATATGACTTTTATAATTGATTACAAGAAGGAAAAATAAAATGTGGTGGTCAATGCTTTGTCTTGTGAACATGAGGATGTTGTTGTTAGTTCCATCTCTAGTCCTCTTCCATAATGAATTTTCTAGCTTTGAGAGTTCTAGATTTTTGACCCTAAGATTGCTATCATCATTCATGAAATAAATTTTGGCTCTTTGTCATCTTACTTGTTTTCATATATTGATGGGGTTCTCCATAAGAAGGATCACATTTATCTTCCTCCATCCTCAACTGTTAAGACTAGTCTCCTCTAAGAATTGCATGCATTTTGTTTGGCTAGAAGTTCTATATTATTGAAAATATACTAGTAGGTGAAGTAGTCATTTTATTAGAAAATATTAAAAGTAGATGTTAAGACCTTTGTGGTTGAATATAAGGTATGTCAAAAAAACAAGAGAAAACTATTAAATCTTATTATTTGTTTTAACCTTTGCCTATTCTTGATCATCACTAGAAGCACATTTCCATGAACTTCATTAAGGGTATTCTCAAATATAAAGGTAAAATGATTATATTTGTGTTAGTACATAGCCTTGCAAAGCATGCACTTTTTTGTGCCTTGCATCATCCATTATCACCTAGCAAGGTGGTTAAGGTATTCCTTGATTATAGTTTTAAAATGATGGCATGCCCAAGTCCATTGTTAGCAATCGTGACACTATATTCACCAACAATTTTTTGAATGATTTTTTTTATCTTAATGGTACTTAGTTGAATATGTCGAATATGTCCTCTTCTTATCACCCTTAGAAAAATGGTTAGGTAAAGTTTGTCAACATATGTTTGGGTACTTACCTTTGCTATATCATTGGGTTCATTGTCTTTCTTTAGCTAAATGATGGTATAATACTTCTTACTATTCTTCCCAAAATATGTCCTTATTTGAGGCATTGTATGGTAAAAAACCTCCATCAACCATAGACTATGTTCTAAGATCCTCCACAATGGTTCTAATAGATGATTAATTGCAACAACATTACCTTGTTCTATAACTCATTAAAGATAATTTGACATAGGTCCATAACCACATGAAGCAATAATAGGACTTACATAATGTTTTATGGTAATTTTCATAGGGGATATGGTAGTTTTGTTCCTCTATCTATACAATTAATTGTACTTCAAGACAAGTCTAATTAGAAGTTAGGTCCTTGGTTTTACAACCCCTACAAGGTGTTTGTTACATTGGTGAGGTGGCATATCAGTTGGACCTTACACCTATTCCCACATTCATCTTGTATTTCATGTATATTATTTTAAATAGGTTATGGGCCAAAATATGTAGTCTTGAATGGAGCTTTTAGTACTTTATGGAGAAGGTCAAACAATTCTCCAATCAAAAGCAGTGTTGTAGTCCAAAGTTCACATTTATCTTATACTAGATTCAAGAGTTTCTCATCAAGTGGAAGGATCTTCTTGAAGAAGATATAATATGGAAGTCTGGAAGTATTTTTTAATACTTTTCAACTTTGAGAATAAAGTTTTCTTAGGGAATATCCATGTATTGGATCCAATATAGCTACACCAACTATCTTTATTATTATTAGCTTGAACCCTAGGATAAGGTAGTCAATCCTTGAGCATTAGGGTTAGGGTTAATGTGATTTAGTCTATAAATAGAAAGAATTATGTTATAGTTGAAATTATCTTTCATATTCAAATATTAGTTGCCTCTGTTGCACATATGAGACTTTGCCCTCTCTAATTGGCTATGAGAGTTTTCCCTCTCTAAGTGGCTAGGTTTTGTATTAATTTGGAATCTAGAATTTGTTACTTACATTATTAATATTTTGACATTGCATCTAAATTACTGTTTCTAGTGGATGTTTACTTTTGTGCATTATTAAATTGATGCTTATATTTTTATATTTATAGAAATTGTTTCATTACATTTGAATACTAAAATTATATTATTATGGGTAGTGTTAACTGATCAATTACCTAAAATTATAACCCTAAGATGATTTAGGAATAAATTTAACATTTATTTCCAATAAGTGCCAATTTTGGATATCTAATTCATGGTATATATTAATTGGATATTAAACTTTGAATTTAAAATATTAAGAAAGGTTATACCCTTCTAAATCTAATATTTGACTAGAACTGACTACCATTCGAAGATGTTTAAATTGGTAAAAGGTTAATCCAATAACAAAATATTTACTTGGAGATTGGACCTAATTGAAAGTGAAACCCAAGTTGGAAGAAACACTTTTTCAATCAAAATTTGTGGGAAATCTAATTTAGACTCTAATCCTAGATGTTGTTAGATTCTTAATTATTAGACCAATTAGATCATGATTATTAAGTATGAAGTAATTTTTAAAAGGAAATAGAGTTTGGAGCAACTTAAAACATCCTAGACTAACTTATAACTATTAATTGTCACTATCTATTTCATTTTAAGCAAAATATTTACAGGAGGTTTTTGTACTTAGTTGGAGCACCACATATGGTATCATAGTTGAGTTGTAATACTTGGGCTTAATAAATTATATAATATTTAACTATTAATATTTTAAATTTATTTTTTATAGATTCCACTTAAAAAGAAGTTGCATTAAATGTTTCTTAGAAAAGAAAACTCCTTTGAGATAAAACACTCATAAGAGGGAGGAGCCATGACTTGAGCCAAACTAGCTAAATACTAGGGCTTAGCTTGATGAACATGCTTCCTTAATCCCTTTGGAATAAAACACCACCAAATCATATGGCCCAACTTTTAAAAACCATATAGAACATGATTAACATTATGGTGGATACTTTCCCATGGAGTGGAATAAGAGGGTGCAAGCAAAGAGAGAAGTATTTAACCCTCCATTTGAGCAATATGATCATGGATATTCACAGTGATACCAGTGGAAAGTAGAGAAAATAAAGATATATTAAAGAACCCAAAAAAACAGAGCCACCCAAGTTCCCGAGAACTATAAATGAAAAAGTGGAATGAGAGTGACTGGTTGAAATATAGAGATGCTTAAGAATGGATTAATTATCTAATAAGGATAAGGCTAAGGTGACCAGTTTTTAGGTAGAAGGACCTACAAAAACATGGTAGATAAATGAAGAATTGTTTATGGGCTATGATAAAATGGAGGTCATATGGACACAATTTGAAGAGATATTTAGGCACAAGCACATATCCCATTTATTCATCTAAAAACATATCCATACATTCTATAATTTATAACAAATAAATATATTTATAATGGAGCAAAAGTAAAAATTTATAAGGATTTTTGGTGATATAGTATCTATAGGTAATGATATGAGGTAGGTCAACATATTTCTCATTGGGTTGCAACCTTCTATAGCTCAAATCATTAGCATAAATGAGCTACCAATATAAAGGAGTTAAGGATGGACAAGTAGAGACCATGAATATAAAGGAGTTACTATGTTTCTTATTGGAGTTGATGATATTTTTCCAAAAGTAAATGAAAGCAATAAAATTCACTCAAATATTATATAGAAAGAAAAATAAGGATGAAAGAGATATTTGGGCACTTATAGGCACCATAAATAATCACTATCCATATATAATATTGCAAAAATTTCTATGAAAAATGAGGAGTGTGAGGGGGGTATAACAATACCAAAATTTCTAATTACATCATAAAGTTTAACCTGATATGATGTAATAAGTGGGATTTAGGTTAATTATAATATAAATAAGGTTTATCCATAACAAGGTTAACCATGCCCATTGTGATTACATAATAAAATGTTAAAACTAATGAATATATTGCATAATAAAATTCCCTTAGGACTATCCAATACATCACATAATGTTGGCTCTTGGCCATTAATCAGATTATAAATTCAATACCCCCATAATTTAAACTAAGGGGCTGAGGAGAGAAAATATTAGTGATAATAATATCTTCCCCACATAATGAATACTCTAACGGGCCTCTATAGTTGAGGCAAATCCATCTAAATCTCCCTCATCATATTAGAGATGTCCACCTTACTTCAATAACTTAACTTTAATATTTTATAGCTTCAACAAACAATTCTTCGTTGGATTTCCCACCCTTTTATAGTATAGACAAGTGGTATTTATTTTTTTAAAGATTGAGCCTTGTCTATGGGCCCTTGGGTCTGAGCCTCTTGAGATTTGAATTCCTTTGAATCAACCTATATTTGAGGGGTTCCACCACCACAATTCAACATTGCAACCTAAAAGTGAATTAGGAGAGAAAAAAATTGATTAAGAGTAAAAGTTTTTTGGGACTCCAAGAACATAAGAATCATATGAGCCATTAGGTTCAACATCTGAAAGGAAGAGGAGAGATTAGCAAGGACAATCTTAACGCATTCTACATCATCTTTATTTTTCCTCTTGAATATGCAATATCTACGCTTAAAGCCTTGAATCTCACAATAGAGTACTCAATGCTATCAAACTCAACTATCTTAAGAGCAAAAATTCTAATTCTAAGTTATTTACTTCAGTAATATTAACCTTTGTAAAAATTTTATGTAGTTTTATCCATGCCTTGATAGGGTCATTATTTTCTTTGACATGGAATCAATTATGGTTTAATCAACAAGGAAAAAAAACCTAAGGCCTCTTCTACCTATTGATGCCAAGTTTCATCAAGAACCTCTGCTTTATCCTCCTAAAATATGCACCACAAGTTCTTACTTCATAGAAAGCTAATTACTTGAGTTGACCAAATACTATAATTCACCTGTTAAGATGAGTAACTAGGGATTTGTGGTCCATATTACAAAATCTAACCTCTAACACCATAACAAGTCCATGTACCAATACCATTAGTGCATAAAGCTCAAAAAATCATGCGATTTTAAAAATTCTCAAAATCCTTCTATATGTAAAGTTTTGGCCTCTAGAAATTTTTCCCTAATGGACCCCAAATAATAATAAATTATTTCTTCAAACCTTAAAGAGCCAACCATTTGCTACCACTTTGTAATTCATGGTTCATTGACATCATCCAATTATCTTTTGCCAATTCAATGTTCCTAAACCAATGCAACTGTAACACTTGTTTCCTCCTAATAGGTTGAAAAAATGAAAGTAGAAAGTTCATATTTCGTTATCAGATAGTGGTTTTGTCCTCTCTAAGTCTAGAGAGCTGAGAGATGGACAGTTTGATGGGCTGCAAGATGGTGGATGGGCTTCCTTGCTTTGGAGTCCTATTATTAAGGTTGTGTTTGAAGTTACAGTGGGTTTGGAACCCATAGGGATTGGTGTAGCTTTGTTTCTTGCTGATTCAACGTTCCTTAGGGAGATTCTTGTGGTTATTCTATCATTGTCATCTGTTCTAGGCAAGATTGAAGATTTTATTTTGGTCAAGTTTTTGGACTAGCTAATGGTTTTTTATAGCATGTTTGTTGTCAGTAGGGGTTTTACACGGATACACTATTTTGTAGTGCACAAGATCTTAGTTGATCCTAGATCTTCCTAGCCTAAGAATTTGGATCTCGTTTACGAGGATCCATTATTGTTCTTTTTGGCCTTTCTTTCAATAGTCTTGGTACTAGCTAAGATAGTGGTTTTTTCTTAATTATTGATGTAAATTGGAGTTTAGTTGATTATTATTTTTCTATTGACCCTAGAACTACTTTACCTAAGAATGTGGATCCTGTCGTAGATCCTTGGAGGTTCTTGTAGGCCATCTCCCTCAAGTTGGAAGGGAGAAAGATTCAAATTTCTAAAGCTTTTGCTGGCAAGGTTTAGGTTGCACAGGGTTCTATAGATGCTCCCAGAGGTTTCTTGGTCGAGTTTGTGGATCCATTTTTTGGGTCTTGGAAACTCTTCTTAGGATACCCTTATGATGAGAGGATGTATCTTTCCAAGGTTTTCTTTATTTGTAGCTCATGCTATGGTTTTGAATTTTTGTTCTTTGACCTTCATTTTCTAGGATGGATATTTAGTGCTAGAAGGCATGAATCTGGCTATTGCTGATGTGGATCTATTCCCCTTGGTGATCTTAGATGTTGGATTTTTTCTAGGATACTTATGTTTTGATCTCTCTTTTGGATAGATTGTTAGTTTTGAATGTAGGGTGCTCATCAATTTCTCTTGGAGGTTTCCTAGATGAGTTTGTGGATATGGATTTTTTGGGTTTGAAGAACTTTTTTCAAGGGATATTTTTGGTGAGATGGAGGAATATCCCTATGTATCTTGTTGTTGTGGATTGGATTTCAGCTAGTCTACATCTATCTTTTTGTTGGAAAGTTTTGAATTTTTGATTTATCTTGCTGAATCTTCCTTGTATTTTGGACGTATGTTGTTTCCTCTATTTTTTGAATAGGAAAGTATTTGTGGATTCAATTTTGATTAATACCTTGAAGCTAGTGGATACCAGCTAGATGAATGATGGTCTTTGCATGACTGTGCAAGATTTTTTTTTGAAAAAAATATTTTTTGAAAAAAATATTTTTTAAATTTTTAGGCAGGTTTTTTAAGTTTCAAATTTTAAGTTTGGCACTAGTTTGACTAGGCAACTTTTTAAAATTTAAAATTTAAATTTAGTTGATGTAAGGATAATTCATATCATGAGAGGTCCTATTTGTTCTCTTGAAAATTGTCCTTGTATCTCTTGGATATGGACCTCTTAATGTGTATTAATCTTCATCCTTATTTTTTTTGGGGCTATATTTATGAGGTCCTATTTTGATATAAAGGTGTAAAAGGTTTGGGGCCCTTTCAAAATTTATTTTTTCACTTAATAAAAAAAATAGGTTGAATAAATAAATAAATAAATATATATATATTGTTGAGACTGAAATAGATGAGATATATTGATACAAGAATAAGTACAATATATAGGCAGGAGGCCTATATGAAAACATGACAAGTGTCAAGGACACATGTCATAACATGCAAAAGATAAAGTACACATTAATTCTAACATCCCCCCTTAATGTGTACTTTTCTAAAAATAGAACCCTAACATCCTCCTTTATTACATAATTTGGTCTAGGCTCATGCTCTTTGCACTTGGCTCTCCAACTGTGAATAATGCTAGATCAACAGTGTATACATCTCGATCTGTTGCCTCAGGGTCAACCACTTCCTTGGATCTATTGCCTCTAGGTCAGCCATCTAAGTGCCTCAGGGTCATCTTGGGTGCCTCAGGGTCAACCACTTCGGGTCTATTGCCTCTATAGGTCATCCTCTAGGTATGTTGCCTCTCATAGGTCACTAAATAGGTTCACCATGAATATCAAAAGGTTCAGACAATGGTGTGTAATTACAAGGTGCTCTGTGTTGTTGTTTTTGTGCTCACTTTTCATTATGTTGTTTGTAGTGTGCTGGGGAGCTTGAGCCTGATAATTCTATTGTTGTTGACTTCTATCCACTAGGAATATTTAACATGACCTGGTTGAAGGGTGAGTTTTACTTTGATATTGTTGATTTCATGTGTTGTTGTTATTCCATTTTTTTTTGTACAAAGATTTAGATATCCTTATTGTAATTTGATGTCTTCGATCAGTTTGGATTGCACCAAAGCCTCCTCGAATGTTGTGTATTATTGTAGCTAAAGCAACAAAAATATGTTTTCATACAAAATTTTGTAAACATTCAGGTAAGTCTTATTGTGGGAATGGAGAATGGTAGTTTTACCATTAGTTTTCTCCATCTGTTCCTGTAATCCATCATTGGCTCATCATCATACTATCGTAGATTATCTATGTTAGATAGAATAGTATTCTTCTTAATGCCAAATGAAAAGCATTCAAGAAAAGCATTCGCTAATTGCTTGAAGATAGTGATGCTATGTCTTGGTAATTGATTATACCATTCAATGGCTTAGCTTGAAAGGGTAATCACAAAGTTCTTAATAGCAAGGCATCGTCGTGTTGCAACTGAAAATACAAATTCATAAATCTTGTTATGTGTTCCTATGCATCTTCATCACCCTTAAACTTATCAAATCTAAGCATTTCAAAATGTTTAGGATATGAAGGGCTTGGTATTGATGAACATAAGGGTTTATTGTGAATTTTCTTAAGGTGGGATTTTGACCAACCGTAACTTGTTTTTCAAGAGATTTGATTCTCTTTGTAAGCATTTTGTAAGCTTGAGAAGAGATGATCTCTTCCTCTCGAAGGGATCTTTAGGGTGCAAGTGGGGGTAAGTTCCTTTGAGATTGAGGTGGTCAATTGTATTCATCAACCATGTCTATCAAGGATGGTTTAGGATACGATTGATCTTTATCAACTTGGTCTTACTATTCATATGGGTCTTGCTTAGGTGGATTTATTGCTTGATGTTACTGTTGCTTGGATGCATGATGTGAAGTACGATGAGTACAGTGCTCTACTTGTCTAGTGTGAAGCTTAGGATACGATGTAGCACACCTTACATTATGTTGCTCCCTATACTCACTAGTTGGAGGTAAGTTAGCTCGAACTAATATGTTCAATCACTCTTCTAGCTCCTTTTGATCAAGGATGCATTGTTCTTCTTGGCAGTGTTCGTACAAACACTGGTGAAGCAGCCTTTGTCATTGTACCTATTCTCATTCTAACTTATCTAAGCATTCACACTCCACACACAAATCCTCCAATTGATATTGGAGCATTTGTTCTCTCTGAACTACATTTGACCTATGTGTTCAATCTGATCAATTTTTCGTATAAGGTCTATGGCTTTACAACTATGTGTTAGGGGTTTTGTTTACCTCAAATTGTGCAATAAGGTTGGAAACTCTCTTCCCTCAATTAATTGAGATTGCATTGATATTAAGCTCTTCCCTAAGGGTACGATCCTCATGTAAGAATGTTATGGGGGTACTGTGTGTTCGCCTGGAACACTCACCACGGGTAAGGATAGGATGCAACTAGTTTTCAATTTATTCTTCCACGATGTATTCCTTAGCAAACCCAGTGGATCCATGTTGAGTACGATCATGATATATGCTTCCATTCTCAAATGTTCTATATTCAGATATTCTAGCACCTTGATATAAAAAGTCAAGGTGATGGGTTTTCTAAGGTTGGGTAAGAGGAGTACCTCTTTTGCAAATACTATGGTAGGATAAATGACACCCTCCATGTTCATAAGGGTTTGTTATTATGATGGGTATGAAAATGGTCGTAATCTCTTTATACCATCCCTTATTTGGTGGATTTGACCTCTCTTTGTGATGAGATGAAGCAGACCTAGAAATATTATTTTCTAGATCACAAGAAGATTTAGTGTTAGTTCTCTCGGGCAGGGTTTCTTGGTGAGATCCATCATGACTGATGTTGTCTCCTCTAAGACTACCCAAAATTTGTTCAGGTATGTTATGGGTAGGTGTGCTACCTCTAGGGTGATCTTGGCCCTTTGGTGCATTGGGTGTCACCTCAATCATGGATTGAGGGCAACCCGTGTAGTGACCATAACCTTATGAATTATCTCTTATGTAAATTTTAAGAAATAGATAAGTATACAAGGTGGTTATCTCATTTAAATTTTGATTGTGCTTTCTAAAACTTGTTTCGTGTGTTATGGTTTGTTGTGAATACAATCTAAACTATTATCGTGTTTGCAATAGTTGATGTAATTCTTATATTATTTAAAGCTTTCACCTATATACTCACAACAAAAAATCCGATAATGACATCCAGACTATCTACCCACCAAAATATAGAGATGAAACCCATATCTGATCAGGAAGAAAAGGTACTACCGATCCTCACTCAGCACACCGTGAGTAGTGATATACCTTTCAAAGAAGAGTACATGCTATTTTACATGGATAGAATAGTTCTTGGATTGGCCTTGGCCACGGATGGATAACAAAAGTATCAATATCAACAAGCCAATCGAGTGGTAATGACATCCGCCATTGGTCTTGATAAATGGGTTGGATGTGAGAGCCCAATGCCACTGATGTTATACTTGGATCATGGTGTGTAATTGGTTCATTTTAAATTTACATAAAAAAAAATACATCAAACAACATATAATTCTTTATTCACCTACATGCATATAAAATGTGTTTTATATTCAAAAATACAATATGAAAAGATGTTTTATATTAAGAAATATGTAATGCAAATTAACATGAATCGACCCTTGAATAGGCCCTAAGAAAATAGACCTATAACTAAGTCTAAATAGTAGTTTCTACTGTAATCAATGATGCACAATCATGGTTGCTATACATAGTAGTAGCTAGAATACTAGCTACTAGCTTCTGGGGTGGCTAGTAGAGATAGCTGCTATTCCCAATAACAGCTAGCAGAACATAAAAAAAAATGATTACACTGTTAAATATTTCTCTATGTGACATAATTAATCCTACTATTATTTTAAAAATATAGCATAAGTAAGAAAATAGAAAAAATATGATAGGACCAATTATAGGTGGATCCACATCTGAAGAAGAAATAGGCTGCAAACTATTTTGCTATGTTTTCTTGTGGCTACTGAAGATCAGGGCAGCTATAATGATAGCTGCTGAAGCCGATGGTGACTAGGACTACTAGCCATTATCGCTTAGAGCGTCTATATCTGCAATAAGAAAAACAAAAAATACATTAGTTAGTAATAAAAAAATGAGCCTATTTGGCCATGATCGCCACTAAAGGAAGCTAAAAATATAACACCTAGGTATAATATGTAATCAAATAAGCATGATAAAGCATGTAATCAAATAAAAGAGAAGAACATAGAAGAAGTAGTGTCCATTTTATTCATATTCAAAGTTCTCTTTTACATAGAGGTTACAAGTGCATCTCTCTTAGAGATTGACCATTTGATACACATTACAATAGAATCACTCCATGTGATTAGGTGCCTTCAATAGACTCTTAGGATCCTAAAAACTTTATTATAGGAGGGATTACTCTTGGAACCTCTGCTTCTAGGCCAAATACATGGATCTTGATGATGAAAGGTCCTTGATCAACCTATCACCTACACACAAAGAAACTTACAAGAGATTAATAGCAATGAAAGCCTCTCCAAATGAGGCCCATTTCTTGATAAGTGCAATATATAGAGCATAGGCATACAAAGATAAATAAATACTTGAAAATAATGAAATAATGCTTAAAGATAGAATGCAAAGAATGTAAATGCTGCTACACTAGGTTAGAAACCCAATGAAAAGACTAGAAATGTAATCTAATGCTAAAAATAAGGGAAAAGAGACATCAGACCATAGCCACTGATGCTTAGAGAAGTTGGCTCTATTAGTTGTTGATGATGTCGATGGCTGCACTTACAAGCCGTTGTTGAAAATAATGACCATGGGATAGAAGCTCTGCTCTCTGTGTCCTAGGCCTGGTGTCAATAAATTCCAATGCTAGGAGGATTGACATTCTTGGTGCTCTCATAATGAATTAGGGTAAGAAATTGGCTCAAATCATGTTGAATTGAGTGCTTGAATAGGTGGTTGTTCTTCTCAAATTATGATAGTCTCCATTGGTGGATAGGCACTTGTCATTGCTCAATTGGAAAACACTTCGTTACTCCTCAAGGGGATGTGAAGTTGCTCTTCAATTCGATAGGGCTTCACTATGGCAAATGCTCATCAATTATCCAAGCTTTGCTTTGTAAATTTTAGGCCTTAAGTAGACTCCCAAAATCCTTGGTCTAGCTTCCCTAGGAAGCCAAGATCAAGAAATAGTTGAGCTAGAATGGTTAGGTGAAGCTTCTGGAGGCTTATGGAATCCAAACCATTGCTAATTTTTTAGATGTAACTAATTTAGCTTGAGGAGCCCAAGTTAGTTATAGGTTTAGCCGCTATTGAACAGGGTAGTTATGGTCATAACTTCTATCACCATCAGCGGCTAGCCCGCGACCACTCTAATCATTAGCGACTATGATCACAACTGCTGTTGATGTCAACGACTAGAGCTACATAGGGCTAGGTTACTCTAAATGAGTGGTTAGAACCACTGTTGGGTCTTGGAAATGTCCAAGATCAATCATATGGTATACAAAGATATCCATATGAGTAGTCTCCTAAAGATGATATTTTTAGGTGTCTACACCTTCATGTTTGAGGATGTCATCATCCTTCGTTTCTTCTCAAGACTACTGGTGGAAGTTGTCCTTTCTTTGATTAAGTAATCTTTGGTAGCAGTCTAGAGAAGGTTTGTGCATACATTATACTTTATTTGAGCTATCCTTCAAGTGTGTAAATGATCTAACTCATCTATAGTGAGTCTGGACTCACTCGTGTCTTGCAACACCTAGATAAACATATTAAATATATATTTATATATATATACAAATGCTGAGGAAGAGCTAGTGGTTCATCCATATCCTAGATACTATCCCATACTACTGCACTTAAAGATTTCATCAAGACTAGAATCCCATACTTTGATGATATGAAGATTCCTCCTCTTGATTGGGTGTGCTTCAATCAGGGGTTTTTGTATTCAAACCACTTCCTTTTCTCTTTGTGGCCCCACTTGATGTTTGGTACATCTACCAGTATTTTTTCAATGCAGTACATGTGGAGGGGTTTAGTAAGAGTTTCCATATTAGTCCCATCTCTTGTCTTCAAGTCCACCCATGTCTAGTCTACCCATGAGTGGCTACCCAATTTTGTAGTGGAACCCTTTGAGGGATAGGAGTTGGATGATTTTGAGAGACTGATTACCATTGTGTCTTTGGAAATAATGAATCCAAGGTCTTTTAAAACCACATAAAACTAGACTACACCCCTATTCCATTGCACCCACTTGCTAGTGGGTTGGATGTAAAGCTCATATAATTTCCTTTGCCACTACTTTCGATATTGCTAGGGCATTGGCCTTAGAATTGATAATGCAGTCATGTACCAATTCATTACCATCGACCATGGTTATATAGAAAGATCATGGTCCCATCTACTTGGTTACTAGACTAGGGTATTGTATGGTTTTCGATTTCTCTAGTTCTACTTGACCTTCTAGGGTTCCCTTCAAATCATTGTTTGGTAGGGTGCTTAGTAGAAGTGGTGGTTTAGGTCTATCCTTAGATTACTAGGGAGACTTTAGAGGCTCCAAAGTGCTATGCTTGGTGGTTATAAAATTTTTTGGTAGGTCCTTACTTGGTCTAGTCAAGGCAATGTCAACCCGTCCTTGTTCAATCTTGTTTCCCTAGTTTCTTCTAGGTTTTTTGAGCCTAGTTGATGCCTTGAAGTATAATTGGATCTAATGTTCATTAAGTTTTAGTAGGAATTTCTAGTTGGTTGTCATATATGCTTCTTCCCAAGTGATTAGAACTTGCTCTAGGTGAACTATACTTAGGCTATAGAAGGCTAGAGAGTAGATTGGCTAGCATTGAGCTAGTGTCCCTACCTCTGGAAGGTGTATAGATGCCCTAATGAGTTCCCCAACTATTATAGATGACCAAAAAATTCCTTTGGAAAGAGATTTATGGGGGTATTCTTCTAGATACCATGTGACAGACTCCTCTGCATAAAGCAAATCTCCTTAACATTATTAGGAAGGTTCTATGATAGTGAGATGGGCTTCTTCTATTAGTTATTCTTCCAAACTAGGTATTGAGGTCATTGGTAGCAACTAGGAGGGGGCCCAAAAACTTGGTCATTCTATTGATATCAAGGTATTGGATTATTCTAATGTTGAAACCTTTGTTAATTCTACTACCCCGTTAAGGATTGGATCTCTTCTAAGAGAGCCTAAAGCTTTCTTCTCATTTCATCTATTTTAGTCATAAATTGGGAATCTAAGATTGAACAAAAGAAGGTAATTGGGTTTACAACTAGGGTAACCTGGGTGTCCAAGAGCAATGGTATTAGGGCCCTAGATGGTAGCCTTTATATTTGGATGAGGTCATTCTCTGCTTACATGGCTATCCAATAGGCTACTAGTAAGAAGTTTCCTCCCTAGGATTTGATCATCAAGTCAATCTCTAAGTGAAAAGAATTAATATAGTATATGAGTACCATAAATAAGGGGTTATATGTCATTGGGGATCCCATGCCATGTATTGTGCTACTAGTTATTAAAATCATTCATTGATTCCAAGGGAGATTATTTGATAGTTATAAACTGCTCTAGTAAGAATGCTCCATCTACTTTCTCTCATAATATATCTACTGGATGATCCACCAATTGGTCCTAGTTTTTGATTAAGCATAGGGGAATATTTATGTACCATTCCCATGCTTTGCTTTTGAAGGATGTTTCTAGGATTCTTAGCTGCATGTTCAACTTCTTGATGATGTGTGCCACACACGTGCTTACCATATGGTATAAATGTTCCATTGGTGTGATTTCATCTTCTTTGATAAAATTTGGTAATAAATTTAGAGCTGATGTTGATATTGGGTCCTAAATAATAGGTGGGGTAGGAGGGGTTAGGGGTCCTCTATCGTTATATGCTAGGAACCCTCTAATTGGTTGGTTTTGATGAGTAACCATGTCTTGGTTAGAAAATTTTCCATCGTTCTTGTGCTTATGAAGTTTGGGGTCATTTGGACTTGAGATTTGCCACTACATGAATGGTAGAGCTTCTCCAATTGAGTGGATAAATTGGGACGTTCACCAAAATCCTAACATTTTAACTGCATTAATGGTTAATTTTGGAATCATTTCTAGCAAAGTCATTAAACTTTTGTATTATTCAGTTGTTTGAGTTTCCAAATGATTATTTATAATGTTTTAATAAGCACCAAACCAAGACCTTCACTAGAGTCTTAGATTAGGCTTATTTTATGTGTTTGGATCCCACTAAGCATACCAAAAGAACTGTTAGTCATAAGCATAGTAGGTTTCTCTTGTTAGTTTAATCTTTCTTCATGAAAATAGATCAATCATAATCATGAGATGAATATTGTATGATTCATCCCACTAGGTATGCTAAAAGAACTATCGAAAACTAGATTTGATTCATCATATAGGCATAAGGACCACCCACCTAGAGTTGTTAGGTGCATCTAATGTTTGTGTCTTATGTAGAGCATACAGTACAAACGTCTAGGGAGCATGGGACATGACTTTTTTAGATGTTCTTGAGTACGTTTTATCAATGTTGGCTCCTTGTTTGGATGTGATATTGACATGCATTTTCCTAATTTAGCCTAATCTATTAGGTTCTATCTAATAAAAATGATAAGAGAGAAATCAATAAATGTAAAGTAAACAACTTGAAAGTAAAAGTATACCTAAGGGAGGTGATGCACCAAGGTTCTAAATATCTTTGCATTATGATAGGATTAAATAAACACATGCATCATTGTTTACATCACACAAGGAACATAGTTTCATCAAACAAAAATCACCATAATTATGCATACACAAGAACTAGGACAAAAGGAGGGAATAGTCACAATTTTTTATATGTGTGCAACAACCAAATTACATCCATGCTTATGAAAGAGGCTTGAAGATTATCAAAACAATTGTTCAAGGCTTGAGCAAAGCCATAAGACATAAGAGAGGCAAAAGAAAGACAACATACAAGACCAAATACTAGGCATGAAAACCATTTTTTTTTATCCTTTAAAATAAAGAAGAAGAAGGTATTTATAAGAAGAAAAGGGGAAAATTTCCTCCCAAAACTTATGCAAGAATTAAAAATTATCCAATTGAAAATTTCCCTAGGATTTTCATCATCACTTTTGAGAGATCTCAAGGTCTCTAGATTTTTAGCTATAAATGCTACAAGTGGGTTGGTTTGATGGGATATAGTTCTTTCTCATAATTCTTCCTGATCACTTTGGAGATACATCATGGTTAGACCCATGAGATGCTTATGTATTATTGTCCTTGATATTGGTGTTTCCCCTTGGGCCACCTTCATGTCATTATTTTAAATGTGCCAGTTGTTGCCTATGGTGTAATGTTCAATTATCAATAGAAACAAGACCATAATTATATCACCAATTATAGTTGATGTTTTGTTACCTTTGAATCTTGATAAAATACTTTGGTGAAGTCCTTCTCTTTGTGCCACTTGGAATTTTGATTTTTGCCTTATCATGTTTCTTTGAGTTTAGAGGGATGCCCTTTACTATTGATCCATTTGTTGCTTCCATTATAGTGTTTCTATGATTATTGGGATGATCAAATGCATTACTCTAATAGTTGTGTTTGAGGCTTCATCATCTTCAATTTTACTCTCCTATGTATCCACTTCTTTTCCATACATCTTCAAGGCAACCTTCATAGGGACCAACAAGCTTTAGGGGCTCTATAAAGATTTCACAACTTGAAATATTCAATATGTTATGCCTTCTATAGCTCCCTAAGTGTTAAAATTAATCTCCTCTCTAGTTGTAACTTCATTAATTTATATTGGTAAGACATCATTCTAGGTGGTGAAATCTTCATCCTCCACCCCTATATTCACCAAGTGATGTGAACTCAGCTACAAGAGACCAACAAAATAGACTCCAATAGCATAACAAAAATGCAATATAATGGAAGAAACTTGAAAATTGATATTCTTATCATTCCTATATTCACACCCCTTCTCCAAAAGATTACAATCCATCATATAGCAACTGAAAACCAAAGAAACCCTAAAGAAACCCTAAGCACGCATTTTTCTAAAAACTGCTAAAAATAGAAATGAGTCGGATTGTGCCCAAATTTTATGAACACATCCCTATTACAATAAAAAACCTTACTTTAAAATATTAGGTCTCAAATTAAGGTATAAAAAAAGATAATAAACTTCTAACATGCAAAAAACCCCAAAAAACCCGAGAACCTATTCTAAAAGCTAATTTTGGGACACTAGATGTCGGAGTTAGGTCCCAAAAACATGATTTTTGGAGAGTCAAGCCAATCAAATATTTTCCTAATGCATAACATGCATGCGGAACCACATTTAAATTTCAAGGCAAACGAGCGTACGATTCACAAGTTATGGCTTCAACAAGGTGCATCATTCTCCTCTGGTGAAAAAGAACTCATCTCCTATGAGTTCAGTTGAATTGAAATCCTGTAGCTTCTGGTTATCAATTTTATTTAGCTATGAATCTGAAACCCAAGTGTTATCTAACTGTGGTAATCCTTCCCACTAAACCAGGTATCTATTGTAGCTCCCATGTCTGGTGGTGATCACCTTCTTATCGAGCACCTCTGCAACTCTGTATTTTTTCTTCTTAGGCATCTATCATGCCCAACTTGTTGTCTCCTATAATTCACCATCCTTAGAAGTACCAGGATATTGAAATAAATTAGAAACATTAAAAATGGGTGAAATATCAAATTCATCGGGCAACTCCACTTTATAGGCATTATCATTGATCTTCTTCAAAATCTTGCATGGCCCAATTTTCTTAAGTTTCAGTTTGTTATACATCCCCTTAGGAAATATTTCTTTCCTAAGATGAACCATGACCATATCACCCTCTTCAAACACTTTCACCCTTCTGTGTACGTCAGCAGACTCTTTGTAGTGAGCATTACTACCTTGTAATTTTTCCCTCATTGACTCTTGTACTTTCTAGATATGCTTAACAAATGCTTCTGCATCATCACTAACTCATTCCCCAATTGGTAACTCAACCAAATCTAATACACCTCTAGGATTTTTACCATAAATAATTTGGAAAAGAGATTTACCTGTCGACCTGTTCACTGAACTGTTGTATGCAAATTCGGCTTGTGACAAGGCCAAATCCCATTGTTTTGGTTTTTCTCCAACTATGCACCGTAAGAGGTTTCTCAAGATTCTGTTCACTACCTCTGTTTTCCCATCGGTCTATGGGTGGTAAGCACTACTGAACTGCAACCTGGTGTTCAACTTCTTCCACAATGTCCTCCAAAAGTGACTCAAGAACTTAGTATCCCGATTAGAAGTAATAGTCTTTGGAACACCATGCAACCACACAATCTCATCAAAGAATAATACTGCAGTCCTCATTGCATCATTCATTTTCTGGAAAGTAATGAAATGCACCATTTTTGAAAATATGTCTACCATAACAAAAATTGAATCCTTACCCCTCTGTGTCTTGGGCAACCCCAACACAAAATCCATAATTAGATCGGTCCATGGTCCTGTAGGAATTGGTAGTGGCATATACAACCCTGTATTTTGCACATGGCCCTTAGCCATTTGACATACTATGCATTTAAAGACAAACCTGGTTATTTCTCCCTTCATTTTTGGCCAATAGGAATTCTCCTCTACAAGAGTGGTAGTTTTGGCTACTCCAAAATGACCAGCCTAACCCCCACTATGTAATTCCCTCAAGATGTTATCTCTCATAGAGCCATTGGGAATGCATAATCGATTACCCTTAAACAAGTAACCATTTTGTAAAAAATACTCTTAAAAAATAGTATGAGACTCACCATCTACTGCACTTTTACACTGTTGCACAATATTCCCAAAATTTGCATCAGATTCATATAGATATTTAATCCTCTCAAATCCTACCACTTCATTCTCTATAGTGGTCAAAAACATGACTCTCCTACTCAATGCATCAACAACCTTATTTTGTTTGCCCAATTTGTGCTTCAGGACAAATGCATACTGTTGCAAAAATGAAACCCATTTGGCATGCCTACTATATAACTTTTTTTTGAGAGTTGACATACCTCAATGCTTCATGATTAGTAAACAACACAAACTCCTTTTAGAGTAAGTAGTGTCTCCAATGTTGCAACACTTGCACAATTGCATAAAATTCCACATCATATGTAGAGTAATTCTTCCTTGCATCATTCAGATTCTCATTGAAAAATGCTACAGGCTGGCCCTCTTGACTTAAGACACCACCAATTCCAACAAATGAGGCATCACAATCAACCTCAAACACCTTCCTAAAATTTGGTAACACTAGAACAGGGTCTTTCGACACCTTCTTCTTCAAGAGTTCAAAACTCTTTGTTGCTGCCATAGTCCATACAAACTCTTTCTCCTTCGTGCACTCAGTTATAGGGGCAACTATACTACTGAAGTTCTTGATGAAATTTTTGTAAAAGGTATCTAGGCCATAAAAGCTCCTTACTTCTGTTATAGTTCATGGAAGAGGCCATTCCATAATCACCTTCACTTTCTCATCATCCATCCTCATGCCATCTCTTGAGATTACAAATCCTAAAAACACTAAACTATCCTAAAGAAATCTACATTTCTTTAGGTTGACATACAATTTCTCCTTCTTGAGCACGTCTAACACTAATTTCAGGTGTAACAAATGCTCCTCTTCACTTTTACTATAAATCAAAATATCATCAAAATACACAACCACAAACTTACCATTATATTCTCGTAGTACTTTGTTCATCAACCACATAAATGTACTGGGTGCATTAGACAACCCAAATGGCATAACCATCCACTCGTACAACCCATATTTTATCTTAAAAGTTGTCTTCCATTCATCCCCTTCTCTAATTATGATCTGGTAGTAGCCACTTCGCAGATCAATTTTACTAAAGTATTTAGCTCCAGCCAATCCATCCATCATGTCATCCACTCTCGATATAGGATACCGATACTTTATTGTAATCTTGTTTATGGCTCTACTATCCACACACATCCGCCAATCACCATATTTATTTGGGATCAGTAATGCTGGAGTTGCACATGGAATCATACTCTCCCTAACTAATCCCTTCTTTATCAAATCTGTCACTTGCCTACTCAACTCTGCATTCTGTGTTGGGTTCAACTGATAAGCTACCTGATTTGGGAGCGCTAATCTTAGAATCAAGTCCATGTGATGTTGTATATCTCTCTTTGGTGGTAGCCCATCTAGTAACTCCTCTGGTGTGACATCTTTATATTCACTTAGCAACTTAGCTGCTGCTATCAGTATAACAACTTCCTTAGTTTCTAGCTTCCTAGCTGTTAAGGCATAATAGAAGCTAACATCCTTGATCTCTACAAGAAACTCCTTCATCGTCAACAAGCTCTCACTTGGCCCATCCTCCTTCAGAGGTACAAGAACTACCTTTACATCGTCCTTCCATAATGTGTAAGTATTCTTTCTTCCATTATGGTTAGTAGCCCTGTCGTACTACCAAGGTCTTCCCAACAGAATATGACATGCATCCATCGGGATCACATCACACCACACTTCATCCTTGTAAGTAATCCTAAATGAAAATTTAATTAAACACCTCTGATATACTGTTACCTCATTCCCCTTCTTAACCCATGAGATGCGATATGGATAAGGATGCTTTTCGCATTCCAGGTTCATTTTATCAACCATGATATTTGACACCATATTTTCACAACTACCACCATCAATGACAATGTTACATACCTTCCCTCTTGATGTACACCTTGTTTGAAAGATGTTTTTTTGTAGCCCAAAATCATCACCATCTATGGTCTGCACCTTCACTTTGCTCTACACCTTCTCTTTATTAGGAACAATCAACGTCCTCCTTATCATAAGTGCTTCCCCATGTTAGCAACAACTTCATCCTCATCCTACTCTTCCATCTCAACCAAATTGACCCTTGTCCTCCTTGACCCCTTTCTTGGAAATCATGTTGGGGACACTCAAATGCTCTGTGCCCCTCCTCACCACATCCATAACAGGTATACGACCTTCTTGGATCATTCCCATTTCGTCCACCATCGTAACCTCTACCTCGTTGGTATCCTCTTCCTCTTAGATTCTGCCCATATTCTTCTTGTTTAGCAGGTATTGAGGATTCTCCCTTGAGAAAATTAGATCCACTTCGACCCTAACCTGAAGAGGGTGTGAATCCCTTGTTACCTCTTCTATTAACCCTTTTCAATTTCTCCTCTGCCTTAAGGTCCATTTGATATGCATCCTCCACTGTAAGAGTGTGATGCATGCTCATCTCATCTTGGACAAAAAAACTTAGGCCATTTACATACCTAGCAGCCTTTTGGTCCTCTGTCTCATTGTGCTCCACTCAAATGGATAGCTTGTAGAATTCGTTAGTATAGTCCTCGATGCTTTGATCCTTCTATCGAAGATTCTAAAATCTATGAAATAAGGTTTGGGAGTAGTCTACAGGTATAAATTTGTCCTATAACTTCTTCTTCATCTTTGTCCAATCCCTGATCTTTTCCTTTCCATTCCTCTATCGTGTAGTCTATAAACGATCCCGCCAAATTAATGCATGTCCCTTCAACTTTGTGCATGCGAGCTTAACCTTCTTCTCTTCAACAATGTTACTCCATTCAAAATATTTTTCTAGGCTATTGATCCAATCGATCAACTCCTCTGGTTTCAACCCACCATTATACTCGAGAACCTCAATATTGATCCCATATCGATTCTCCTTAAGCCCCTCTAGAGCTTGTATCATCCGATTTTCAAAATTATTCCCTTCTTTCTCTGGGCCCTCTGGTTTTGCTTCTACGTGGACCTCAGATCCACGTTCCTCAGGTATATTTTCATCATTAGATATTTGATCTGCATGCACCCTAAGACGTCTCTCTCCTATGTGATCAATCACACCACTCGGCCATGCTATTTATGCTTTCAAATCCTCTATCTACCTATTCATCTGGGCATATATTCTAGGTGACATCTTCCCTTTACTAGCAAGATCACACTCGCTCTGATACCAAATGATGTGAACTCAACTACAAGAGACCAACAAAATGGACTCCAATCACATAACACAAATGCAATATAATGGAAGAAATCTACAAATTTATATTTTTCTCATTTCTAAATTCACACCCCTTCTCCAAAATATTACAATCCATCATATAGCAACCAAAAACCAAAGAAACCCTAAAAATGTCTTTTTCTAAAAACTACTAAAAATAGAAATGAGTCAAATTGCGCCCAAATTTGGTGCACACATCTCTCTTACAATAAAAAACCTTACTTTAAAATATTAGGTCTCAACTTAAGGTATAACAAAAGATAATAAACTTCTAACATGCAAAAAAACCCAAAAAACCCGAGAA
The DNA here is from genome assembly GCA_028583015.1 of Wollemia nobilis. Classification (NCBI taxonomy): domain Eukaryota; kingdom Viridiplantae; phylum Streptophyta; class Pinopsida; order Araucariales; family Araucariaceae; genus Wollemia; species Wollemia nobilis. The sequence continues at coordinate 4,861,525 of JAQPPZ010016994.1, forward strand.
CCTATTCTAAAAGCTAATTTTAGGACACTAGATATCGGAATTAGGTCTCGAAAACATGATTTTTGGAGAGTCAGGCTAATCAAAGATTCGCTTGATGCAGAACATGCACATGAAACCACATGTTAAATTTCAAGGAAAACGGGCTTACGATTCACAAGTTATGGCTCCAGCAAGGTGCATCACTCTCCTTTGGTGAAAAAGAACTCAGCTCCTGCGAGTTTAGTTGAATTGAAATCCTGTAGCTTTTGGTTATCAATTTTATTTAGCTCTGACTCTGAAACCCAAGTGTTATCTGACTGTGGTAATCCTTCCCACTAAACCAGGTATCTATTGTAGCTCCCATGTCTGGTGGTCATCACCTTCTTATCGAGCACCTATGCAACTCTATCTTTTTGAGAGGAAATAGCACAAGTTGTGGTGCTGGTGGTCCTGAATATATCTGTGTTCGGGTGTAATATGATATTGGGCAACTATAAGCATTAACCTATAAATATAGCAATACACTGTGTTGAAGATCTAACCAATTTTAGGTATGTCAATAGTATGGTTCACCTTCATCACTGACCCTGCAAACCCCTATCATAGCAGAAGCATTACCATGCTCAACCCGAATAGACGTCCATAGAGGAAATGGTCGAGTTCAATCATTGAACTTGCTCTATTGCAACTGGAAAATTCATGTAGTGGTCATTTTCTTGGATATACTTCAAGAAAATCAAAAACTTCCATTGGCCATGCTACAATACTAACAACAAATGATTTTGTGCTACATATAGATGGTAAATTAAATATAATGGACCTCTAATTCACTATAATTAGCGATAATTTTGGATATGCGAGGTTTAGGCTCATCTAGAAGAGTTAATCCTCCAACCATCACCTATCACCACATGTACGTGATGCGTCTGCGTATAGAAAGAGAGTGTTGAAAATAAGCTGCCTAGACTCTGTTCCTCTGGTATGTTGGAAGAGGATGGATAGTTGGAATAGGGTTTAATATATTTACTAAATATCGACCATTTGGTGGTCATATTCCTCGTGCATTGAAAGACGGTGCTATGGTTAAGTACATAAGACCTTAGGCTACTTGCACGCTTTATATGGTGGAGCGATCATTTAATAGATGGCTCGATGAGTAGCTTAATTATTCCATTTTTCCCTACAAAATTGATTTTGAATGCATATGGGGAAATTAGGTAGTAATAGCCATCTCTACTGATTGAACCCCTACAAGTGATCATAATTGTTGAAAGGTTAGGATTTAGTAATCGAAGATGATCTTGTTAAAAAAAATTGGGTCTAGCTTGTATGGTCGTCGAATCACAAGACAAGTTAGCTATTGATTAAAAAGGGGTAATTCCATTGGAATAAACCTAGATAAGGTTATTGACTTATATTAAAGTTATATTTTTATTATAACTACTAATTTTTGAAATATATACAAATCTATATTTATTTAAAGGAAGCCTTGTGGCTAATGAAACAAAAGAAAATACTAAAGGTAATCAATTTATAGACATGTGTTGCTCAAGTAAGATATAAGGTGTTATAAGTAAATATTGTATATTATAATGATGTGGTAGTTAGCTTTAAGATCATTAAATAAGTAAGAGGATGGTTACTTTAGGAATTAAAGGCATGAGACTTTAATTTATTGAACAACGAATTGACTAGGTATCAATCTTGGAGAATGGATTGGGAATCAATTCTTGAGGGAATCATGGGGTCCCTCTATAATAATCAAAGAAGCCCTCTCCTTAATATGCATCCGATGATCATTCATAGACATGTAAGAATTTGTAATATTCTTATGTAATTCTATAGATGGCTTAGAGAAAGGAAATCGGTGTTTCCTTATTTGCATCTTGATTTACCAAGAGACAAATTGATCTCTTGAATTTGTATAAATGATATAGGAAAGGATCCATGAGATGCCTTTCTAAATTGTAATTATTACATTATTTGATTATGAATGAGAGGAGAAAGACATATTTTGGAGGCTAGGTTTATTCCTCGTGAGGGTTCCCAGGATAAATATTGTGTCACTCTAATTTGTGGTTTGCTTTATTACTCATATGAATGTTGCATATACTTTTAACATGTTATGGATAAAATGATTTATGAATGTAGTAATTAGAATATTTGAAATAGTATAAAGGATGTTAATTGCTTAATATGGAATGTGCATGCAAAGATAGATGATTTGAGCTTTTGGATGAATGTGATAATGCTTAATAAATGTTGCCTATTTTCCAATCTAAAGTTAGTTTATTGTATAATGCCATGGAATATATGCTTGGCTTCTATGGTTATCATAAGTTATTTACTTTTCAATGAGAAGTTGTGTTAATGAATAATTGATATGTAGTCTTTAAAAATGTGATGCAATGGTTTGTATGCTTTACTCTAGTAGATGTTAATAGTTCCTTACTTTGCTTAACTGGTTGTATATGGTTAAGTATTAAGAGAATACTGTGAATGAAGTAGTGTGATGGTAAGAACTATACAAGCATGTATAGATAAGTAAAGATTAAAGTAATGATATGTAAATGAGTAGCTAATATGATTTAAATTGAGTTGGAGCACGAAGTGGGTTGGAACACACAAATGGTAAATTGGGCTTGAGTTGTAGCTCAAGCCAGGCCTTACATTCTGAGTTGGTGCTCGAATGTACATGTGGAGTAGGTGATCCCATGATGGTGAAAGAATACATTTTGGTAATGAAATTAATTGATTCAAATATATAACAAAAGGTATGCCTTAAATTAAAAAGTGATCATTTAAATCCTAAGAGGAATAAGGAAAGATAATCATGCTTAAGATATCTTTTCCAAGGACTGTGTAAGTTGATCACATTTAGTGATATGTATCTTAGTGGCCTCGTCATTGAGATGAGAGATTGTAACTAAGATGATGGTTAACCATTGGTGTGGTTCTCCATATTCAAGGCATTTACCTACATACTAGTTTTTGTGGATAGTATGGTGAAGGGTGATTCCCTTTGGTGAGGGATAAAAACCTAACGCTTTGGTGAGTGTTCTCATACCCGAGTGGTATGAGGGTTTTGTAGAAGTTGGTCACTTCTACTCAAGAGTGACTCTGACCAAGTCTTAATACCTCTTGATGATGATTGCCTTGGAAACTTATAGTCTAGTTGGAATAACTCTATCTTAGATCATGATTATGTCCCCTACTCCTTGGAAGATATTTACATATATAAAAAAAATTGAAGTGGATGAGTAGTAACAATTGGGGTTGTTACAATTGGTATCAGAGCATAGTTCGTAGGGATAACTGCTTTCATAAGGAGAAAACTCACAAGCCTAAATTCCATAACTCTAAAATGATACATACTTGGTAAGGACAAGGTTAGTACTCAATATTACCGATGTTCAAGTTTCTTTCTCCCACGAATATGTTGGAAATTTTGAGTAATTATGTTGTCATTGATGTCAAGTGTTAAAAGCTAGCAAAGTTCATCTCAGTGCAAGGGAATTGATAAAAAGAGGGTTAAAATATTTATATTTTAAGCCCAAGAGATTTGGTACAAAGCCCCACATGGTTGGCCAAAAGGTGGTCTAAATATCCCGAAGGAAGAAAATGTTTAGGCTCCAAAAGGAAATAATATTATAATATTTATTATTATAATATTAAAGTTATAAAGATAAAGCCTAAGGTCAATTATAAAATATTTATAATATTTATATTGTAATGTTTTATAACCCTAAGTGGGTTTGGCACCAAGAATATTTTTAAATTATTGAAACTCCACCGACGTCCTAGCATGGAGATAAGTTCGTATTTATATGATAAAGTTTGGTGGCAAAAGTGATAAGTTTCGATGCGAGCACCAAGTGATTAATGCTAATGGTTAATGCAAATTTTGGATGCGCAATCATGTGAAATAAGGACAAAAGTTTTTATTTTAAAAACAAAGGAGAAATCTTGGATGAATAAAGGGATAAGGTCATAAACTTCTATCACCAACTAGGTGGTTGGCCTAGCGGTAGGCTTGGCAGGGTAAAGGCATTGGTAGATGGTAGATCCTACATTCAAATCCCAATGGCAACATTTTGTTCATTGTTTTAAGAGCAAGGAGGATAAACAATGGCTAAATAGTGCATTGTGGGTGTTGGTCCTTGTGTGGGCGGTTGGCCTAGCGATGGCCCATAGGGTGCTAGTGCGCTGGCAGGAGGTAGGCGTTGTGTTTGAATCTCCGTGGCAGTGTTTTTGGTAAGTGCTATTAAATTTGTTGATTGCCTAAGGTTGAGGGTTAGGTGCATGTGGTTTATTTGATTATTGTGAGCGCTATTGACTTTGGGAGATATAAGGGAAATTTTTTATTATTCTTTGCATTTATTTTTGAAGAAAATTATAATGAAATATTTTGAAAGTGATTTTATGGAGTAATAAGGATCTTTGATAAATCTATTATGAATGTGTTTTTAAATTTGAGAGGGAGTTAAAAGGTGTATAAGGTATTTTAATTGTTTGTATTTTGCTTCATTTTGAAGGGTTTGATTTATGATTTAATGCTATAGTTTGAGAAACCAAGAGAGTTGGTTTGGAGTTTAATTGTGCACACATTTTGAAGGTTTTCTAACTCATAAAGGAGTGTTGTGCTAACTTTTATAGTTGCAAAAGATATTGTGTGTGAGATAGATTTTTGAAGATATATCTCCATAAGAGCAAGCAAAAAGGTATGGGCACATATTTCCTTATTTGAGGTGTTTTGTTGAGTGAATGTTTCTGAACACAAGGTGGAGTGAAAAGGATTGTTTGATAAGCATTGTTGGAAATATTTGAGTTAGGGTTTGAAACCTACATGGTGTTATTTGTTGGAAGAAGATCGAAAACCTATGTTTAGGGTTTGTGAGCAAATTGTGCTTTATTGGTTGAATGAGTGTGTGAAGTTTTTGAGCATTGGTTTTGAGTGATATTGAAAAGTGAATGTGCAAACATTAGAATTTAGATTTGTGAAAGCAAGTGTGTGAATCAGGAAGATAGGTGTCATATGCTAGACTAGATCTATCTTTAAAAGAGCAATAAATGTGAGACATGTGAAAGCGATAGACTTAATGATTGAGTAAAACATATTGAGTCTTTGATAGAGCATATCATTCTCTTTATGTTCCAGAGGTTAAACGAATTCTAAGTAGAATTTGTGTGTTTGAGGAAAGCATTTCTGAAAAATATATAAGTTGTGTTTATGTGTAAAGTTTGGAAATATTTGAGGATAGATTTGAGCAAGTCTTTGAGAAGACTTGAGGAAAGATTTGAGCAAGTATTTGAGAAGGCTTGAGGATAGATTTGAGCAAGTCTTTGAGAAGGCTTGAGGATAGATTTGAGCAAGTATTTGAGAAGGCTTGAGGATATATTTGAGAAAGTATTTGAGAAGGCTTGAGGATAGAGTTGAGCAGGATTGATAGTAGGTTTGATTGATTATTTGTTCAAGCTTTGTGTTAAGGCTTGAGGGTAGATCTAAGAAGGTTTGATTATTGATTTGATCAAGCTTTGTGTTAAGGTTTAGGGTAGATCTAAGTAGATTTGATTGATGATTTGATCAAGATTTGTGTTAAGGCTTAGGGCAGATCTAAGAAGGTTTGATTGATGATTTGATAAAGCTTTATGTTAAGGCTTGAGGCAGATGTGAGCAGAGTTGAGAGCAGGTTTGATTGCTAATTTGATCAAGCTTTGTATTAAGGCTTGGGGTAGTTTTGAGCAGATATAGAAAGTAGTTGAGATATATTTGAGCTAACCTTATAATAAGGTTTGGTACATATTTGAGATAGAGTTGAGAATAGACTTTGGAGGTGATAGAGCAAAGAGGAAAATAGTCTCTAATGGATAGAGATCCATCAACCAGAGTAGTGGGGACAGAGGTATCCAGTGGAGAGAGATCCACAAGCTAGAGCAGTGGAGGTAGAAGTCTTCTAGAAGATCACCAACCAGAGTAGAGGGGATAGAGATCTCCTGTGGAGAGAGATCCATGAACTAGAGCAAGGGGAAAGAGTTCTCCTGTGGAGTGTGATCCATGAACCAGCTGGGAAGATAGAGTTCTTCTATGGAGAGAGATCCACAAACCAGTTGAGGAGATAGAGTTCTCCTAGATCAAGTTCCACTAACTAGAGCAAGGGAAAAGAGTTCTCCTATGGAGAGAGATCCACAAATCAGAGAATAGGGGATTGGTGTCTCCTTTGGATAAAGGTCCATAAACATTGTAATAGGGAATTGATTCCCAAGAGATTTGTTGAGAAAATTTAGAAGAAATATTTTCTCCGTGGAGTAGCCCACATTGGGTGAACCACATTAAATTTGTGTCTCTCTTGTGTGTGATGATTTGTGCATTGCTTTGATTACTTCTATTGATATTACCATTGATAATATTGGATAATATTGTTTGGGAAAGAAAAGTAAAAGTTGGTCTTATACTGTTCACCCCCCTCTCAGTATAAGCTTGTGTTCTTCAATTGGTATCAGAGAGGGTTCCTTCAGAAGAGTCTAACAACTTGAAGGAAGAGGTTACAAGAACACATATGGCATCTCAGAATGGATCTTCATCAAATAAGGCACCATTGTTTGATGGGAATAATTATGCTTTCTAGAGCATAAGAATGAGGACTTACTTGATGGCACAAGGATATGAGACATGGCAATTAGTTGAGGATGGGTTCACACCTACAACTAATCCTCCCATAGATAAATATGGTAAGATCTTACATGTGAATAATGCAAAGGCTATGAATGCAATCTTAAGTGGATTACGTGAAGCAGAATTTGTGAAAGTTATGCATTGCAAATCAACAAAAGATATTTGGGAAAAATTGAAGCAAACCTATGAGGGAAATAAAAAGGTCAATATGGCAAAACTACAAAATCACAAGAAAAGGTTTGAAGATTTGAAGATGGAATATGAGGAAGACATTGTTGCATACTTACTTCATGTGGATGAGATTGTTAATACCATGCATGGACTTGGATTTGAAATTGAAGAATCCGATGTTGCTCAGAAAGTTTTAAGGTCACTTCCTACAAGGTATGATGGTAAAGTTTCAGCTATAGAAGAGATGAAAGATATTGAGCAGTTGACTATGGATGAGTTACATGGAATTCTCATAACCTATGAGATGAGAATAGTAAAGGATCCCAACTCCAAGAAAGAGGTAACCTTCAAAGCATCAAAGAAGACAAAGGATAAGAAACCAGAATCAAGTGGTGAGTCAAGTAGTGATGAAGAAGCTAATTATGGTAGAAGAAACAAGAAGGATCCAAGAAAGCACAAAGGTATGAAAATAGTGAAATGTTTCAATTGTGGAAATTTTGGTCACTATGCATCTAATTTTCTAGAATCTGGAAGCAATAGCAGTGAAGAGAAATAAGATCATAAGAAAAAGGAAGGAGAAAAATCTAGGTATGAAAAGAAAAATAGGTATGGTCAAAATAAGCATGAAAATAAGTTCTTTCAAAGGCACAAGAAGAGTTTCTATGTTGATAAGGGAAGCAAGGCTTCAAGTGACAGTGATGAAAGACCCTCAGATAGTGAAGAAGAAGAAATTCTATTTTTGGTACTAGAAGAGGAAGAAAATGCTCCTATTAAAGATCAAGTTAAAGAAGATGTTGGAAAAGAAGCTAAGAAGGAGCTAAGAATACTTAAATGTTTTATTTATGGTAAATTTGATCATCTTGAAGATCACTGTACAAAGAATGGGTTTGGTAGCAGTGAAGAAGAATATGAAGATGCTCTTGAAGACCAAGAAGTAGAACAAGATTCAAAAAATGAAGAAGAAGGCACAGTAGATCTAGAAGCAGAACTTATTGTTGCTCTCAGAGAATTAAAAAAGGTTAGAAAGTAGAATTCAAGACTAAAGGTTCAAGTTCAATAATGTGAGGAAGAAAAAGGAAAGCTTATACTAGACCTAACAAACTCAAAAGCTAAGGCAAGGAAAATTAAAGAAGTCATGAGTGAAAAGCTAGAAGCAAAAGAGTTAGAATGTGAAAGATTAGAACATGAGGTAGTTTCACTAAGGAAGGAAGTGAAAGACTCTAAGGACAAGCTACACAAATTTGGGAAAAGTTCAAAGACTTTGGATAAGATTATCAATGCACAAAGATCTTCATCTATCAAAACAGGACTTGGTTTTGAAGAAGGACAAGGGAAACAAGAAGAAGGGTCAAGCTCAAGCTCAAAGGAAGAAGTTTCAGAGGAAGAGAGTGAAGGAGAAATTGAGACTTATGAGGATAAGTTGAAGAATAGAAGCTTCACTAAAGAAGGAAACAATGCACAAACAAGGAACATGGATCATCACAAAGAAGAAAGGACTAAGAGACCAATGGGTTCAAGGCAATATTTCTTCAAAGGACGTTGTTTCTCATGTAACAGGTTTGGTCACAAGGCTATGCATTGCAGGGTTCATGGAAAGAAGGAATATGGTTTTACCAAGAGGAACTTCAAATATGGACATCTCTTTCAAGGGTATTGCTACTCTTGTAATCGATTTGGTCATAAAGCAATCCACTACAGGGTTCATGATAGAAAAGAGTATGGCTTCACCAGGAGGAACTTCAAGATATTTGCACCTTCTAAGAACTACAACATTAAGTGTTATAAGTGCAATAATGTTGGGCATAAGGCCAAGTGGTGTAGAACAGAGCTTCCAGAGATAAGCAAGAACAGGGACACTCAAAAGGATCAAAAGGGCATGTTGAGAAAGAAGGTTGACAAAGGAAAAGAGCATTGTATGCTGGGAGTAGTTTTACTCCCACCCCAAAATTAATCACCTCAAGGAGAGGAGGTGGGGAGGGGGCTGAGCTAAGAGTCTTATATTTAGCCCCAAAGGAGTCCCTTTGCCATTGATGTCAAAGGGGGAGAGATTTGAGTAAGGGGGAGAGCATTCAATCAAGGGGAGCATTTTCTCAAGGGGAGCAGATTTCTCAGGGGGAGCAGATTTGGAATCAAATGGTTTTGAAAAAGGAATTTTTAGAAAAGTTTTAGAAAAGGGTTGCCATCAATGACAAAGGGGGAGATTGTTGGAAATTTTGAGTAATTATGTTGTCATTGATGTCAAGTGTTAAAATCTAGCAAAGTTCATCTCAGTGCAAGGGAATTGATAAAAAGAGGGTTAAAATATTTATATTTTAAGCCCAAGAGATTTGGTACAAAGCCCCACATGGTTGGCCAAAAGGTGGTCTAAATATCCCGAAGGAAGAAAATGTTTAGGCTCCAAAAGGAAATAATATTATAATATTTATTATTATAATATTAAAGTTATAAAGATAAAGCCTAAGGTTCAATTATAAAATATTTATAATATTTATATTGTAATGTTTTATAACCCTAAGTGGGTTTGGCGCCAAGAATATTTTTAAATTATTGAAACTCCATCGACGTCCTAGCATGGAGATAAATTCGTATTTATATGATAAAGTTTGGTGGCAAAAGTGATAAGTTTCAAAGTGAAACGCCAAGTGATTAATGCTAATGGTTAATGCGAATTTTGGATGCACAATCATGTGAAAGAAGGATGAAAGTTTTTATTTTTAAAAACAAAGGAGAAAGCTTGGATGAATAAAGGGATAAGGTCATAAAATTCTATCACCAACCAGGTGGTTGGCCTAGCGGTAGGCTTGGTAGGGTAAAGGCACTGGCAGGATGGTAGATCCTATGTTCGAATCCTGGTGGAAACATTTTGTTCATTGTTTTAAGAGCAAGGAGGATAAAAAATGACTAAATAGAGCATTGTGGGTGTTGGTCCTTGTGTGGGCAGTTGGCCTAGCAGGTGGCCCATAGGGTGCTAGTGCAGCTGGTAGGCGGTAGGCACTATGTTCGAATCTCTCACGATAGTGTTTTTGGTAAGTGCTAATTAAATTTTTTAATTGCCTAAGGTTGAGGGTTAGGCACATGTGGTTTATTTGATTATTGTGAGTGCTATTGACTTTGGGAGATATAAGGGAAATTTTATATTATTCTTTGCATTTATTTTTGAAGAAAATTATAATGAAATATTTTGAAAGTGATTTTATGGAGTAATAAGGATCTTTGATAAATCTATTATGAATGTGTTTTTAAATTTGAGAGGGAGTTAAAATGTGTATAAGGTATTTTAATTGTTTGTATTTTGCTTCATTTTGAAGGGTTTGATTTATGATTTAATGCTATAGTTTGAGAAACCAAGAGAGTTGGTTTGGAGTTTAATTGTGCACACATTTTGAAGGTTTGCTAACTCATAAAGGAGTGTTGTGCTAACCTTTTATAGTTGCAAAATATATTGTGTGTGAGATAGATTTTTGAAGACATATCTCCATAAGAGCAAGCAAAAAGGTATGGGCACATATTTCCTTATTTGAGGTGTTTTGTTGAGTGAATGTTTTTGAACACAAGGTGGAGTGAAAAGGATTGTTTGATAAGCATTGTTGGAAATATTTGAGTTAGGGTTTGAAACCTACATGGTGTTCTTTGTTGGAAGAAGATTGAAAACATGTGTTTAGGGTTTGTGAGCAAATTGTGCTTTATTGGTTGAATGAGTGTGTGAAGTTTTTGAGCATTGGTTTTGAGTGATATTGAAAAGTGAATGTGCAAACATTAGAATTCAGATTTGTGAAAGCAAGTGTGTGAATCAGGAAGATAGGTGTCATATGCTAGACTAGATCTATATTTAAAAGAGCAATAAA